>JBBGZY010000758.1:4100000-4700000 GCA_037952925.1 Lithobates clamitans | reverse complement strand
AAGACCACTGCCTTGCTAAAGAAGCTGAGGGTAAAGGTGATGGACTGTCCAAGCATGTCTCCAGACCTAAACCCTATTGAGCATCTGTAGGGCATCTCTGGGGCATCCTTAAAAAGGAAGGTGGAGGAGCGCAAGGTCTCTAACATCCACCAGCTCCATGATGTCCTCATGGAGAAGTGGAAGAGGACTCCAGTGGCAACCTGTGAAGTTCTGGTGAACTCCATGCCCAAGAGGGTTAAGGCAGTGCTGGAAAATAGTGATGGCCACACAAAATATTGATGCTTTGGGTCCAATTTGGAAATGTTTACTTATGGGTGTACTCACTTTTGTTCCCAGCGGTTTAGACATTAATGTCTGTGTGTTGAGTTATATTGAGGGGACAGCAAATTTACACTGTTATACAAGCTGTGCACTCATTTCTTCAGTGTTGTCACATGAAAAGATAAAACCCACTAATCTTTTAAACTAGAAGTAGGGATGAGCTGAACACCCTTCCGGTTCGGTTCGCACCAGAACATGTGAACAGGCAAAAAATTTGTGCGAACATGCGCACACTGTTAAAGCCTATGGGACACGAACATGAAAAATGCTAATTTAAAGGCTTATATGCAAGCTATTCCCATAAAAAGTGTATGGGGACCCAGGTACTGCCCCAGGGGACATATATCAATGCATTTTTTTTTTAAGTACCACTTTTTCAGGAGCAGTAATTTTAATAATGCTTAAAGGTGAAATTTTATTAATATTAAATTTTATTAATATTACATTTTATTAATATTAAATATTCCTTTAAATATCATGCCTGGGGGTCCCCATAGTCCCCTTAGTCTGCCTGTAAAGTAGCGAATCTTTCAGATGTGGTTTACAGTCCTGCAGCAAAATTATATTTCTAAAGGAAAACAATGTCATTCAAAATTGCTCGCGGCTGTAATGTATTGTCGGCTCTCGGTAATATAGATAAAAAAACCATTGAAAAAAACAGCGTACAACCCCCCAGGGCCTGGTATGGATATTAAGGGGATCTCCACGCCAAAATGTAAAAAAAAATGGCGTGGGGGTCCCCCCAAAATCCATACTAGGCCCTTCAGGTCTGGTATGGATTTTAAGGGGAACCCCGTGCCAAAATGTAAAAAAAAATGGCGTGGAGCCCCCAAAATCCATACCAGACTCTCCATGTTGAGGGCAAGTGGCCTGGTATGGTTCAGAAGGGGGAGCCCTCACTCGTCCCCCCCTATCCTGGCCTTCCAGGTTGCATGCTCAGATAAGGGCCTGCTTTGGACTAACTAGACTAACTGTGTGGCCCCGCCCTTGACTATATAACAGTTGTCACTGCAAAAAGGAGGCAGAGTTTTTCTGTGTGTTTTTCTTTTCTCGGGACCGTCTGCGCCGTGATTGAAGATGGATGGACATCGCGGGACACTTTTTTTTTTTAATAAAAATTGTCTAAAACTGTCTGCTGTCGTGTTTACTTTTTTGACACTTTTTTGGTGAATGGGTAGGGATAAAATGTACCCCATAACCATTCACATAGGGGGGCCAGGATCTGGGGGCCCCCTTTTTAAAGGGGGTTTCCAGATTCTGATAAGCCCCCCGCCCAAAGACCCCCTTAACCACCGGGCAAGGGTTGTGGGGATGAGGCCCTTGTCCCCATCAACATGGGGACAAGGTGCTTTGGGGGGTACCCCAAAGCACTCTCCCCATGTTGAGGGCATGTGGCTCTCTCACCCCCCCTTTTCCTGCGGCCTGCCAGGTTGCATGCATGGATAAGGGTCTCGTATGGATTTTGGGGGGCCCCATGCCATTTTTTTTACATTTGGCATGGGCCTGGTATTGATTTTGAGGGGGGGGCATGCCATTTTTTAAAAATTTTGGCGTGGAGTTACCCTTAATATCTACACCAGACCCGAAGGGCCTGATAATGGTCTAGGGAGGGAGGGACCCACGCAGTTATTTTCAATGATTTTTTATGTAAATTGCCGGGATCCGAAAATACATTACAGCCGCAAGCAATATTATTTGACATGTTTTCCTTTAGAAATGTCATTTTGCTGCGGTACTGTTATAAACATGGGAAAGAGGCGCTATTTTACAGGCAGACTAAGGGGACCCCCTGGCACGATATTTACAGGAATATTTCATTTTTATTGTTTCACTTTAAGCATTATTAAAATCACTGCTCCTGAAAAAACAGCCGATCTAAACCTTTTTTTTTGCAATGATACATGTCCCCTGGGGCAGTACCCGGGTCCCCAAATACTTTTATGGCAACAACTTGCATATAAGCCTTTAAAATGAACACTTTTGATTTTTCACATTTGTGTCCCATATACTTTAACAGTGTTTGCACAAATTTTTTGTCTGTTTGCATGTTCTGGTGAGAACCGAACCGGGGGGTGTTTGGCTCATCCCTAGTTTTATGACATAAAAATAGATTTGGGAAAGAGCTCCCTAACGTTTCTACCATGATGATGGTAAAGGCAAGTATAGCAAAATTATTTTCAGTGAGCACCCAATGTGAGTTATTATTAGAGTGCTTGCCTTAGAGTAATGTTTGATGTGATTTTCACATTTATTTTTGCTGTTTTATATTTTATTGAATTTAATATAAAGGTTGACAGATTAGGTCACTGAGTGAGTTCTGTATTTCATTGCACTGAGCTTCCCTGCTCAATAGTATACATCCAGAACATTGTTTAACTCATGAATTGTGAGACTAAGCAGTAAAGCTCTACTGTTGCGTTGTGTGTGTATATGTTATGATAAAATATGACTGCTGATTGTACATATCTAAGTACAATCTATACATAGAAATAATACCTATAAAACTTTACTACACACTAATAAGATCATTGATATATGTATAATAATGTATATGCCCCATCAACAGCTTCTCCTATAACAAAGTTTAATGAGAAACAGGTCAGGTTGAGGGGCAGGTTAGTAATGTTCTGGAATCAAGTGAAATTTTCATGTCAGAATAAAGTCTTGGCAAAATGAAGGTCTCTGTTAGGTAAGATTGGCTTATAACTTGACAAATTTCAGCTAACTGATCCACTAATGAAAGCTCTAAGGTGGAATGCATGTCCTAAGTGAAATTGGGGTGCATGGTGAAGTGTGCTGCAATTATTGGGGTGCATGCTGGGGTGACTACTCCCTACACTGTACTGTACACTGTGCAGTAAGTAATATATAACACTGCTCTACTCTGTCTATGTCATGCTGTACGGTAAATACTTCTTAGTATCCTTACAGTAATATACTGTATAGTATATATATATATATATATAGATATATATATATATATATATATATATATATATATATACATACAGTGCCTTGAAAAAGTATTCATACCCCTTGACATTTTCCACAATTTGTCATGTTACAAATGATAAATGATTTTCAATTTTTTTTTACAAATAAATATCTGAAAAGTGTGGCGTGCATTTGTATTCAGACCCATTTACTCTGGTACCCCTAACTAAAATCTAGTGGAACCAATTGCCTTCAGAAGTCACCTAATTAGTAAATAGAGTCCACCTATGTGTAATTTATCTCAGTATAAATACAGCTGTTCTGTGAAGCCCTTGGAGGTTTATTACAGAACCTTCGTGAACAAACAACATCATGAAGGCCAAGGAACACACCAGACATGTCAGAGATAAAGTTGTGGAGTAGTTTAAAGCAGGGTTAGATTATAAAAAAAATATCCCCAGCTTTGAACATCTCACGGAGCACTGTTCAATCCATCATCTGAAAATGGAAAGAGTATGGCACAACTGCAAACCTACCAAGACATGGCCATCCACCTAAAACTGACAGGCCCATGGTAACTCTGGAGAAGCTGCAGAGATCCACAGCCCAGGTGGGAGAATCTGTCCACAGGACAACTATTAGTCATGCACTCCACAAATCTGGCCTTTATGGAAGGGTGGAAAGAAGAAAGCCATTGTTGAAAGAAAGCCATAAGAAGTTCCGTTAGCAGTTTGCGAGAAGCCATGTGGGGGGCACAGCAAACATGTGGAAGAAGGTGCTCTGGTCAGATAATACCAAAATTGAACTTTTTGGCCTAAAAGCAAAATGCTATATGTGGCAGAAAACTAACACTGCACTTGACCCTGAACACACCATCCCCATCGTGAAACATGATGGTGGCAGCATCATGTTATGGGGGTGCTTTTCTTCAGCAGGGACAGGAAATCTGGTCAGAGTTGATGGGAAGATGGATGGAGCCAAATACAGGGCAATCTTAGAAGAAAACCTATTAGAGTCTGCAAAAAGACTTGAGACTGGGACGGAGGGTCCCCTTTCAGCAGGACAATGACCCTAAACATACAGCCAGAGCTACAATGGAATGATTTAGATCAAAGCATATTCATGTGTTAGAATGGCCCAGTCAAAGTCCAGACCTAAATCCAATTGCAAATCTGTGGCAAGACTTGAAAATTGCTGTTCACAGATGCTCTCCTTCCAATCTGACAGAGCTTGAGCTATTTTGCAAAGAAGAATTGGCAAAAATGTCACTCTCTAGATGTGCAAAGCTGGAAGAGACATCCTCAAAAAGACTTGCAGCTGTAATTGCAGCGAAAGGGGGTTCTACAGAGTATTGACTCTGGGGGACCGAATATAAATGCACGCCACACTTTTTAATTTATTAATAAACTCCCAATAGAATAAATTACAAAATGTTGGTTGTAACATGACAAAATGTGGAAAATTTCAAAGGGTATGAATACTTTTTCAAGGCACTGTGTATATATATATATATATATATATATATATATATATATATATATACACACACACACACACACACATACACATTCACATACAGTGATACCTCAGTTCACAAACCTAATTCGTGAAATGATTTGCGAACCAAATTGGTTGTGAACCGAGGCAAATTTTCCCATAGGGTTCAATGTTAATCTGATTAATTTGTTATTAGCTTTTTTTTGCTTATATATACAGTAAAATTATTAAATGTATGTACAAAACAAGTATTTTAAACATGTATTACAAACAGTCTTTTACATTAAGCTGACCTCTTTCCTGTGTACATCTAAAAAGAAAAAAAAAACTATAGATCCTCTTTAATCTTTGTTTGAAACAATCCTAAACCCCAATTTAAATGACTAATCTAGGAGCCAGAAAACAGCACTGTTTATCCAGGAAAAGATCATCTGAGGGCATTATAAAGTTGTAGAATTCATATGAACTGTTTTTCCATCTTTCACTGCTCTTCTTAATATGAACGTGTCAGAGCAGAGAAGATGGCTGCGGCTCATGTTCGTGAACCAAAGCAAATTTTTGTGAGCTCTTCTGTTCGTGAACCGAGTTGTTCATAAACAGAAGTGTTCGTGAAATGAGGTATCACTGTACACACATAATTATATATATATAATATATAATATTACAATAATAATATAATAATAATGTAAAAATATAATGTGAAGATATTACACACACACACACAAGGAAATCTAAATTAAAATACACAGCACATATAGTACATGTTCATTTTACAAAGTTAATTTAGTAAAATAAGTATTTTACATTTGAACAGAACCACTTAAACCAGATTTAAAAAAAAATAGTGAAGTGGTAAAAGTATTTGAGACTAGGAATGATTAAATAGGGAGAACAGCAGATTCAACACTTTTTGATTCTTCTTCATGTACTGTAAATCTATAGGATCTGTGACAAATCACACATAAAGGATTCTAGGCAATTGGAATTTCATGAGTTGTATGATTCCCTGCAGACTGGAGAATCAAAAAGTGTAATTCACCAATTTTCTTTAGTTATGATGTCAGCAGGCAAAATTTCCTTTATATATACGTATATACTGTATTTAGACTGAATGTGTAAAGTTAAAAAACACAACAACCTTTGCATATCACACATTTTAAATAAAATTAACTACATAGAAATATGAGTATTGGGATCATAGAGATAATCTCACAATCCAAGTCTCCTTTTTTCTAGGGGGCTAGGCAACAAATAGTTGTGACCCTGGCTGGCCAAATTGGCGGTACAGGCAATACAGACATGCAGTGAGCTGAGCTCCCATATATTTGTCTTTATAATGATTATACACAATGACTAATAAGGACATTCTTAGACTATGCTATACAAATGGCTGTTTATGAAAAATGCCAAACGTCAAGCACAAATTTAAGATCCAAGTTGTATTACACATGTTAAATGTGTTTTAGGAATTTCCTTCTGATTTACCATGTGTTAATTACAATCCAATTGGCAGGAAATACTCATTTTTTTAAGATAAACTATTGTGTGCAGTTAAAAGCACAGGAAGAGCTGTACAATACTCGGTAATGTGTATAGACAAAGGAATAGTTCTACTTCATGTTTTTTTCCTGCTGAATATTTCCATAACCAGTATATAACAATATATAATGAATTATTTTTTAGATAAATGTTTACAACAGTGGTTAAATCAGCTACATTTTAATGACATGGGTGGAATATTCCCTTAAGTTTCTACATTACTTAAATTTAATTTACTATGTTTATCTGATACAGCTGGTTGATGGGTTTTTTCCCATTTGATACAAACATCTCCCTTGATTTATTTATTTCTTGCAAGGATAACAATGAGATGTAGGCTTCATATTCTATAAATTGTATTAACCACCTCGCGCCTGCGCTATAGCCGAATGATGGCTACAGCATGGCCTTAATTGCCGGGAGGCTATCAATAAATGTCTTCCCCTTTACACTCTCCCCACATGCCCTCGTGGGCGTGCATCAGGGAAAATTTGTGGTGGCTTCGTCCCTTGGACACAGCCAATCACAGATTGCGGTAAATGGAAAATCACAGCGGCCATTTACCACGTGATCGGCATGTCCAATGATAGATGATTTTAAATGTAAACGTATGAGATCATCTCTCATTGACAGGTCTCCCTCCTCATACAGAGACTGCGTGTGAGGAGGGAGAGTGATCTGTGATGCATCGTGAGTGATTTATTTTATTCACCATTGTATACAGTGCCCAAAACAGTGCCCAAACAGTGCCCATCAGTGTCATAATGCCAACCAGTCTCACAGTGCCCATCAGTCTCACAGTGCCCATCAGGGTCAGTGCCAGTCATCAGTGTCACAGTGCCAGTCATCAGTGTCATCAGTCATCAGTGCCATTAGTTTCTCTTGACCTGAAGCAATGGATACAGGCTCCTACTCACTCCGACAACACCCTTGACCTTGTCTTCTCCTATCTGTGCACTCCGTGCAACCTCTCCAACAATCCTCTCCCACTCTCTGATCACCACCTTATTAGTTTTGCTCTCTCCCTGTCTTCCACCAACCGCCTAACAGTTACCTGTAGAAACCTTCGCCACCTTAACCCTTCTCTTCCCTACTCTGCTACTTATCACCTCTATGGCATAATCTCACCCCTATCCTGCCCCAACCTAGCCACTTCCGTTTACAACAGCTCACTGTCTTCCTCCCTAGACAAGTTTGCCCCCTTCACTACACGCAGAATCAGGCCCTGACCGCTACAACCCTGGCAAACAGATGACACCCGAAGTCTCAGAAAACGTAGCCTCGGTCTTGAGTGTCTGTGGCATAAGACTAAGTTCCAGGAAGACTTCAATCAGTATAAAATTGCCCTCCTAAAATACTATTCCTGCCTCCACACTGCCAAACAGACCTATTTTATCAAACTCATTAACACCGTCTCATCCAGGCCACGTCAACTCTTCTCTACCTTTAACACTCTACTCTGTCCTCCACTGCCTCCACCCTCTAATTCACTCACTGGCCAGGAGAACAAAATATTACAGAAATACTCCCATGGTTCAGAGAAGGAGGATCCTCCATTCTATGGATAGCGTAGGACCCACTAATAATGGCGTACTTTGTTGCAGTAGGTGGGCTTAAGCACCATATAGCAATATGGTGTGACTAAATCCCCATATGTTTTTTAAATGTTCAGGTGTTTTAAATAGCCTTGTAGGAGTTAAATGTAATTTTTTGCATGTGTGCGCTGTAATATTTTGTTCTGTTTTATGGTCTTATGGCTGCACCATCTTTAATGCATCTTTTAGGGTGTGCCCCCCAAATATTTTGTGTCACTGCCTAGGAGATTGTCATTCACTTAAAAAATAAGATTGATACAATTCATGAGGAGATCTCCATTGCGCAGAAACCTCCCCCACTCAACACCCCATGTCCACAGATACAATCACTACTTCCCTCATTTAACTCTGCTAGTATTAACGAGGTTGCTAAACTTTTATCTAACACCCATCTAACCACCTACCCCCTGGATGCTGCTCCCTTGCAAATGCTACACTCACCCTCTGACTCGATTCTACACTCTCTAACTCACATTTTCAACCTCTCCCTCTCTTGTGGCATCTTCCCAAACTCTCTAAAACATCTGCTAGTCACCCCAATACTTAAAAAGCCCTCACTGAACCCCACCAATCTTAACAACCTATGCGCCATCTCCTTACTCGCCTTCTCCTCCAAACTTCTTGAAAGACTGGTCTACAACTCACTGAGCACCCATCTGACCATAAACAAACTTCTTGATCCCCTTTAGTCCAGATCTCACCCTCAACACTCCATGGAAACTGCTCTCCTTAAGCTCACAAATGAGGGCCTTTCGATCATGGCAGACATGTAGGAACTGAGCACCAGTTCCTGTCTGCTCTCCAGGCCCCCGCACCGCTTACAACTTACTTTATTCGCCACTGGGGGTAAACTACATCACTCCCTCCATGCTCTGGGCACCCCATGGGTAAGATTGGCACTGTTACAGGTCGTTGCAAGACCCGCATTACCGAGCTGCGATGGACAGGTGCGTCACTGCGATGGACAGGTGCGTCACTAGGCCGCAATCCCCGCTACTATGGACCCTTCGCTAGGGTCTGATGACGCCAATGACGCTACACCACTCGCCCTGGACAACCCTGCAATACCCCCCCGAGCTACACAGCCTGTTTTAACCCCTGAAATACTGAACAAAAAGCTCCAAACTCTTCTCCACCAACTAACAAGCCACATACACACGAGCGGAATGTCCGACAGAAAAAGTCCGATGGAAGCTTTTCATTGTCTATTCCGATCGTGTGTGTGCCTCATCTGACTTTTTTTTTTTTTTCGAAAATTCTGACGGACCTAGAAATAGAACATGTTCTAAATATTCTATAAAATATAACCTATTCTTATCGGGAAAACCGCTCGTCTGTATGCTGTTTCGGCAGACCAAAAACGACACATGCTCTGAAGCAAGTACGAGACGGAAGCTATTGGCTACTGGCTATTGAACTTCCTTTTTCTAGTCCCGTCGTATGTGCTGTACGTCACCGCGTTCTGGATGGTCGGACTTTGATCGGACTTTAGTTTGACCATGTTTAGGCAAGACCGCTAGAATGGAATTCCGTCCGAGAAGCAGAAGTCCTTCTCTACTCCACAACGCTCTCAAACCTCCAGACAACCTCATTGAACCATTCAATTTTTTTTTTTGTTCTGGACTTTAGGTTGCAAAGATCTCCTTGAAATGGCAATGTTCTTACTCATACCCACGAGGTATAGTTTTGGGGCAGATGTAGTCATGGTCCAGGAGACCCACTTTCGTGCTGGGGGTTCGATGAAATTTGCATCAAAATATTTTCCTACTTCCTATGTGGCCTCAGATTCATCTGGCAAGGCCGGTGTAGCTATTCTTATTAGCTTGACCCTTTGGGTCAAGGACAAACATATCGACCCCCACTGAAGGTTTATCATCCTGGTATGTGACTACATGTCTTCCTCGTTCATGTTGGTTAATGTATACGCACCCAACTCTGGGCACATTGGTTTCCTTGATGAGCTCTAGCGCTATTCGCAACCTTTTATGATTATTGGAGGCGATTTCAATCTGGTTATGTCCCACAATAGAGACAGACGCACACTGTTTAGAGACACCCCATCACAGAAGGTTATGTCTCAAGTCACCTCTTTTCGAAAATGTATTAGGTCCCACCGCCTGTTTGACGCCTGGAGAGTTAAACATCCAACACATAGGCAATATACCTTTTATTCTATGACTCATAAAATGTACTCTAGATTGGACCACTTCTTCATATTAGCCTCATTACTTCCTCATACTGTAGACTCTAATATTTCACCCATTACCTGGTCCGACCATGCTCCTATTTCCTTAGATCTTTCCTTACAACATCCCACTTCCAAGACCTGTCACTGGCGGCTTAAAGATCACCTTCTTAACACCACAGTCATCAGGGAAAGACTAGCCAGAGGTCTGGGTAAGTTTTTTCAACTGAATGTGGGTTCAGTACAGGAAGTCTCGACCCTCTGGGAAGCTCACAAGGCCTACTTCCAGGGCTTATGTATTGCCGAGGGCTTTCGCCTAAAGAGAAGGCAAGGGCCTTCGAGTATCTTTAACAGCGGATTTGAAGCTTGCGGATCATAGGCTTGTGGGTGCCCCTACATTTGAGGGCCTTCATAAGGTGGTATCATTACGCAATCAGTTGAAATCTCTAGCATTAAACAAGGCAGCTAAATCCCTGATGTGGGCTAAACAAAAATTTTATGAGTTTTCTAATAAACCACACAGAATGTTGGTTAATAAGCTTCGCCCCTGCACGTTCCACTCTTTTCCAGACCTACTCATTCAAATGGATGATACTCCCACCCACTGTCCTCAAATCATGACTAAGGTTTTTGGAGATTTCTATCATAAACTCTATAATTGTCTTCCCCCAGAAAATCATTTTAACTTTACACAAGATAGTTTTGACCAATTTGTCAAAGACCTCTATCTACCTAAACTCACCTCCTCGGACCTTGAAAAAACGTAATGCCCCTATTTCCCCTGAGGAACTTGCAAAAACAGTCAAAGATCTTCCCCTTCATAAATCCCCAGGCCCCGATGGTCTCACATATCACTACTATAAAACGTTCTTGCCCACTTTGACACCACATATGCTGGAGATGTTTAATACATTGTTACATGGTGACAACCCACACTCCCAGTTAACTCATTCCTATATTTCAGTCATACCCAAACCAGGCAAAGACCCCTCTATTCTGGACAACTATAGACCTATAGCCCTACTAAACTCTGATTATAAGATTTTTACTAAAATTCTGTCCTCCAGACTGTCCCAATTTATACCTAAACTGGTTAATAGAGTTCAAGTGGGTTTTGTGCCCTCCAGACATGCCAGACACAAGGCGTACCATTGATTTGATTGACCAATAAATTCCCTCGCCCGGCGTTCATACTGAGTTTAAGGGCTTTTAATCGATTAAGCTGGCCATGTTTTCCACGTTTCGACGATTTGGGTTCAAAGGTCCGTTCCTTAAAGCTTTGCAGGCTCTATATTCACAAACATCAGCTCAGGTACAGATGGCCTCCTTTTTGTCGCTTCTCTTCCCCATGTCAAATGGTACCAGACAGGGTTGCCCTTTGTCCCCCCCTCCTCTTTATTCTTTGGAGCCTTTGGCCAAAGCTATCAGAATACAGCCAGACATTACTGGGGTATTGATGAGACAGCAGGAATACACCTTATCCCTTTTTGCAGGTGATATTCTATTAACACTGTTGAACCCTATCATCTCACTTCCTTCCCTACACGTTCTCTTGCATTCATCTGGGACCATATCGGGTTATAAAGTTAACACTGCTAAAACTTAAGCTCTACCCTTGCACATACCATCAGATTTATTAGCACAACTTAAGAGAGTACATACCCTTATAAATGGTGCCCTCAATCCCTTAAATACCTTAGTATCCAGATTACCTCCTCTTATTCTAGCATCTACCCTGCTAATTACCCCCCCTCCACCTGTTTCAGGATATATATATAATCAATGTCTCCACCAATGGACTTCATACCCTATTTCTATGCTGGGTAGAATTAACATTTTGAAGATGTCTGTGTTACCTATTAGCCAACTTAAAGCTCTCCACAGATGTTTTCTGAAATTCATATGGAATAACAAAGCACATCGTATTGCCAGCTCAGTGGTCTTTTCTCTCTGGCCTAGGAGCCCCTGATATTGTTAAGTACTACTATGCCTCACACCTCAGGGCTGTTATCTCCTGGTCGAGTCAGGTAGCTCCAAATAGGTGGTCAGAAATCAAATGGGGTGCCCTTTTTTCGGTACATCACTGTTCCTTGATATGGTCCCATTCTCTCCGAACTGACCCCATATTGAAGCGTATGTGGCTCTAATGCTATTCACCATGTCAATCTGGTATAAATGTGTCCTAAAATACTCTCTCCTCACCATGCCCTCCTTTATCCAATTTTCTATTTAATCCAGTCCGGCAAGATAGTCTGTCCTTTGGATGCGTTTTGCCATGGATTCAGACCCCTCTTTTTCAATTACTCAATCAGGTGCACCCTGTTACTTGCAGATTACATACTTTTGCGACACTGCAGGAAAAGTTCCCTATTGCTCAAAATGTATTTTATTTTTCTCTGCAAGCCATGCATTTTTTCCAGTCAATGTCCCCTTCCCTTACCTTAGCTATTTCTACACCCTTTGAACATGTGTGTGCTGAGGGGCTACACCAACTGCATTTAATTTCCTCCATATATCGTATACTACAGGATTCCCTCACTATACTAGAAGACACATATTTATATATGCATAAATGGAACAAACTCTTAGGGTGACCTATACCTCTTCAGATGTGTGTAAAAATTTGGTCATCATCTTTTAAATTCTCTGTTGTGTGGTGCAGAGAGAGACTGCTGTGAAGATTCTAACGTTTTGGTATAGGACTCCGGAGATTATCCATCATTTAGACCCTACCCTTTCAGCTGCATTTTGGCGATGGGGGCTGGAGACGGGTTCACATTTTCATATATTTTGTTTATGTCCTCTTGTTCAGTCATTTTGGTCTGAGGTAATGCAAATACGTCAGCATGTGGTAGGCCTACCACTCCCTTTAGACCCCATCCATTATTTACTGGGGCTCCCTTTTTTAGGTATTGCAAAACCGGTTAACCACTTGATCTCATATATCCTTTTATCTGCTAAAAGGGCTATACCATTGTGTTGGTTGTCAACTATTCCTCCTTCCAAATTACAATTGTTGCAACTCATAGTGGAAATCAGGAGGATGGAATATCTTACAGCCACTGTTCACGACACAGTTTCCCAGTTCAATAAAATTTGGGAGCTTTGGGACCAATCCGAATCTGGGGATCGCATATCCTAATTTCACCACTGTAGTCTACTGCCTTTTGTGTCACATGTGTTCTTATATTTGCTTTCCTGTATGTTCTCTTATTACTAGTCGACACTCTAATGCCCCGTACACACGGTCGGATTTTCCGATGGAAAATGTCCGATCGGAGCGTGTTGTCGGAAATTCCGACCATGTGTGGGCTCCATCGGACATTTTCCCTCGGTTTTTCCGACACACAAAGTTGGAGAGCAGGAGATAAAATTTTCCGACAACAAAATCCGATCGCGTCAATTCCGACCGTGTGTGGCCTGTTCCGACGCACAAAGTGCCACGCATGCTCAGAAGAAATTCCGGCACGGAACAGCTCGTTCTGGTAAACTTAGCGTTCGCAATGGATACTGCACTTTCGTCACGCTGCAATGTTAAAAATGGTTTAATACAGCGCACTCTCTTCTTCTTTATAATGTGACAAGAATATAGTAGTTTTGCTGCTCATATTCACACACACTTCTCACAAACTTATTTCGTTACTATTTATCTGGATTCCCTCAATATATTTTGATTTCTCACATCTGACAACATATTTTTTTTTTTTTTTGGCTTTAATGTAGATTATTTTTTTGTGTTTGTATTTTTTTGAAGGGATTTTTTTTTGGGGATTTTGATTTGTACTCCCGAAAATGTTTGTGTGTGTTTTTTGTGACAAGTTCCCACAACACCATTGATATGTTGTTCTATTTAATCTGTAGGAGATTGTTTGGTGTTGTTGTCCCTTGTTAATTTCACATTTTATGTTATAAATGTACCTGAATCGTCACCAACAAACTGTCCTTTTTGGATGAAAACCCACACAGGAGAGTATAATTTCCCAAAAAAATTTTTATTAAGGGGTCACAACTAAACAAAGAGGGAGGCAACGCTGGAGAAACTGCAGAAGTGGGTGAAGCCTTGGACCCCCAGGGCAGACATCAACTATTTGTAAGCAAAATTGGTGGCCTGAGGAGTCCTTATCTAAGGGAGGGCAGTCTGGTCCAGAAGTTCCAGAGATCCGGGAAGCAGCAGATGACATCTGTGTCCCCAGGCTGTGGTCATACAAGAGACTGCAGCTTCTGTCAGACCAGACTGAACCCAGGGCCATCCCTCTCAGGTCTTCCTTCCACGCTTCCTTACACGCGGTGGCTGTGGTGGTGGAGTTGTGGCAGCAGGAGGAGGAGGAGGAGGAGGATGGTCCAACTCAACCACGTCGGACTTGGGTGTTAGTTCCCCACTCACCCCCTTACGTAGGACTTTATAAAGCAGGTCCTCACAGAGCCTGCGTTGACCCTCCTGCATGCCCTGCAGTTTTGTGGCAGCCATGCAGGCAAAGGCCTCTTCAGGAGTGGGTAAGGCTCGTAGGGACGCCGAAGCCTCCTGGATCAGCCTGAATGCTGAATCCTGCACGGGACTCGGAGTCGTCTTTCTGGCTCTTTTATATGGAAGGCGGAGGGGAGGAACCTGAGATTCAGTCAGGCTGCGACTGGTCCCTGGCTTCTCCTGGCTGACACTTAGCCCCGCCTCCTCCTGACTGCCACTAATCCCCGCCTCCTCCTGACTGCCACATTCCACAACCTCCTCCTGGCTGAGGTCTTCTTGTGTATGAAAAAGGGACATAGTTTTAGTATTTTTTTCATCAATCACACACAATTTTCACCTCTGCTGCAAATTGAATGTTAACAAATATAACAGACTATCCTTCTGAGCCCAGCAGTTTTCATTCTTGTCCCAAATTTGGGTGCCCACTACTGTCTATTGATATGTAAAACACTTTCAATCAGCAATTAGTGATCAATAATAACATCTAGTAAACATCATTTCTTTATTGGCCAGAAATCTGTAGAAGAATGCTATATCTGACTCCAGCTGGGCTCCTCCACTTCTTCCTGGCTGGAAGGCCCAGGTTGGACATCAGAAGCCTCAGCTGGGGTGGAAGGAAGCGTGGAAGGAAGAGTGGAGAGGGATTCCTTGACTGCAGTGTGGTCTGACAGAAATCGCAGTCTCTCATAGTACCACAGCCTGGGGACATAAACGTCATTTGCTGCAGCTCCGGATCTCTGGGAATCAGTGACCTTCTTGCGCTCCCTAAGATATGTGCTCCTCAGGCCACCAATTTTGGCTTTTAAATAGGGGATGGTTGCTGTGGGGACCACTGGCGTCACCAACTCCAGCAGTTTCTCCAGCGCTGCCTGCCTCTTCTGTTTATGGTTATAGTGGGGGTGTCTGACCTGCCACAGACAGGGCAGCTCCCTGTATTTGTCAATGAACAGGGGGAGGAAATTGTGGTCGTTGAACCCATCCATTTTCTCTGCAAGACACAACACAAGACAAACCCTAAGGTCAGGCCAAACTCCCCTAATCTTGTTACAATATAGGCTTCCATTTCGAAGCAGTATAGGCCCAAGTTTAGATCCTACCTTCGTTATCACGATCGGCGCCTCCGATGCTCCTTCCTCCGCTCACAGATCGTACGTAAGACGCACGCGTGTTACGCTTTATACACACTGCGCATGCGTGTAACTCCGCCCGCCCCTGACGTTCTTTCTAGTCTATTCCCCGCCCCCTTTCGTTCGGCGCAGTGGGGGAAGAGCACATGGTGGAGACACAGCAGGATCGTGCTAATTGTAGCAACGAGGAGGAGGAGGAGGAAAGGCCGGATCCGGACACGTTCCGATCCAGAAGGAGATTTAAGGACTCAAATATGTCCTTTGGGGAGATGTTGGAGATGGTCGACATCCTGAAGAAGGCCGACTATGACGGGAAGTATGGGCCTTACCCCAACCCCAATATCAGAAAGGCCAAGATCATGGCGAAAGTGGTCAGGAGTCTGCACCGGGTACGACGATCGAAAGATCAGCTCAGGAAGCGGTGGTCGGACCTCAAATTACGAGAACATGAGCAGTACAGAAAGATCCGGAGAGTGCTGCAAAAAAGTAAGTAGTTGTGCTGTGTTCCTATTCTTTATGTTTATTACGTTCGTGCTGCTCCATGTGCTTTTAGGAACTGTTGTACAGTTTAAAATGGCAACTTTCATGTTCATGGGCACATTATTCGTTCGGATCAAACATTTTTCTTTCGGACTATAAAATACCATTGTTTAGGCCATATGCATTTGGCCACCATTTTGACGCCCTATACTTGTCTTAAAAGAATTGTGTTGTGTAGATGGCTTTGTTACTAGAATGAAATGCAAACTAGATTCTGTGTAAGGAGAGGACACTGAGCAGCTGTTTTCACATCTGGACACTGGAGCTCTAGTGTGGGACACAAGAACACCATTTTTATTAGGGGGCCATACAGGTGCTCCAGTGTATACTATAGGGGGGGGGGTCTCCATCTGTGAAGCTTGTACCAAACAGGTAAAGTATTGCAGCTTGACAAAGGACACTAAAAAAGCTACATCTTGGAACTTTGCTAAAATTGACAATTATACCCCACTTCCAAGCAATGTTTCCTATTTCTAGTTCTGCCATCAAATATCTGTGTGCTAAGTATACCATTTTTGTTTTACATAGGGGAGAAAAGACTCGGAGGACACCCCTCATTGAAGGAGACCAGAGCCCCCCCCCCCTCTGGAAGAAGGGGAAATCCCCCCAACACAATCTGAGCAGGAGGAAGAAGACGTGGTGGAACTAGTCACCACAACAGGTGAGTGTCTGCAACCACAGGCTCAGATAAGAGATGGATGGCGGCATTTTTTTTAGACCTAATTTATTTTGGGGTTCCTCTCTTTTTAGGTGATCGTGAGGTTGTGGATCCAGATCCTTTCACATCCGAAAGTGCCCAGATCCTGATCGGGGAGATCATGGGGTGTAATTTACAATTGGAAATCATCAAGAAAAACATCAATGATGTTACTCCAAAAAATAGAAACATCATTGATGTTTTGGGACGGGTTTAAAGCCCCTCCAAATCACTTTCTTCTTTTGTGTGCTACAATGTGCGAAATGTTTTTGTGATTTTTCCCAAAGGCAAATTTTGAGGATGCACTCAGTGTGTCAACATGTGCTATCTGCCATCACGGGAGATCAATGGACGCGTTTTGGGGGTGCAACCCCTTCCTCAATAATAAAGTAGCGGTGAGGAAGGGCTTGCTCCCCCAAAACACGTCCCTTGATCCCCCGTGATGGCAGGTCGCACATGTTGACATTGTTAAATTGGTGTGCATCTTCCAAATTTGGCTTTTCCTGGGGTGACTTCACCCCATCTGAACGCAATATCAAACACAGTTCCTAAATACTCATGTCTGATATTGCCTTCAAATTCTACCAAATGTGACGTTTGTAAGTTCAAGATTTGTGTCTTTCTTGTTGGTTTTAAACAGGCCCGTTTTATCTAAAATGGACATTTTGAGTTTTGATAATGCTACCCCAAAAATTGTTATACAACAAACATGTTGGTTTGTTTGAAAAACCTTTGGTAAATGCACATGTGATTGTGCAGGTATTAAAAAGATTGTTAATCAAGAATGTGTGGATTATTGTCTCAACGCTACAACACTTTTGGGGTGATGTCATTGTTGTTTTCTGAGAAAATGGGGGTTATTTACTAAGGGCAAATCCTCTTGGCACTACAAGTGCAGTTGCAACTGCACTTGTAGTGAAATGTGTTTTTGCATTTTAGTAAATAACAGCCAACAGTGCTTTGTATAATAAGGTTACACAATCACCACATTTTCTGGACTCAACACATTTCTGTCAGGGTCAGCTAAAACAAACACAAGCAGTAAATGTCCACAAAGAATTTCTTTTTTTGTTTTATTATAAAAAGGCTTCACAGATTTGCTGGCATATTGATAGCCCCCCTACCCGCAAAGAACTCCAGGTAGCGTAACCGGACATCACGGGCACTCAGGGAGGGCAAGCCAGGACGGCCGCTTTCAAGCGCCGTCAGTGTGGTTTGATGCATCATTCCGGCCTCAGGCACAACTGAGCCAGCATAGTTGGACAAATGTTTCCTTAAAAAGTTATGGAGAACACAGCACGCAAGTATAATATGGTTCAGTTTATACTCCGCCATATAGATGGGTGTCAGAAATAGGCGGAACCGGCTGGCCAGGATTCCAAATGTGTTCTCCACCACTCTTCGGGCTCTGGCCAGCCGGTAATTAAAAACCCTCTGTTCCGGGGTGAGGGTCCTCATCGGGAATGGCCGCATCAGGTGGTCCCCCAGCGCAAACGCTTCATCAGCAACGAACACAAATGGGAGTCCTTCAACATTGTCCTCTGGGCTGGGCGATGACTCCACTATCGGACATCCGGCCATTCTTCCCCACGTCCACATACAGGAAGTCGTAATTAGCCGACACCACTGCCAACATCACTATACTATTGAACCCCTTATAGTTGAAATAGTACGACCCCGAGTTGGGTGGTGGGACGATGTAGACGTGTTTTCAGTCAATTGCCCCTCCGCAGTTAGTAAAGTCCCACCGCTCGGCAAAGTGGGAGGCCACAGTCTGCCATTCCTGTGGCATGGAAGGAAACTGTTGAGGAAAAAACAATAAACATTACTATTTTTTCCCAGAAACATGGCAAGCAGATTAGACACAAACATTATGGGGCAACCTCCAGATAGCATTTATTAAGGGGAATTTAACAACACCAAAGTATAAGGTACACCTATCATATCCCCCCCTCTCATGGGCCATTTCTAACATTATAGGGGGTGTGTGGAAATCTTGGACAGGTAACCCTCTTCACTTCATTGAGAGATGAATGCCTAAATAAAGGGTATTACTTGGAACAGCCCCTCCTTAGTTACACTATTGGCAGCCCACTGGACAGGTAACAAGTGTCATAATACAAAGATATAAATACACACTGTACACATTTGAGGACATTTGGACAGTCTGCTATTACCTATCAAGATAATAATAGGATGCAAAAACTTTAAACAGTACCATTTGAAAGTATACAGGCCGGCCCTTGCACTACATGCTTTGGGGAATTCATCCATAAATCAGAGCACAAAAGAGATGGGTATAGTGTGTATGGGTTTGACAAAGTCAGCAGATAGATGATTGAGGATAATGAATTGGGATCAGCTGACTTAGCAGTTGGGGGAGGGAGAGTTACTAAAAATTATTTGGGGACACCACCAAAAAAAAGCCTCTGGCATTCTGCCAGAATTTAAAGCAAAAATAACATTTCAAAACATTTTAGGGGGTGTTTGGGGTAAAGCACTACTATGGAGCAGAAAAAATACATTGTTAAGTGACTACATGAGGTGATTATAGGGCCAGGAGACAACATGCTGGGGAGGTTATTGAAGGGCAAATATGTATGAAGGACCTAAAATAATAATTACATAAAAATCCAGCATGCATGAGAACAAAGGGGACATTCACAGCATATTACAATCATGGTAAATAGGGAATGAGGAGAGAAATACAATATATTATCAAACATTCAATACAATAAAATGTGATATAAAAGAATAAAAATCTTACCTTCATATACTCCTTCTGTAGGACCTGTATGATGGCAGAACAGGTCTCTGGGATAATGATCCCCAGAGCCTGGGGGGAGATGCCTGTCGAGAACTTCAAGTCCTGCAGGCTTCTCCCTGTGGCCAAATACCGCCGGGGTAGCGACCAACCTCTGCTCCGGAGTGATGGCTTGCCTCATGCAGGTATCCTGCCTGCTAATATAAGGGGTCAGCGAAGCCAACAGACGGTGAAACACGGGGTCCGTCATCCTGAGAAAGTTCCTGAAATCATCAGGATTATTCTCACGGATCTCACGGAGCAAAGAGAGAACTGGTCACGCTGAAGCAACCAATTCTTGGTCCATGAACTCCTCCCCACCCTGTTCATGGACTGGACTTGTGTCAAGGTCAGGACCCCAACACCAAGCCCCCGCACAGCACGAACTCTACAAGGAGTACGTATACGCAACATGGCTAGAAAACGGTCGGCTGCTCAGAACGCAGTAACAGAACGCACTGAACAGCAAGGCCTGTGAAGAGCGACCTGAAAAACAGTAACGAACGAACAAGAATACAATGACTAAAGTCACGCGGAACTTGCTGCGCGCATTGAAGAGCAGATACAAACCCACAAGCCCAAACTGAACGGCAGAAAACGATCTGAAATCCACGAGTCTGAAAAAGCGCGAATCGTCTCTCACCAAACTTTTACTAACACGAGATTAGCAAAAGGAGCCCAAAGGGTGCCGCGCTTGGTTCTGAACCAGCCTTTTCTAGTCTCGTCGTACGTGGTGTACGTGACCGCGTGGTTGGCGATCGGAAATTTCGACAACTTTGTGCGACGGTGTGTAGACAAAACAAGTTTGAGCCAACATCCGTCGGAAAAAAAATCCTAGGATTTTGTTGTCAGAATGTCCGAACAAAGTCCGACCGTGTGTACGCCCTATAATTGTTCCTGCCCAATACCTTGTACTTATGCTACTACAACACCTAAACTGTTTTTCCTCCGCTGTACACTCGATACTACATATGTTTGAATGCTGTTTCATGTCATTCTGTTTCTTTGCCATTGGTACTTTTGAGATTAATGCTCTGTACACTGTTGTATTTCTGTTTCCTTTTTTAACTAATAAAAAAATACAATTAAAAAAAGAAAAACTCACAAATGACCTGCTTACAGCTAAAACCAATGGACACTATTTTGTACTACTTCTCCTGGACCTCTCTGCTGCCTTTGACACAGTGGACCACCCCCTCCTCCTCAAAAAACTCCACTCCTTTGGTTTCCATGACTTTACTCTTTGCTGGTTCTCATCCTACTTATCCCACCGTTCCTTCAGTGTCACTTACAAATCTACTTCCTCCTCTCCTCTTCCTTCCTCCATCAGGGTCCCGCAAAGTTCTGTTCTTGGACTTCTCCTTTTTTCAATCTACACCACCTCCCTGGGTCAGTTGATTGCATCCCATGGCTGTCAATATCATCTCTACGCTCATGATACCCAAATCTATCTCTCCACCCCCCAGCTCTCTCCATCTGTCTTAATAACAGACATATCAGCCTGGCTGTCACATCACTTCTTCAAACTCAACCTATCCAAAACCGAGCTCATGATCTTTTCTCACCCACATGCCACTTCTTCTGATGTCTCTGTCAATATCAGCGGCTCAACTGTCAACTTGTCCCCCCACGCCAAGGTCCTAGTTGTAATCCTGGTCTCCAAAATAACCTTTCGGCCTCACATCCTATCGCTATCCAAAATTTGCCGACTCAACCTCCGCAACATCTCCAAGATACGCCCCCCTCCTAAGCATTGACACCACAAAGCTTCTAATCCACTCCCTGGTCATCTCTCGCCTCGACTACTGCAACTCCCTCCTCATTGGCTTACCTCTAAATAGACTATCCCCACTTCAGTCCATCATGAACGCTGCTGCCAGGCTCATCCACCTTACAAACCACTCAGCATCTGCTATAACCCTCTGCCAATCCCTCCATTGGCTGCCACTCAACCAACACATTCAATTCAAGATACTAACAATAACTTACAAAGCCATCCACAACCTGGCCCCCGACTACATCACTAACCTAGTCTCAAAATACCAACCTAATCATTCTCTTTACTCCTCCCAAGACCTCCTGCTCGCTAACTCCCTTGCAACTCAAATGTTGGCTAGCAGGTTCTTAAATTTTCTGCCAACGAAACTTTGTTGTCGGAATTTCCGATTGTGTGTACACAAGTCCGACGCACAAAAGTTCACGCATGCTTGGAATCAAGCAGAAGGAGCTGCACTGGCTATTGAACATCCTTTTTCTCGGCTCGTCATACGTCTTGTACATCACCACGTTGCCAATTGTTGGCCAACATTTGTGTGATCGTGTATATGCAAGACAAGACATCCTTCCAACAAAAATCCACGGTTTTGTTGGCGGAAAGTCCGATTGTGTGTACGGGGCATTACAAAATGTTACTCTTGTGCTAAAACCCACCAGACTCTACACCAGGATCCCACTGCATCACTTATTGTCCAGGATGGATTCCTGAGCAACTGGGGAGCCACCTAAACACATATCAGATCTTTTATAAATATATCTGTGAATCAGTACAACCAGAGGTAGTTGGAGCAGATCTAGAGCTAGATGTCCTGGACATGGGACAATTAGGACAGCAGATTGCTGAAACAACCCACCAGCTAAATAAAACATTTGAATGCGATTCTGATTTAATTATCTCCTTTGCAGTATTTTTCTTTACCAGGCGTTTAGCATAAATAAAACATTGACAACTGTAATTTGAATGGATGGTGGTAGAAAAACCTTTTGCCACTTTAGGACCAAAGCCAATAAAGGTTCTTTTAACGTGCTTTTTTCAGTCTCTAACTATATTCTTGCTTAACGTAAAGTAAATGTAGTCAAACCCATCTAGATGGATAGTACTTCTTTAAAATAATTGCTGCACAACAGAGGCATAGACTGAAAATAATTTTCTATTTCCAATGTGTATTAAAGCATATGTTTACTGTGCATGATTAGTAAGGACATCATTTCATTTAAGAAATTAACGTTTTTAATTAAGCGTTAACATTTCTACTCCTAAGCAACAGGATATATTTTAAAGTCAGTCTCTGATGGAATCTGGCATACACTTGCATATTTAAGTAATGATTCTGCTGTCTGGAAAAATGTGGAAACTGAGAATAAAGTTTACTTCAGTATTAGCCATTCTCATCCTGGACATTGCTAAAGTCGTACTTACAAAAGTTTCATGACATTCTCGTGTTTTGTGAGGAATAAGCAATAAAGTCATGGTGCCAGAAAGTGTGCCATAATTTGTTTCAGATAAAGAAAAATGAAAGCAAATGCTGTGTAGGTGTGATGCTATGGTCTGTTAAACAAGTGCCTTACAAGGATATGGTAGTCAATATGCTGCTAAAATATTTACTACAATAAAAAAAGAATTGGCAGGTAGCCTTCATTCTGTTTGACATCAGCAATTTGCTGGAAAAGTTTAGGAAATGAAAGCATAATAGGATAAGTCACAACATTAAATAAAAAAAATAAAATGATCCCTCTCACTCTTTTGCGATGAACATTTCTATGATTAGAGGGTTTAGTAACCACAGTGCTAAGCTATTAAAATAGGAGCAAATGAAAATCAGGACTATTTCTTAGAGCAACCTTTCCAGCTGCTGCAAGGTTTTACTTTCAAGCCTGCAATGTGAACATTAAAGCCAAAAATCCAGTTGGTTTCTGAGAGACACATCTTTAGTTTTCTTTCTGCCAGTTTTTTAATCAGTCCCACAAGTATTACTGAGACTGCTTTGCAGCAGAGGGAACATTTACTAGGTATGTCTATGTGGAAACTTGGAACTGCAGCTGTAACCCACTGCTCCTTAAAGAAAACCTGTCAGTGAGAAAAGGTGATAAAATGAACAAAAGTGTCAATGCTCTAAGAATATTTGTTAATCTTCAGTTTATTTTCAGAAGACTTGGAGGTACCTTGATTTCTGGCCCACCTGGGTGCTAAGAATTCCAACCCCAGAACTAAACTTCACCTCCACCATTCAAAGGCCCAATATAAGAACCTTAGTAGCCATCTTGGATACCAAATGGTGTCATGTAGAGGGTCCATTTTGCCTCATAAAAATTGCAATCAAGATTATTTTCATTAATACATTATTTGTGTAGTCTAACCCTTTCCAGCTGGCAATAGCTGGAGACGTTACATGAGCTTCCCAGTCATGTGATCACTGCGATTGTCAATGGCCCCCAAACTTCAATAGTGACCAGCAGCTGTCAGTGGCAGCTTGGTGACTGTGCTGGGAGTGCCAAGTGAACATGCTCCCAACACAAACAAGGGTTACAGGCTGTACACATATACATTGCATTGTCAAAAGTATTGGTACGCCCACCTTTACACACGCACATGAACTTTAATGGCATCCCAGTCCGTAAGGTTCAATATTGAGTTGGCCCACCCTTTGCAGCCATAACAGCTTCAACTATTCTGGGAAGGCTGTCCACAAGGTTTGGGAATATGTCTATGGGAATGTTTAACCATTCTTCCAGAAGCGATTTGTGAGGTCAAGCACTGATGTTGCACAAGAAGGCCTGGCTCACAGTCTCTGCTCTAACTCATCCCAAAAGTGTTCTATCGGGTTGAGGTCAGGACTCTGTGCAGGCCAGTCAAGTTCCTCCACCCCAAACTCACTCATCCATGTCTTTATGGACCTTGCTATGTATGTGGCAGCTCAGCTTTAAAGTCCACCACTGTGCTGCTACATACATGCATACAGCTGACTTTTAGGGGTAAACACAAGATCACATTTTTCATATAACTATAAAAGATCAATATAAAAAAATAACTATTTAACAATACTTGATGTAAACAACTTAATCACAGTAAGCATTAAAAGGTTAGTCCAGGTGTGCTTTATGTACAGTATTCATCATCAGCCTAAAATTACTACCTGGATTCTTTCATCTGTTATTCTGAATAGAGTTCAGAAGAATTAGAACCCATGTCAGGTTTTACCAATATCCAGGACTTATGCCTAGTACACACGACCAGAAATTCGGATGGCAAAAATCGCTGTCGGAGTGATTGTACAATATCTGATCATTAGTACACAGCTTTTGAGAGCCAATCAGGACAGTTCATCCAACAATATCTGAAGGGACAAGCATGAAAATTTTTCTTATCCAGTTTGATACCAGATCTGATGATCTGATATCCAGTTTGATAACAGATCTGATGATTTTCGTTTAATCAGTACAGTAGTCATCCAAAAAAAATTGGAAGCTCAAGACCACACATGCTTGGGAAATGAAAGAATATATTACAATTCAATTACATCACTTCCCAAGTGTTGTCTGTTTCCCTGCTGCAAATTTGTCCCCAGAATTAAAAGTGAGGAAAATGTATCTAATGGAGTCCTGGATAGCAGTAAATCCTGACAGAGGCTGTAACCCTTTTGGCTATAGATACCCTAAATCTGCCTTATGTAATATTCAGAAGGAACAGTGAGACTTTTCTTACTGAAGAGGCTTTTTGTATAGGCGAGGGAGCTGCTGTAGATGTCCCCAACAGGTATTAGAAATAAGTTAATAATTCAGTCCAAGAGTGTCCTCCTAATAACTGAAATACCAGTCCCGGTGAAGAAGCCAATCAACAGATTAAATATGATAAAGTTCCTGCTGCAGAATGTAGTCATGGAATGAAAGAAAAGTTTATTGCATCGTGTATGGTTTTTTTTTTGAGCTTTAAAGGTTCCTGTTTTAATTACTATTTGAAACATATCATTTAATGCCCAAAAAATAATTGCTATGAACTTTTGCTGATTGTAAATGACGTTTATGTTGGAACCAATAATGTTTGAAATTCAGATCAATTGGCTAACTGACAATAATTGCTTGTTTTTTTTTCTTTATCTGTATTTTCTTTCTATATTTGCTTGGTTCAATATTTTTATGACTTCTCTACACCCCTCCCCCCTAAGGAATATATCATTTCCATTTTGCTAGCATTAGTCATTACCATAATTTATGTTTTTGGACAGCCTTCAAAGATCTCAAAAGATCTCACCTCACATCCAGCATAGCTGTCGGAAATAACTTAATTAAAGTCAGGACAAAACTTAGATGTTTTCACTATTATCAAGTAGGAACTGTCTGCAGAGTAACCTTTGAATCTGATGGAGAAAAGGCACATTTACTTTGGCATGTAAATATATTACTCGTAGAACAATGTAGATACAGAACTTATGCACAACTTTAAAGTGAACCCACCCTTAAAGCGTTACTAAAGTTATATCTTTTTTAAATTTAAATAACAAACATGTTATACTTACCTGCTCTGTGCAGTGGCATTGCACAGAGTGACCCCGATCCTCCACTTCTGGGGTCCCCCGCAGCGATCTTGGCTCCTTCACTTCTTTTTACATTCACCATAGCCAGCTGCTTGCTATGGGGAGAAGCGTGGTCTGTGCGCTCCCGACCTGTGTGTCTATGGAGCCGTGCTCCATAGACTTACACAGCGGGACTTAGGCCTAGCATTGGACTGACAGCAGCAAGAGCCAATGGCTCCTGCTGCTTCTCGAATGCTGTGTGAAGAGGAAGTAAGAGGAAAATCGATGCAACAGTGCACAGTGCTGATCTCTTCTCCCCTCTCTTACTTTTCACACAGGGGAGGGGCTCGTAATTGAAAACATGTTTTACCTTAATGCAAACAATGCACTAAGGTAGCATATGTTTTGAGGTTTAGTAACACTTTATTTTAAAGTTTACAACTAAAGGTTTTATCCTAAAAAACATTCACCATGGAATGTATACTATTACCTTTTTTTAGCCAGAACCTTCTTCTGTTCATTGTGTTTAGCTTTGTTACTGGGGCCTGACCTCATGCCACTGGCAATAGGGTGGACCCCCACCCCAGCCATCTATTATCCCACAGAACTATCCTGGGATTTGAATAATAATAATAAAAAAAAAAAAAAAAAACACCACAGAGTCCTGCAGACCTGGCCAGCACTTATCCAGCACCTGCCACTGCCATCTGACAGTGTCTGCATCATTCTTACAATGACATTATCGGTCAGTGGGTGGGGCAATAGCATGGCACATTGATCATTTACCCATTGCCATTGGTTTGTCACTGACAACAATGCTGGAAGGGTTCCCACAGATACCAATGCTAGAGAATTCTACCCAGATGTATTCTACTTCTAATACACTATACACTGTGTATGTAACTGTAGCGCACTACTCCCTTGGGAGCTGCAAAGTTGTTCAGTACCTTTATGTCAATGACCCCCCGATCTTCCTTCCCATGCAACTTCAGAACACCAGACAGTCTTTATATTTTATAAAGAACTTTATTCTCGAACTTAGGTTGGTAAACAAGTAGATAGAAGATATGAGATGCCTCTATTAATTCTGGTTCCTGTCTCTGGTCTTGTGTACTTTCCTTTTTGAGTGGACCAGCATCACTCTGAATAATGCTGTGGATAAAAAATTCCAAAGTCCCAGGCCTCCACCGCCTAATTCCTTGACTCTTGCAATCAATACCTGTCAGTTCAGAAAAGTACTTCTCACTAGGTCCTTGGACTCATAGCAAGTTTACGGATAAGCACTACTGGGTTGCACCCCCAATTAACAGTCCATGGTACTCACAGAAAGTCAATTCCCAGTTTCCTCCGTCCGCTTTGCTCCTACTTCCTCCACCTCAAGGTCCGGTACATCCCCGGCTGGGACGCCCGGTTTCTCCCCTGGTCTACATGACGACCTCTGTTCCTGCTATCCGGCGCTGGGGTCTCTGAACCCCCAGGCCTTCAAGCCTCCTTCTCCAGCACTCTTTACATGGTTCCAACCCCTCCTGACTCCTGAATTTCTCCTGGAAGCATGTGACCCCAGCTTATATGTGAGTCCTGCCCCTGCCAATAAAATTTAATGATTGGTCCAGAGCTCTCCATATAAGCTGCCTGCCACTCAAGTCCCAAATCCTGCCTCCCTTCCAGAACATCTCCACTGGAAGGATGAGGGGACCTCCTTGAGCCAGAGTGTAGGTGGCCACACCCCCTCTATTCTAACACTCCCACCCACAAATAAACAACCAGGCCTAAGGAAAAAATGCAAGGCCTAGGCCAAATTTACCTTTCACTAATAACAGAACACACTAAGCACCCACCTGAATGGGGTGGGCGCTACATAACATACAGTAGTACTGACCCCTGAATTCTATATGCTGTGTTTTATGTTATGTAGTCTAGACCCATAAACACGAAGTCCTGTGTTATATACTGCATGGTTTGACCCCTGTACTCTGTATGCTTTGCTGTATATTACACAGTCATAAACTAATCCTGATCACTGCACCTTATACACGGCGTTGTACATTACATACTCCTAATAGCTGCATTATGTAGGCTGTACTATGGTGCATATCCTTGATCAAAAGTATTCATTGTCTCTTAAGTTAATGATTGCCAACTGGTCCTCACACTGAGATCTAAGCTTCTTTGGTTTTCCCACTTATGCAAAAACATGTTTTGACTGGAGTTGGGCTTTCAATACACCTTAATTTGCATATTCCCGCTAACACTTGTCTCATGTGCATGAGGTTATGGTGACTGAATTACCCATAAGTAGGGATGAGGTTTTGCCGATACCATGGGCTAGAGGCGAATCCTGTGGGTTTGAAATTCGCAACTCTAGGGAATTTGTGTCTTTTCTTGGGCTTTTGTTTCAGGGGTAGTATTTTGGAGTTTTCATTCTGTTGTGTGATTTTTTTTTACATTTTATGTTTATTGGACTTTAAGTTTGGGATGCCTAACTTGTTTTTTGTTCATCTGTCCTTTAAGCTGCCAGTTGTTTACAGCAGGCTGCTGCATCATTAAAAAAAAAAAAACAGCGTGCATCTAAACCACTTCACATTATATCAATTATATTCAACACACCCCTACCCTCATCCTCATAGATAAAAAAAAAGGGCAATTGCCAGTTAGGTCTCTTATCCCTAATTAAAACTTCCTTAATTCATGTAGCAAAGCCCAGGGCTGTGCACTTTGAGTTTTGTAAAATTGGGCATTGCCTTACTATTTAAAATAGTCCTTTTTTTGTCAATTTACTTGACCCTTATGCTATCTGGGGTCTTCAATTTCTTGTAATAAAAATACCTGCCTGTACTGTTTTTCTCTACAGCAATTAAGCTAATTCTCCCTCACTGTTCTGCTATTGGTCACTGATGTATCATCTGCAGTCTCTTAATTTCTAACGAGAGCTTTAGAGAAATCGGCCAACAGTGGGACAGTGCAAGGGAAGGCTTGCCCATACACAAAATGATCATTCGTTGTGCAAACAGGTGTGCAGATTCAGACCGGCAAACGGCCACACCTGTGGGCACAGTATTGTGCGGGCGCATACACACCTGTCACTACTACTGGCGCCAAACAGACTATTTAAATGGAGCTCCTGCACTGGTTCTTTGCTGTTGGATCTACAGCGTTTACCATGCAACCTGTGACTTGTTCTTGTCTTTGCTCATGCGTTACTGACCTGTCCCTCCTCTGACTACTCCTGAACCTCATTAGATTGGGGTGCTGCTGTATGTAAGTTGAGACTGTTACTAAAAAACATACTGTTCTGTCATGCCATGTACAGCTTTAAGGCATCGCCCAAGCATGTTATTCAAAGGATTTGTATATTTTCAATATTACCCTCAAAGCTGCATGAAAAGAACTTCTCACTGTATGTTTTTTGTTTTTTTTCATTGGCACATGGCAATGCCCAGCTTTCCATGTCTTTTTTTACAGTAGTTTTTTATTAGTTCTAAAGATTTATAGAATTTAATTAATCTTAAAGAAGATTCACACCCAATAGTTGGCAAATTGAACCTAAAGTGACATTTTTAATCTCTGGGACCTGTAACAGGATGGGCAATTAGACAAATGATCAGACAGAAAATAAATGTACTTGCAGTTTGTTAAACAGCTGCAAATTTAACAGTAATAATACAAAACACTGTAACAATGACAAACAGCATGCATACACTGCAGAATAATATAAAACAGATTATAAAAGCTGCACAAATATGAAATCTTCACAGCAATGTCTCTGTGGCTCAATCAGTAACATGTGGCTACATAAAAATAGTGTCTATAAGAGTCTGTGACAACAGTGAGTCTAGCTGAGAATCACTACTTCAGTAAAACCGTTCAGAACATAGACTGTTTGCTATTAGCCTCATAAACAGTATCCCTCTCAACAAAGTCCAGAGTAGCTCTGGTAACATATGTAAACAGCTGGGAGGATCCCAGGCCTGACGACAGGGGGGTGAGGTCACTCATTTGGAAATGGAGTTCTCTGCTAGCAATTGGGGGAGCTGCTCCCCATGGTAGCTAAATCTACTGAAGAAGCCATATGCTATTAGGCTCCTGCTCCCATGCTGATTCTGAGAGTGGAGGGCCTCTCACCTGGCTGCAGATCACTTGCCCAGCTACTGCTACTTCACCCAGTGTGACCTCTCTGAGGGAACAGAGCAACCTAACTTCCCTGGGCATGTCCAGGAACCTAAGGAGTTGTGGGAAATTGAGTTAGAGAGACGCAAGCCTGCATCTGTGCATGGTGAATAAATGGGCACATCACTACATACTCTAGAATCAGTATCTTTCAGTACAGAGTCTAAAAAGCAGTGTGGAATTAAAAAACAAAAACAATCCATATCCTGTAGGTGAGGGGATACTCATCTACAGTATATGGATGCAACATTGGTTAGATGCTGCAGCTGTCCCCTGCTCTAAGCCCAAGAACTGAGTAATCACATAACTGCTGATTACTCAGTTCTTGGACTTCATTGAACAGAGTAGTGACTGTCAGTCACCGACTCTGTCACTTTAGCACTCACTGGAGCGCCGGGTTGTGGAGAGGGCAAGAGTGGCTGGCTCAGGCTCTCAGTGGTGTGCTGAGAGGCTGTACCAGCTGTCGGTCAGGCATCTGGCTGGATCCTGACATTAAAGTCCGGATCCCTGCAGAGCCTGGACTGGCTCTATGATGCCTCTATAAATCTGAAAAGATTGAAAGGAGTATGGCCAAAACTTTTTTGGCAATACTTCTTTTGTGGGTCACAGAAGTGCAGAAATAAGTGCACTCCTGTGACCCCGAAGAGAAGTATGGCAAAAAAAAGCTTTGGCCCTACTTCTTTTTTAATCTTCAATGCAGAGGATCCTCCTGTAGGAGAGATGGGTATTCAAATAAAGGGGGATCAGTTCAGACAGAGGGTTAGTGTAATAGTCACAGAAACGGTTAGTGTGAGAGGGGCCTTCAGCTAGGTCTTGGCTCCCGGTAGTGTGAAAACTAACAGCACCAAACTCCAGACACTGTGGCTATTGCACCAAGGTTTTAAATGCCCGGCATTATTTCCCTCTGGACAAACTAAGGAAGCTGTGGGTCAAAATGGCTGAGGGCCAATATATTTTAAAACAAATTTTCAGCATGTCTGGTTGTTTTTGATTCACTACGATCAGATATCCCATACAAAAAAAAGCAACGACAGACACTCAGATCAGTTTGAAACTACCAAAAAAGGTGTAAATGGCTGTATATGAACAGAGCAATATATCAAACAGTATAAAAAAAAAAAGCTTTTGCTTCCTTTCAAGCAAGTCAGAAAAAATTAAAATAATAAAACCTACCTAAGGCTAAGTTCACACTGGCATTAAAAGCAGGCATTTGAGAGGCGTTCAAAACACCCCTCAAATGCCTATACAAAATATACAATGGACAGCACACAATGCTGTTCACACTATCAAAACAAGAAGTGTTAACGTCGTGTTGCTTCAAAATTGAAGCCTCATGTCAAGTCAGGAGGCGTTTAAAGCCTTTCAACGCCTCCCATTCAAGTCTATGGTAACACTGTGCAAACACTCTGGCAGGCAGTTGTGGTGCGGTTACAGGGCAATAAGATTTGTTTATTTCCTGTAACAGAATAGGCGTTTGTGGAGCGGTTTTAACATGCCTTAACGCTCATCAAACCCTTCAAAACTGCCCATAGGCCATTTGGGGAGTATTTTTAATTCATTATTAACACTTCTAAAATGCCAGTCTATTGCCCATACTAAAGCTCATTAACGCCCATACTAACACTATAGGAGCGTTTGTTAAGTTTGAAATTTAGTCAACACCCCTAACTAAACTGTTTCTTCTCCGGTAAAAAAAAAAAAGTTTTTTTGTTTACATTTGCAAATATATTCTATGACCCGGATGACCAAAAAACCTTCACAGACATACCATGATTATAAAGATAACTAAATAATTAAATCTAACAAGTTCTGCATATGATTAATAACAGTAAAAAATTAGAGCACATTGTGGAGAGAAAGGTAGGTTGTAATTTCTTCTCCTGGAAATGTAAGCTGCTTGGCTGTCCTGCCGATCCAGTTCTTTCAGCACTTCCTGACCCAGAGCAACTATGTAGATAAGAAAAAGGAGAAGGATAAGTGGGACTTTAAATGAAGCACACAGCAGCACAACGCAGGTCAAGTGACCAAAATTCATTTATTTGGTATAATCCATGGTGTGTAAAAAACATTTCGGGCGTCCAACCTCTAAAATGCTGTGGACATCAAGCCTCTATATAATAAACCATGGGTTGATTATACATAAAATACACATAGGTTGCACAATAAGTCATGATCCATTGTCACACAGAGAGCAAAGATAACAATCAACATACATGTGTACAATTGTTACTGTGATTAGACCCAAAGAGAGCCATGAAAATTAGGACAAATAATGCAAATAATAAAAAAGATTTAATGCCATGACAGATACTTATGGAGGTGAATGAAATCATTGAAATCTTGGTGTTCCATGATATGTGAAGATTGGTAATAATCAAAGCTCTACGCGTATTATTCCTTCCTTTTTTCTAATTTTCCTTTTTATTTTTGCTTTTTGTCCACCCCTTCCAATCCCACTCTCTTTCCCTATTTCAACCTTTGTCCCTACATCACCCCTTTTTTTACATTTTTTTCACATTCACACACCCACACACATCACTATGATTTGTTTCATATAGGTTTCCCACATGGAGGTCCGCATCCCACGCTCAGTGCACCTACCAGCAATGGTTATGCCTATGGCTGTTGTTCTCATTCCCGCAGACCGCCTTGGCGTTGGGCAGCTTTGCATTGCAGCTCTCTGCGATTCTGGATACTGTTTCACTGGATCGCTGATGCAGACATGAGTTTGGACGCACAACCTTTAATTCATTTTATACAAGTAAAATATTTGTATACAAAATCTTTTTTCATTTCCTATTTACTGAAATTTTTTTTTTTAAATAAAAATATATTTTTTAGAATCATTCCATGACGTATGCTCCTGATAAGCGGTTGCTATACCGCAAAACGCGTAGAGCTTTGATTACCAATCTTCACATATCATGGAACACCAAGATTTCAATGATTTCATTTACCTCCATAAGTATCTGTCATGGCATTTAATCCTTTTTATTATTTGAATTATTTGTCCTAATTTTCATGGCTCTCTTGGGGCTAATCACAGTAACAATTGTACACATGTATGTTGATTGTTATCTTTGCTCTCTGTGTGACAATGGATCATGACTTATTGTGCAACTTATGTGTATTTTATGTATAATCAATCCATGGTTTATTATATAGAGGCTTGATGCCCACAGCATTTTAGAGGTTGGATGCCTGAAAGGTTTTTTACACACCATGGATTATACCAAATAAATGAATTTTGGTCACTTGACCTGCGTTGTGCTGCTGTGTGCTTCATTTAAAGTCCAACTTCTCCTTCTCCTTTTTTTTATAACCAATGACCGGGATGGAGGCGAGCATCCCTTTGGTGCTAGCCTCATTTAAAGCTCCAAAAGGTTTTCCTTTTTTTATATATGTAGATAAGAAGTTCTCACTTCACTTGTTGCATGCTCGAAACTAGGCCAGTTACTCAAAAAGTATTGCAGTCATGGAATCAGTAAAATTGCCAGCTAGTATTCTTAGAAGGGGCTTCGGGAGAAATGGACAGAGGGGTCTTGGACTAAATGTACAATCTTGTCTATGAATCACTGGCATAGGAGGTGCCAGGTGTGTATGACTGCATCTGTATTGCTATTTCTCTTTAGTAGAGATAAGTGGTCTGGGTCATTCCACACACATAAACAGGGGGGGGGGGGGTAATGTTGGTGACATGAGTGTCACTATGTCCAAATTTAGCCAATGACATTATACATATAGGGGCATTGAATTCACCAGCATCTTTTCCCTTTGATTACATGTGCTGGGGTGCAAGGAATGACCTGGCCTGCAGCAAATTGGAGTAAAATAGCGTGATCAGATATAGAGGAGTTCGGAGAATGTCCAAGCTAATCTCTGCTGTTCTGGTAAATGGTTTCTGCATAATTTAGATCTGATATTGTCTTGTTAACCTTAGAGATGCTGATCAAGTATGACAGGCTGTGTTCAAAGAGGTGAGCAGGCCTGAGAGAGGGTGTACATGTGCCAAAGCCTGCAGACCACCATTTATAAAACTTTCTTGTGCAGATATTAAATCATTTGTGTTTTGTAAATAATCAATGCAATCTTCATAAAGCTTTCACTATAATCGTTCCTAACTGAAAAGGGTACCTGATCATTGTTCCACCTACAGCTTCTTAAAACATAACCCTTCTCCTTCCTGTATTTGGCAGTGTTAAAATTTTCCTCAATGAATCATTTGTCTGGAATGTGCACTATGGAGCTTAGTACTAACAGAGGTAGGATTGCATACTTTGTTTAGGGATAGGCTCTTGCTCTTTTTGAAACACACAGCATTTTAATTTCAACATCAAAGCATTTGAAGGGTTGGAATAGGAACACTAGAACATAACATCTGTGTGAAAACAATAAATTATGTATTCTGTCTCCTAATAAAAATAAAAATACAACATTTCAATGGATCCCCCTGGAATATTTACCACCAAGAAAGTAGAGTGGAAAAATGTTTCCAAATGCATAATTTGAAATTCTATGACAATATGGTTATTTAAGACCTCCTACAATCAGAGATTGCCTAATAAGTGAAATGATATCTATAGTAGGTACTTCTGTTTGTGTTGACTTAAGACAGCTATGTGTTGGGTGTGACACCGTTAAAGCAAACCCATTCAGTGCAAAGCAACTGTTTGTTTTAATTTCCCTTACAAAGGATTTGGTATTCAAAGAGCACATAGGTTCAGATTATTTACTATTATTCATTTTGAAAAGTGAGCGTACATATTTTAAAGTAAACATCCACTTTGTTAAATGGACAGCCTCTACTCCTTCATTAAATCAAAGCAGATCTCCAGCCAAAACTAAGAAGAAAACACTAAATACCCGATTAAAGTATAAAATAATAAAACTAGATTTTGCTGTAATTTTCATCTTTAATCTAGAATCTCCCCTACAATATTTCTTTCTGTTTCTAGTTGTCCTCAGTCTGATGACCAGCATCATTTAACCCATTTCCTTCGAGCCCAGGTTGTTGTGGACAGTAAGTAGGGATGAGCCGAACACCACTCGGTTTGGTTCGCAGCAGAACATGCGTACGGGCAAAAAATTTGTTCGAACACACGAACACCTTTAAAGTCTATGGGACACGAACGTGAAAAATCAAAAGTGCTAAATTTGAAGGCTTATATGCAAATTATTGCCATAAAAAGGGTTTGGGGTTTTTTCGGGAGCAATCCTTTTAATAATACTTAAAGTGAAACAATAAAAATGAAATATTCCTGGGCGGTGCCCATCAGTGCTGCCTCATCAGCGCCCATCAGTGAAGGAGATAAATTACTTATTTACAAAATTTACTGACAGAAACTAAGGAAAATTTTTTTTTTCTCAAATTTTTTTTTTTAGGAAAAAAATAAAAAATCCAGGAGTGATTAAATACCACGAAAAGAAAGCTCTATTTGTGTGAAGAAAATTATAACAATTTCACATGGTTACAGTGTAGCATGACCGCGCAATTGTCATTCAAATTGTGACAGTGCTGAAAGCTGAAAAATGGCCTGGGCAGGAAGGGGGTGTAAGTGCCCTGTATTGAGGTGATTAACAGGGGCAGAAAAATTGGGCCTTTCGGTGGTGGTGGTACCAGAACACTGTAAGCCCTCACAGTTAATCTTGTTGGGCACAGAAATGGGCCCTGCCGTGAAATAATATATCAAGAATTTTAATTACATGCCCCTGTTAAACAGGGGCAGAAAAATTGGGCCTTGGGTGGTGGTGGGCCATGGCAGGTTGTCATATGTCTGGTCAAGCATGTGGTGCCCAAGCTGCTGCTGTTCTGGCCACGCTTGATCTGCTTCAGACATAGGTTGCAAACAGCAATGGTGTGATCTGCTGCACACGTGTCAAAAGAGGTCCACACCAAGGAACTTTTAAAAGTCAGCGGGGAGTCAGCAGCACCCTACACCTGCAGAACCCTTGGAATAGGCCGCTTTGGCAGCTGCGTTGGAAAGCAAACTACTCTGAGCCTGGGTGACAAAGGATGAGGTCAGCTTTGTTATCCACTCCACCAACTCTTCTGCATGTTCTGGCTCAAAAACATGGCCAGCAGCAGAAAAAAAGGATAAGTGTGCCCCACAGCCACCTGCAGAGGATGCACCATGTCTACAACCAGCACTGTTGACTGTAGACATAGAGGCTGCTTGCCCTCTTTTAGTGGCTTGTGAGTGTCTGCCTCTCCTTGGTGGCCTTCCGGACATGATGTATATTTTGTTTTGCAACACCACACTACACTGTATTGTGTACACCACCAGAAGTGTAGTAGAAACTGTACACACTGTATTAGATACTGTGTAAACTGTACTATGGTTGCACTGTATTGTGTACACCACCAGAAATGTAGTAGAAACTGTACACACTGTATTAGATACTGTATACACCGCCTGCACTGTATTAGCAACTTTACTACGGCTGCGCTGTATTGTGCACTGTGTACACCTCCAGAAGTGTAATAGAAACTGTACACACTGCATTAGATAGAGTGTACACCGTCTGAAGTGTATTAGAAACAGTACACCACAGAATGCACTGTAGATATAGGCTACACTGAATGCAGAGTATATATGTGAATACACTACCTGCACTGACTGAATATTGAGTAAACACTGAATATATAGTCTATGCTAAATACAGGGTATATATATCTCTATCAAATACACTGCCACTAACTGAATAACCTGCCTGCTTAATCTAAATCAAGCCATCTCTCCGTCCACACCAACAACACTACACACGGCCGCCATGTAGGCAGCCTTATATAGTGTGGGGCATAGACTTATTCCACCTGAGCCATGATTGGACAAAGGCACCCTGCCTTTGGCCAATTATGGCTCTCTTAGCAGAGAGCACTGTGATTGGCCAAAGCATGCAGGTCAGGTGCATGCTTTGGCCAATCATCATACACCAAAGCACTGCGATCTTGCAGTGCATTATGGCGCGTTCCGCGGCGCTCTAACTTGCCGTGAATGCTCTATAATGTTCGCTCTTCGGCAAACAGGTGAACACCCAATGTTGAAGTCGAACTTATGTTCGACCTGAACATCAAGCTCATCCCTAACAGTGAAGTAGAAGCAGCAAAGTGATGAGATCATCTCTCTGTCAGTCTGCTTTCTCATTCTTTAAAGTGGTTGTAAACCCATGGGGACAAAAAAAACAATAAAAAAAACCACCTGCAAGACAAAGGCATAATGAGCTAGTATGCATAGCATGCTAGCTCATTATGATATACTTACCTTAGGTTAAAGCCCCTGCAGCATTCCAGGCACACCGGTTTTGCCAGCGACATGTCCCCCAGAATTACTTCTGGGTATCGCTGGCTCCTGGACGCGGGAGCCGCCAGTAACGGCACGCTAGCTGAAGAAACGGCACACACAAGCCGTCTCTTCAGTGTGCATGTGCCGATGATGTCGGCACATGCGTGTACAGTGAATATCTCCTAAACTATGCAAGTTTAGGAGAAATTCATGGTAGCCTATAGTAAGGCTTACCTGTAGGCCATCTTGTAGCATTTATCCATAACCAAATGTAAGCACCATGGGATATTCAGTATAGTATTTGTCATGCAGTAATTAAAAGTGCATTTGCATATATAAAGATAACAATCTAGATTTCATAAATTAATGGGAAGGTGAACCAAAGTAATGCATCAGGTAATGGTGAAACAGCATAGGCTAAAGTTTTATTCTGGAGGGGGCCAGATGGTCAATGGTTTTGAGATTTCTTGCAATTCATTTGTTGTTTAATCTCTTGGATGGATAAGCTTTAGAGATTGTAGCTGTTCCTGTTTCTCTTTGGCAGTGCAGATTGCATGTGTTTTGTCAATATGTTCAAAGAGGAACTGTAGTGATTGTAGTGTAGTGATATAGTGGGGTTTATTTACTAAAGGAAAATCCACTTTGCACTACAAGTGCACTTGGAAGTGCAGTAGCTGTAGATCCGAGGGGGACATGCAAAGAAAATAAAAAACAGCATTTTTGCTTGTACATGATTGGATGATAAAATCAGCAGAGCTTCCCCTGATTTCAGATCTTCCCCTCAGATTTACAGTGAATACACTTCCAAGTACACTTGCAGTGCACTTGTAATGCAGAGTAGATTTGCTTTTAGTAAATCAACCCCATAGTTTCAGCATCCCTACCTTTGGTATAGTCATTAAGCTAAAATGTTGTCATGGACATCGACATTATAATTCTGTTTATTTTGTGCTGCTTGAAAGATGATATCTATTCTTTGATAGTAGATTAATATAACAAATATATTTCACGCTGGTCTTTTTTGCCACTTTGGGTCCAAGGCCTAATTAATTCAAGTTTTTATAAAGGCAGGAAGAAATCCTTGGAACAGAGTTGTGGATGTAAAGTTTTAGGTCCTTTCCAAGTAGGGCGGTAAGGCTTTCAGGTTAGGCAATGCTACTTATTCGGCTTTAATAACATTTGCCACTGCTATTGTATCATCTATATTATAGTCTTAAATGTCTATTCACAAGCTTAAAGAGGATGTAAACCCACACATATACCCAGTGAAGTGAACAGCCTCAGATGATACACAGAGATGAAACAAATCTCCCTACATAAGTTTTACATGTATATCTGCTGTCTTCATCTTTATATATTCTTTAGAAAGTGCACATCGTTTTGCAGATTTTCTTTTCCTGTTCAGCACTGGGAGTGGATTATTTGCATACAGCCAAGACAGCTGATTGGAGGAAAGGCAACCACCCCCACTCCACATTGGCAAAGGAATAAAGTAATGTTCAGAGCTTTGCTCTAAATCAAGCAGCGCTCTGCTAATCTATTTATAGCAACCTCCCACAACACAAACTTCAGGCTGCTTTTATCTCCTGTGTCAGAGAACGTCAGAAGTTATTAGACTGATTACAGGGCTACGGGACAGAAGAAACAAACGGGACTTAGTGCTTTGGAGAGAGATAAGAAAACTCCACAGATATATGTGCCCAGCTCAAATTTCATGAATCGGGTTTACATCCACTTTAAAGAAAAGAATCGTCTTCATGAGGTAAAGCGTTTATAAAAGGAAAATTAAGAAAAAAACAAATAAACATTACTCTGTGCAGTGGTTTTGCACAGAGCAGCCCTGATCCTCGGGTCCTCTGGTAGCGTTCTGGGCCCCTTTCACTTGCAATGGGGGTACATAAGGCACAGAGAGTGCGGCTCAGCTCTGCCCCACACTTCACTGGCTGTGAGTGACAGCAGCGGGAGCTTGGGTAAGTATTGGGGGGGGGGGCAGAGGCGCTGCACACTGAAGTTTTTTATTCTTCATGGACAGAATGTATGAAGGTGAAAAACCTTCATCCTTTACAACCACTTTATTTGTGATCTTTAAGGATGGGGGCTTTAAGTTCTTCATGAATGTAAACAACTCAAGTTGTATCTGTTTCAGGCAGCAGACCTTCATCAAGCATGGTTTAGCACCGAGAAACAGGCATCATCTTGGATCAATGACCCAGAAGAGAACAGGGTCAAACTGGGGAAATACGCTTTGTTCCCATCTTCTTCTTGCTAAAGTGGTATCTCAGGGATCAAGAGAATGAAGAGAAACAGAAAAAGTAGAATGCTTGTCCTTCTTACTAGAGGCTAGCTCATATGCAAGAGTCATGAGGAGCTTTTTTGGAGTGCATCTGCCATCATCGACTGTTCAGGAATACTTGATACAATTTTGACCTATTTTTATAATACCTTACAATTCAACATCGATACAAGACAACAAAAGTATGAAAAGCAATGGTTTACAGTCAGAAAACAATAAGACATCATCTTAACTGTACTAGGATGCAAAAGCAAATTATATGGTTTTTACACATTTGTTATGTTTTTTTTTTGGTGTAAAGACTTACTCATATAAGTGGAAGCATGCCCCTGCTGATAGTAGGGAGACATCGCTGTCCCTTAGGCACCCTCACTGCTGCATATCGATGGCCTGAGCAGGATCCGGAGTTCTGAGTTCGGGGGTGCTGACAGACAAGAGTCATCTGTGTCATGGTGAGCTGCAAAATCGTTGGGATGGGTGAGCTGCTGCTGTGGGGATTTACTATATGCTGCTAGAGAGAGACTGACCCCTTCGGGAAGTGACCATACAGCCCATCCAGTAGCCTCATTTACTGCCTGCAGGTTGGACTGGGGCTATTCTTGTGTGCATCAATGTTACAACTGGGCCCCAATGCTAGCTGGCTGAAGAGTTTGGACTAAAGACTGCCCCCCTTTACAGCTTCTACACACAGACCTTTACCTATTGCTCATGCTAAGAGGTACCTCTCAGTGGAAACTGCACCAGATCCTAGCCATTTTACTTGAGTGCACTCTAGACTAGTTATAGTATTATTCACATTGCAGTTAATGCTTATTTGCACGGTTTACTGCTGATTTATGTGTTGATTCCAGTCTAGTGGTACAGCACTCTATTCTAAGATACTGTGGCATAGGTATTATACTGTCTAGCAGACTGTGTCTGAACCTACCATCTGTATGCTCATTTATGCTCAAACCTACCATTTACTGTAATCCGTACCAATCAGGGACGTGCAGTCAGGGAAGGCAGGTGAGTCAAAAAAAAAAAAAGAAAATCAAGCTTTAAGGGTAAGAGCTCAACGACCTGGGGTCACAGAGACCCCAAATTTGGGGGGTAGGTAGCTGAAGTCCTACCCCACCACCCCGTATCTCCTGCCACCTATAGTTCCGGAGATATGGGGCTTCTTGTGGATCCTGTCAGAAGCTACATACAGAGCAGCCAGTTTAAATACAAGCTGGCAAACTCTGTTTGCAGCAGACTGAGAGGATGAGCTCACAGTGCCTCTCCTCACTTCTTGTCAGAAGCACCGAGCTTAATGGGCAGCTTGGAGCCTTGGACCAATGGTAAGGCACCATTGGAACAAGCTGTCCAATAAAAATGCTGCAGTGGAGGCTCGCCTCTCACTGCAGTGCCATAGAAGGGGGCATGTGTCTAAAACCAGCATGTGTCCCTTCCAGCCCAGCCCTTTTAACTAGAAGGAAAAAGCACAGGTTTAAGGTATAAGATTTACCCACAATCCCATGTTTTTCTCACACAGTTAAGAGAAAGAATGAGCATCTACTGCCTGCTGAAAAAGTACTGTTATAACATGAAGCATAATAATATATGATTTAGCTTGATTAAAACATAATTTATTATTTATCTATTTACTGTGAAATTTCCTGGTTTGAAGTTATAACTTCAAACTTCAGTAATTTGTCCATTAAGCCACTTGCTTGAGTACAGTTTTTGAAAATATAGTAAATTACCTTAAAAACAATATATAATAATTTTTTGTATATTACTAACTTATGGTAATTAACCACTTGCCATCCAGGCCAATTCTGAAACTTCTCTCCTACATGTAAAAATGATATTTTTTTTGCTAGAAAATTAATTAGAACCCCCAAACACACACACATTATATATATATATATACATTTTTTAGCAGACACCCTAGGGAATAAAATGGTGCTCGTTGCAACTTTTTATGTCACACGGTATTTGCGCAGCAATTTTTCAAACACTTTTTTTTGGTAAAAAAAAACGTATCACGAATATAAAAAAGAAAAGCACAAAAGTTAGCCTGATTTTTTTGTATAATGTGAAAGATGATGTTACGCCAAGTAAATAGATACCTAACAAGTTACGCTTTAACATTTCGCACACTCGTGGAACGGCGCCAAACTTCGGTACTTAAAAATCTCCATAGGCTGTGATTTTAATTTTTTTTACAGGTTACATGTCATGAATTATGCACCAGTGATTATTTTGCATTACTATCTGTAGCCTTGGAAGTATTTCTTGCTGTTGCTATCCAGGACATTTAACCGCCTACGTTTGAAGGCATGAGATTTTCTAATTTACAAATTTCAGTTCTATTGATTAACACTCTATAATACTTCATATCAAAGCTGCAGTAGAAGTTACTTTTACTTATCAGCTGTCCAAGATATGGAGAAGCACAGATGGCAGGTCTCTAAAAAGCTGTATTCCATGATGTGTCACTTTCAAACTACCAACCCACTATTATTACAAGAAGCCTAAATTACCTGAATCTTTAAATGATCATATACTGATAAAATTGTAGGTACATAAATACATTGACAAAAAAATTTATGGATGCTTGTATAAATAGATATCAGATTATCCATTAAACACCATTTACTGGACATGCACATCAACGTTAAGTTTTAAGTCAGGTTTATTGAGACTACAAGAACCAGCCTCCTTAATTGTACGCACTTTACCTAATGATGTGCGAAAAAGCAACGGATATGGTCAAATTATACTATAGAAACGATTACATCATAATATACAATGTATTTTAAAATTACAGTACAGTCAGTGGATCACTTTTAACACCCACAGTTAGGTATGTGAGCTTATCTCCTGTGTTTAATTTTGCTACACCATTAGTTTGAAAAACACTTAAACTGGATGGCAGTTAATCAGGTTACAGTTAAATACATCATCTTCATAAGGCATGAACTTGGAGTGAACCTGCACCACTCTGGAGCATAGCAGGCATTCCATCTCAGTTTACCAAGGACATTTTTCAATGTATGAGTAGAAATGGTTGCCTGATTCAGCCTCAGAAAATTGTAGAGAGAAGATGAAAACAACAGAACCAAAGTATAAGACTATGTGGATTAAACAGTGCAGCACTGAAATATTGTATTTGTTCTCTTTTTAAATATACCTGCTTTAGCGTGCATCAGTCTCTTTACGTCTCTAAGAAAATTGAAGATACCCTGCTCCTAACTAAAAAAAAAAAATGAAGGTAAAACTCAGAAAGAGAATATTAAATGCCTAATTGCAGTGTTCTTTTCCTCTCCATAAAAAATTGACTTCAAAAGCGCATATTTAGCCAACGAGATGCAATTAAGTGCAGTGTTTGAAAAAAAATAAATCTGCCTCCACTGCAAAAACATGCTGGTGCGCACAATGGATAGTGGCAAAGAACTCCTGTTTGGACAGATTGTTTGATATTTTGTTTAAAAATACATTCATTTTGTTGGTATCTTAAGGTTTTCTTTTAAAAGAATATCAGACTTTTTAACTACTTCAGCCCCGGAAGAATTTACCCCCTTCCTGACCAGAGCACTTTTTGCGATTCGGCACTGCGTCGCTTTAACTGACAATTGCGCGGTCGTGCGACGTGGCTCCCAAACAAAATTGACGTCCTTTTTTTCCCATAAATAGAGATTTCTTATGGTGGTATTTGATCACCTCTGTGTTTTTTATTTTTTGCGCTATAAATAAAAAAATAGCATCAATTTTGAAAAAAACGCATTATTTTTTACTTTTTGCTATAATAAATATCCCCAAAAAATAATTAAAAAAACATTTTTTTCCTCAGTTTAGGCCAATACGTATTCTTCTACATATTTTTGGTAAAAAAAAAAAATCGCAATAAGCGTTTATTGATTGGTTTGCGCAAAAGTTATACAAAATAGGGGATAGTTTTATGGCATTTTTATTAATATTTTTTTTTTACTAGTAATGGCGGCGATCAGTGATTTTTATATTGTTACTGCGACATTATGGCGGACACATTGGACATTTTTGACACATATTTGGGACCATTGTCATTTATACAGCAATCAGTGCTGTCACAGCAATCAGTGTAATTTACACTGCCAGTGTAAATTACACTGGCAGTGAAGGGGTTAACCACTAGGGAGCGGGGAGGGGTTAAGTCAGTACTAGGGAGTATTTTCTAACTGTAGGGGGGATGGGCTAGCTGTGACACGTCACTGATCTCTGCTCCCGCTGACAGGGAGCAGAGATCAGTGACACTCACTAGGCAGAATGGAGAAATGCTTGTTTACATCAGCATCTCCTAGTTTGTCCTCTCCGTGAGGTGATCACAGGTATCCCCGCGGGACCCACGGAGCTCCCGGCCGGCGCGCGCACGCAATGGCACGGCGGGGAATTCAATTTGACTTACAGGTACGCCCATTTGCCCAGCCGTGCCATTCTGCCAACGTACATCGGCGTGCACCAGTCAGGAAGTGGTTAAATAAAGCTATAATGAGATGTCTTCATGAAGTGCCGTTATGACTGCACTTAAGCCTAGTACACACGATAAGATTTTCGGCCGGGAATTGTGTGATGACAGAGTGTTGGCCTAAAATCCAACTGTTTGTATGCTCCATCGGACAATTGTTGTCGGATTTTCCGCGGACAAATATTGGATGGCAGGCTTGTCGGATTTTTCGATCACGTGTACACAAGTCCATCAGACAAAAGTCCAAAGTACAAACACGCATGCTCGGAATCAATGCTCACCAAACACAACATTAGCAGAAGGTGCCCAAAGGGTGGTCGTAAAGAGCTGAAAAGCCACGTAGTACGTCACTACATTCGTGTTTGTTGCCTGACAATTGTGTGCCATTTGTATGCAAGACAAGTTCATGGCCAACGCCCTTCTGACAAAAGTATGATGTTTTGTCTGTGGAAAATTCAATCGTGCGTACAAGGCTTAAGACTCTGTATTGCTGTACAAAGATCGATGATATTACGTTTAATTACTTTATTCACTAGCCTGGTAGCAATCATCTGGCCAAAGCACAGCTGTTACAAGATGGACAGAGGGTTCACGAATTACCAAATAATAGACAAAACCACAGTAATATAAGGGCCCGTTCACACTATGTGCAAAACAATGGTTTTGGTTGGTTGAGTACTGAGGAGTACTGGAGGCACTGCGAGTACGGAAGAGTATTGGGGGGCACCATGAATACTGGGGAGTACTTGTGATTATTATGATGATATAGGGTGTACCGTATATAGCGCCTACAGTTTGCATAGCGCTTTACAATATAAAGGGAGACAATACAGCAACACTACAATTCCATACAAGAGGATTAGGAGGGCTATGCTCCTGAAAGCTTACAAACTAATAAGGAGGGGCTGGTGGAACAAAAAGGTAATGACTGTGAGGAATGAACTGATGGGAGAAACTAGCTGAAGGCAGGATAGGCTTCTCTGAAGAGATGAGTTTTCAGTGATCGCCTAACTGTGGACAGAGTAGGAGATAGACAGACAGATTGGAGTAGGGAGTTCCAGAGGATGGGAGAGGCTCTGGAGAGGAGCATGGGAGGAGGAGACAAGGGAGCTAGAGAGCAGGAGGTCTTGGGAGGAGTGGAGAGGATGGTTTGGGTGATATTTGAGGACAAGATTGGTAATGTAGCTCAGGACAGAGTTGTAAATGTATGTTATTGTAAATGTTTTGAATTTTATTCATTGGAAAATGGGAAGCCAGTGGAGGGATTGGCAGAGAGGGCTGACGGACACTGAACGGTTGGTAAGATGGAGGAGTCTGGCAGCAGCCTTCATGAAGAGGGGATAGCCTGCAAAGAGCTGGGCCAATGAGGAGGGAGTTACAATGATCAAGGCGAGATATAACAGGTGAGTGAATAAGTTGCTTAGTGGTTTCAATGGTTAAAAAGAGGCATATTTTGGAAAGGTTACGGAGGTGATGTCTACAAGATTTGGACTGTGAATGAATTTGGGGCTGAAAGGACAGGTCAGAGTGCAGGATTACACCTAGCACCCTGGTGTGAGGGGAGGGACTTATGGTTGTATTATTAATCATGATGGAGAAGTCAAGGGAGGGGGCACAGGCAGGAGAGAATATTATGAGCTCAGTTTTATAAAGATTGAGTTTGAGGAAGTGGTGTGACATCAACGGTGATATGTAAGTTAGTACAGGGGACACTGCGAATACTGAAGTGTATTGGGGCACTGTGATTACTGAGGAGTATGGGGGGTGGGGTGCACTGTGAGTATTTAAGGAATACATGTGCACTGTGAGTACTGATGAATACCATGGGCACTGAAGAGTATTGTGGATGCTAGGGGCACTGTGAGAACTAAGTATTGTGTATGGAGTATTGGGATACTATGGGCTTTGGCGGTACTGGGAGTAATGAGTACTGTGGGTACAGGGGGCACTGTGAAAACGAAGTATTGAAGGTATTAGGGGCACTGTGAGTACTGGGATACTATGGGCAGTGGGGGTACTGGGAGTAATGAGTACTGTGGGTACCGTGGGCTGTGTGAGTGCTAAGGAGTATTGTTGGTACTGGGGGCGTCCTAAATACTGAAGAATACCATGATTACTTGAGGCACTGAGTACAGAGGGCACTGCATATACTGAGGAGTGCTGTGAGTGCAGGGGAAGGGGGGCGCTGTGAATGCTGAGGAGCACTGTATTGAGAAGTAGGGATGGGTCGAACATCCCCTTGGTTTGGTTCGCTCCAGAACATGCGAACAGGCAAAAAGTTCTAGCGAACATGCGAACCCTATTAAAGTCTATAGGCCACGAACATGAAAAATCAAAAATGCTAATTTTAAAGGCTTATATGCAAGTTATTGCCATTAAAAGTGTACGGAGACAGGGTAAAAAAACTTTTTTAAAATGACTGTTTTTCAGGAGTAGGGATGAGCCGAACACCCCCCGGTTCGGTTCGCACCAGAACCCGCGAACGGACCGCAAGTTCGCACGAACGTTAGAACCCCATTGACGTCTATGGGACTCGAACGTTCGAAATCAAAAGTGCTCATTTTAAAGGCTAATTTGCATGGTATTGTCCTAAAAAGGGTTTGGGGACCCGGGTCCTACCCCAGGGGACATGTATCAATGCAAAAAAAACTTTTAAAAACGGCCGTTTTTTCGGGAGCAGTGATTTTAATGATGCTTAAAGTAAAAAAAAAAAAGTGAAATATTCCTTTAAATATCGTACCTGGGGGGTGTCTATAGTATGCCTGTAAAGTGACGCGTGTTTCCCATGTTTAGAACAGTCCCTGCACCAAATGTCATTTTTAAAGGAAAAAATCTCATTTAAAACTGCTTGCGGGTTTAATGTCATGTCGGGTCATGGCAATATGGATGAAAATCAGTGAGACAAACGGCATGGGTACCCCCCAGTCCATTACCAGGCCCTTTGGGTCTTGTATGGATATTAAGGGGAACCCCGCACCCAAATTAAAATAAGGAAAGGTCCCTATATACTCTGAACAGCAGTATACAGGCGGTGCAAACAAGACAGGGACTGTAGGTTTGTTGTTAAGTAGAATCTGTTTGTAATTTTGAACATTTTTAATGTGTTTAGCTCCAGCCAAAAAATCTTTTCTAAGCTTTTTGGAAAACATAGGGAAGGGTTATCACCCCTGTGACATTTGTTTTGCGTCTTTCCTCCTCTTCAGAAGATTTCACCTCACTTTTTTGTCCCAATGAAAAATGTTTTTTGAAAATTTGGGTTTTTTTGTGGAACAAGGATTGGAAAGCATCAGTGGAAAGGAGAAATTGTTTTCCCATATTAACTCTTACAGGAGAGAATTTCCCTTCCTTAGGGGTAGATTTCATCTCACTTCCTGTTGTCTCCTTCCGTTTGCAAGTAGGAGTCGTTTGTAAGTTAGATGTTTGAAAGTAGGGTCCTGCCCTATATACTCAGCAGAAATTTGGGCCTTAGGTGTTGCTGTGGCCAAAACACTGTAAGCCCTCACAGGGCCCTGCTGTGAAATATTAGATCAAGAATTGTAATTACATGCCCCTGTTGAACAGGAGCTGAAAAATTAGGCCTTAGGCACTGGTGCTGGTGCCACAACACTGCAACCCCTCACAGACACTCTAGTTGGAACGCAGGAACGAGCCCTGCTGCAAAGTATTGCATCAAAAATTGTAATTACACGCCCCTGTTAGACAGGGGCAGAAAAATTGGGCCTTAGGCACTGGTGCTGGTGCCACAACACTGCAACCCCTCACAGACACTCTAGTTGGAACGCAGGAACGAGCCCTGCTGCAAAGTATTGCATCAAAAATTGTAATTACACGCCCCTGTTAGACAGGGGCAGAAAAATTGGGTCTTAGGCACTGGTGCTGGTGCCACAACACTGCAACCCCTCACAGACACTCTAGTTGAAACGCAGGAACAAGCCCTGCTGCAAAGTATTGCATCAAAAATTGTAATTACACGCCCCTGTTAGACAGGGGCTGAAAAATTGGGTCTTAGGCACTGGTGCTGGTGCCACAACACTGCAACCCCTCACAGACACTCTAGTTGGAATGCAGGAACGAGCCCTGCTGCAAAGTATTACATCAAAAATTGTAATTACACGCCCCTGTTAGACAGGGGCTGAAAAATTGGGTCTTAGGCACTGGTGCTGGTGCCACAACACTGCAACCCCTCACAGACACTCTAGTTGGAATGCAGGAACGAGCCCTGCTGCAAAGTATTACATCAAAAATTGTAATTACACGCCCCTGTTAAACAGGGGCTGAAAAATTGTGCCTTAGGCACTGGTGGTGGCGCCCAGAACCAAAAATGTTCTTACAAGCTATCAGCGTGATGATTGAGGAGGAAGAGGATAATTACTCAGGGATAGTCACTCAGCATCAGCATAGGCAGTCTTTGAAGGGATCTGAGATTTCAAAAAAAATTATTCGGTTACATCTGCATCAGGTGCTTGGTAGCTGGTGGTGATCCAAGACTGATTCATTTTTATGAAGGTCAGCCGATCGACCGAGTCGGTGGACAGACGCACCCTGTGATCGGTTACCACGCCTCCAGCAGCACTGAATGTGCGTTCCGAAAGAACGCTGGATGCAGGACAGGCCAGTAGCTCAATTGCATACTGTGCAAGCTCTGGCCAGTGATCCATCCTTAAGACCCAGTAACCCAGAGGATTTTCGGTGGGAAAGGTGTCCAAGTCTGATCTTGCCCCTAGGTATTCCTGCACCATGTAAAACAGACGCTGGCGATGGTTGCTGGAACCGATCATACCTTGGGGCTGCGGACCAAAAAATTGTCTGAACGCATCGGTCAGACGGCCACCTTCTCCACCGCTCCTTCTTTGACTGACCGAAGCCTCAGCAACACGTTGTCCAGAAACAGGAGTTTGTAACCTCCCAGTCTCTGGGAACGCGTTGCACAGACCTTTCTGCAAGGCCTCCCGAAGATGTTTCATCCTCTGCTCCCTCTGCGATGGCAAGATAAGGTCCGCAACCTTACCCTTGTAACGTGGATCAAGGAGGGTTGCCAGCCAGTATTGGTCCTTCTCCTTGATACCACGAATACGAGGATCCTTACGCAGGCTTTGCAGGATCAGGGAGGCCATGCAGCGTAGGTTTGCTGAGGCATTCGGTCCGGAGTCCTCTGGGTCACTAAGGACAACAACGTCCGCAGCCACCTCCTCCCAGCCACGTACAAGTCCATGTGTTCCTTGGGACTGATCCCTTAAAGACTGCTGATGCTGAGTGCCAGGCTCCACCTCCATACTGACACAATCTTCCTCCTCCTCCTCCTCCTCTTCCTGTGTGATCGGCGGGCACGCAGGAACACTGTCTGGATAAAGGGGGCCTTGAGAGCTAAGGAAGTCCTCCTCTTCCTGCCTCTGTTCTGCCTCAAGTGCCCTGTCCATTATTCCACGCAGCGTGTGCTCCAACAGGTGGACAAGGGGGACAGTGTCACTGATGCATGCACTGTCAGTGCTCACCATCCTCGTGGCCTCCTCGAATGGTGACAGGACAGTGCATGCATCCCTGATCATGGCCCACTGGCGTGGGGAAAAAAAACCAAGGTCCCCTGACCCTGTCCTGGTGCCATAGTCGCACAGGTACTCATTGATGGCCCTCTGCTGCGTGTGCAGCCGCTGCAGCATGGCCAACGTCGAGTTCCACCTGGTGGGCATGTCACAGATTAGGCGGTTCTTGGGCAGGTTAAACTCCTTTTGGAGGTCCGTCAGCCGAGCACTGGCATTATATGACCGGCGGAAATGCACAGAGACTTTCCTGGCCTGCCTCAGGACATCCTGTAAGCCCGGGTACCTGCCCAAGAACCGCTGCACCACCAAGTTAAGGACGTGAGCCAAACAGGGCACATGGGTCAGTTGTCCCTGTCGGAGGGCAGAGAGGAGGTTGGTGCCATTGTCGCAAACCACCATTCCTGCCTTAAGTTGGCGTGGCGTCAACCACCTCTGAACCTGCCCCTGCAGAGCTGACAGAACCTCTGCCCCAGTGTGGCTCCTGTCCCCCAAGCACACCAGCTCAAGCACCGCATGGCATCTTTTGGCCTGCGTACTTGCGTAGCCCCTTGAACGCCTACGGAGCACCGCTGGTTCCGAGGAAGAGGCCATGGAGGAAGAAGAAGAGGAGGGGGTGGAGGAGAGAGGTGTGTCACAATCAGCATTTTGGAGGCGTGGTGGCGGAACAACCTCCAACACTACTGCACCTTGTCCTGCATCCTTCCCAGCTGCCAGCAGAGTCACCCAATGCGCCGTGAAACTTAAGTAACGTCCCTGTCCATGCCTGCTGGACCATGAGTCAGCGGTAATATGCACCTTACCGCTGACCGCCCTGTCCAGCGAGGCATGGACATTGCCTTCCACATGCCGGTAGAGAGCCGGAATCGCCTTCCGTGAGAAAAAGTGGCGTTTGGGTACCTGCCACTGAGGAACCGCACATTCCACAAACTCACGGAAGGGGGCAGAGTCTACCAACTGAAAAGGCAGCAGTTGAAGTGCTAGCAATTTTGCCAAGCTAGCATTCAACCGCTGGGCATGTGGATGGCTGGGAGCAAACTTCTTTCGGCGGTGCAGCAGCTGGGGCAGGGAAATTTGCCTGGTACAATCTGACGTCGGTGTACCAAAAGCAGATTGCCCACAAGTACTTGGCTGTGACACACCTAATTCTACACCTTCATTCCTCTCACTGCAGGTCTCAGAGAGGACTGAAGGTCTAGTGGGGTTGGAAATCTCAGCTGATGAGGAGCAAGGAGAGATCGTCTTTGTTCTTTGGTGTGGGTCTTTTAGATACGCTTGCCAACGAACTGCATGGCAGGTCAACATATGTCTGGTCAAGCATGTGGTACCCAAGCGGGAGATGTTTTGGCCACGCGAGATACGCTTGAGACATATGTTGCAAATAGCAGCGGTGCGATCTGATGCACTCGTCTCAAAAAAGGCCCACACCAAAGAACTTTTTGAATAACGCGCAGAGACTGCAGCGCCCTGCACATGTGGAGCTTTGGGGTGTGATGCAGTCAATGTGCTGCCCTTAGGCTGGCCCCTGGAGGGCATCCTGCCTAGTTGGTGATGTGCCACCTCCTCCTCCTCCTCCTCCTCCTCCTCTCTCCTATCAGGCACCCACGTTGAGTCAGTGACCTCATCATCCCCTCCCTCCTCATCACTGGAGCAAACCTGGCAGTATGCTGCAGCAGGGGGAGCATGACTGCCAGATTGCTGTCCTTCTTGGGCACCCCCTCTGTCCGTGCTCATGTTACTGCCTTCATTGAGCTCAGTATCATCATCAGAGCCTTCCAAACGCTGGGCATCCTCCTGGAGCATGTACCCAACACTGTGGTCAAACAGTTCGAGGGAATCCTCATGAGGACATGGTGGAGCTAGGGAAGGAGTCACTGATGACATTGAGCTGAGGGAAGAGGCCGCTGCTTTGCCAGACAAAGCACCCTGGGCATGGGTGAGAGAGGATGAGGAGGATGAGGACGGCTTGGTCATCCACTCGACCAAGTCTTCCGCATGTTGCGGCTCAACACGGCCAGCTGCCGAAAAAAAGGCCAAGCGTGTCCCATGGCCACGTGCTGATGAGGATGCACCGTCTCCACGACCAGCACTAGACACAGAGCCTGCTTGCCCTCTCTTATTGGCTTGTGACTGTCTGCCTCTCCTTCTTGGCCTTCCAGACATACTAATGGCCTGTAGCTGCACTAAGCTGGGATAGAACACCTGTAATTTTCTTAAGGTAGCTTTATATACTGTAACCAGACAAGCCTGCCTGTCAGTAGGAAAATAACAGGAACGGATCTAGCTGAACACTGTGAGCAGGACACACTGTACTAAATGTAAATAGTCTAGCTGCCTGACCGTGGTACTAATAGGATCAAATAGAACACCTGTAATTTTCTTAAGGTAGCTTTATATACTGTAACCAGACAAGCCTGCCTGTCAGTAGGAAGATAACAGGAACGGATCTAGCTGAACACTGTGAGCAGGACACACTGTACTAAATGTAAATAGTCTAGCTGCCTGACCGTGGTACTAATAGGATCAAAAAGAACACCTGTAATTTTCTTCAGGTAGCTTTATATACTGTAACCAGACAAGCCTGCCTGTCAGTAGGAAGATAACAGGAACGGATCTAGCTGAACACTGTGAGCAGGACGCACTGTACTAAATGTAAATAGTCTAGCTGCCTGACCGTGGTACTAATAGGATCAAAAAGAACACCTGTAATTTTCTTAAGGTAGCTTTATATACTGTAACCAGACAAGCCTGCCTGTCAGTAGGAAGATAACAGGAACGGATCTAGCTGAACACTGTGAGCAGGACACACTGTACTAAATGTAAATAGTCTAGCTGCCTGACCGTGGTACTAATAGGATCAAAAAGAACACCTGTAATTTTCTTCAGGTAGCTTTATATACTGTAACCAGACAAGCCTGCCTGTCAGTAGGAAGATAACAGGAACGGATCTAGCTGAACACTGTGAGCAGGACGCACTGTACTAAATGTAAATAGTCTAGCTGCCTGACCGTGGTACTAATAGGATCAAAAAGAACACCTGTAATTTTCTTAAGGTAGCTTTATATACTGTAACCAGACAAGCCTGCCTGTCAGTAGGAAGATAACAGGAACGGATCTAGCTGAACACTGTGAGCAGGACACACTGTACTAAATGTAAATAGTCTAGCTGCCTGACCGTGGTACTAATAGGATCAAAAAGAACACCTGTAATTTTCTTCAGGTAGCTTTATATACTGTAACCAGACAAGCCTGCCTGTCAGTAGGAAGATAACAGGAACGGATCTAGCTGAACACTGTGAGCAGGACGTACTGCACTAAATGTATATAGCAGGAACTGATCTAGCTGAACACTGTGAGCAGGACGCACTGCACTGAATGTAAATAGCAGGAACGGATCTAGCTGAACACTGTGAGCAGGACGCACTGCACTAAATGTAAATACCAGGAACGGATCTAGCTGAACACTGTGAGCAGGACGCACTGCACTGAATGTAAATAGCAGGAACGGATCTAGCTGAACACTGTGAGCAGGACGCACTGCACTGAATGTAAATAGCAGGAACGGATCTAGCTGAACACTGTGAGCAGGACGCACTGCACTAAATGTAAATACCAGGAACGGATCTAGCTGAACACTGTGAGCAGGACGCACTGCACTGAATGTAAATAGCAGGAACGGATCTAGCTGAACACTGTGAGCAGGACGCACTGCACTAAATGTAAATACCAGGAACGGATCTAGCTGAACACTGTGAGCAGGACGCACTGCACTGAATGTAAATAGCAGGAACGGATCTAGCTGAACACTGTGAGCAGGACGCACTGCACTGAATGTAAATAGCAGGAACGGATGTAGCTGAACACTGTGAGCAGGACGCACTGCACTAAATGTAAATACCAGGAACGGATCTAGCTGAACACTGTGAGCAGGACGCACTGCACTGAATGTAAATAGCAGGAACGGATCTAGCTGAACACTGTGAGCAGGACGCACTGCACTAAATGTAAATAGCAGGAACGGATCTAGCTGAACACTGTGAGCAGGACGCACTGCACTGAATGTAAATAGCAGGAACGGATCTAGCTGAACACTGTGAGCAGGACGCACTGCACTGAATGTAAATAGCAGGAACGGATGTAGCTGAACACTGTGAGCAGGACGCACTGCACTAAATGTAAATACCAGGAACGGATCTAGCTGAACACTGTGAGCAGGACGCACTGCACTGAATGTAAATAGCAGGAACGGATCTAGCTGAACACTGTGAGCAGGACGCACTGCACTAAATGTAAATACCAGGAACGGATCTAGCTGAACACTGTGAGCAGGACGCACTGCACTGAATGTAAATAGCAGGAACGGATCTAGCTGAACACTGTGAGCAGGACGCACTGCACTGAATGTAAATAGCAGGAACGGATGTAGCTGAACACTGTGAGCAGGACGCACTGCACTGAATGTAAATAGCAGGAACGGATCTAGCTGAACACTGTGAGCAGGACGCACTGCACTAAATGTAAATACCAGGAACGGATCTAGCTGAACACTGTGAGCAGGACGCACTGCACTGAATGTAAATAGCAGGAACGGATCTAGCTGAACACTGTGAGCAGGACGCACTGCACTGAATGTAAATAGCAGGAACGGATGTAGCTGAACACTGTGAGCAGGACGCACTGCACTGAATGTAAATAGCAGGAACGGATCTAGCTGAACACTGTGAGCAGGACGCACTGCACTAAATGTAAATACCAGGAACGGATCTAGCTGAACACTGTGAGCAGGACGCACTGCACTGAATGTAAATAGCAGGAACGGATCTAGCTGAACACTGTGAGCAGGACGCACTGCACTAAATGTAAATACCAGGAACGGATCTAGCTGAACACTGTGAGCAGGACGCACTGCACTGAATGTAAATAGCAGGAACGGATCTAGCTGAACACTGTGAGCAGGACGCACTGCACTGAATGTAAATAGCAGGAACGGATCTAGCTGAACACTGTGAGCAGGACGCACTGCACTAAATGTAAATACCAGGAACGGATCTAGCTGAACACTGTGAGCAGGACGCACTGCACTGAATGTAAATAGCAGGAACGGATCTAGCTGAACACTGTGAGCAGGACGCACTGCACTAAATGTAAATACCAGGAACGGATCTAGCTGAACACTGTGAGCAGGACGCACTGCACTGAATGTAAATAGCAGGAACGGATCTAGCTGAACACTGTGAGCAGGACACACTGCACTAAATGTAAATAGTCTAGATAGAAGATAACAGGAACGGATCTAGCTAAACTGAATACAGTGTATATATATATATGCAACACCTGGGATGCATATATATACACAATACACTGTAAGTGCAGCTAACTGACTGACTGTTCTGCCTAATCTATCTAACTCAAATCAAATGACACTGTCTCTCTCTCTCTCTCTCAGCACACCGGAACACACACTACACAGGGCCGCCGTGCAGGCGGCCTTATATAGTGTGGGGTGTGTACTAAATCCCCTGAGCCATAATTGGCCAAAGCCACCCTGGCTTTGGCCAATTACAGCTCTCTCTACTGACGGCGCTGTGATTGGCCAAGCATGCGGGTCATAGTGCATGCTTGGCCAATAATCAGCCAGCAATGCACTGCGATGCCGCAGTGAATTATGGGCCGTGACGCGCCACACGAATTTGGCGCGAACGGCCCATATCGTTCGCAATTCGGCGAACGACCGAACAGCCGATGTTCGAGTCGAACATGGGTTCGACTCGAACACGAAGCTCATCCCTATTCAGGAGCAGTGATTTAAATAGTACTTAAAGTGAAACAATAAAAATTAAATATTCCTTTAAATATCGTGCCTGGGGGTCCCCTTAGTCTGCCTGTAAAGTGGTGCATCTGTGCGATATGTAGAACAGTGCCGCAGCAAAATTACATTTCTAAAAGGAAAAAATTTAATTTAAACTTGCTCCGCGGGCATAATGTATTGCCAATTGGCAATACAGATTAAAAAAAAAATCAAGAAAGAAACGGCGTGCGGTTTCCCCCCCCCAGTTCATATCAGAGGTTTTAAGGGGAACTTCATGCCAAAATTAAAGTATCCTAATTATGTTAATGGGTAACATGTCCTACAGGAGTGGTGATGTGACCCGGTTCACGTACTTCTCCATGCATACATTCCTTGAACAACCGTTCAACAATGAATACTGCTGTCCAAGGTGTGAGCGAGTTTGCTTGGAAGCCAAGATCCTAGACCTGGAGAATCACCTGGCAACACTACAAAGCATCAACAATTTGTATAGGAGTTTGGACCCGTCCTGTCAGGTTCTGGCTGGGGCCAATATAGAGGAAGGTGGTGATATGGAGGAGCAGGCACCAGAAATAGGTAGCTGGTTTACACTTAGAATGCAGGGTAGAGGGAAGAGTGTTAGCAGAGCTAGTCCTGAGTTGATACATTCCAATAAAGGTTGAGTGATGTTGGGAATATCAGTCAGGGAGTGGCAGTGCTGGAGCAGACAACCTCCCCTAGCTGCCAAGGAAATGACTACTCCAGTGAGGATAGGGCAAAGTTATAGGCAAGGACAGAGAGATACTGGTAGTAGGGGGACTCAGTTATTAGAAGAACAAATAGGGCAATCTGTCAAAAAGACCATGATTTCTGAACAGTATGATGTTTGCCAGGCGCTTGGATTTGGCACATTGTGGACAGATTGTTGGGTGCCGCTGGGGAGGACCCAGCTGTCATGGTACAAATTACAAAGTTAAAGATGGTGAGTTCTTAAAAAAAATTATTTCAGGGATTTATGTGCTTTATTAAAGAAAGGGACCTCCAAGATAGTATTCTCAGAAATATTCATGTTGTAAAGCGCTTCGTAAACTGTTGGCACTATATACAGTGGGGATCGAAAGTTTGGGCACCCCAGGTAAAAATGTGTATTAATGTGCATAACGAAGCCAAGGACAGATGGATCAATCTCCAAATGGCATCAAATTACAGATTAGACATTCTTATAATATGTCAAAAAAAGTTAGATTTTATTTCCATTATTTACACTTTCAAATTTACAGAAAACAAAAAATGGCATCTGCAAAAGTTTGGGCATCCTGCAGAATTTATAGCATGCACTGCCCCCTTTGCAAAGCTGAGACCTGCCAATGTCATGGATTGTTCTCAATCATCGTCTGAGAAGATCAGGTGATGTCAATCTCAAAGGTTTTAAATGGCCAGACTCATCTGACCTTGCCCCAACAATCAGCACCATGGGTTCTTCTAAGCAGTTGTCTAGAAAACTGAAACTGAAAATAGTTGACGCTCACAAAGCTGGAGAAGGCTATAAGAAGATTGCAAAGCGTTTTCAGATGTCAATAGCCTCTGTTCGGAATGTAATTAAGAAATGGCAGTCATCAGGAACAGTGGAAGTTAAAGCAAGATCTGGAAGACCAAGAAAAATATCAGACAGAACAGCTCGCAGGATTGTGAGAAAAGCAATTCAAAACCCACGTTTGACTGCACGTTCCCTCCAGAAAGATCTGGCAGACACTGGAGTTGTGGTACACTATTCCACTATAAAGAGATACTTGTACAAATAAGGTCTTCATAGAAGAGTCATCAGAAGAAAACCTCTTCTACGTCCTCACCACAAAAATCAGCATTTGAACTTTGCAAATGAACATATAGACAAGCCTGAGACATTTTGGAAACAAGTTCTGTGGACCGATGAGGTTAAAATAGAACTTTTTGGCCGAAATGAGCAAAGGTACGTTTGGAAAAGAAAGGGCACAGAATTTAATGAAAAGAACCTCTGTCCAACTGTTAAGCATTGGGGTGGATCAATCATGCTTTGGGGTTGTATTGCAGCCAGTGGCACAGGGAACATTTCACAAATAGAAGGAAAAATGGATTCAATCAAATTTCAGCAAATTTTGGATGGTAACTTGATGCCATCTGTGAAAAAGCTGAAGTTAAAGAGAGGATGGCTTCTACAAATGGATAATGATCCTAAACACACCTCAAAATCCACGGGGGATTACATCATGAGGCGTAAACTGAAGGTTTTGCCATGGCCTTCACAATCTCCTGACCTCAACATTATTGAAAATCTATGGATAGACCTTAAAAGATCAGTGCGTGAGAGACAGCCCAGAGATCTCAAAGAACTGGAAGACTTTTGTAAGGAAGAATGGGCAAAGATACCTCAAACAAGAATTGAAAGACTCTTGGCTGGCTACAAAAGGCGTTTACAAGCTGTGATACTTCAAAGAAAATATAAATAACACTGCGCTAACCCAATGTGAAAAGCAGCTACATAAAATATGACCAATATTGTAAACAGAAGTAAAAGTGAAATGCAGCGCTAAAAATGATAAGCAATGGTAAAAGGCACATCAGACATGGTGACCATTACCAATATATACATAGCTGAAACACATGAAGCATAATACCAAAAAATTGAATATTAGACAGGATATAGTAAAGTCCCAATGTATGGCTATGAATCTGATACAAGAGAGTCCCAAACATAGGCTAAATATGAATGTTGGACTGATGTAGAAATCTTCTCTTGTATATCATGAGTTGTACGATCATGGGAAGTGAATAGATGGAATACGCTTACCAGCAGGAGTGGATTCGGATGCCGGTGACACAGAATCAAACAGGCTCTGAGATCCTTAATGGACGATGGTTGGACGATGGTTGGTCCTGGAAATCCCCGATCTCGAGGGGGATCTATCTTCTATGGTCCACGTCACAACTGTCCGTTCAGAAGCCCGAGGGGGAATTCTCCGCCACAAACAAGTCTCCAGAGCATGGATGGTTCCCCAAAAAGGTAGATAGGACAACAATAGTGCAGATCAAATGACGTATTTTATTGGATATAACCAATAATCAACAAACGATATAAAAACGTGATCACGTGTAAAACAATAAAATCAAGTGTAGGAAAGAGTAAGGCTCACCCGACGCGTTTCGTCCACATGGACTTCAACAGGGGCATCAAACTCCTCTCCTACACTGTACAAATTTATATAAAAACTATGCCAATCATATGGCCAATCAAACGCCAGCAATGGAGTCATGTGACAAATCGACTCCTGATAGGCCAAAGAGGAATCAGCTGACTGCCTGGGACTGTCCAATGAGGCCACCCACTAATGGGGAAGGAACGTATCCCTTGACCAATGGGGAATGAATAAGAATAAAGATAATAACAATCAAGATGATAGGGAGAGAACCCAAATGATCATGATTTCCTCAGTGCTGTAATCATCTGTGCCCACTCAGAGAGTTCTACAATACATCAGTACATTTATCATAAAAGCATATACATAATGCCTAAATCCAGATTGTAAATGTGGGTATCCCGGGAAACATTATGCAGGTTATTAATGAAAGCCCCCAGTGGGTCACATGACCGCATCATTCCTAGCATGGCCAATCGTATTGCATACTGCACGATCCTTCTTATTGGATCTGTGTAGTAAACAGGAAGAACCACAGGGCAATGATCACTTGACATGTCTGCTGACATAGTCACATGATCTTGAGAGACGAATCACGTCTCAATCACTAAAAGTCTGAGAGTCATGTGGCAACATGGAAGTCACATGCTCTCCTGTGGCCAATAGAACAGTCTTGTATCTCCCACTCGTCCGGACTGTAAGCAGGGAAGGTAATTCCATCCACCACAGCCCGGAAGTGTGGGTCACATGACCGCATCATTCCTAGCATGGCCAATCGTTTTGCATACTGCACGATCCTTCTAATTGGATCTGTGCAGTAAACAGGAAGAACCACAGGGAAATGATCACGTGACATGTCACATGATCTCGAGAGACGAATCACGTCTCAATCACTAGAAGCCTGAGAGTCATGTGGCAACAAAGGAAGTCACATGCTCTCCTGTGGCCAATAGAACAGTCTTATATCTCCCACTCGTCCAAACTGTAGGCAGGGAAGGTAATTCCATCCACTACAGCCCGGAAGTGACGGATAAAGCAGCGGGGACAACCGGAAAGACAGAAGAGAGAAAAATCTCTCTATCTCCTGGTGTCAAGCTCCGAAGAGCTGCTCCATGTTAAATGTAAATGGCTGAACAATATATTGAACAATAAGGATGAGAAATGTATGTGCCTCCACTAACATGTGCAGATATATATATGTGTGCTGTAATAAAATAATAAATGATATGTTAAATTTAGGATATGTAGCAATATAAAAATTTGAGTGCATCATTTGTAAGACTTTTTAGTCAGCAAATGTAAATGTGCAATAAACAAAGCTCAAAAGCAGCAGACAGGGAAAATAGCATCCTCCCCACTGCATAAATAAGTGAGGATGGAATTGAATAAAATTCTGAAATTAAGTGTGGGGGCTTGAATCCCCAAATGCGCTAGAAAGAAGGAGAAAATTTCCCCTCGTACATGGTCACTATCCCATAGGGACATGACTAAAAAAATAATAATAATGTGAGAAAGTGAAAATATAAAAATAAAAAATAATATGGAAATGTGTGTCCATCCAGTAATATTTAAATCTATGGACCTATAATCTGAAAAAATGATGATGAAAATGTGCAGTGTAAATAGGTGAATGTAAGTGAATACAACTAAAACTTGACAGAACATTATGGATAAATACTGGGACTGCCGTGAGAATAGTATTAAAGACCAATAAGATAAATATTAACCCCTTACAGTGTACAGAACAATCAGGCTTGGTTAATTAAGGAATTAATATCCCATTCTACATTTAACCCATGGGGCGAATAAGTGCATAATTCAAATATCCAATATGTTTCGAGTCTTGAGACTCCTCGCACACGTGATTCGCCCCTCCAGTTAGCAACAAATTTATCAATTATGAGAAATTGGGTTCCAGTAGGATCCTGATTGTGGTGTGTGGAATAATGTCTAGGCACCCTGTGGTTGGTCTTGCCTGCTTGTATGTTAGTGAGATGTTCTCCTACTCAAACTGAAAAGGTTCTTTTAGTACGACCCACGTACTGTTTTTTACAGGGGCAAGTTAGAAGATACACTATGTATTCTGTGGCACACGTAGTAAAGTGCTTCATGGAATAAGTGCATTGAGTGACTGTTGATTGAAAAGTATCAGTTTTACGTCTCCCATTGGTGTTAAAAAAACAGACTCTGCATTTCCTACAAGGAAAAAACCTTTGCAGTCCTGAAAAAAAGGGGTCTTTTTGGGGGGATCTATGATGTTAGGGGCAATTTGTCCTTGGATGGATCTGGCTCCTCTAAATGTGACTCCCGCATGTTCTGGAAGTGCTGGGCCTAAGAGTGCATCATTCCGAAGAATGCCGAAGAATGGGCATTATTTATCCATAATGTTCTGTCAAGTTTTAGTTGTATTCACTTACATTCACCTATTCACACTGCACATTTTCATCATCATTTTTTCAGATTATAGGTCCAAAGATTAAAATATTACTGGATGGACACACATTTCCATATTATTTTTTATTTTTATATTTTCACTTTCTCACATTATTATTATTTTTTAGTCATGTCCCTATGGGATAGTGACCATGTATGAGGGGAAATTTTCTCCTTCTTTCTAGCGCATTTGGGGATTCAAGCCCCCACACTTAATTTCAGAATTCTATTCAATTCCATCCTCACTTATTTATGCAGTGGGGAGGATGCTATTTTCCCTGTCTGCTGCTTTTGAGCTTTGTTTATTGCACATTTACATTTGCTGACTAAATAGTCTTACACATTAGGCACTCACATTTTTATATTGCTACATATCCTAAATTTAACATATCATTTATTATTTTATTACGGCACACGTATATATATCTGCACATGTTAGTGGAGGCGCATACATTTCTCATATATGTAAAAAACCAACAAGGGTTAACACTGCGCTAGAAGTCTGAATAGAAAGAAGTATAGTGCGCTAAAAATGAGCAATCATATGAATGGTTTCCACCCCTGTAGAAGGTGTGAGATTTGCCAGCTCAATGCATTTAGGGGTCGTAGATGCGATAACTTTCAATCAACTCAAACAAATAAAGTTTATAATATCGAGTCTTTCATTACATGCACTACTGAGTATGTAGTGTATATGATACAATGCCCTTGTTTTAAACAATATATTGGGCGTACTAAGCGGGCCCTTCATGTACGTTTGTCTGAACATGTGGGTAACATCAGGCGTGGGTTCAGCAAACATAATCTATCTAGGCATTATGCTAAGTACCACGATAAAAAACATTTTTGTAGCTTTGGCTAAACTTCAATGTCATTGGAGGGGTACTAATAAAGTCAGAGCCATCTCTAGGCTTGAAACCAGATGGATATTCGATATGAAAGGCTATGTGCCCTTCGGACTTAATGTGGACTGGGACATTAATTCTTTTATTAATAATTCTTAATATTTTTTTATTTTTATTTTTTATTTCATTATTGGTATAATATTATTTTCATTTTTTATCTCTTTATTTTTAATTTTTATAATTCCACGCTGATTATGGATATTTCTTTATATATATATGTTTTTATATAATTTTTAACTATATATATTTAATTATGAATGTGTTGTATATTATGCACGGTGTCTCCTATGACTTCTTGATTATTGCACTGATTTCCCATCTAGTCAGTATTATTTTTAGCCTCTAGATGGTGCTAAATTAACTTTTATTTTTGGCTTCCCATGTTATAGTGTATCTTTGTGATTGGGTGGCTGGTTGTTAATATGGCGGCGCCCATTCCTAGTCCCCATCTTATCTCTATAGCGGCCAGTACTAAAGATGGTGCCGCGGCTCTATTTATACCATGAGCGTGGTGATCACGTCACTTGGCCCAACCCCAGAAGACTTCCTGTAGTGACGAAACGCATAGGGCGTGGCCTGTGATGCTGACGTCACTACGCTGTTCTCCTGTGTCGAGACCGATGGGAAGTTTGTGCTTTGCGGGAAGCCTGTGAGACGCCGAGATATCCCTGTTTGCTGTCTATCTTTTGCCTATGTGATCGGATTCGTTTGTAAGTGTATTTCTTTTTTCAATAAATCTTTTAAGTGGAACGATTACACTATGGGAGTTTTTTCTATTTATATCTCCTGAGCAAATGCAGATCTAGCCCCAATACAGGATGCCGGTATAGATTGTTGGGAGACCTTAACATTCCCTATGCTTGCTGAGACCACCTGTGTGGTCAATGTAGTCAGTAAGGAGCCTCATTACTCACTCGGGTGTATTTAACTCTTGGGAGCCTGGATTCTTCTCACCACGGTTTTTGGGATTAGTTCCTTGATTATTTATGGACTTTCATATATATGCTTTTTGCACGGTGTATGATGGGACTCTTTCATGCATTTGTATTGTGATTATTATCACCTGAATAGTTCTCTTTATTCATTATGCTTATTTATTATCACTTTTGATGAACAAACAATTAATTACTTATAGCACGGTTTTATGATATTCTGTGGTATATATATATATATATATATATATATATATTTCTCTCTATTTTTAGATGCTTATTGATTCTTCACTTATTTTTCATATGATTGCTCATTTTTAGCGATGCATCGTTTTTTTATTTACATACATTTCTCATCCTTATTGTTCAATATATTGTTCAGCCATTTACATTAAACATGGAGCAGCTCTTCGGAGCTTGACACCAGGAGATAGAGAGATTCTTCTCTCTTCTGTCTTTCCGGTTGTCCCTGCCGCTTTATCCGTCACTTCCGGGCTGTAGTAGATGGAATTATCTTCCCTGCTTACAGTTCGGACCAGTGGGAGATATAAGACTGTTCTATTGGCCACTGGAGAGCATGTGACTTCCTTTGTTGCCACATGACTCTCAGGCTTCTAGTGATTGAGACGTGATTCGTCTCTCAAGATCATGTGACTATGTCAGCAGACATGTCACGTGATCATTTCCCTGTGGTTCTTCCTGTTTACTGCACAGATCCAATAAGGATCGTGCAGTATGCAATACGATTGGCCATGCTAGGAATGATGCAGTCATGTGACCCACACTTCCGGGCTGTGGTGGATGGAATTACCTTCCCTGCTTACAGTCCGGACGAGTGGAAGATACAAGACTGTTCTATTGGCCACAGGAGAGCATGTGACTTCCTTTGTTGCCACATGACTCTCAGGCTTTTAGTGATTGAGACGTGATTCGTCTCTCGAGATCATGTGACTATGTCAGCAGACATGTCACGTGATCATTTCCCTGTGGTTCTTCCTGTTTACTACACAGATCCAATAAGAAGGATCGTGCAGTATGCAATACGATTGGCCATGCTAGGAATGATGTGGTCATGTGACCCACAGGGGGCTTTCATTAATAACCTACATAATGTTTCCAGGGAACCCACATTTACAATCTGGATTTAGGCATTATGTATATGCTTTTATGATAAATGTACTGATGTATTGTAGAACTCTCTGAGTGGGCACAGATGATTACAGCACTGCGGAAATCATGATCATTTGGGTTCTCTCCCTATCATCTTGATTGTTATTATCTTCATTCTTATTAATTCCCCATTGGTCAAGGGATACGTTCCTTCCCCATTAGTGGGTGGCCTCATTGGACAGTCCCAGGCAGTCAGCTGATTCCTCTTTGGCCTATCAGGAGTCGATTTGTCACATGACTCCATTGCTGGCGTTTGATTGGCCATATGATTGGCATAGTTTTTATATAAATTTGTACAGTGTAGGAGAGGAGTTTGATGCCCCTGTTGAAGTCCGTGTGGACGAAACGGTCGGGTGAGCCTTTCTCTTTCCTACACTTGATTTTATTGTTTTACACGTGATCACATTTTTATATTGTTTGTTGATTATTGGTTATATCCAATAAAATACGTCATTTGATCTGCACTATTGTTGTCCTATCAATCTTTTTGGGGAACCATCCATGCTCTGGAGACTTGTTTGTGGCGGAGAATTCCCCCTCAGGCTTCTGAACGGACAGTGGTGACGTGGACCATAGAGGATAGATCCCCCTCGAGATCCGGGATTTCCAGGACCAACCATCGTCCATTAAGGATCTCAGAGCCTGTTTGATTCGGTGTCACCGGCATCCGAATCCACTCCTGCTGGTAAGCGTATTCCATCTATTCACTTCCCATGATCGTACAACTCATGATATACAAGAGAAGATTTCTACATGAGTCCAACATTCATATTTAGCCTATGTTTGGGACTCTCTTGTATCAGATTCATAGCCATACATTGGGACTTTACTATATCCCTTCTAATATTCAATTTTTTTGGTATTATGCTTCATGTGTTTCAGCTATGTATATATTGGTAATGGTCACCATGTCTGATGTGCCTTTTACCATTGGTTATCATTTTTAGCGCTGCATTTCACTTTTACTTCTTTTAAAGCTGTGATACTTGCCAAATGGGGCAGTACAAGATATTAACTCTGCAGGGTGCCCAAACTTTTGCAGACGCCATTTTTTTGTTTTCTGTAATTTTGAAAGTGTAAATGATGGAAATAAAATCTAACTTTTTTTGACATATAAGAATGTCTAATCTGTAATTTGATGCCATTTGGAGATTTTTCCATCTTTCCTTGGCTTCGTTATGCACATTAATACACATTTTTACCTGGGGTGCCCAAACTTCCGATCCCCACTGTAGATCCTGTTTAATAATAATAGTATTGCCTGTACCTTGAGCCACACCAGAGAGGCAGCAGGCAGCTTAGAAAGGTATACCAGTGGCTGAGGAACTGGTGTAAGAAGGAGGGTTTTGGGTTTGTGGAGAACTGGGCTAACTTTGGGGTCGGTTACCAGCTCTATAGCAGACGGACAGCATCTAAATGGGGAGAGTGAACCTCTATTAGAGGGGAGAATGGCCAGAAGGTTGGAGCAACTTTTTAACTAGATTGTGGGTGGGGGGGGGGGAATCCATGAAAGGTATACCATGTAGCAAGCAAGGGTCAGAGTGTACAGATATGGGAAAAGGTGGTGGTGGAAGCTGGCCTTAATCCAGGTTAGAGAGCAACTAAAGCTATATTTATTACCTGATAAAAAAGTGGTATTGGTGCAACCCTATTTAAGACCAATACTTTTTTCAAGAACTCACCGATGCTGACTACCAATACTTTTTTTAAAGGTCATGTGACAGTGGCACTAATAGGTGGCACTGACGATGCGTGGACTGTGTCAGTTTATATTTTTTTTTACAATTTCATTTTTTTATCATTTATATATTTTTACAATTTAACCTTGAATTATTTACTCTCAATTGTTTTTATTTATCAGTCCCGTGGGGGGGGGGGGGGTGCTTAGACCCCTGATATCTCCCCTTTGAGACAGGGAAAGGGACTGAGGACCCAGATTCCCCAGTCCCTTTCTCTGCAGCCTCAGCTGCACTGAAGATGAATGGACAGAAGACAGTTGCAAATGTTCATTCATAAACTGAAGCAAAAATAAAGAAAGGAGAGCACATAGCCGCCCTAGTGTTGAACCGCTTAATGAAAAGGAATAAAAACAACAAAAGTTGCACTCACAATGGTAAACTTGTAATCAGCCTGGGTAATCTGAATAACACATGTGCCTCCTCTCCTGGCCTGTCCCGTGAACTATACCCAATGCGATGGTGATCCGGGCTGTGGTGGAACTAGAGTTCCCAGCACTGGCGTGCTGCTAAGCAGCTCCGAGAGCTCACCTGGAGAAGGATGGCCAGCTCCCATACATGTTGTCATAGTAACCCTGGGAGATTGCACGGTTACCTCTTCTCTCCATCCTGACAGATCTGGGAGGGGGCTGGGGACCAGAGGAGGACTCACAGAGCACAGAGGGGGACCTGGAGGAGGACACCTGAAAACAGAGGAGGACACGGGAAAGTCGGGGTAATCGTTGCGGCAAGTTACAAGCGCTGATCCCTCCTGTATAGCCTTTCAATAAAGCAGAAAATCAAAAAAAGACTGCGCTAAAACTAAAGACCATATTTTACAACATGTATGATTATGTGAATATTTCAGAAATTTGATCAGTCTGGTAATCAAACCAGATATATGAGTATAAACAATAAAGTGAAAAAAATTAATAACACAATATAATAATTAAGACCTAAAATAACAATAATTGGAAAACAAATAAGTCAAATGACAGAATAATGTCCAAAGAAAATGGTGGAAATGTTCAAGGTAAATATATCCTTGGAGACAAAGCAGATAAAATAGGTGATTTTACGGTAAGCACTCAGCACCCAGTGAGAAATCCTCCACCATAATAGATGTACGCTTACCGGAGGTAAGCTAGATAACAGCTTATCAATGGATATCCACTCGAGGGACACAACTCCTAGGATCTCCTCACAAGGAAGGGATAAGCAGGGACTTTCTTACAGTGAACCACAAACAGCATGCCAGGGGAACCTCCAGGAACTTTCACATGGCTCTCTCTGCTCAGCAGCTGCACACATCTCCCTCTTCCAGACGCTCGTCTGGAAGAGGGAGATGTGTGCAGCTGCTGAGCAGAGAGAGCCATGTGAAAGTTCCTGGAGGTTCCCCTGGCATGCTGTTTGTGGTTCGCTGTAAGAAAGTCCCTGCTTATCCCTTCCTTGTGAGGAGATCCTAGGAGTTGTGTCCCTCGAGTGGATATCCATTGATAAGCTGTTATCTAGCTTACCTCCGGTAAGCGTACATCTATTATGGTGGAGGATTTCTCACTGGGTGCTGAGTGCTTACCGTAAAATCACCTATTTTATCTGCTTTGTCTCCAAGGATATATTTACCTTGAACATTTCCACCATTTTCTTTGGACATTATTCTGTCATTTGACTTATTTGTTTTCCAATTATTGTTATTTTAGGTCTTAATTATTATATTGTGTTATTAATTTTTTTCACTTTATTGTTTATACTCATATATCTGGTTTGATTACCAGACTGATCAAATTTCTGAAATATTCACATAATCATACATGTTGTAAAATATGGTCTTTAGTTTTAGCGCAGTCTTTTTTTGATTTTCTCTTGTATACATGTGTGCATGTCTCACTTTAGGACTGCAGCTTGCAATATCCTACTAACCATTAGTAACATACTTTTCACAGTAGCGCGGTAGTTTTTTGTGTTTTATTCTTTCAATAAAGCAGCTGCCAGCCACAGGAGGGAGAGGGTGAGAAGCGGCTGTCAGCTGCTTTATTGAAAGGCTATAAGGGGGATTGGTGCTTGTAACTGCTCCTCCACACTGATCACCTGCACGGCTGCCCTACACTCCTCTACACACTATGGATGCCTGGTCCGATACAACAGGTATTGGATCAAGCATTGGAGCATTTGCATGAGTACCGATAATCATTCAAATGCTTGGTATCGGCACCGATATCAGTAGGGTTATACCGATACTAGTAACTCCTTTTCCCGGAATCCTCCTGCAGGAAACAGAAGTGCACACACAAGTTTAAAAAGGGCGCCCTAGGCTACCCCTTCATTTGTACAAAGATTGCTTTGCTGCCAAATATTAACCTTCTGATATTTGTAACTTAACATCTTCCATTAGTAAGGGTGGAGTTCCACCGTCCTGGAGGATTCCTGGAAAAGGAGTTATCAGGTAATAACTTCCCAAGTCATCCTCCAGGATGGTCACATGAGAACCCAAAGATACATGGACTACCGCCTGCAGGACCTTTCAACCAAAGGTCATATCTTGGGCGGAGATCAAATCGATCCTGTAGTGCTTCGCAAAGGTGGAATCACTGGACCAGATGGCTGTTCGGCAGATTTGCTCAATGGAGGCCCCAGCTTTCTCTGCCCAGAAAGTAGCAATAGAACGCATGGAGTGCACTTTTAAGTTTGGTGGACGGACTTGGTTTTGAGCAGTGTAAGCTGCTTTTATCGCTGACCTGATCCACCTACCTATGGAATTTTTGGATGCTGATCTTCTTTTGTGAATGCCCCCAAACATGAAAAGGTTTGGGGCTTTCCTAAATGGTTTAGTGGTGCCCAGATAGTGGAGGACGCACCTCCTAATGTCCAAAGTTTCAAACACTTCCTCCCCTTGGTTAGATGGGTTATGGCAGAAGGATGGTAATATGACCTCTTGTATCTGGTGGAATGCTGAAGCGACTCTGGGGAGGAACAATGGGTCTGTCCTGAGCACTAGTTTATCTGGAAAGATTGTGAAAAAGGGCTCTTTTATAGAGAGCCTGAATTTAGCTTAACGGTCTAGCCGATGTGATAGCAACTAATAAGGCTACTATGAATGTCAGGAATTTCAATAAAATGTTCGAGAGTGGCTCAAAGGGGCCTCGGGTTAGCACCAGGGAAAGGTGCCATGGGACTACCTTAATGCTTTCAATTGAGCGGGTTCTCGAGATGGACTTGAAGCGTTTGACCAGTGTTTTCGCTGAGCTGTGTATCCAGAAAAACTGAATGTGCTCTTGGAGCGTGCTTACTGCTAAGCTAGCTTCTGCCCCTTCGGGAAGAAGATCCAGCACCGTGCCCAAGTCTTGCAGGTTCCTGTTTTTGGGTAGCAGATTAGCTGCGTATCTATTCCAGACCTTTCCGTATATCTTCCTTGTTATTGGTTTACGGCTTTGTAAGAGCGTCTCCACTACTTTAGCAGAGAGCCCCTAGTTCAGTAAAATACGCTGTTCAAGATCCACGCTGTCAATTTTAGAGTTTGCAGTTGTGGTTGGCATGTCCCCGACTGCAGCAGATGGTTATAAAGGGACCCTACATCCGACAGACTTAACAAATTCATCTTACAACTCCTTTCTCATATTCTTACAAAAAACATTTTCATTTGATGGTTCCCACTTTCTCCAGGTACAGGGTGTGGCTATGGGCACATGTTGTGCACCATCATATGCCAACCTGTACCTGGGGGTGGTGGGAACGTGATCTTTTTTCCAATGATACATACAATGAGCTTCTCATCGATATACTATGTTGGTTGAGGTATATCGAGAACCTATTTATGTTGCAGGCAGGATCAGCTGAAGAACTGTATCAATTTATGTTGATGCTAGACATCAACAATTACAATCTGAAGTTCACCATGGAGTTCAATAGGAGCAGTATTGCCATTCTTGATGTCACGTTGAGCATTGACTTAAATGGTACAATTAGTACGTCTGTATACCGTAAGCCTACGGCAGGAAACACTATTCTGCACGCTTCGAATGCACATCCGCACTTGTTAGTGCAGAGTAACCCTTTCAGTCAGTACTTACGTCTGAGGAGGAATTGTTCAACTGAAGAGTCTTTTGAGTATGAGGCTGACCTCTTCATTGATAGATTACTAGCCAGAGGGTATAGTAAATCATGCCTCAAAAAGCCTATAAAAAAAGCTCAGAGCAAATCCAGGGATACACTCCTATTTTTGAGACCTAAACCCAAGAACTCCACAATGGTGAAGTTCAGAACAACTTTTTCAGATCAACATAGACATACATGGCAAATCATGCAAAAACATTGGCATTTACTTTTGGGGGACCCAACACTTCAAAAATATCTGGGTACCTACCTGGAAATTACTTTCAGATGTGCAGGATCAGAGACCGTTTGGTGCAGAGTCAATATACTAGATCTTCCAACAGCAAGATAGAACAGGTCTATTCCAATGTGGACTACTGTCACCTGCTTCACCATTATATCTCTTGTCAAACCAAGGGTGTAATCTAGATTATCCTATGCCAATGTGGAGCATTCTACACTGGCAAGACCATCAGACCTTTCTAAAAAAAAAATGAAGAACCACATGTACTATGCTACATGTGGCCTTCTCAATACTGCTATAGGCCACCCTGTGGCCTTTAAACATAAATACAATCCCCATGTGTTCAAATTTGCCACCCTCGAGACAGTCTATGAGAACCCATTGGGGGGGGGGGGGCAATTTTGATCAAAAGGTTCTACAAAAAGAAACTGAATGGGTATATGAGTTACACGCTACATCATTCCCAGGTTTGAACGATGTTCTGGGTTTCAAAATATTTTTGTAGTTTCAATTTGGCGCTTGTAATTATATATAGATAGATAGATAGATAGATAGATAGATAGATAGATAGATAGATAGATAGATAGATAGATAGAGAGAGAGTTCAATTTATATACACTGGATTTTACTTTTATGTGAATTGTAGGGACCAGTCACATGCTTTACTGCTGTTCATAGCCCTTCCCTGTTTTTTGTTTGTTGTGTCTAATGTTTTGAGTTTGTGCCAATGCATTGAATTATACCAACATTATTGCTATATATAAAATTAACGTGTCGACAATATAAACAAATATCTAGTGTATAAGTTATTCGATATGTCATTATATATACACACACTTTAGGACGATGATCTGTATCAGGTTACAACATACTAACGATGGCATTGCGCAAACTATTTTTTTCTTTGAGACTGTTCTCCATATCCGGCTGACATGCGGTGCATGCTGTACTACCTGTTATTTACCTACGATCAGGTTGTGCTTTGATCTGTGGGCTGTTTGTGTCCGCTGCTCCCACTACCCTTTCTTCTATGGCTGTGCATTGATAGGGTGGTGTAGGTCTTATTCATGAGTTTTATTTTAGATAGTGAGACCCACTCTTTCCAACAACCCCTGAATGTGTCCTGACAAAGCAAAACAGCAAAATATGTTGACGCACAGGGGCTCGCTGTTGTTTATGTGGTGCAGATTTTTTTTGCGCCATGTACTCTTGTCTATTATATGATATGTATTTTTAACTCTTTTTTGTTCTCTTGCCTTATGAATTGTTATTAATACAATATATTTTTTATATGCCAACTCTCATCCAAAGTGCCTTTAAAGTCTGACCTTGGGGCAGTTTTTGCCCTTTTCCCTTTTTTATCAAATTTTGCAGCAGATTGTCTTGGTTGAGTAATATCCAAAGGTCTCCTGCCATTTTTTTTGTTTTGTAAACCACAATCTCTTTGGCCAAAAGGGTGCTAGTAGGATCATCCTTACTTTCTCCATACGAATTTTCCTGAACAAACTGGGAAGAGGTTGTACCAGAGGAAAGGCGTACCCTAGACTGAACCTCCAGAGGAACCCCAAGGAGTCTACCCCTATTGAGTCTTCCTCTCTTTTCAGAGAAAAGTACCTTGTCACTTTCTTGTTTTTTGCCGTGGTGAAAAGATTGACCCCTGGAAGGCTCCACTTCGCGGTAAGCATTGAAAAAACTTTGTGGTTCAATTCCCATTCTGCTGGGTCCAGCTGTCTTCAGCTCAGGAGGGTATTGCATGTTCCTTTAATGTGTACCGCTGTTAGAGGTTGCATAAATAATTATATTTCAATGGTTGCTGGTGATACACGCTAAATAGGGTAATAACTTTATAACAGACAGGATATAGCAACTTTACAAGAAGACCTCAACAGAATAGAGCGGTGGGCAGCTACAGTAAATGGCACATGAGGTTCAATGCAGTAAAATGTAAAGCGATGCACTTATGTGCTAAAAATATCAATGCAAGTTAAAGAGTAGGGGGGAGAACCTCTGGGGGGGGGGAAATCAAGGATGCAAAGGATCTCGGGTCCTTGTAGATCACAGACTTAGCAATAATAATCTGCAGCAAGCAAGACCAGCAGACTACTAGGATGCATTAAAAGGGTATTTACTCCAGATATAAAACTATAATTCTACCACGCTACAAAACTGCTTTGGGAGCTGCTTGAGTATCCAGCCCAGTTCTGATCACCAATCTTTAGGAAGGATGTGCTTGAACTGGAGAGTTGAGAGAGCTATATGTTGGAGAGTTACCCCCTTGGAATGGTGACCATTGCAGGTGGTGTCTAGGTGGTACTTAACCCCTTAAAGGGGAAGGCACAGTGAGAACCATGTTTCCCATATAGGTCAATATCTCTAGGTGAGAGCGTAAGGTGACAGATGGTGGAGCACATAGGATTCAGATCTTTGGCTTTATTCACTGGCACCTGTGATGAACAAGCAAGTTGGACTTTCACTTAATCTTTCATTTTTTTTCTCTGTTGATTTATTCTTCTATCTACATCCATTGTAGGATTGCTGATTTATTTTGTTTTATTTATATTGTATACATGCAATGAAGGAAAAAAAATCCAGCATGCAGGTTATTTTTTGTCAATTTGAGTTACATACCTTTGTTCTACACAGCACTTAAAGTGGAGTTTAAAAAAAAAAGCGGACACTTACCTGTCCCAGGGTCCAGCGTTGGAGGAATAAAGCCCCGCTCATCTCCCCCTCCGCTCTGCGCCGCCGGCATTGTAACTATGGGCGCCCGGCTGTGGCTTCACAGCCAAGCACCCGCTGCGCATGTGCAAGCCACGCCGCGACTGGCCGCGCAATCAATTGGGACCTGTGATGTGTTCCAGATGATTGCCTAGAGGGAGGGGGCAGAGCTGATCTCCCTTCCGGTGCCAAGGGAAGTGACGTAAGGAGTCAGATTACGAGGGACACCTAGCAACAGACATTAAAAGGTGAGTAAAAAGAAAAATTTTCTCCAATTTTTTTTCTGCATTTCATGCACATTAATGAATTTTTTTTTTTTTTTTTGGGTGGAACTCCACTTTAAATTTAATAGTAGGAACAATTTGTGCTTATGTGGGAACAAGTCAGTGTTAATGATGTGGAATTTCACACACTAACAAATGTGTGAAAACCTGGCAAAAAATAAAATAAAAAATTAAATCAGAATAGTAAAAAAAATAATCAGTGGATTATTGCAACCAGGTATTGGAGCGGCACAGTAGCATGGAGTGTGCATAAGTATGTAAGGGACTACAGATTGTAAACATCTTGAGGGTGGGATTGTTGTAAATGCTCAATATGTAAAGCATTACGTAGCTTGTCAGTGCTACAGCCACATATGTAATAACCTGCTATATAAATAGCTGTAAATAACTTTATAATTCAGTATTAGAATGAACCTTGGAATTTAATTGGTTCATGTGTGAAACCACTGAATTTTGCCCATAAATTGGTCTATGTAGTTTTATACTATTGAAGAAGATTCTATAAGATACAGAGTTGCTAAAAATAATTTTTCATTACAAGGAAACCATGTAAAGGTTAACAAATCTTTGAAATGATCTCCCTCTGCAGGAACTTGGTGAAAATTAAAGTCAGCAAAGACCATTGTAATATGCATAGTACAGGCACATACATTAATGATGAAAAAAAGATTTTTTTCTTTTTAATTGCTGAAAGAAGTGCATTATCATAAACAGAAGTATTCATAAGGCTTAGCTGGAATCTGCATAGTTAGAACTGGTAAAACAGCAAAGATTGTGTGGTTTCCATTACAGCGGTGACTTATTAAATCATACAATGGATTCATACACCAGCAGGAAGCATGCCACTTCCTCTACATTTCAAAAACAACTTAGATAATTTATAGCCCAGATAAACTGCATTTTGTACTAGTTTGCCTTAAGGTTGAACCTAGGAGCCGTTGTAGAAAAAGTGGCCCATCAGCAAAATTTCTTGTTGCCCATGGAATCCAATAAGTTTCATTGTCATTTTTTTTTCAGTCTAGGTGTGAAATACAAGAATGATTCTGGCGAACAAGAAATGGATACTCATACATTAACCCTACACAATGACCAAATAGGATTCCATTGGGTACTGGTCTGGCTTCAGTTAAGTGAAATCTGATTTACCAAAGGTTACCTTGCACTCATGATGGTTTATTTATTACATTTTCATGTCTAGTCTAGTCTGTTTAATTGCAATTTTTCAAAACACAAGGCTAGGGTTTTATGCCATGCACAAATTCTTAGCCAACTAGAAATATTGGGATGCCCTCAACAGTTTAGGTCTTAGTATGATGGTTCAAGTGTTCTTCCACTGAAAGACCATAGGACAAAATATTACAATAAAAAATCTTCTGCTTTTACAACTCCTTTAACACTGTGTTGCAAGAAGAAGCATGAAACATTAGATTTAGTAATATTGTGGTTAACAAAAACTTTCCATTTGTAGGTTTATAATGCTTATCCCCAGTTTGCGACTTCTGAATTGCATGACAAGTGAAATCACATTGTTTTCAAAAGTTGCCCATCATAAAATCAATGCGACTAAGCACCGTGCGATTTTGGAAAAGGTTTCTGCACTAAAAGAGCAGTAATGCACAAATCAATTTACAAACCTAAATTAAGCAGTTCTGAAGAATTTACAATTTTTAGCCACTTGAAACCTCTAGGATTTCCCTTAGTTCAAACCTGCAAACGTTTCTAAATGTTATGTTGAAACTGAGGACATGCTGCCAAACAATACTATCCATTCAAACAACTAATATGACTTTGAAGAGTCCCTTTCACAATAACTGAAGGTGCAGTGCAGATGGAGCTTTTGCTGCTTATTTAGCCTTGGCAATAAGAGCATGGATTTTATATTTCCACCTTGTTAACTACCACTTGACTACATTTGCCTTTTCTATGCATTACCAAAAACTCAAGGAGTTCTTCCCAAGGAAATAAAAGCCCAATGTAGAAAATGTGAATGACTGCTCAAAATCAAAACAGGCAATTATTTTTGTTTCTGGTCCAGTGGCCCGGACACAGATCTAACATTTTACTTTTCTTTACTGGAGAGAAGCAATACAACCTAGTCTCGGATCTATCCCAGCTAGCTTACTGTAGAATGAGCGAGCAGCAGCACAATCATCCTATAAACACTGTGCAAACAGTAATATACCAAGCTGTAGAGACTGGTACTGTTGTGCAAAAAGAGCACAGAACACTAAAAAGGTACAGTGCATGGAAATGTGCATGATGCATGTTGGTGTGATGAAGTGTCATTTTCTGAATGGCATTCAATTCATTCTAAATGGCACCCTAATGTGCTTTTTCAAATCACAAGCATTGCAGTACAGTACAATGAGCAGCAGCATACTAACAATTATTGCTGTGTGCTGGAAAAAAATGCTGCATGTACCTTTTTGGTGTGTTTTGCTGCTTTAGACAGCCCATTCAAGTCCAAGAGTATAACTGGAACCAAAAAAAAAAAAAAAAAAAGAAGATTTCCCAAAATGCTGGTTATTGTGTCCATAAGTATTTCAGTGCTCTGCATCAAGCATATCGGGTTTGTGACCATCCTAATGCCAGAAACTTACATATACAAAACTTTAAATTAGGTTTCTTTGATTTGATAAATATATTTTAGACAATGTACCCCCACTTGGCATGTAAAATATAACCAAAATATTGCACTCTGCACAAAAATCAGGATCATTCACGGTCACTGTCAGAAAAGATTAAATTGGAACTTTACCCATAACGTCGTGATGAAAATAATGTTCTTTAGCAAGAAACGTACATTCTATTTTAATAATTATGCCAGTATTGCTCCTGTTTCTTCCTGCCAGAGGCTTGTATTTAAATCAGCCTCTACAAATCCAGCACTGTACCTAAATAGAGCAACTGAGCATGTGCAGAGCAGGGTGGAGACAGTTTACTATGTTTTTTTAAGCAGTATAGGCACTTATTTTTAATGTTTTATATAGCTATACCTGCGAAAAGGGACCAGCCTGAAGTAATCTAGCAGGGCTTTAATTTTAAAGCTTCACTTAAAAAGTCTTACATTCATAATTTTTTTGTTGCTATCCATTCCCTTTCCAACAGGTATGTGTCAGACCCATTGAGATTTTTGTACAGTTCAATTTGAATGCAGAGTGCAATCTGCTTTTGACAGGTATAGGCATCTTAGACAAAAAAAAAAATCATTTGTAGACGGCAAGGTCTTTATATTTGCCATAAAGCAGTGAATGTGATATTCACTGCAGATAAATGTTCCTGGTGCAGTGCCCTAATGTAAAGGGAATGTTTAAATACACCTCTTAAAGTTATTTCCTTGCACAGGATAATAAGCATTATACCATTTTGAGCAATACATTGTGGTCAACCTATATGACAGCTCAACAGTGAGCACTGCAGTCAACATCTTAAAAATGGGACTGCTAGTACTAACATAACAGGGGGCTGCTCTTCTATTGTTAGTAGGCAGGGCAACATTCAACTTTTTAAGCAACATGGAAATCCCCTTTCAACAATAAAGTGCTATAGCCATAGAACTAGGAATTTGACAATAGAAAGCGGACTGTTAGGATATGGAAAAACAAAAGCTTCAGTACTACAGTATGTGGTGATTTCTGCATAAGTTGTGGTTCAAAATTTAAAACACGGTTTTTCATCTCTGACAAAGAGCCCTTGTGTGATTTTTTTTCCCTTTACCATTCATTGTTAATTGCATAGACTTTTCTTTTTTAATATGAAATTGACTCTTTAAATTAGCAAGATTCATTATAGATGTGATTTTTACACCATTTTCCTTCTTAGGATGTCATTTTCTTCTTGCATTCGACAGAGCAGAACACCATTCCTTCAATTGGCATGAACTTTTGACCAATCAGGCACTTGCTGCAACATGAGCACAAGAAACATTCTTCCGTGGCATGCCAATGGAATCCACTGTAGCTCACACGTTGAGCTTCAGGATCAACAGCATTGTGACAGCCCTGGCATGTCTAAAGAAAGTTTTAAATAAAAGAGACATATTAGAAAACGGGAGTTATTCAATTAAGTAGTTTTTAAAAGTTGTACTAAAATCAGAAAAGGAAGATTTGCTATATTATAAGGAACATTTAGAAAGGTTGATTGTGCCTAAGAAATACCATAAAATGTATCTTCGGTCTTGAAATGCTTCTGAAAAATAGCAGGGCACATCCTAAGTAGCTCGGTGCTTACAGCCTCACAGCTGTACAGTATATCTTTAATGTCAATGCTGCCTGAGAGTTGAGCCTCGTACACACGATCGGATTTTCCGCCGGAAATTGTGTGATGACAGACTGTTGGCCTAAAATACGACCATTTGTACGCTCCATTGGACAACTGTTGTCGGATTTTCCGAGGACAAATGTTAAATGGCAGGCTTATACATTTTCCGGGAACAACGGCCTGTAATCAGATTTTGATTGTGTGTACACAAGTCCGTCATACCAAAGTCCAAACACACTTGCTTAGAATCAATGCTCACCAAACACAACATTAGCAGAAGGTGCCCAAAGGGTGGCGCTAAAGAGCTGAAATTCCACACTATGTTCGTGTTTGTTGGCTGACAATTGTGTGCCGTTTGTATGTAAGACAAGTTCATGGCCAACACCCTTCGGACAAAAGTCTGCGGAAAATCCGATCATGTGTACGAGGCTTGAGACCCCATACAACTTTTGTTGTAAGATTTCCTTTAGCTTTACCAAAACCATGTAGTGCAAGGGCCTGCCTGAATGCATACAAATTGAAACTCTTAAGGTTTGACCTCATATTATATGGTTTTGGTAAATCTGAAGGAAAAAAATCCACAGAAAATTGTATAGTGTGTATCCAGCTTCAGGCTCAGGATAATTCGTTTTATTTGCGGATTTTACATCTGTTCTACTCAGGCAGAGCCCCGCCTCTTCAGAGATGTCCACCTTCAGACAGGGAAACAGTAAAGAATAAGACATGGTAAGCCACTAGTGGCAACAGGTCAGCTACAGGGAAACCACATGCAAAACTGATGACTAGTCAATTGCCCTCTGCCCGTCCATTTTAAAGTGAACCTGTGATCAGGCCACGAATATTCAAGTATTTAAAGCTGTGCTCACATGTTTTACAGACTCCTGGCAGAATTTGTAAGAAGTAAACCATTTAAAGTAATCTTAAAGTCTATTTTTCCTTTTCCTTTTTTTTTTTTTTTTTTAATACTAGCCTGCTCTGTGCAATCGTATTGCACAGAGCGGCACCTTACCTACTTATATGGAGGCCCACCGGTGCTCTTCACTCCACCTTCCTCCGGGTGCCCCCTCAGCAAGCTGTGTGTTAAGGGCGCACCCATGGGTGTAAGCTCCAGATCCAATCTGTGTGTGTCCAAAGACAAACAGCGCCATTAAGCCAGACTTTACACTTTACAACCACTTTTACCCTTTTGCTGCCAGGTCTGTACGTCGCATGGACCTGACAGCTGGGGATTTTACGCACATTCCCGGTGGCTGCAATCCCTGGGATCTGACAAGCAGACTCCTGCCTGTCAGATGGAAGCATTTGATAGGCTGCGTTGCCACCCAATTGCTTCCACGCACCCCTGCGAGTCCCGCCGGGTAGAGGGGAGGGAGCAGAGCCAACAGACGTCCACGCTCCTTCCTTGTTGCTGACACAGAAAGCATCATGTTTGACGTCACTTCTGGGTCTGCCTCTTGGTGTCCCGGCCACGTTAGCCGGGTAGTAATGTCATGCGATGTTCATTGCGTTACATGCAGTAGAGCACAGAGGAGACATTTAGGGTCTTTTAGAGAACTTTTCACTAAACAATCATCACTTTGTGTTGGAAGAAAAAAAAAAAAAAAAGGTTTAACCACTTGTCGACCAGCCGCCATCATTCTACAGCAGCAAGAACCCACGAATCGCCATAGCTGTACGTTGGCTCAGGAGCTCGCATTTGTGGGCGCGCACGCACTCCCATTGGCCAGCAGGGGGGATAATCACCCACGATTGTTCCCCGCAGTGACAGAATGGGGATCTGTCTGTGTAAACAAGGAAGGAAGACCACACAGATCCTGTCTTTCTGCCAAGCAGGAAGATGGATCTGTGGGTTTCCTCAGTCACACAGTCCCCCCATAGTTAGGGGCCATCAAGGGGTTAAATGTGTTAACAGAAATAACCTGCAGGGAACTCCTTCCCTGCCAGTGTCATGAGTACAATAGCCGTGCATATTTTTAGCACTGATTACTGTAATAAGCGTCAAAAATGTAATATACACACATTATATATATATATATATATATATATATATATATATATATATATATATATATATATATATATATATATATATACACACACACACACACACACACACACACACACACACACACACACATATATACATACATATATACACATACATACATACATACATACACACACACACACACACACAAAATGCCATAAATTTATCCCCCATTTTGTAGACGTGATAATTTTTGCGCAAACCAATCTATATACGCTTATTGCGTTTTTTTACCAAAAATATGTAGCAGAATACATATCGGCCTAAACTAATGAATACATTTTTTTTAATTTGTTTTTTTTGGAAAGGTTTTATAGCAGAAAGTAAATTGTTTTTTTTATTTTTTTCCAAAATTGTCACTTTTTGTTTATAGCGCAAAAAATATAAACCGCAGAGGTGATCAAATACCACCAAAAAAAAAAAAAACCCCCAAAAACATCAGTTTTGTTTGGGTACAGCATCGCATGACCACACAATTGTCAGCTAAAGCAACGCAGTGCCGTATTGCAAAAATGGCCCGATCAGGAAGTGGGTAAATCCTTCCGGGGCTGGTGGTTAAAGTTACACCCAAGCACATAAAAATCCCCCTCCCCCCAAAAAATATAAAAAATTTGAGGCCCACCCCTGCAAGTAAGGACGTAAAACCCATGTGTCAATGCACCTACGCATGATCAACGCACACGTTAGAGTGCGAGCAATATTTCTAGCACCAGACCTTCATATTCATCTTGCCATCAATTGTGACAAAGTTTTCTGTGTTGCTGTAGTTCACAGACACTGAGACTTCAGAGATGCACCTAAATATTTCCGCCTTCCTTCCTCCCCCATGACTTTACCATTAAGATCAACAGCACAACCATTGGTCCCTCCACACATGCCAGGGTGCTGGGTGTAATCCTTGACTCTAACCTCTCCTTCAGCCCTCACATCCAATCACTGGCTAAATCCTGCCGCCTTAACCTCCGCAACATCTCCAGAATTCGACCCTTCCTGACTAATGACACCACAAAGAAACTTATTCACTCCTTGATTATTTCCGGCCTTGACTACTGCAACTCTCTCCTTAATGGCCTACTCTTCCGCAGGCTAAAAAAATTCACTGTATAAAATTCAAAATGCTAACCACAACATACCAGGCCATCCACAACATCGCCCCCAGCTACATCACCAACCTCATCTGCATATATAATCGCCCAAATCGTCCCCTCCGCTCCTCCCAGGACCTCCTCTCAAGGACTTCTCCAGAGCCTCTCCCATCCTCTGGAATTGCCTGCCCCGGTATATATGATCAGCCCCTAACCTGTCCACCTTTTGGAGATCCCCGAAAACTCACTTATTCAGGGAAGCCTATCCCACACCCCCCTAACAACTGTGCCCGAGTCACCCCCCCCCCCATAAAATCATTCCGTGCATCTATTACCTTTTGTACAACCACCTCTTCCCTTTAGAACATAAGCTCTACGAGCAGGGCCCTCCTGTCCCTTCTGTATTGAACTGTGCTGTAATTGTGCTGTTTCCCCTCTACATTGTAAAGCACTGTGTAAACTGTTGGCGCTATATAAATCGTGAATAATAATAATAATAATAATAATGAATAAATATTAAATGCTTCACTGTGGCGATGATGTGTCTTTTTAAAAGCCCTTTTGACTCCTCTCCAAACATGGTGTTTATAGTGACAAAATTCAATCTTGGTCTCATCACTCCAAATTATTTTGTTACAGAAGTTGAGAGGCTATTCTAGGTGCTGTTTGATATATTGTAAGAGGGCTCTATTGTGGCATTGGTACAGCAAATATGGTTAACATTTTACAAACTGTGACTGAGGTACCTAAACATATGAACACAACAGTACATATTCTTAAACCATAAACTAGCTTTAAACTAGCCCTTAAAGTGGAACTAAAGTCCAACGGTCCTACACCAGCATTTTCTGAGCACTGGCCTTCGGCCTCTTCATCGTTTGGCAGGGGGAACGACATCACTCCTGCGCATGCACAGGAGGCCTTCATCAAGGCATTTAGAGACTGGCCTGGAACTGTAAGATGAGTGGATGCGCCGCTCAGTTTACAGTGCTTGAGATGGCGAGCAGGCAGGTAGGGCCATTTTATTGCAGAAGAGAAAGTATATGTCTCCTCTGCAATAAAAGCCTGCCTGCTCGCTGTTTTTTTTTCAATAAGACGTTACAACTATTTTAATATTCTCTATAGCTGAAGGCACTGTGGACCAATCCTCAAGATGCACAGCAAAAGCTCCCCCTGCCCCCCCCCTGCCAATGCTGCAAACGTTCTGTGTATTTACATTAGGGATTAGAAGGTTGCCCAATTACTGCTGGAAGTGTAAGTGGGTGAAATGAGCTGGCTTAGACAAAAGCTTCAGTGCTTCTGCTGTGAAATTTGAGGATTCCTTTTTTCCCCAAAATGACTGCAGCTACAGAGATCAGTGAGGGATCATTTTTTTACTTGTTAATATATTGCAAATTCTTGAATGGCTGTAGTATAAATCCCCAGCGGCTTCAGATTCCTTGATGTAGATGTCTTCCCACAAACCAATGAAGCCAGACTATCAGAACATTGGTGTCAAGAGTATCACAGTTTAACAACCCTAGATTTCACCAGCAAGTGGCAGCAAGGCAGTCTAGCAAATAGAAGGGACAATGTGTGAGCAGAGAGGTAATGACCCTGAGAGCATCGCATCACTATAGCAGAGATCTATTTTCACTGGAAATCTTAGAAGAAGTTTGATAGCTTTAAATACAGAACATTTTAATTATGTGTGCGCATGAAAATTCCTATCTAGGTACATTGTAAGGCATCTTTCATATCAATAAGCTATCACTGCTTGTGGTGCTAGCTCCCTGGTTTTACTTACCATCACCAGTCAGTATCCCTGATTGCCACCACACCAGTCATATGATGGTTCTGTACTGCACTGGTAATAGTATATAAACAAAAAAGACCACAAACCCCTCGCCAAGCTTCTTACTAAATACCCTGGACTGTCTACTTTACAAAAAAGGGGTCTTCGTACAGTCCTGGCACTTTAAGGACCTCAAGAAATAATAGGCAGTAAAATTCACATACACCACATAGAACAGAAACTAAGAAAAACACGTTGTTTTCTAAAATTTTCTGTATTTTTTTTACTTATATAGCACAAAATAAAAAACCCAGTGGTAATTAAATACCACCAAAAGAAAGCCATTATATAATTTAATTTGGGTACAGTGTTGCATGACTGAGCAATTGCCAGTTAAAAAAGCACAGTGCTAAACAGAGGAATGGAGATCAAGTAGTTAAAAGCTTGATGTTATATGTATACTACCACATATTTGTGGTTGAGCAAGGAGATTAAATAAAAACTTTTTCCCCATAAATACTGTGGCTTTTTGAATCTAAACTATACTGAGTTTTGTCAGGAAAGGACCATTTTCATTAATTAAGAATTATAAAAAAAAAAAAGATTACTGTATATAAAAATAATGAAAATATGAGTGACAAAATACAGTAGGAAAGCAGAAAAATGGAAGGAACAGGAGTGACAGCTGAAGTATACTGAAGGGTCTTACCACTGCATGGTTCTTCACATAGCAAGGCTTGCACACTGGCTTGTCATTCACCATCACATAAATTTCCCCAGCCAAGACACAATCACAATCAAAGCAACAAAAATGCTTCAGGTGCCAGTTTTGTCCTTCTGCTTGAGTGTATTCATTGCTGAAAATCAGCTTGGGAAAAAAAAAAAAAAAATTAAAATATTAACATTAATATTTAAACGTACACAGCATTTTGTTTAAACTGGTTGCTGACCGTTACTGCGGCAGAATGGCACGGCTGGGCGAAACGACGTTACCCTACGTTGCTTCGCCTTTTGGCCACTAGGGGTGCGTACATGCCCAGCGGGCTCGATGACCCCCGGGCACCTGCGATCGCTCGTGACAGAGCAAGAACCAGGATTCTGTGTGTGCAAATACATAAATCCCAGGTTCTTTCAGGGGAGGGGATACAGATCGTGTGTTCATACAAAGTATACAAACACCGATCTCCCTCTTGCCCTAGTCAGTCCCACCCCACCACACACTAGGGAACACAGCTAATCCCCTTGATCGCCCCCTAGTGTTAACCCCTTCCCTGCCAGTGACATTTATATAGTAATCAGTGCATTTTTATAGCACTGATTGCTTTACAATTGTCAATGGTCCCAAAAATGTGTCAAAAGTGTCCAATTTGTCTGCCGCAATATCGCAGTCCCAATAAAAAATAAATAAATAAATAATTGCACATCGCCGCCATTACTAGTAAAAAAAAAATAATAATAAAAATAACATGCCATAAATCTATCCCCTATTTTGTAGACGCAATAACTTTTGCGCAAACCAATCAATATACGCCTATATGCATTCTTATACGCTTATGTAGAAGAAGAATACATATCGGCCTAAACTGGGGAAAACATTTTTTGAAAACAAATGTGGGATATTATAGCAAAAAGTAAAAAGATAGTTTTTTTTTTTCAAAATTGTCGCTCTTATTTTGTTTATAGCGCAAAAAATAAAAACCGCAGGAGGTGATCAAATACCACCAAAAGAAAGCTCTATTTGTGGGGAAAAAAAAAAAAAAAGACTTCAATTTTGCTTGGGTACAACGTTGCACGACCGCGTAATTGTCAGATAAAGCAACGCAGTGCCGTATCGGAAAAAGTCGGCCTGCTCATTGAGGGGCTGAAATGGTTAAGGAGACCCAATTGTTACTTCTTCCCTTGTGCTTTTTTTATTCAAAGCACCAGGTGTCACTACAGCACTACTTTCAAAATTACTAAACATGCCATCTGGTGGCCAGTAAAGAAAAATGCACGCATGATGAAAATTATGAAATTAAAGCAAATCGTCCACATAAAAAACTTAACTCTTGTAAATAAGCTTAGGAAAGGAAAAGGAATACTTAAACTTTATTTCTAAGCAAACTATTTCAATATTGAAGACTTTAATAGCAGCAAGTGCAATCAAACATGTTTTTACCCAAGATGCATTTTTGCAGCACATAAAAGTTATATTGTGGAGATAACAATTCCCTGGGAATGATACTAAAAATTAATACAGTAAACCCTTGGATTGCGAGCATAATTTGTATTGGAAACATGCTTGCAATCCAAAGCACTTGTATATCAAAGTGAATTTCCCCATAAGAAAAAATGGAAACTCAGAGGATTTGTTCCACAACCATTAAATCAGAAGTCCTTCAGTCTATAGTCCTTATTAAAAAGATTATAGCAATGTGATAGGTTGTTTAACCATAAAACATCCATCCACAAATGGCAGCCTCCACAAGGGGATTAGAAGCAAAATCCAGCAGGCGCTACCGTGATAAAAGAGAAGAGAGGCGCTTCTAAGTGTAGCAATATGGTTACATTTAATGAAGGTACAATATTTAGCAACTCACATGGTTGATGATTAAAACAGGCACATCTAAGTATGCAGGCATTAGGGGTAAAGCTGTCCATATAGACCGTGCTTCGCACCGCCGACTCTTACCGATGTCTGCAATCGTGACCAGGAAGACTACCCTGCAGTAGAGCGATCTGAAAGCAAGGCTTGAACCGCTCGTGGAGCGCAGTGTGGAAGGGATGATGTTGATGGCGGTTCGGAGGACGGTCTATGTGGACAGCCCAGATGCCTGCATACTTAGATGTGCCTCTTTTAAATCAACCATGTGAGTTGCTAAATGTTGTACCTTCATTAAATGTAACCATATTGCTACATTTAGAGGCACCTCTCCTCTTATACTTAGTTGTGATATGACACTACTTGTATATCAAGATATTGCACGTTTATGAAGTCAAAATTTATAAAAAAAATAAATAAATAAAAATTGCTGGTCTTGCAAAACTCAGACCAAGATTTTACTGTATTACATCTACCGAGTTAAAATTCTACTAAAATCATAAATCATTGTTCCTGTAAATGCCAGGAAATATACTCGTATGTTACACAGAAAATCACACCAGAAATGTGAGAAATTTTTTTTTTTAAATTTAAATAGAAGTACTACCAGTTTGCATATTGCCTGCTACAATATGGCAAAGTGCAGATACGATATAAAAAAAAAAAAAAAAAAAAAAAAAAAAAAAAAGAAGGCTTTTGAATGTATATGGCACAGTAAAACTTTTTTTTTTTTAATTTTAAGTAGCTGCACATAATCATTCAGAGCTCTGAGTTTGCAATGCATCTTGGACCACAACTGCTGTATCTAAAGTTTCCTATAAGTGCTCGGGGGTAACTCAGTGGCAGAACCTGGCACAGCTCACATTTTCATCTTAGGCATTTATAACTGCCTTAAGGAGGACTACATCATATATAATATATATATATATATAATCAAATCTATCACATGGAATAGATAGCAATATCTGTGTACATAGTTGTTTTATGTTCTGGTCAGGATCTAGTAAAACCCTGAAAAAACAAACCCTGGACTGTACTCCCCAAACATCACTGTCTAGATTGATTCAAATTAGCATTCAGGTTTGTCCTTCGCAGTCTTGCCTCTTGATGCTCTTTATACCAGCTTTTCTTCCAAGGAATTGCATTTTTCAGTTGGGAGGTTCAGTTGCTCTAACAACTGGCTTTGTAAAGCCTTTCTTGCATTTTTTCTATAATTAATAGAACAAATCTACCAAATTCCAGGTCTACATATCACTAGAGCAGAGCAGAGGCCGATTAAATTTACCAATTTTTCAGGCTTAAGCTAAAAAACTGTGTGGTGATCAAATAATAAATTTGCCACATATACCTGCTTCAAAAATTTTAGAGACTAAAATGTTTGGAGTCTAAGCTTGCATCAACTATGAAAATGTATTCAAACCAGGCTATTTGGAAAATATTTAAGTAATCCCCGAATGCAAATCGTATAGGTATGGTAAACCCACAAAAAATGAGAACTGGACTACTGGGAAGATGAATGTACATTTTAAATTGCCCTAGCACCCATGGCCCATGAGTCTACTTTACCTAATGTCCAGCTAGACTCACGCTCCACTGGATAGAGTCAGCGTCAGCTGGAGGCCATTGGGCCCAAACGCTGCAGAAAGAACCACACTAACAGAGTATTGACAGAACAGCAGCTCTGACCTGCTGTAGATCATTGTTGTGTTCTTCTCATATAAGCAAGGATTTCTTCAATGAAAAGTTCTTGTATTAAAAGTAGCAAATTCCATTCTACCTATATAGTTTTACATGGCAGAATATCTACCTTTAAATTAGTTTAAACCACTGGGCAATTATATTCAAAGCTCAACAGTGCCAAGCATGTGCTTACCTAACCCATATAGTTATTTAATATGCGTTTTCTTCAAAATGCTTAAAAAAAAAAAAAAAAGGAAAGAGACTACCTTTAGTTTTACTGGATAGGGCACAGCTCCCTTTGTATTTCTGCTGCAGGTCAAAATCAGTGCTAGTGTCATGTCTGACTAGGATTGGCTGTTCACAAAATGCAGGGCCAATATGTCATCACAGCCTGCGTTTTGTGAATGGCCAAACAGAAACAAGGCGAGACACCAATGTGTCCATCAAATCCATGGGGCTGGAGAGGGGTGAAAAAAAACAAACAAAACAGTGAAACTAAAAAAGGGTATGAATAAAGCACACAGTAAGTAACTATATGGTATCTATATGGTAACATACCAAGCATAGTAAAGCTCTAAAAACGATGGTGCCCAAAGCTCATAATGATTATCCCAATTTAATTAGGCATTTGTTACCATAACCATTAATAGTTTAATGGGACAATTTTTTTTAGTTTTTTAAATGAGAAATAAAGCTGTTTTTCAGATACACCCCCATCCTTTTAACAACTTGCAAGGGTCATTGGAAAGATCTGCTCCCCTTTTAGCATGGGTTCACACCATAAGGAGTGCTGTGCATCCCTGTTCACCGTTTCAGGGACGAATCAGGGACGATTCTATGCCTGAATTCGGCCCTGAAACGCAGCCAAAGACGCACAGCATTTTTGTGCAGTACGCACCGCAGCCGCCCCAGAGATATGTGAACCGGCTCCATAGGGAGCCGGTCACATTCTCCTGCTATGCGAATTAGATGTGCGGAAACGCACATCTTATTCGCATAGGTGTGAACCTGGGCTTAGGGTTCATTCACGCCAGCTGCAACGGCTGTTGTGCGTTGTTTTGCCGTCTGTCCAGATCAGTGCAGTGCTGATGCTTTGAGATCAGTGCATCTCAATGTTCCTTTTTTTTTTTTTAACAAATCTTTATTGAAATGTCACACAGACAATTCATGACGTTTAATTGGCCACCAAGCATGCAGTACTATTTTTTAGCGCACACCACCAGAAAGCAGTGGTGTGAACATTGGAGAAAAATGCATTTTGCCTTGTCATGCATTGGGACTGCGTTGAGCGGTTATTCCAGTGCAGTCCCAACACATCTGGTGGTAATGTACCCTTTGTATGGTAATGTACAAGTCTTTCCCACGATGTCTGTAGAGGGTGATATGGAGCAAGCCTGCCCATAAGTTAGCAAAAAGGTATACACACCAAAAAATGGTGATGGAACCAATTAAGGTACAGCATGATCTTTTTCCCCTTAACCTAGCCTATTGTAGTCAAATTACTGAAAATTTTATTTTATTGGTTGCTAGAGATGACCAAAAGTCTACATGTTGCTCTTTTCCCTAAACTAGCACAGTAGTTCACACTAGCGAAACGCCACTCAAAAAATATAGAAGTTCCCTTTAGAATTGTTAAAACACCAAGCCAATTTAAAAAGGTATTCTAAGCCAAGGAAATTTTCCTTAACTGGGTGTTGGAAGGTGCACTAGTGAAATATCAATAAATAAGAACCAACAGGAATGAAAAATAGGTGAGGCTTAACATTACTGACTATTAAAGAACGCGTGGATTTACCTCATCACAGCCTCCACAGCGTGGCTTCTCACTGTCACAGTAATGGCGACCACAGTAAAGCTTCCCTTTTTTCCAGAAGTAGATCATATCAACTAGGAGTTCGTTGCAGGTGTTGCAGACAAAACAAGAAGGATGCCAAAGCTTGTCATAGCCAGCTCGCTCTGCATACACAGCAGGGTCACCCTCCCTCATGTTCTCCTTGCACTTGAAGCAATACTGTGGACAACAGTGATAAAGAAAAAAAATAATAATAATAATTATAGCGACATATACAAAAACATATTGCAAATAAAAGTTCTCAAGTATAGAAGGCTTTGGTTGAAATATAAAATAAAACACACATAACCAAAAGGCTTTAGATAAAGAAAGCAATGCTATTAAAGCATTCTAAAACAGGTTTGATACTGTGCCAGGTGCAACATATGTTGTTCTGCAACCTACATGTTTCACAGCTCCAAAATGCCATGCAGACAGTGACATGGACCATCGATTAGCTCTCCTGGGACACTTCCTAATCCTGCTGTGACTAAGAGGAATCGAGCTTGCTACAGGAATTAAACAGGCATTGCACAGCTATTTTCACAGGGCTTCTCCATGTCTCAACACTCCCTCCCTACGCAACAATAAAATGCTAATTAGCAAACCAATTGTGAGCTGGGGTCACCATGCATACTTCGCCCTCTCAATCTTTTAACTCTTGACTGGAGGAGTCACAAACATCCCATTGTCCAGCCAGAGGAACGCCTCAGATGGAAAAATTGCTTCAGTCCTGGCAGTTGCTTACAAAGCAAGATATTCCCATAACTGGAGATGTGCTTCTAATGAAGTTTGGCGAGTAATGAGGATGTTCTGCGACACAATCCTTTCCAGGCATGACTGAAGTCTGGATCAGCGAAAGAAAATAAATACAAACAAGCGTTCTGCAGGGGTTGCTACACATGGACAAATCAACAACCTGTAAACAGGCAAATGTATCCACGGCAACAACCTTATCACATGAAGGAGGTTTTACTCGTGCTTAAAATGGAGTTTATAAAAAGAAGATGCAAGCATCGGTTTCGTAATGTGCACCATAAATTATGGAAAAAGAATTTGGAATATGTGCTGTAAATTAAGGTTTTAAAATATCTGTCTGGCGCAATAGCGAAAACAGCTAGAACAGAGTGTTTACAATTACGTTTGAAGTAATGAGTGTTCTTTGAGTAGGTAACTAATGAACACACCTATGAAGCTACCTGAAAAGTGGGGGGAAAGAATGCATAGTGATCACATCCAAAAAGGAGACTGTCAAAAGAACAAAATGATTTGGTCACAGCCGTTTGGAAACCTTGGTGTAGCAGTCTACAATTGTAGAGTTACAGTTCCAACTTTTGAAAGGGTCCAGACATAAGAGTCATGCATGACTAGCCATAGACAAAGGTCATAATAACTCAAATAAAAAAAAAAAAAAATCCCAGATAGTCCTCCCCTCCACTCACACAATACACACTGAGCAATGCAAGTACACTTTGATAGACTGCTTTGATTATGCCTACACTTCTGGCCACCTAATTGTTTGCGGTGTACAACCTGTCAAACATTTAGTGCAGGTTAACACTGATGCTGGTTAAAAATCATGCAAGTTCAGCTGAACTCGCAGTATTTCAAACCGGCAAAGTAGTCCGACTTCAGGGGACGATTTGACAGACATCTGTGTGGGTTCATGTACAGAGGTCTATTCAATTCGCTCCTGAAGTCGCCAAAAGTAGTACAGGAATTACTTTTGGGAATCGGTGCAGAGCTGCAATAGTCTCCGCTTTGGCATGTGATTTGACATGTAAACGTGGGGTTAGACATGTAGTTTACTGAAGCGGCATTTAAAAAAAAATGCTTTTACACACACAGCCTGGCCAATGGATCACACAGAGCTTCAGCACTGGGTGAGCTTTCAGTTTTGTGTCGGGCTGTCACCAGCCTGGCATCACTGATTGATTATTCATAAAAGTAAAAGCTCACATGGCAGTGGCACTACAGCGTTGTAGGATCCATTGGCTGGGCTGTATGTAAAAGCAGCCGCTGATAGACACACAGCCGCAGCGTTGGGTGATCTTTCACGATCATGAATGAACAATCAGTGCTGCTTGTGCATCCAGAAGAAGAGCAAGTTCTCATGCACACAGGAGTTAGAAAAAATGAGCTACAAAGACAATACTTACGCCAAGAAAAAGCGGCCTTAAAAATGCGCTTTTAGAAGCTTTTTGCATTGGCGTTCATGTGCGTTTAGGCTGGTTAGTGTTTAGCAGCATTTCTCTACAGCATCTTCTATGCTCGAATAAGGGTCTGGTATGGATTAGGGGGGGGATCCCATGCTTTTTTTGTGGGGTTCCCTTTTAAGATCCATACCAGACTTACTCAATGGGCCAATCTGGGGGGGGCACACCGTTTATTTTATTTTGGTGGTTTCCCTTCAAGATCCTCAGAGCACAAGTCACATGTCAGATCAGATACGACTTCCATTCAAATAAATGGGCTGAAAGTCGGATCAGTTAAGATGGCTCTCATAGGGAACCATTGATTTAGATATGTCAAACGCGTACAGCGTTAAGCTGTGTCAGACGTTTTTACAGCTGTAATGCTGTAAAATGTGCTGGCCCTGGGGTTTTTTTTTTTGCAGCTTGAAACCACCTATGCCATGTACAGCTCCTAAAAGCCTATTGCCCTGTACACACGGTCAGATTTTCAGACGGAAAAAGTGCGTTCGGATTGTGTTGTCGGAAATTCCGATCGTGTGTGGGCTCCATTGGACTTTTTCCGTCGGAATTTCCGACACAAAAAGTTTGAGAGCAGGATATAAAATTTTCCGACAACAAAATCCGATCGGTTAAATTCCGATCATGTGTACACAAATCCGATGCACAAAGTGCCAGGCATGCTCAGAATAAATTAAGATATGAAAGCTATTGGCTACTGCCCCGTTTGTAGTCCTGACGTACGTGTTTTACGTCACCGCGTTCAGAACGATCGGATTTTCCGACAACTTTGTGCGACCGTGTGTATGCAAGACAAGTTTGAGCCAACATCCGTTGGAAAAAAATCCATGGATTTTGTTGTCGGAATGTCCGATCAATGTCTGATCGTGTGTACAGGGCATATGTGTGCATGGATACATAGAACATGGAAAGGACAAAGGCCAAGAACCGATGGCTCGGTTCTCTCAGATCCTCAAGCAGAGAGCTGCTGACTGTCAGTCAGCAGCTCTCCTCTCTGCTCCTCCACGCTTATTGGAGCGCTGAGCTGTGGAGGGGAGCGGCCATTTAAGAGGAGGGGCGGGGAGTGGCCATTTTAAGAGCTATGGGCGGAAGTGACGTTTTGACGTTGCTTCCGCCCTGCAATGGTATGCTGACAGGTGGGGGCCATCTCCTCCTCACTCGTCTCCATACCAAGCAAGGGAGAAGATCCAATCGCCTCTGCCGCTGCCGGCGGCTCCGGTAAGCGGTGGAGGGCACCAGAGCGCGGAGGGATGGGAGGGGCCCCTCTCGTGCCACCGATTAAAAGTGATCTTGCGGTGAATCCGCCTCAGAGACCACTTTTATCTGAAAGCGGACCGCCGGCCGAAGAGGAGGATATCGGTGTAATGGCAGCTAGCTGCTGCCATAACAACGATATTCCTCTTCAAAGTTAGGACGTATATCAGCGTGCGGCGGTCCATAAGTGGTTAAAGAACATAAATGCTGTGCATGTACTGAGAGGTTTATATCCTAAATTTTTACATTTTTTGTTCCCCTGACAAAACCAAGGTAAAAATTTATGGTAAAAAAGGAGCAGTGTCCTATTCTAGACTTTGGCCTGTTTCCCTTTTTACAATTCAACGCCACATATGGAATGTAACATGGACTGAAAGCCTAAAGTATATTAAATACCAATAACAATGTATTGCATTACCAGTGCTTCGATGTAGTGACTGCAATTGTGTGTGGGTTTTTTTTTTCTCTCTCCTGTGATCCTGCCAGTGACACTTCTTCTGTAGGGCAACTCCTTCACTGATTTTACTAAACCAAAGGATTCTGTGCTGATGAGAATTTGTGTTGTTCAAAAAAAAAAAATGTTTACCAACTGAACAGCTGCTCACTGAAAGATAGATACCCACAAAACGATATCTATACAGATTATATATACACCATACATGTAAGGTGCTGTCTTTTTTTTTTTTTAAAAAAAGGAGAAGTCCAGCTTAAGCTCGTTTGGCTGGGCTTCTCTGGGTCACAGGAGTGCAATTCATTTGGAACTCCTGTGACCCATTTTCAGCAGAGAGCGGTCTGAAGTCTGCTCTCTGTTGACATCACCAATATCGGTTCAGGCACCGCGTCATCCTGACTTCAGAATTCTGGATCCGCCAGGTGCCTGGACTGATATATATATCCATCCCTAGAGAATACAATGGCGGTTGGAGAGGGAGAGAGAGAGAGAGAGAGAGAGAGAGAGAGAGAGAGAGAGAGAGAGAGAGAGAGAGAGAGAGAGAGAGAGAGAGAGAGAGAGAGAGAGAGAGAGAGAGAGAGAGAGAGAGAGAGAGAGAGAGAGAGAGAGAGAGAGAGAGAGAGAGAGAGAGAGAGAGAGAGAGAGAGAGGGAGAGGGAGAGATCATAAGTAAGGTTTTGTTTTACTATCCAAAGTTAAAACACGGGCAGAAGATTTAATAGATGGAAAGTTGTGGGGGTGGGGGGGAAACAAACACCACACCCACCACAACTGAAGGTCCGCTTTAAGCCGATTGGTTTCTATGCAAAGCTGCACCAGATTTTGCACTCTACAGTTCTACTGAAATCAACCCCACAGTTCAGCTAGGTTGGCACCTAAGAGTGTTGCGATTGATGTTTTCCAGTGAGTTTTTAAACGTTTGCTTTTTTTGGCTAATAGGAAAGTATGACAGTTCTGTTCATGAAGTGCAACTGATGCAACTTTACATTCTCTGGCACCCAAGTCACATCAAAGTAGTGCAGGAGCCTTTATGTATCCAAAGTTGCATGTTAGGGATATCCTAACAAAATTACCACTAACCCTAATGATCACAACTTTGGCTAACATGGAGGGGAGTGTGCATTAGCCCTATGTGTCCCATGCACACTATGGCTTTTTCAGGAGTTTACAGGCATCTGCCCCTTCAGGTAGAAAAAAAACCCCCACCAAACTCCTGTTTTTGAGAGGAGCTTTAGAGCAGAAGACGCCTAAGTGCACAAAAACACGTGACAAAGCTCAATAAAAATGCGTAAAAAAAAAAAAAACCACACACAAAACACATCACGGCAAACTCGCGTGTCCAAAAACATGGCAAGCACCGTAAAAAGCATTGCAGAAAAAGCAACATGCATAGATGTGAATCAAGCCTTACAGTGCCTTGAAAAAAAAAAAAAAAAAAAAAAGTATTCATACCCTTTGAAAATTTTCCAAATTTGGTCAGGTTACAACCAAAAACGTAAATGGGTTTTATTGGGATTTTATATGATAGACCAACACAAAGTGGCACATAATTGCAAAATAAAAGAAAAATGATAAATGGTTGTAAACGTTTTTTTACAAATAAATATCTGAAAAGTGTGGTGTGCATTTGTATTCAGCCCCCTTGGTCAATTATTTGTAGAACTACCTTTCGTTGCAATTACAACTGCAAGTCTTTTTGGGGTATGTCTCTACCAGCTTTGCACATCTATAGAGTGATATTTTTGCACATTCTTCTTTGCAAAATAGCTCAAGCTCTGTCGGATTGGATGGAGAGCATCTGAACAGCAATTTGCAAGTCTTGCCACAGATTCTCAATTGGATTGAGGTCTGGACTTTGACTGGGCCGTGCCAACACATGAATATGCTTTAAAGTGGATGTAAACCCGAAATTTTTTTTGTTTTTTGATGTCATAATGTAGAGTATAAGATTTCCTATCATTTAAGCCCAGTCTTGCCACAAAGAGTTAATCCAGCTCTGAGCAATCCTCTTATTGTTCAGTGAGATAAAACTTGACAAACAGAAAAAAACTTTGTCAAATCCTCCCCCTTGCTGTGACTGACAGGTGATTTACATATCTCATGCACTAGCCTAAGACATGCATTATTTTTTTAATTCCCACCCCCACTCCTTTCTTCAGCAGCTCTGCAAGGATTGGCTGTTCCACACCTCAGCATGATTTGGCATCCTGAAGTCATGTGGTTACTTTCCTGTCTTTTCACTGCATGTTAGAGATCATAGCAGAAGTTCAGAGTAAGAAATAAACACAAGAGAAAATGCATATTGACAAGTGGAGTGTAGTGGTGGGCGGGGAGTCTGACATCACGAATCCACTCACCGAGCTCCAGACAACAGACCCACCCACAGAATCTGCAGTTTTTCGGGTCTCATAACAGACAGAGGGGAGACATTTGACAGGTAAAGATACATGCAGGAGGCATGTATATCCTTATAGATAACCACTATGGCAGTAGTTTAGAAAGGATGACATTGGGTTTACATCCACTTTAATTCTAATCTTTCCCTTGTAGCTCTGGCTGTATGTTTAGGCTTGTTGTCCTGCTGGAAGGTGAACCTCCACCCCAGTCTCAAGTCTTTTGCAGACTCGAAGGTTTTCATCTAAGACTGCCCTGCATTTGGCTCCATCCATCTTCCCAGCAGCTTCCTTGTCCCTGCTGAAGAAAAGCATCCCCAACACATGATGCTGCCACCACTATGTTTCACTGTGAGGATGGTGTGTTCAGTGTTAGTTTTCCACCACGCATAGTATTTTGCCTTTAGGCCAAAACATTCAATTTTGGTCTCATCTGACCAGAGCACCTTTTTCCACATTTGTCATCCCCCCCCCCCCAGAATTTGTGTACAAATTCTGCCTCCTGAGCTGTGGATCTCTGCAGCTCCTCCAGAGTTACCATGGGCCTCTTGGCTGCTTCTCTGATTAATTCTCTCCTTGCCTGGCCTGTCAGTTTAGGTGGATGGCAATGTCTTGGTAGGTTTGCAGTTGTGCCACTCTCTTTCCATTTTCTGATGATGGATTGAACAGTGCTCCATGAGAAGTTCAAAGCTTGGGATATTATTTTATATTCTAACACTTCTTTAAACTTCTCCACAACTTTATCCCTGACCTGTCTGGTGTGTTCCTTGGCCTTCATGATGCAGTTTGTTCACCAAGGTTCTCCAACAAACCTCTGAGGGCTTCACAGAACAGCTGTATTAATACAGAGATTAAATTACACACAGATGGACTCTATTTACTAATTTGTTCACTTCTGAAGGCAATTGGTGCCACTAGATTTTAGTTTTGAAAAGCATTTTGTCATGTTCCTTACACTTCACAATTATGTGCCACTTTGTGTTGGTCTATCACATAAAATCCATTTACATTTTTGGTTGTAACATGACAAAATGTGGAAAATTTGAAGGGGTATGAATACTTTTTCAAGGCACTGTATCTAAATAGTTTATCTTTTATGTTCAGACTTCTGCAAGGTATGTTGTTTCTCCTCATGTTCAAGAATACAAAAACTCTGGTCGTTTATTCGTTTCAAGGATGGATAATGAGAAATCTCTTATTTGGACTTCGCATATTTCTGTTTTAGTCAAACATACTTTCCACTTCCATAAATTTTGCAAGCAGCAATATAAATACGCCATGTTTTTTTCTAGTATCTATCCAGAAAGAAATATGAAACAGAACCACTGTCTGGTTAAAAAAAAAAAAAAAAAAAAAAAAAAAAAAAAAAAGGAAGGGGAAGGAGGAAGTCGACTATAAATGCATGCTATGTGTTTAAAATCAGCATTTACATGATCATTGTATTACATACTGTACAAATCATGCCAGCATTCTGTTACAGGAGCAACAAGCATAATAAATGAAAAATTGTGATAAAAAAAAAAAAAAAAAAAAAAAAAAGAGAAGACATGTTTTGTCCAATAGTATAAATATGCTTTTCCAGCACAACAGTAAGTAAAGAAAGGCACGATTTAGAAATTGCTAGCCCTTTTGTGTTTTATGAATTGCTTACTACGGGGGTAGTCAAATGCAACCCCTCTGCAACCTACCTACTTATCAGTCAGGAGGTTGAATACTACATATTTTTTTTCATTTTCAAAAAGGCCTTTCGTTTTGATATTTTCTATATTTTCATACAACTCGAGTTGTATTTTGGGTCCTTTAACCAGGTTCCCTGTTTGCGAGTTCCAGAAAGTTTTTTTTTCTGGATTATCACTAAATTTAGATTAGAACAAATTCTGGCCACAGAATCTCACAACTACTTTCCTAATGTCTTGCTGGAATTCCTTTACGCCTAGAGATAAAACTGGTCCTATGGCCTATGTACCCGATTAGATCTCTGTCTGTACTACTTTATTGTACAGATTTTTTTTAGATTCTCTGGAGGGCTTAAGCCCATGACAAAAAGACTAAAAATAAATCAAATACATTATCACAACATTTAATTTGAATGTACTGCATTTCCCTGAAGGCCATTACAGTATACTGAAAAATCAAAAACACTTTCTGTAATTTCGACCTAAAAAGTTACACCCTCTGTAGTCAGGACATCACAGCCTTTGCAATTTGCAAAGGTCAGTATATCTCACTGTTAAACATGCTTGCCTCTTTCAGTCCAAGATCTTTAATAAGGGATCTAATGATGCATGATATGTCCAGGCTGGAGTTGGGGGATGAAATGTGCTTGGAGATAGTCAATAGAAGCAAGCACTATATTATTTTATTTCTTTTCAATAACATAAGCTGGCAGCTACATTTATAAGTGTACTTATGTAACAAACTGTATTTATAAGCGATAGAACCCAATACTCAAGCCTGAGTGTTTCAATTAAAAGCAAACATTAACATGCTTTTATCACATTATGCAACTACTCACGTAGGCAGATCCTTGTGCCGTGGCTGCCTTGTTTTCTGGCCCCTTAACAGTTGCGAGGGTGCTCTGGGCTCCACTGTCAGGCTTGCCCTTGTCACCTGCCGGTGCCTCCACGTCTTTGGGCAACTTGACATCTCCCACACCAAGGACTTCATTTTTGTATTTCTTCACAAACTGCTCCATCTGCTTCACCTCGTTAGGAGATAGCTCATGGCACTTGGAAGGATCCTGATCATGAGCAGGCAGCTGTTTAGCCAGCTGTTTCTTCCTGTATTGGGCTCCCTCTGAACCAGCCACAGGCTGTTTGTCTTTTGGAATCAGTTCCATGTAACGCCTGGCCTAGAACATGCATTAGCAAATTTAGAGAAAGAATGGCATCTCCATGACAAATACACCAACAACAAAAATCAAAGAATACAGGAAAATAAGATCAAAGAAAAAAAAAACACATATTCAGTGACATTAGTATTGCAACTTTTTAACACGTAAAAGTCTAATTCTAATTTATTTTTTTTATATGACAAGCCTCACACATGCTCAGCAATGTTAATTAAAAATGAATTGGGAGTTTTTATCTTGACCGCTTTACATTTATTAGAGATTCCATAGAAGACAGCATGTGTGTGTTCTGTAATCTACCTATCTATGCCATGCTCCTCATCGTCTCCTAAAGTACTATACGAACGATAATTGGAAAGATGTGATGAACATATCTTCACAAATAAGCTTCACTCGGGTAGAGATTATTGCAGATTTCTCCCTAGCATTTGAATTACTATTACATTCAAGTGGACCCCTTTACTAAATACACAGGAAACCCATGTTCTGTCGCCAAGAGCAGCCCATTAACCTCAAACTTATGGATCCCCACATGATGCAACATAACTGATAAGGAGTTACTATATTGAACAGTAAAAAGCATTATATAGTAGTACTTCCATACTGGGAAATTTTTTTACAGGGGTAATAATTCTCACGCCACAATTACTTATACTCAGTAATACTGGGATCTCCACTTGATCTAGAATAGTTATGGAGTGGAGGTCCCTGGGGTCAGGATTCTGCTTTCATCTGTCATACACACTTAAATGTGTAAGCAGTGCAAAAGTAGGGTAACCAGATGTTTCCACTGTAGGAAACTGTCTCCGGATCTAAAAAAAAAAAAAAAAAAAAAAGGAGTGTCCCTGATTAAAAAGTGTAGTACCTAGCAATTTAACGAAAAACTGGCAAGAAAAGAATTGGGCAATGCTTAGTTTGGTTGCCAGTTGAAACTCATCTCAACTGACCATACCCTCATCCATCAACTGACACTGATCTAACACCCTATACATTTACTCCCTCTTACCCACACTACCTACCCCCTCATAGCCAACCTATACACCTACCTCCTCATAGCTAACCTGTTTACCTACCTCCTTAATCCTGGCCAATGCCCCTCTCCACTGTATGAATGCATGTTATCATGGTTTTCTGTTTGTTGCTAAGGTTATGTCATAATTATCAATTTGCTGCTCTTGCATTCTAACAACTGCAGCATAAGTCACAAAGATTAAAAAATATGGGTGGGACCTGGAGGAGAATTGACCACAAGTACAACTAAGGAGGGGAGGGGAATTGTGCTAGAGGTGCTTTTTTTCCTGCCACACGGTGCTGGGCATATGGGACTCTGTACATTATGACCTCCTGACCCACAGCAGTGTAGGCTGGGGTTTTATTTATCAATTCCCTTTAATACCCTCCCACTGTTAGTAATATTTGGCCACACCCAACACTATTCTCACCTTCTATTCTGCCCCACCTTCATTAAAAATGGGTGTGGTTAATAGAGTGTGCCTGGGTTTTATTTTGAAGCTCTTCTCACCTGATCCAAAACCCATTTATCAGCCCAAAAATCAGATAAGCCCCTTTCACACGGGCTGTCCGATCAGGTCCGCCTGTCAGTTTTTCAGGCGGACCTGAATGGAACCTCCAGTCTTTTCTATGGAACAGTGGACACATGTCCGCTGACACCTGCCGATATCCGATCTGATCCAGTCCGTCAAAAACCATACGGATGGTGGTCCTATTCCCCATCCGTCCGGCGGATGGAAATGGACAGATGGCTTGTATCCATCCGATTGTCCCGGAGGAGGGAGGAAGGAGGAAGGAGGGACAGTGTCCGTGTTCGCTCTGTGTAGCGGAGCAGACATGGACCTGTTATCTTTTCACTCAGCGGAGAGATCCCCCAGTGAGCAAGCAGATTCAGCTTAGCGTGTGAAAGGGGCCATAATCAGCAATTTGTGGTAAACATCTCCCTGCTGCAAATTGACTCAGATAGCTGGCTCTTTACTTCTCCTGTGTGCACACGAGGAATGTCAGGACAGTCACATATCTATAAATCTTCAGGGAGTACACCATAAATACATGAACTTTTTTCCAGAAATGGGTATTGTGCCAATGTAACTTTGTCCTTCGCTTTCACAAAATTAACAGGGTCATAGAAAGTTATCTGCAAACTCCCTTTGTGATGTGTATTAATAGCAAACATTTTCACTCACCTTGTGTAAGAGGGACCCTGAATGATCCCTAATTGTTGGTCATGGTAACTTTTGCAATAAAATTTATATAGCATGACTAATGGTGTTCTGGTAACTAAATTATATAATAATAATAATAATAATAATAATAATAATAATAATAATACTACTACTACACAAAAGTGAGTACACCCCTAACTGAAAATGTCAAAATTGGGCCCACTTAGCCATTTTCCCTCCCCGGTGTCAGGTGACTTGTTAGTGTTACAAGGTCTCAGGTGTGAATGGGGAGCAGGTGTGTTAAATTTGGTGTTATCGCTCTCACTCTCTGTAACAAAGCATCCCTACACTCCTCTTGAGTGCTTTTGTCATATACCACTTCCTCCCAGTCTGAAAAAAAGATATCAGATATTCCAACCACTCACAAGCACAAAACAAGATGATACTTGTTTAGCTGCTGAACATGGACTCTTATTAGAACCAAATCTACAAGTCTTATATACAGTAAAAGAGGAGGTCCCCCCTCCTGCTCATATTACTCTAAAGCCCCGTACACACGGTCGGATTTTCCGATGGAAAATGTCCGATCAGAGCGTGTTGTTGGACATTCCGACCGTGTGTGGGCTCCATCGGACATTTTCCATCGGATTTTCCGACACACAAAGTTGGAGAGCAGGAGATAAAATTTTCCGACAACAAAATCCGTTGTCGGAAATTCCGATCGTGTGTACACAAATCCGATGGACAAAGTGCCACGCATGCTCAGAATAAATAAAGAGATGAAAGCTATTGGCCACTGCCCCGTTTATAGTCCCGACGTACATGTTTTACGTCACCGCGTTTAAAATGATCGGATTTTCCGACAACTTTGTGTGACCGTGTGTATGCAAGACAAGTTTGAGCCAACATCCGTAGGAAAAAATCCTAGGATTTTGTTGTCGGAATGTCCGAACAAAGTCTGACCGTGTGTACGCCCTATAACAATACATCTGTAACCAGAAACAGAATTAACATGAGCTAATTAACTAATCCCTTAAAGCAGCCAATGTGACTACTTGCCCTCCTGAGCATTGTTATGATTAATCGGGATTTCACTACAGGTCACACTTGTGGTCACCGAGCTTCACACAGTAGTATAAACACAGGACACCTTCTCACGATAGCAGGAGCCAATTACAATTAACAATACAAACAGTGATCTCACTCCTCCTCAGCCTAGTAGGCAACAAACTATAGTAAGACTAGACTCTGAGTCTGGCTCCTACCCAGTTCTAGAGGCCAATGTGATCAGCTCTCAACTAACATGTCAAGTTCAGAATCAAACAAAACCAAGAATTATCTTTACATATCCTGGGAGATATTGTGGATAAATATTACTGTCCCATTTTAAGCAATCCAAGACATACCCTCCCAGTCACTATTTCCAATATGGCATACACAGGGTTCCCAGGGTCTGTGTGTCCTAGGGGACAAGGACCCAAATCCAAAAGTAACACCACCTCAAGGGTCCCCAGGCATACAGCTCACAAAGCGCACAGTTCCACCACATGCCAGGACCCATAATCGGTAGGCAAGAGGCTAGCATTCAGTCCCCTCCAAAAGCCTCTGTCCCGGGTGAGTCTGTCACACTCTCATACTGGTCACTGGAAGTTGAACATGGCACCTCATGGCAACGAACTCTGAGGATCTGAAATAAAAAGAATTGTTGCTCTACATGAAGATGGCCTAAGCTATAAGAAGATTGCCAAGACCCTGAAACTGAGCTACAGCATGGTGGCCAAGACCATACGCCTTTTTAACAGGACAGGTTCCACTCAGAAGAGGCCTCGCAATGGTCGACTAAAGAAGTTGAGTGCACGTGCTCAGCGTCATACCTAGAGGTTGTCTTTGGGAAATAGATGTATAATTACTGCAGAGGTTGAAGGGGTGGGGGTGGGGGGTGTCAGCCTGTCAGTGCTCAGACCATACACCGCAAGGTAATGGATATCTTACAATTTTATGTGACACAAGAACAGTGTCACATAAAGGTGTGTACAGCTGGCAGGAAGGGGTTAAGCGAGTATATTTTTCAACTGCCACCAAGCTACTCATTCACTCCCTTGTTATTTCTCGCCTTGCCTATTACACTTTCCTTTTCGTAGGCCTACATTAACATAGGCTATCCCCTCTTCAGCCTATCATAAATTCTGCTGCCAGACTCATATACCTTACCAACTGCTCAATGTCTGCCAACCCTCTCTGCCCATTCCTCCACTGGCTTCCCATTGCCCAGTGAACCGATTCACAATACCAACATACAAAGCCTTCCATCAACAACTCTGCCCCAAGCTACATCACCAATTTCGTCTCCAAATATCACCATACTGTCCTTTGCTTCCCAAGGCCTCCTGCTCTCTAGCTCTCGTGTCTCCTCCTCCCATGATTAGTGACAGAACTTCTTCAGAGTCTCTCCTATCCTTTGGAACGCTCTACCCCAATCTGTTTGGCCATCTCCTACTTTGGCCGCCTTTAGGAGACCCCTGAAAACTCATCTCTACAGGGAAGCCTATCATGCCTCCAACAACTGAACTTTTAAACTATTCCCATCAGCTCATCCCCCACTGTTATAAGCTTTTGCACCGCTTGCCTCTCCCCATTACATTGTAAGCTCTTAAGAGTAGGGCCCTCTTAACCCGCTTGTATTTTATTGTATTGAAACTGTACTGTCTCCCTTTAGATTGTGAAGTGCTACACAAAATGTTGGCTCTATATAAAAATCAGGTCATTAATAACTGGAAAACACCCCTGCTTACCAGAGTTTGGTTCTGTACTGGTGGTGCCCATTCATAAGTCACAGTGCTGATGGAAACATCTTTCTTTGCTGCCACAGGATTAGTCAAAATCATCACATTCCGCTTATAAGTGGGAATCCCATCAGTTTTCAACTTTGCAATGAGGGTTGTATATTTTGTATCCTCGAACAGCTTGCCAACTTTATGGTCATCTTCGTTATTTGATCCAACCTCATGTTCTTCTTGTCCACATTTGCAATTTCTACATATTTTTCTAGAAGTTTTAAATACATCAGACACACTTAATATAATCAAGAAAGTTAAATAAATAATAAGAGGATAGAGTATACACCATGCTCAATCCCCAAAACAGTGACTACAGTACAACATATATGGTAGCAAAATTTAAAACCTCCTATTGTAGACCAAATCCTGCTCAAGCTTTTCTGGTGACAATAAAAATTAGTCAAAAAATTGGGTCTGCTGTTCTCGGCTAAACTGTATGCACTATTAATCCCAAAAACTAATATATTGCAGCTTACCAATCATTACATGTGGCAGCTGTATCAGTTTTTTTTTTTGTTAGGCTTTTTACTGGGTGATCTGGCTAGTGCCATACCTCCTGTATTAATGCCCTCACTCTGCAGCACAGGGGGCACCTTTGGACAGCAGTGTTATCAGTCTGGAGGGAGCGAGTGATGTACTAGCAGATTTAAATACACTAACAAATTGAAGCCAAACTCTAGAGCAATAAAGCAAACCATTTTTTTTTCCTTTTGAGATATAGGTTTTACATAAATAAAGTTGATCACTTTAAGCACCCCAGCTAATGGTAAATGGTTTGCCTCATGTTTGCAACAAATATTCTGCTGGAGAGCTTGTTTTTTTGAAAAACAGACTCATTGGCCATCACCAGATGGAGAGAAGCAAGACAGAAAAGAAAAAAAAAAAAAAAACCCAAACACACACACACACACACACACACACACTTAGGAGCTGGCAATTTACATTCCTATACATATAGGAATGTAAAATATAGCATATGAATTGTATGAAACATGCACTTAGAATTTTCTATAATGGAGGTTTGAGCATTACCTTGAGTCTTCCTCAAATAAAAGTCATTGTTTACAAGGTTTGCAAAACTTGTCTTTACTAATTATTCTGTTTATTCCCCAGATACAAACAGAATGTCACATCAAGAACACTACATCTGAATAGTAGGCAAAGTTAATGTAAACAGCAGAATGAATACCACCGTTACTTGCAAGGGACATAAATTGGGCACCACTTTTCCTTTAAAACTGAGGGGCCCAAAAAATAAAAATTATTCCTGTTCAAGTCCTAATCTAATGAATGCTGAATTTACTTTTTATGTCCAAAGCTCAGAGTAATGGCTGAAGACCATCTGGTCCACTTATCTCTATGTATACACAAAAGGATCCTGGAGAGCTTTTAGATGCTAATTAATTTCTAACGTCTTAAATCAAATCTCAATTTTTTCAGTCTTTTTAGTACAAAACAGTAATCTGAAATGTTACTGCTGTTCTTTGGTACTCGCCACGATCTGCAAAAATTCATGGCATTCGCATCTGGCTACGAGTGTGCCCAGCTATCTCTCAGCTGATCTGTCAACAGGCTTAGCCAACTGTCCGTGATTAAGAATCAGTGAAATCAGCAATTTAGAGCAACAAATGGGAAACTAGGGATGCACCGAATGGGTTTTTTGGTGCCGAAACCGATACCGAAAATAAATCTTCCTTGATCCAGGAATCTTTTTTTTTTTTTTTATAATTACCCCAAAAAAAGATTGGATATACAAAATTGGGTTACATTCGTATTCATTATATTATATTCAACTTAATCATTAATTTTATGAAGAAAAGAATACTACAATCCAGTAACGTCAAAAAGTACTTTTTATCAAAGTAACCCACATAAAATTGGACAGTGGACACAGAAGATAAAAATAAAATAAGACTGCAGTCAGTGCACATTGCACCACCACACCAAATAAAACAGGCATATTAAAAAAAAAATATATTATTTATTATTATTATTATTAATATACCGTATTTATCGGCGTACAACACGCGCCGGCGTATAACACGCACCCCAAGTTTAGGAGGGAATTTTAAGGGAAAAAAACTTTTAGGAGTAAAGTTTAGGGAAGAAAAACTTACATTAAAAATCCCATCAATGCAGCGTTATCGGTGTCCATCTGCAGCCTTGTCAGTGTCAGTGCAGCCTTGCTCCAGTGTCTATTGCAGCCTTGTCAGTGCAGAATTGTCCCAGTGCAGAATTGTCAGTGCAGCCTTACCCCAGTGCCCATTGCAGCCTTGCCCCAGTGCAGCCTTGTGATCGCCTCAAATCGATCCCTGCCGACATACACAGCTGTGTGTAAATTCAAATATGGCGCCGAGACTGCAGGGACTCGGTGGAGCCGAGATACACATACCCAAGAGTCCTCGGCTTTTCTTGGCGCCGCGTATAGTCCTGCCCTATGATGGACATCACACAGGTCCATTGGCGGGACTGTAAGCGGCGGCGAGAAAAGCCGAGGACTCTCGGGTATGTGAATCTCGGCTCCGCCGAGTCTCTGCAGTCTCGGCGCCATATTTGAATTTACACACGGCTGTGTATATCGGCGGCAATCGCTCCGATCACACAAAATTGGCGGGGATCGGCCTATAACACGCACCCACGATTTTCCCCTGATTTTCAGGGGAAAAAAAGTACGTGTTATATGCCGATAAATACGGTATAAAATAATAATAATAATAAAATGCCAAAGACTGACTTTTTTATATTTTATCAATTTCCAACTTACATCAGAACTAGTAATTCAGTTATGTATGTATGTAGCTGCAGGTTACATACATAGTCATACAGTAGACCGCACTGTGTTGCGGCCCCGGGTATGGGCGGAGACATCCTGGAACACAGACTAGTCTACAGCAGCAGTGCTCAGCCAATCACAGCAAGCAATAGACTAGTCTGTGTTTATTGAAGTCACTGCCCATACCCGGAACACAGTGCAGTACTGTAGTATGTAAACAGCCAGAGATACAGAACATACAGTTTTGCACATGCAGCGGGCTGACAGCTTAGGGAGAGACAATGACATAGTTTGGCCCAACAGAACTATGTATAAGTAAGTAGTACTTTAACCACTTGAATACCAGGTACTTAGACACCTTCCCGCCCAGGCCAATTTTCAGCTTTCAGCGCTGTCGCAATTTGAATGACAATTACGCGGTCACGCTACACTGTACTCAAACAATTTTTTTATCATTTTGTTCCCACAAATAGAGCTTTCCTTTGTTGGTATTTGATCACCTCTGCGATTTTTATTTTTCGTGCAACAAATAAAAAAAGACCGAAAAAAAAAAAAAAAAAAAAAAAAAAAAAGTTTGTCTGTTAAAAATTTTTGTAACTAAGTATGTTCTCTTCTTCAATGACGGGCACTGATACAGCGGCACTGATGGGCACCGATGAGGTGGCACCAATGAGGTGGCACTGATGGGCACTCATAGGTGGCACTAACAGACACTGACAGGTGGAACCGATGGTGGTCCAGTGTGGTCATCTGAGGGGGGGGGGGGCCCAGTTATCCAGTCAGGATAACTGAACCACCACCCAGCATCTGCTATGGGCTGGGCGGAAAGTGGTTAAAGAACAACTCTCTCAACTAACCATAACAGAAATATGGCAGAAGGCCGTTATTCTGTTTCACAGTTTCTGTAAATATAAACATAGTACAGTGCTATCTGCTATGCTATAATAACATTTTTATTCTATTATTTTCTTGCAATTTAAATGAGAACTAGTAGTCCCCCCCCCCCCCAAGTTCTCTCCCTAAGGTGTCAGCGGCTGGATGTGCCATATAAAAGTGCATGTATGTAGCTGCGGGTTAGATACATACTAGTCATACAGTAGACCGCACTGTGTTCCGGTCCCGGGTATAGGGGAGACATCCTGGAAGTGGAACAGACTAGTCTACAGCAGCGGTGCTCAGCCAATCACAGCAAGCAATGTAGACCAGTCTAGTCTGTTTAGGGAAGTCACCGCCCATACCCGGAACACAGTGCGGTACAGTCCTGTAGTATGTAGACAGCCACAGATACAGAACATACAGTTTTGCATTTGCACATGCAGTGGCCTGACAGCTTAGGGAGAGACATAGTTTAGCCCAACATCAACAAACTATGGTACAGTAGTTCAAAGGCTGGAGTTCTCTCAAATTTGAGGTGCAAAAAACTGTAGAAGAAGAACTACAATGAACAACCAACAAATGGCACAACTAGACAATTGGAACATACTAGGTAGTCAGTCATACTATGTTGTATGTTCCAATTGTCCAATAGCACAGTCCAATACCAATTCATTTACTATGTTCAACATGGTAAATGAATTGGTCTATGCTACGGTTTTTTAAATCTATTTCAGTAAAAGTGGCAGATTTCGCTTTAACAAAAGATGTTCAGCTTTCTGACAGGAGAGATGGTTTCTCTTCTCATCAAGAATATGAGATGCTAGACTGAATAGTCTCTCACTCTCTGTACTGGTGCTTGGGGCAGATAAATATCTGCGTGCAATCTGTGTAAGCAATGTTCTTTGTTGATGCGCCAGTATTCAAGGGGATTGTCGCTTCTGGCAATAGGCTGTTCAGCTAAATAAATGTCCAGCTTTTGGGTAACTGCACTTGTTGTGGCATCACTATGGATTGGGGTGCATTCGTGTAAAATTTCTTCAAACATATCAGATATGGAGGGAGTGTGTTCCTCTTCACTTGTATGTGATCCAACAAACTCACGTGCGTTAAGTAGGATGTTTTGCAATTGAAATTTGTCGTCATCTATCCACTGCGCTGTCAGGCCAAGCATGCTCGTTGGACTGACGTCTGAACTCCAAATGACGGTAGTAAAACTGATTGCTATGATGTAGGTAGTCATGAGCTCATGAACGAACATGTTTTCTAACACTGCAAAACAATTCAGGTAGACAGGTATCTGCAAAGTAGCGTCTGCTTGGTAGAGAGTAACGTGGCTCAATATGTTGCATGAGCCTACGGAATCCAACGTCCTCCACAACAGAGAATGGCTGGTCGTCTAATGCAATTCCATATTTTATCTGTAATGGCACGAGCTTTGGGACTGTCACTTGTAAATTTTTTTAACCTTTTCAAAAGACTGAGGCACTTTTTGAAAGTGGCGCCGTTTTCTTATAATCTGCATGCTGAACTGGATGACGTGTTTTCAGGTGGTGTATCAAACCTGTTGAAAAATGCCTTGGCACTGTATCCCCTCTTGAAAATTTCTGCTGAGCAAAGACAGGAGGAGGAGGGAGGAGGTACCAGGAAGCGTACCACTAACAAACTTTTATTTAACAAATCTTTTAAACACAAAAATGCACTCACATGTCCCCAGCGATGGTGTGCTCTTTTAACAGCCTGTGACCAATGTATGGTTATAGTCTTGGCCAGACACAAAGCCTGGTAAATGCCAGCAGAAGCTTTACTCTGCACGGTTACCTGCAGACTTGCAAGACAGAGTACTCCAGCTCCCGGCATCTACTAATCCCTTCCAGGGCTCTGAGGAAGGGTATACCGAAATCTGACAGAGTGAATCATGGGTCACTCCCACACCTCACATAACAGGTTGCCGTAATGATATGCGTTTTGGGGGCATATCCCCCCTTTCTCAAGTCTGCTGGCAACACTGACTCAGAGTGCATGAATACAGAAGGGCAACATCTAGGGGTTTTAAGTAAAAATTCTACTCGTATAGTGCCAGCATGAAACTCCAGCCAAAACGCTTTTATACAGTGCATCCGGAAAGAATTCACAGCGCTTTTCCAATGTTACAGCCTTATTGCAAAATGGATTAAATTCATTATTTTCCCCTCACAATTCTACAAACAATACCCCATAATGACAATGTGAAAGTATTTTTAGTAAATTTGCAAAAATTTCAAACGAAAACAATCCCATGTACATTAGGTATGCACAGCCTTTGCTCAATTTTTGTTGAAGCCCCTTTGGCACCAATTACAGCCTCAAGTCTTTTGAGTATGGATGCTACAAGCTTGGCATGCCTATTTTTGGGCAGTTTCTCCCATTCTTCATTGCAGGACCTCTCAAGCTCCATCAGGTTGGATGGGGAGCGTGAGTGCACAGCCATTTTCAGATTTCTCAAAAGATGTTCAAATCGGGTTCAAGTCTGGGCCACGCAAGGACCGTCAGAGTTGTCCCGTAGCCACTCCTTTGTTATCTTGGCTTTGAGCTTAGGGCAATTTTTCTTTTGGAAGATGAACCTTTGCCCCAGTCTGTTGTCGGTTTTCAGAAAGGATGTCTCTGTACATGCAAAAAAAAACACACAGAAAAAGGCGCCACCAGATTAAGACCAGTTGCATTTGATAAATATACAGGTGCTTTCTCCCACTTACATGTAATAAAGACGAGTTACAGCACAAATAGTCCTCTTTGTATTGGAGTCTACCCAGCGTTGTTATCCTGTGGGGGAAGATCCGTCCATAAGAGAAAGAGTGGGGGGTCCCGCCCAGCAGGATTTCCTTACTAACCCTCTAGGAGGAGCTGAAACCGAGGCTTGGCTCTAATCAGCTTGGAAACACAGGCATCCGGCGCGGTGACGTCACTAGCAGTGCGACAATGTTTCGGAGCATGCGCTCTGTGTATCACAGGCACGCTCCTTCCTCAAGCTTAGGGGACATAGGCTCAGCTGAGCCTTATATGTGCAGCAGTTTTCTGCCATCTAGTGGTGGTAGTGTAAAACAAACACCTAACTCCCACAATAAGGCTGCAAACTCTAATTTTATAGCAAATGCAGGGTGGCTAAAACATCTAATGTGATGTAGTTACTAAAACTAGTGGGATCAATTGAATTAGAAGGGGAGGGAAAAACAAAAAAGGGGGGAGGCGGGGGAGAATCAGAAAATTAGGGGATAAATACAACTATATATTAGCAATGCCGTAGCATATGCATTACACACACACACACACACACACACAAAAAAATAAAAATTGTTGTTAAAAGAAAACTCAACAGGAATAACACCATTGCATGGTTATTTTGTAGAGACATTTCTTTATATATAAAAAAAATGTATATAAAAACACTAAAAATATATAAGATACCTTTATATGTTATCAGAGATAAATATGGATTTCTTTATGTGTGACAAATAGATAGATAGATACTTTGAGGCCATTGGTGGAACCTTTTTGACACTTAGAAAAATGGCGAGGGACACGGTTTGTCCTTTCCTTCCTCAATCTTTCTGCGATGCTCTCCAAACCTTTGTCTAAGTGGGAGAATGGTACGGCCCACATAGAGTAGGTGACAAGGACAACAAAGGCAGTAGACTACAAAATCAGATGAGCAGTTGTAAAACTCACTAATATCATAGGTCTTGCCCTTGGTTGAAAAGAGTTTGTCCATGTTGTATGTACTTGCATGTTTTGCATAAAGCTTTTCTACACTGAAACATGCCATAGAGTGGGAGTAAGCATATGCGTGGTATAGGCTGAATAGACAGGGGTTTTAGCTTACTAGGGGCAATTTTGTTTTTTATGTTAGGTGCTCTTCTATAGGCGACTTTGGGAAATTTAGGTAGAGTTTTGAGCTGTAAATCCTCTAGAAGTATTGGCCAATGCTTTTTCAAAATGGATTCCATTTTTTTATGGTCATAATGGAATCTGGTGGTAAACCGGACTGATTGGTCAAGAGCCCCTTGGTCTCTCTGTGATGGAATATCTAATAAATAGTGTAAGTAAGCCTCTTGGATCAGCGATTCTGGACAACCTTTATCTCTCAAATTTTTGATTAAGCACACTACTCTCCTCAATAAAATCATTGTGATTTGTACAATTACGTTTCAGGTGGCAGAATTGTCCTCCGAGTATGCTATTCCTCCACTTATGGTAGTGGCAGCTTCTGTAATGTAACAGTTGCCAGCAGTGGGTTTCGAATAATTCCTGGCATGTATTGGGTCCTCAACATGATACAACTCAAGAATATGAGTCAGTTTATCGGCATCTGAGACACAAGTGAACCTTAAGCCATGTGGATTATCGTTGCAGTAGTTGACAAAATCAGCAGTGTCCTGGGGGGAACCGTTCCAAATAATAACGATATCATCTATATACTGGCCATAGTATATAAGATGTTTGGAATAGGGATTGTTGTTCCATATGTATTTGTGCCCAGAAGCCCATGGCTAGGTTGGCGTACGAGGGAGCAAAGTTAGCGCCCATCCCAGTGCCTTGGACTTGCATATAGTATTCATCCTCAAAGACAAAATAGTTGTGCTCTAGACAAAACTCTGTACAATCCAGTATAAATGCGGCTTGTCCATTATTCATGTAATTGTCCTGGAACAGGAAATAATGGAGGGCCGCAAGTCCAAAAGCATGTGGGATGGACGTATATAAAGAGCTTACATCTAATGACATCCAAACGTAGTCACTGTTCCAGGAATAAGGTTTAAGTAACTCAAGCAAATGGGTGCCATCTCTGATGTAAGATTGTAAACCTTGGGCCAAAGGCTGGAGATAGATTACTATCTATTTGGAGAGCCCTGAGGTAATACTATCCATGGCCGCTATAATGGGTCTGCAGGGGGGGGGGGGGGGGGGGGGGGGAGAAATTGACTAAACTTTTGTGGACTTTGGGGGATGTGATAAAAATATGGGGTACGATAAAAATCCTTAATTAAAAATGAAACTTTGGATTTTTCCAAAATATTGGATTGTGTTGTCCTTTCTATTAAAAGATTGACTTCACATTTATATTCAGGGAGGGGATCTTTGGTCAATCTCCTATATGTTGTTGTGTCAGCAAGGAGGCGATAAGCCTCCTTGACATAATCATCTCGATCCATGATGACAATACCTCCTCCCTTGTCTGCAGATTTGATTATTATATTTTCATTACCAGCAAGAGATTTTATAGCTTTATTTTCTAAAGGTGAAAGATGACCTAAATGACAGGGGGATGGATGAGAACAATCTTTTTAGGAATGTTGTACTGGTGGTGAGGTTGATAGGTGTTGTGTATACAGATCCAAGTTTGAAAGAGTACTGTCTAAGTTAAGTTCCCCAAGTTGATACATAATATCCGTCTTGAAACTGAACTCAATGGGCTCTGTCTGCAACATGCAATGGTGGGTCAGATATGCAGGGAGGTTACAATGGTGGGTCAGATGTGCAGGGAGGTTACAATGGTGGATCAGATGAGCAGGGAGGTTACAATGGTGGATCAGATGAGCAGGGAGGTTACAATGGTGGATCAGATGAGCAGGGAGGTTACAATGGTGGATCAGATGAGCAGGGAGGTTACAATGGTGGGACAGATGAGCAGGGAGGTTACAATGGTGGGACAGATGAGCAGGGAGGTTACAATGGTGGGACAGATGAGCAGGGGGGTTCAGTGTTGGGGCAGAGGAGAAAGGAGGTACATCGGTGGAACACATGAGCAGGGGGTTACAGTGGTGGGGCAGATGACCAGATAAGTTCAGTGTTAGGTCAGATGAGAAGGTGATTCAGTAGTGAGACAGAAGAGCATGGGGGGATATGGCGGTGTTGCAGATGTGAGCAAGGTGGTATAGTGGTAGGGCAGATGTACAGGGGGTTACAGTGGTGGCGCAGATGAGCAAGGTGGTACAGTGGTAGAGCAGAGGTACAGGGGGTTACAGTGGTTGAGCAGATGAGCAGGGGGGTACAGTGATCTGAGGTGTAAAGATGCATTAATTGGGGGTCATCTGAGGTGAGAGAGTGCAGGATGTTAATTTCTCACTACTAGTTTACAGCATTTACTTTATAAAAAATCCTTTGTTATTGAGAGTGTGAAGTTTACATTTTGTTATAAAATCGGCATGCTCAATTTATTTGAAAACATTTTTTGGCACATTGTGCTTAAAAGGTTGCCTACCCCTGCTATATACAGGGGGTCCCCTAGTTACAAACATCCGACTTACAAACGACTCCTACTTACAAACGGAGGGAGACAAAAGGTAGTGAGAGGAAATCTACCCCTAGGAAGGGAAATTCACTCCTGTAAGAGCTATTATGGGGAAAAGGTACCTCCACTGATGCTTTATCACCAAGGCTTGTTTCCACAACAACCCAAAATTTTCAAAATCCAATTGTCATTGGGACAGAAAGTGAGGTGAAATCTTCTAAACAGGGGCACACACGGAAAAACAAATGTTACAGGGGTGTTAACCCTTCCTTATGCTATCCAAAAAGCTTAAAAATAGTTTCTTTGGCTGGAGCTACACCTAAAAAAATGTACCTGTTCCGACTTACAGATTCAACTTAAGAACAAACCTACAGTCCCTAACTTGTTTGTAACCGGGGACCCCCTGTACAATGAATATTTTGGATGGACTAACAGAGTGCAGCCGTCTAGCCGCTAGATTTATGTAGCATGTCTGTCTATGTCAAAAGATGGATAAAATGACTGATTATTCGGTTAAATAAAACATATAGGAGAATAAACACTTACCTCCAAAAGTGAAGCTCAAAACCCTCACATTTATCCTTACATTTTAAGCAAGGTGCTCCAGCTCCTTCTTCATGACCTAAAGTCATCTGTCAAATGAAAAATAAAGTGATAAATATACATAACCCTTGCTTTACATTTCCCAGGTTCCTGAGCTTAATACAATGATTATTAAAAGAAGACAAGAGACAAGAACAAGAGCTGTAAAGGCAGATTCATGCAGCATGCTGTAGATAAAATGGTTTTATATAGGAGATCGAGTAAACACAGGCAAAGCCATTAAAAAAAAAAAAAAAAAAGTCCTGTAAAGCATTCTTTGTCCCATCTTTGGTTTTTGATATACAGCACCAGATGCAGGAAAAGATTACATTGTCACTGATTTATTGGTGGCATTAAAATACTTTTTGAAAGTAAATTCTAAGACTATTAAGGCAGTGAAATGGAGTCTACATGTCAGATGTTTCAAAGTAGATTTTCCCTCATTTGCAAACTAGTAATTTCTTCAATATGGCAGTTTCCACTATACTTAAACCTTTAAAAGGATAACGTGAGTGTGTCTGGAGTCCAATTCATTCAAACAACTTAACAGTTACAAAATCTGTCTGGAGGTATAACAAAATCCTAGAAATTCAATGAAATCGGTCCTTTCAATGTGCACCTTCTCTGCCAGCTTCATTTTGAGAAGTTGCTCAATATAGGTTGTGTTTTGTGCAAATCCACAAGATGTCCAAAGTGATTTTTGTATCATGGGGAGGAGCAGGTTAGCCTTTAGGTAAGCTTACAACAGTACAAAATTCAACAAAACAAAAGCCTTATTATTCAGAGAGGACCTTCCTATAAAAGATTGTGTTTGCATTCTTTGTAGGCATATTTACATTCTGCATTAGGGTGCCTCCATGCAAGTCATACGATTTGAATGATTGAAAATACCGACAGTTGGACATTTGACATATCTTTAAAAAAAAAAAATTATATGCACAAACCAGACAGCCTGAGGAAGAGCAGGGATGCTCACAACTGTATACGGTAGCTGCTGCTGAGTTATATAACTTGATGATTTAAGCAAACTAATGTGGGAGTTGCCCCATTCCTCTCTGTGGTGTATACCCATAAAAAGCCCAGACTTACGTAAATGTGTTTGAAGATCTAAGAACTCGGTAGGCTATACATGAAAGCTGTACACTGCCAAGAAACCTGTATTTCTGCTATAATTAATAAGAGAGCTGACAGCCTCATGTTAGCCCTTCTCTCTTTTCATTGCTAGACCTATTCCAATGTCAGCGCTTCCATAGACAGGAAAGGGACTGCACAAGGCCTTTTCATATATTGGCCAATGCTTAACCACTATTGGGGCTTCAGAGCACCTCCATTGTCAAGGCTATGTGCGTCTCTTAACGAGAAGATTGTATAACAGAGCCACAAAAATAATGGCATGTCAGCGTTTCCTAAAATATGGGCTGGGATCCACACAGGACAGTGGATGTGTTTGGAATGGGTCACCAATTAAAGTAAATTGAAAAAAAAAACAAAAAAAAAACAAAAAAAACACACCACACACACACACCCCCAATACTTACCTGCTCTGTGCAAAAGAATCGCATAGAGTGGCCGCAAACCTGTTTTCGGGTCCCCCGTCGATGCTCCTGGCCCTTCCCCTCTGTTTAGTGCCCCCATGGGAAGCCACTTCCCATAGGGGTAATTGTGCATGCTCGCACCCGAGCCACGCTACTGCGTCCATTGACAGACTCGGCCCTGCCCCCCTTTCCCTCATAACTGGCTTTGATTGAAAGCACTGGAACCAATGGCTCCCAGTGCCCCAGCGAGATCCGGAAAGTGAGGGGTGAGAAGAGCTGCAGACGCGCTGGATCGAATGAGGTCTCGGGCAAGTAAAGTGTGGCTGCAAGGAATACATTAAGGTAAAAAAGGTTTAGGCTTTACAACCACTGTAAAGTGGTCTTCAATCAAAAACCAACAAACAATGTTGTATATTGCAGATGACCAATTAGAAGTGGTGGCTGCATTAATTTTTTTTTCCCCAGCTCTCTGGTGATCCAGTCAGAAACATACCTCCTGTATTATGAACGAGCACAGTAACACCCTTGGACAGCAGCATGGTTAGTCTGGGGGGTTTGAAGCCAAACTCACTAGCACACTTCCTGTTTTAGGGTGTCTACATTCTGGATGAAGTAGTAAAGCAAACACATTTGTACAGCAGCATGGTCAGTCTGAGAAGAGGGTAGTGTAAGACCCCATACACAATATTAGATTTTCTGCAGTCTTTACCAAAACCATGTAGTGCAAGGGCCTGCCTGTTTGCATACAAATTGAAACTCTTCAGATTTACCAAAACCATATATAATATGAGGTAAAACCGTAAGACAAAAATCTGCAGAAAATCATCCTGCGAGGAGGGAGTGGGGGTGGGGGGGGTGCCTGACCTGCACTGTGCGTGTCTATGGATGCACACAGCCTGGCTCAGGAACTCGCTTGCATTAGTGCCCCCACAGAAGAAAGTACTAGCGGGGGACTGCTCTGTGCAATCTTTGCACAGATCAGGTAAATATAAACAGCTTTATTTTATAAAGCGGTCTGCCTGCCCTTTACACAAGAAAAAACAAAACAAAAAAAACAAAAAACACTACCCCCACACAACTTTAGAACCATTTAAATGTAATCTTTAACCACCTCCCACCCGGCCACTGCAGCCAAATGCCGGGTGGGCACTTTCTCCTGAGTGGACGTTCCTATACATCCCTCAGGAGTGGGATCATGTGCCCGCGCGATCCCGATGCACGCGCGTCCCCCAGACACGCCGCATCTCAATCATCAGGAGGGCACTTCGATTTGCCCTCCTGATCGCACGATGTGTGTAATCACAGCCATCGTGATGTGAACAGCCTAAGGGGGGGCGGAGTCAGAAACTGGATCGCACAGCGGAACAATCCTGATGTGCCTGTGCCCCCAGAGACAGGGCAGCACTGCACGGCAGGAGGGCTCTGTGATTGGCCCTCCTGATCACACGACAGCTGTGTCCAATCACAGCCGTAATGTAAATAGAGAGCCGTTGTAACGGCTCTCATCTTTTCTTCTCCTCACACAGAGCCTGTCAGTGAGGAGAGGAAAAGAGATCTGTGCTGCAGCCGGGGGATCAGTGAGTATTTAGAGGTTTGTCTGCTTTTTAACCACTTTAAGACTGCCGCACGACGATGTACGTCCAAACTTTGAACGGGGATATCGTTATTATGGCGGCAGCAGTTAGCTGCCATAACCCCGGTATCCCCGTTTGTGCGGCGGCCGGCTTTCAGATAAAAGTGGTCCCTGCGGCAGATTCGCCGCGAGATCACTTTTATCGGTGGCGGGAGAGGGGCCCCCCCCTCCCGCCGCAATCTGGTGCCCTCCGCCGCTTACCGGAGCAGTCGGTAGCGGCGGAGGCGATCGCGTTCTTCTCTCTGGTGTGTCTGGAGACGAGTGAGGCTAAGATGGCGCTCACTCGTCTCCTGAAACTGCTGGGCGGAAGCAACGTCAAAACGTCACTTCCGTCCACGCCTCTTAAAAGGCATATTTTTTCAAATGTCATTTTTCTAAATGACTTTTTTTTTTTTTATTGCATTTTAGTGTAATTATGAGATCTGAGGTTTTTTTGACCCCAGATCTCATATTTAAGAGGTCCTGCCATGCTTTTTTCTATTACAAGGGATGTTTACATTGCAGGAAAAAAAAAGGGGAGAGGTCTACATCCTTTCCACAATGCACGATGACACCTTGGTGGAACTGCAGAGAAGAGGCCCCGTCCAGAAGCCAAAATGTGTACATGAATATAACCTTTTAATGGGGGGGGGGGGGATATGAATGACCAGCTGATGCAGCCCTACTTGGCCACCAGGAGGAGATCACAGTTTTGGTACAAGAAAGTCGCCATTTGATACAACTAGCCCTGTTCAATTCGCTTCAGTTCCCTAACCCATCTAAAATTTCAAGATGACTATCACAGCCCTTCTCTATCCCCATGGTCCCTCAACTAAATTTGCTCCGATACATTAGCCAGACATCATGAAAGGCACTTTCCCGAAATCCTCCCTCTTACCCAAACAGGTCGCAACCCCCCCCACCAAAAAAAATGTGTGTGTTCAAGTAGAGGAATGCGCCGTGACACCCAATACTACTGTCCTCAATGTCCCTCCCAGCCAGGCCTCTGTATTGGAGAGCGCCATCGGCACTATCACACTTCACCATCAGTAAAGCGAAGAGGAAATATTTTTCCAACTTCCACTATTTCTGTGAATGACCCAGACTGTTTATCGACTAGGCCTCTGCCAACCACGTAAATTTACCTTGGCCTGTAAAATGACCATGCTTTTTGCCTGCCTCCTGGGGTCTCACATATGTGAGGGGCTCCAGAAAAGATTTTCCTAGTGTAGAAAATTTTTATCCGGGTTTTTGTTATCTCGGATTAGTGTCTGGAGACTGGGAGTCTTTGAAGAGGGTGGGAAGAAGCCTCTACCCCTGTCCTCAGGTCTTACCTGACCGAGGCCCTAAGCCTTATTAGTGCTGCCACCTGAACTGGCCATACATTTGCCTGCCACCTGAACCGGCCATGCATTTGCCTGCCATGCCTTTGCCTGCCACCTCATGGACCATGTTCATAATTTGCCATATCTGTCTGTTGCCTGGACAATTCCTGAACATTTCCTTTGGTTGTCTGGACCAATGCTTTGACTGCTCTGGGATGGTATTCCTGTCTGCTAAAACCACAGCTACACCCTTTTCTTTTACCCTTTGCTCAGCAGAATTTATTTTGGGGTGTAATTCTTGGTGTGTACATGCTACGTGTTAGAAGCCTGAAGGTGCTACTTGCATGTTGGGCCTATGTATGTGGCCAGGCTGTGGAAAGTCTCACACATGGGGTATCGTCATATTCGTGACGAGTAGTAGAATGTTTTTTTTGCAATGTACAAGCTAGGTGTTAGAAAGATCTTATAAAATTGACAACTTTATAGGAAAAAATAAAAATACGTTTTTATTTTCTTTCCATGTTTTCCGAAGATCTGTGGGAAAAAAAAAAAAAAAAAAAAAATGAACCGTTCAAAAGACTCATTATGCCTCATAGAATATACCTGTCACATAGAGGCCTCCCCTACGGCTCCCACTCTCGTCCCTCTAGAGTGGTATAGGTGCCTGGCAGGATCAACAGTCACCAGAAGTTCAGGAGTGGTGGAAACCTCTGGAACTGCAGAGAAGACTGGAGTCTGGAACGCAGACTGAACCAGGAACCACGGCAGGTGAGTAGGCAGGATCTGGAGCGCTGGACCGGAACCAGGAACAGCAGGTAGCAGGCTGGACACTGGAGTGCTGGACTGGAACCAGGAACAACAGCAGGTAACAGACTGGTAACAGGCATCAGGCAGAGGAATAGTCAGACAGGCGGGTGGTTGATATCAGGCGGACAGCAGAGGTACCAGGGATCAAAACAGGAGAATGGTCAAGCAAGCCAAAGGGGTCAGATGCAAGCGGATACCTGGATAGTCACAACAGGAAGCCGGGTCAGATAACAGAAGGGTTTCAGATCAGATCAGGTTTGGCACACGGAACGCTGTAGAGCAGACAGTGGGGATTAAGTGTGACAGGCAGGTTTAAATAGCCTGCCACCAATGGGAGCGCACACGCGTGTGCCTGTGCGTGACAGCACCCGTGAGGGCGCGCGCATGTGCGGTAGTGCCAGTGGCTGTGTTCCAGTGCACCTGGAGCGCCGATTACTGGCAGGATCTTCATGACATTGCCCCCCCCAGGGGCAGCCTCCAGATGACCCTTTGGGCGAATTTTTCTGGATGGGACCTTTTAAAAAAGATTGCAACAGACCTTCAGCATGAATATTATCCTCAGGTTCTCAAGAATTCTCTTCGGGTCCAAACCCCTTCCATTTTATCAGGAATTGATTCTGATTACCTCTCCTCCTGTGGTCAAAGATAGATTCCACCTCAAATTCTTCCTCACCATCTACCAAAATTGGATCAGGTGGATCCGTACTTCGACCTGGAAATGGATTTAACCTTTAACGAATCAGGGAGTTCTAGTTCATATGCCACCTCATTAATTTTCCGTTTGACAGGAAATGGTCCTAAGAACTTGGGACCCAATTTCTTTGAAGGGCAGGCCAGCCTGAGGTTCATTGTAGACAACCATACCTGGTCACCGGGTGCAAGTAACAGTTCACCTCGCCTTCTTTTATCGAAAGTTGTCTTGTTGTATTCCTGGGTCCTGGTCATGGTTTCCTGCAAAACTTGATTATTGGAGGTAAAGAAATTCAATTTCTCCTGAACTGCGGGTACTGTACATTCTGGAAGAGAATTAGGTAGAAATGAAGGGTGGAAGCCGTAATTTTCAAAAATTGGAGTCTGTTTGATAGTGGAATGAATGGAATTGTTGTAGGCAAATTCAGCCAATGGAAGTACAGAAATCCAATCATCTTGGGCAAAAGAAGAAAAACAGCACAGGTATTGTTCAAGAGTTTGGTTTGTTCTCGGTTTGCCCATTAGTCTGGGGATGGTAGGCAGATGAAAATGAAAGCTCGATGTTCAGCATTTTACACAGAGACTTCCAGAATCGGGTGGTAAACTGTACCCCCCGATCTGAAACAATATTGGCCGGCACCCCGTGGAGTCCGATGACTTCTTTAATGAACATTTGTGCTGTTTCTGCAGCTGAGGGGGTACCCTTCATTGGGACAAAATGGGCCATCTTTGATAGCCGATCCACTATTACAAAGATCGTGGTGTAGCCCCCTGCCGGAGGTAGTTCAACAATAAAGTCTATGGATAACATCTTCCATGGCCTGTCTGGGACAGGCAAAGGTCTTAGTCCCCATGCCTTGGTTTTGTAACCCTTGTTCCTAATACAGGTGGTAAAGAATTCCACAAATCTCTTGCAATCCTCACGTAACTGAGGCCACCAGAAGGTACGCTGTACCAAATCAGTGGTCTTAGCTACACCAAAATGCCCAGCCAGTGCATGATCATGACAGAGCTCCAATATAGGTACTCTTAGAACTTTGGGTATAAATTCTCATGCCAAAGTAGCTCATCCTTGACCTGAAGTTCTGGCCCAACGGAAGATCCCAGTCCCGCGGAAGCCTGCTTAATTTGGGAAAGCAGGTTCCCCTGAAGCAGGAGAAAATTCCCCCAGGACAGGATGGTGTCCGGAGGGGAAACTTCTTGGGGTTTGTGGAACATCCTGGATAGGGCATCGGGTTTAGTGTTCTTGGAGCCGGGGCGGTAAGTGACATGAAAAGAGAACCTGGAGAAAAAGAGAGCCCACCTGGTCTGTCGTGGCTTCAGCCTCTTTGCAGATCTCAAATACTCCAGGTTCTTATGATCTGTAAAAATTAAGACTGGATGAGCGGCTCCTTCCAGAAGATAGCGCCACTCCTCTAATGCTGATTTGATTGCCAACAACTCTCTGTCTCCTACATCATAATTTCTCTGCCGTGGACAACTTACGAGGGAAGAAAGCCACCGGGTATAACAGGGCCTTGGTTCCCTGTCTTTGGGGCAACACTGCCCATACCGCAATTTCAGATGCGTCTACTGACAAACGGCAGAGAGGAATCTGGATGTTTTAGTACGGAAGCAGAAGTAAAGAGGGCCTTGAGGGTCTCAAAAGCCTTTTGGGCTTCAGCAGACCAGTGAAAGCGTGTTCCCTGTTTAGTCAACTGGGTAATGGGTGTAATAATGGCTGAAGACCCCTTAATAAATTTTTGGTAAAAATGGGCAAATCCAAGGAATCGTTGGATTCCCTTTTTGTCTGTTGGAACTGGCCAATCTAGTATTGCAGCGATCTTTTGAGGGTCCATCTTAATGCCCTTACTAGAGATGATTAACCCCAGAAATGGAATACTTTCCTGTTCAAATTCACACTTCTCTGCATATAAGCCATGTTGTCGAAGCCGGGCCAACACACTTCTGACGTGCCTGCGGTGAGATTCAAGGAAAAAAAAAAAAAAAAAAAAAAAAAAAAAAAAAAAAAAAAGGAGAAGATTAGTATATTGTCTAGATAGACGATAACAAACAGATCTAGAAAGTCTCACAAAACATCATTGATGAAGTATTGGAACGTAGCAGGGGCATTGCACAATCCGAAGGACATCACCAGGTATTCAAAATGCCCATAGCGGGTACGAAAAGCAGTCTTCCACTCGTCTCCGCCCCTGATACGGACCAAATTGTAGGCTCCGCGGAGGTCAGCTTAGTTAATACAGTGGCAGTTCCAAGTCTTTGGAATAATTCTGGTACCAAGGGAAGAGGATAGCGTTTTTTTACTGTAAATTTTATTTAGTTCACGGTAGTCCGCGCATGATCTAAGAGTATTATCCTTTTTCTGTACAAAGAAGATGCCCGCACCTGCTGGAGACGTGGACGGGCGAATGAAGCCTTTCTTTAAGTTCTCATCGATGTACTCTTTTAATGCCCCTTGTTCTACCTCTGTCAGAGGGAAAATCCTTCCGAATGGAATCTCTGCTCTGGGAAGCAACTCGATAGGACAGTCATAGGCCCGGTGGGGAGGTAAGGCCTCTGCCCCCTGTTTACTAAACACATCTAAGAAGTCATGATAAGCCGTGGGAATGGATTGATGTAGGCTGGAATCTGTCTAGGCAGAGCAAGGTAGAGGCCTCATGAACATCCTGAAATCTGCAGAACTGCTGACAAGAAGAAAAGGTAACCTCTCCTGTGGCCCAGTTGATGTCAGGATTGTGTGCTTGCAACCAAGGCATGCCAAGGATTATCGGAAACAAGGGTGAAGCGATGATATCCAAGCGTAGTAATTCTTGATGAGAGTTAAGTATAGAAACAGGTATAGGAACAGTCTCTTGAGTGACAGGTCCAGATTTGATGGCGGTCCCATTAGCCAGATGAATGGAGAGTCCATGGGCTTTAGGCAACAGGGGAATCTGATGTTTTGCAGCAAAAAGGGAGTCCATGAAACAGCTGCAAGCTCCAGAGTCAATAATGGTGGTTATTTGCAGAGTCTTTCCTGGGAGCTGTAATAGGATAGAGAGAGCAAGGTGAGTAGTGTTCTTGGCCAGAGGTACAACATAGTCAGTGGACAGGGAGAGGCACTTACGGAGCTTAAGAGGGCAGTTCCTGATGTAGCGTCCAGGCTCCCCGCAGTACAGGCACAAATTATTCATCCGACGACGTTGACGCTCCTCCTGGGTGAGAGAAGGCCGAAGGACCACCAGCTGCATAGGCTCAGGTGGGTTAAAACGTGGAGGTAGGTGGTGTTGGTGAAGTATGATTTGGAACTTTTGGAAGCACCCAGGTTGGGCGAGAAGGTCCCATAGCTCTTTCTGCCCTACGTTCCCTTAAGCGGCGATCGATCTGAATGGCTAGATAGATCAAGGCATTCAGAGTCTGTGGTATACCAACCCTGGCCAACTCATCCTTTAAAGAATCAGAAAGTCCCATTCGAAATTGATAGCGGAGAGCCGCATCATTCCAGTTTGTGTCTGCACTCCACCTTCGGAATTCAGCCACATAGTCCTCTGCTGCCCTGCGACTGTTGAAGGGTATGCAGAGCAGTTTCTGCAGTCACAGAAAGCTGGGGGTCTTCATACAACTGGGCCAACACGTCGAAGAAGGTGGTGAGGTTGGTCAGGGATACATCCTTTTGCTCCAAGGAGGCGATGGGCCCAGGTTTGGGGGTCGCCTGCAAGTAGGGAAATCACAAAGCCCACCTTGGTGGCCTCCAGGAAAAAAAGGTACATGGCTGAAGAGCAAAGAATAGTTCACAGGAATTGTGAAAGGCCCTGAATTTATGTCGATCTCCGGAGAATCGTTCAGGTGTCGGAACTCTGGGTTCTGGAGGAAGCATCACCACTGTTGAGGAAGGCCCAACTGAAGAAGCGGAAGCAGGAGGGACTCCCTGGACCCCGGTAGGGTTAGACAAGGTTAGTACCCGTTCTTCCAGCCGGGTGTATCCTTGCTGCAGATTCTTGACTGCTTCAGTCAATCCTGCCAGGTAGGCACATAGTTCCTCCATGGGAGAGGTTCTCTGCTCAGGCTCAGACATGGCTGTCTGCTGCTGTCACGTACTGGTAGGTTTTGAGCCTGAAGTGCAGAGACAGGCCTCCCCTACAGCTCCCACTCTCGTCCCCCTGGAGTGGAGACAGAAGTAAGGACTGGTATGGGTGCCTGGCAGGAACAGTCACCAGAAGTTCAGGAGTGGTGGAAACCTCTGGAACCAGGAACTGCAGAGAAGACTGGAGACTGTAACGCAGACTGAACCAGGAACCACAGCAGGTAAGTAGGCAGGATCTGGAGCGCTGGACCGGAACCAGGAACAACAGCAGGTAGCAGGCTGGACACTGGAGTGCTGGGCTGGAACCGGGAACAAGCAGTAGGTAACAGACTGGATACTGGAGCGCTGGACCGGAACCAGAAACAACAGCAGGTAGCAGACTGGTAACAGGTATCAGGCAGAGGAATAGTCAGACAGGCCGGTGGTCGATATCAGGCGGACAGCAGAGGTACCAGGGATCAAACAGGAGAATGGTCAAGCAAGCCAAAGGGGTCAGATGCAGGCGGATAGCTGGATAGTCACAACAGAAAGCCGGGTCAGATAACAGAAGGGTTTCAGATCAGATCAGGTTTGGGACACGGAACGCTGTAGAGCAGACAGCGGGGATTGAGTGTGACAGGCAGGTTTAAATAGCCCACCTGACGCCAACGGGAGCGTGCCAGTGCGTGACAGCACCCGTGAGCGCGCGCATGCGCGGTACTGCCCGTGGCCGTGTTCCAGTACGCCTGGAACGCCGATTACTGGCAGGATCTTCATGACAATACCTTTGGGTGTTAGCTTACCTAAATGAGGTCCTTTTGTGGGTAATTCCATTGTCCTGGTGCTCCAGGGACTTCAAAAATTGATAGGTACTCAGGAAATTAAATGTGTAATTTATGCCTTTAGAACGCCTGATGGTGCTACTAAGGTGTTGGGCCTCTGTATGTGGCCAGGCTGTGTAAAAGTCTCACACATGGGGTATTGCCAAACTCAGGATGAGTAGGAGAATGTATTTTGGGGTGTAATTGCAAGTATGCCTATACCGTGTGTGAGTAATAACTTGTAAATATGACAACATTTTGTGAAGAAAAGTAATATTTATATAATGCTTCAATTTTCCAAAGCATTGTGGAAAAAAAATTGCAACTTCAAAAAAAATTCACTATGGCTTTAAATACCTCAGACTGTCTTCTTTACAAAAAGGGGTCATTTGGGGGGTATTTGTACTGTCCTGGCATTTTAGGGCCTCAAGAAATGATAGGCCATTAGGATGCGTAGCATAGCTTGCAGATTCTATAACTTTCACACAAACCAATCATACACTTATCAGGATTTTTTTAACCAAAGACATGTATCGGTAGCAGAATACATTTTGGCCTAAATTTATGACGATATTTGATTTTATTGGATCTCTGTTAAAACAGAAAGTAGAACAGTTTGGTTTGTCTGCTGTCAGAGTCAGCCAATGAGGAGAGAAAGGGGGTGTGGCCAGGCCGCAGCTCCATGTCTGAATGGATACACAGAGCTGCAGCTTGGCTTGGGTGCCCCCATAGCAAGCTACTTGCTGTGGGGGCACTCGTCAGGAGGGAGGGGCCAGGAGAGCCAAAGAGGGACCCAAGAAGAGGCGGATCCAGGCTGCTCTGCAAATCCACTGCACATCACAGGCGAGTATAATGTTTGTTTTTTTTGTCAACCACTTGCTTACTGGGCACCTAAACCCCCCTCCTGCCCAGACCAATTTTCAGCTTTTAGTGCTGTCAGCGTGAGAAGAAAAAGAAAAAGAAAAAAAAAAAAAAAAAAAAAACAATTACCGATCTTATGTTTACATCACGTGATCAGCTGCCATTGGCTGACAGCTGATCACGTGGCAGGGGGCCGGGATCGACCCCTTACTCCAATCTGTGATCACCCACGTCTCATTGTCTCGTGATCACAGTGCGGGGTGCGCAAAGGGGAGGACATCTATTGACGGCCTCCCGGCAAAGTAGATCCGTGCTGTAGCCATCATTCCGCTATAGAGTGGATCTTAAGGGGTTAAAATTAATAAACCCACCACCACCCACACACAACCTTTACAATCACTTTAATTCCTTACTGCCTACAGTTAATGCCAACAGAGAATGCTCCCCACTTAGCAGCCCATCAGCCATCCATTGTGTACACTTTTTAAAGAAAGCATCATGTTCAGCCCAATGGTTAAGTGGTTAGCACTTCCACCAAGCATCACTAGGGTGATCGGTGTGAATCCCAACCACGGCACTATCTGCCTGGAGTTTGCATGTTTTCTCGGTGCCTGCATGGGTTTCCTCAGGGTACTCCATTTTTCATCCTACACTCCAAAAGACATGCTGGTAGGTTAATTGGCTAAATTAGCGCATGTATGAATGTGGGTTAGGGACCTTAGATTGTAAAGCTCCTTGAGGGCAGGGACTGATGTGTATGTATAAAAATTTTTTTTTTTTTTTTCTTAATATAAAAGTAAAAGCACTGTAAATTTAGGGCACTAAATTTAGGGTCATTATGTTGCCTACTGTTTATACTAGCTGAAATCTGGTTTAAACTAGTAAGTTAATTGCCATATCATATCATAGGTGTACATCCTATTTGGTCTGGCCTGTTCAAATACAGTTGCCCATGTACAGGTTTATGCATTGGCTAACTTGCCATAATGCATCTGTTTAACCTACCATCAAGTTGCCTGTGACCCATTTTCTGTGCACTATGGTACCATACCAATGTTTAAGTTACACAGGTGTGAGCAGCCTTCAACTTATAACCAGGTGGGTCAGTGGGGACCAGGCAGCTTAAAGCGGAACTTTAGGTCATTTTATATACCTGGCTTTGTGTGCATGGTTTACCCTTCTTTTGCTAGAAATGGAACATAACATACATTTTTCTGCGTCTAAATATCTTTCTAGGCTTCCTCTTTCCCTAGTGTCATTCACCTAGGCAACTGACACAATATTGTAGTCCAGTCACAGATCCCGGGACTGTTCTGCCTTTTTTTTTTTTTTTTTTTGCTCACTTATCGTGAGATCACTACAAGGGGGGGAGCTAGAGGCAGGCTTGAGGGCAGAGATGTCCGCTTGCATCAGAGGAAGAGAAATCTGCACTGTGTGCAAACAGCAGCACATGCGTGAAATTACAGCCTTGCTGGGTGGAACAACAAAGAAAATATATTTTGGAATAGAGCAACCCACAAATGAAATGGCCGCACACAGGATGCCGGCAAGAACCCAGGCACATTTTTACAAAGAAACCTTAATCCTTACTTTGAGTAATGGTTATAAGCAGGAAACTTCCAAAATACGATTTGCACTATTTTAAAGTGCTTGAAAATGTATTTCTCAACTTTGCCTGTGGTTCCTCTTTAAGTGTAGTGGCAGAACAGAGGACCATACCAAAAGGGCTCCTCCAGGGGAAGCAGTACACTAAACTTGGTGAAGAAGCCATTTTAATGTTTCCAGGATACAACATTTTGTAGCCATTTGACACTAAAGAGCTTCTACAAAACTGTACTTTTGGACTGAAGGTTAATATGGGGAAATCATAAATATGGGGAGGAGGGAAAAAGCTAAACTCCAGTCTTAAACCATCCCCCCCCCCAACACACACACACACACACACACACACACACACACACACACACTTAAAAGCAAAATTATTTTCGATGTCCAAAAGGATTACTCCCAATTCCTTGCAAGCTTGCATCGCCACAATGTAACCCTCTGAAACTACAGCAGTTATTCTGAGCCTCTCAAATTTCCTTCATAGCTTGCCTTTATTTTCTTGTTAAGTCAAACCAACAATCATCAATTACATCAAAATTCATTCCTAAAAAAAGGAGCCACAGTGTCTGCAAGAGAGCTACTATGTTATGCCAAAAAAACAAGGCATAAACTAGCATCTAAAACAGAAGACTGAAATGAAGAAACTTAGGCCATATACGCCTACTAGGAATACATTTCCCCCCATGGGGGGGGGGTATACACTAAGGCTTGATTCACACCTATGCATTTTTAGTGCTTTTTTGCAGATTTGCTCTAGAGAAAGTGTTCCATAGGAAACCATGTTCAATGGGCTTTGGTGCAAATCTGAAAAATGCAAAAAGCACTAAAAATGCATAGGTGTGAATCAAGCCTTAAACTGAAGAACACAGAATCTGGTGCAGCTGTGCATCGTAACCAGCTTCGGCTTTAGCCTGTACATCAGGCTCCATTCACACGAGCACAAATTTTATGCAACTTTTTACACTCTTTGGTGCTCAAGTTGCATCAAAGTAGTGCAGGAACTGACTTTAAGATGCATAGATTTGAACAGGTTCTATTGAAATCAATGGGCTGCAACTTGTCATGCCACTTGTGTGTCCAAAGTTGCACAAGTGTGAACAGAGCCTCAAACCTAGAGGCTGATCGGTACAGCTGCACCAGATCCCCACCTGGGCCACGTATGCCCGGAGACATACGAGCCTGTGCTCCTGCTGCAAGTGTATTTGTGTGGTGTGTGCAGAAAGCGGCCACCATTTTACTTCTCCCTATATAGGGATGATTTGAGATGCCTGGTGCAAACACTTACCTTTGATGGGGGCCATGGAGACCCATATTGGACCAGCGTTAAGGACTAAGATTTTTTTTTTTGTCTATTAAAAAGGTCAGTAAAATGATCTGTTACTTTGTAAGATGTGGACAACGGTCCCTGTCCTTTGGGTTTTTTTGTTTGACTATCTCAGCGGCACAATTTTCATGGATGTTTTGAAGAAGACAAAACACGTAGAGATCAACACCAGCATTCCACTTACCTATTCCTGTATCTGGCCCATTATATTCAGGGATATTTGACAATAATGCCTATCTGCATATGTAACATTCATAAATGGGCTAAGGCGTTATAGTATGCTTAGACCTACATGGGAATTTACTTTATATTGTTTGATAAGTGTTGGACATGTTTTTATAAAGATTTTAAAATTTAACTAATGTGGTTAAATAAACTTTATTTTTACATATATATTTTTGGAGTACTCAATTCCTTTCCTTGGGGTTATAGGGGGCAACATATAAAGTCCTTGACAGAAACCATGAATCAGAACCGAGACAGAAGTACAATTAAATAGAACAAACTTAGTCAAAACATAGCCAAAGTTCGGTAACCGGAACGGATAGTCAGACAAGCCAGAAAAATCAGGAAGCCAGGAGATCAGCGTAGTGGAACAGCAAGCAGGATCTGGAGCCAGAAGGAATGTCAGCCAAGCAAGTCTAACAGAAACGCAGGAGATAGTCTCTGATGTTGACCAAGGCGAAGGCAGGGATTATCTGGGCTGGACGGCTTAAGTAGGCAGGACTAACGAGCAGGGTATCAACAGGTGAGTCACTGTGGAGAGATAGAAGCTGGCAATTAGCCGACAGCTGAGCGGCCAGCTCAGAGAAGGAAGGGCTAAGCCCAGCCCTGACAGTACCCCCTCCTCAACAACCCCTCCCCCTTGGAGGACCACCAGGCTTGAGGGGAAAATGTCTATGGAAATCATGGATGACAGAGGCATGTACATCAAGGGACGAGGTCCAAGAGCGTTCCTCCTGAGTGTAAGCGCCCATGGGAGTCAACAATGGACTGTACGTCATACTCCTCATGGTGCTCAACCTGTACAGGGTGAGGACGTGGCACCGAGGTGGTAAAGCGGTTGCAGACCAAAGGTTTTAATAAGGAGACATGAAATATGAATATTAGAAGGAAGGTCTAAAGCATAAGCCACTGGGATAATCCTGCTAAGAATACGGAACGGCCCAGTAAACCAAGGTGCGAACTTCAGAGAGGGAACACGGAGTCGGAGGTTGCGAGATGACAGGCAGACCCTGTCCCCAATCTGGTAGGAAGGCACAGGCAGGCATCTGTGGTCAGCATGGAGTCTGTACCCATCATTAGCATGTCGCAAAGCCTCCTGGACTTGTGCCCAAGTGGAACGAAGACCACGGAGATGCTCCTCCAAACGCAGGAATACTCTGCAGAACAAAAAAAGTCAGGCAACATGGAAGGCTGGAAACCATAGTTCACCATAAAAAACAGGGACAAAAATCGGGAAGCAGAATTCAAGGCACTGAGCAAACTCTGCCCACCGTAAGAGGTCTGACCAGTTATGATGGTCAGAAATATAGCAACGTAGGAATTGCTCCAAGGACTCATTGGTTTGCTCTGCAGCCCCATTAGACTGCGGGTGATAGACAGAGGAGAAAGCAAGCTGAATTCCCAACTGTGCATAAAAGGCTCATCAGAACCGGGACAAACAATTAACTTGGGTAGCCTATGTAAGCGAAAAGATCTCCCGAGCAAAAATGGAAGCCAGTTCCTTAAAAGTGGGCAAATTCTTAAGTGGAATACAATGAGACATTTGAGAACCGGTCAACCACCATAAGGATAACTGTTGCCTTGGGAGTTGGGTAACTCCACAATAAAATCCATAGACAGGTGGGTCCAGGTTGTAGGAGGCCCACTGAAAGACTAGGCCACTAGAATTGTTGGGAAATGGCCCAAAAGAATTGATTCTTCCCATGGTGGCTAGCAGCCTTGGGAGAATGGCAAGTCTGGAGCACGGCAATACAGAGACTCTCTGGCACAAAGCAGCAGTCACAAGGCTTCTTCAGGAGGAGCATGGACCTGAGCAGCAAGACTTTTGTCACCCAAAAAAGGAGAAGACTGGTGTGAACCGTAGCCAGAATACAATCAGGAGGACTCACAGGAACCGACTCCATCTTGGAAGTGGCAAAAACTGTTGTGACAGAGCATCAGCCCTTACATTCTTAGTACCGTAAAAAAGAGCCCATCGCACCCTTCTGGGAGAGAGGCGTTTAGCCTCAGACAAGATTGTGAGATTCTTATGGTCAGTAAGAATGAGAGGCGGCACAGTGGTACCTTCGAGGAGAGGTCTCCATTCTTTCAGGGCTAAAATGATCGCTAACAGCTCTGTCACCAATCTTGCAATTGCACTTCGCAGGTGAAAATTTCTTGGAAAAGTAGCCACAAGGATGCATAGCGCTCTCAGGGGTAGGATGTCGAGACAGAAGGGCACCAACTCTAGTTTCAAAAGAATCAACCTCAAGGATAAAAAAGGTAACGTAGGCTCAGGATGTGCCAACACAGGAGCAGAAACAAAGGCAGCCTTGAGACTCTCAAAGGCCATAATGGGCTCCGGAGACCAATTCTGGGTTACCGTCCTTTCTGGTCATATCAGTCAGAGGCTTGACCAGAGACGAGAAGTTACGAATAAACTTCCGATAATAGTTGGCAAAGCCAAGAAAACTCTGCAGAGGACGTAAACCCACTGTAGGGCTGCTGAACGTTTCTTTGGGTCCATCGAAAAACCAGCAGTGGAAATTACATAACCCAGGAATTTAACCTGTTCGATGGAATTCACACTTCTCCAATTTACAATAGAGATTGTTCTCTCTTAATTTCTGAAGCACACAACAGACATCTGTGTGTTGGCTCTCCAGGGACTTGGAAAATATTAGGATATTGTCAAGATAAACCACCAGATACATAACTGCAACAAATCTCGGAGGACATCGTTAAATTCCTGGAAAACTGCCGGGGCGTTACAAGGGCCAAAAAGGCATTACGAGGTATTCATATTGGCCTGTTCTGGTATTAAAACGCAGTTTTCCACTCGTCGCCCTCCTTAATCCTCACGAGATTGTATGCCCCTCAAATCAAGCTTCGTGAAAACTGTTGCTCCCTTGAGGCGGTCAAATAACTCCGTAATCAATGGAAGCGGATAGGCATTCTTATTCGTGAAACAATTGAGACCCCTATAATCAATACAAGGTCTCAGTTCACCACTCTTCCGCTTCACAAAGAAGAAACCAGTACCAGCAGGAGACAAGGATTTGCGGATGAAACCTCGAGAATGTTGCAGACACACTTACTCCTCCATGACCTTATCCTCCAAGACTGACAAAGGGTAAACCCGGCCAGGAGGGGGTATGGCACCAGGTTGAAGGTCAATTGTACAATCATATGACCGGTGTGGAGGCAAACTATCGGCTTGACCTTTGTCAAAGACATAGTTAAAATCGTGGTACTCCTCCAGCAAGGAGTAGAGTGAAGAGGTGCAATGGACCTTGGCTACCTTCTGGAAGCAGGTCTTACTGCATTGTAAGAACCAGGAGAGAACCTCAGCACAGAGCCAATCAAAAAAAGAGGGGTTGTGCCTATGTAACCAAGGATAACCAATAACCAGTGGAACCTTAGAATTGCTTTATCTCATGGTGAAGAGCCCCTATGGCCATGGACAACGGAACAGTTTCATGAGTCACATGGGCAGGCTGTAGAGGTCTCCCGTCAAGAGCCTAAATGGCAAGTGGAGTGTCACACAGCTGCAGCGGAATCGAGTGCTTTGATACAAAGGCAGCGTCTAATGAACAGGCCTGCAGCCCCAGAGTCGATTAGAGCCTGTATCTCGATGGACGACTCAGCCCAAGAAAGGGTAACCAAAACCAGGGGCTTAGCCTTCTGGATAACTGGAGACGAAACAACGCCACCTAAGGTCTGTCCGTGACAGGACCTCAAGGTTCAGGCGTTCCCTGTACAGGTAGGACAAGACTTCAAAAAGTGACCTGCCTGGCCACAATAAAGGTACAATCTCTCCCTCCTCCTAAAGGCTCTCTCATCCGCACAGAGATACGTGAAGCCCAAGTGCATGGGTTCATCTTCACTGACAGACTCGGTACCAGGAGGCATGGGAGGTGAGGGAGGCAAGGGTGGGACTGCAAAGTTCGGAGACAAATGTACTGGAGGCTTCCGCAAGTGCTGCTTTAAAGAGTCTGTCTTTGAGTCTGGAGTCAATGAGGATGGAAAACATGATCAACTTCTCCAGCTCAGTTGGTATATCTCGGGCTGCTATCTCATCCTCGATGGTATCCGAGAGACCATGAGAAAAAGCAGCCACGATGGCCTCATTTTTCCAAGCAAACTCTACGCCATTGAATTCCATACTCTGGCAGGAATCTGGAACAGTTCTCGTACTCTGATGGAGATGAGGCACTTGGAAGCAGAAGCGGAGCATGCAGCAACGTCATATACCCTTTTAAAAGAAGCCACAAACTCAGGGTAACTCAAGACAACAGGTTTTTGCGTCTCCCATAGAGAGTTTGCCCAGGCCAAGGCTCTCTCAGAAAGCAAAGATATCACAAAACCTACTTTGCTTCTGTCCGTGGGAAACGCCTGGGGCAGAATCTCAAAGTATATCTCAACCTGGTTGAGAAATCCTCCGCATTGGTCTGGATCGCCCCCAAAAATCGCTGGGGAAGTGGAGTGGAACCAGACATACCTCTTATATAGAGGGAATACTCAAGGTGGGTGCCTGCACAGAGACTGGAGCAGCAGCAGGGATGGCCTGAAACACAGGTTGTACTTGAGCAGCCACAGTGGGAGATTCCAGATGAGCAGTGCGACTCAGGAGCGTTTGTAACATCATGGCAAACTAATCCATGCGGTGATCCTGCTCATCCAATCTTGAAAAAAATGTTACCAACAAGTGGATTGACTGCATCTTCTGAATTCATGTCCTTCACCTACTGTCCGAAACCATGAATCAGACAGACAGAAGTACAGTTAAATAGAACAAACTTAGTAAAAACATAGCCAAAGTTCGGTAACCGGAACGGATAGTCAGACAAGCCAGAAATCAGCGTAGTGGAACAGCAAGCAGGATCTGGAGCCAGAAGGAATGTCAGCCAAGCAAGTCTTTAACAGGAACGCAGGAAATGGTCAACGTCACAGAGACTAAGGCGAAGGCAGAGATCATCTGGACTGGACAAGTTAAGTAGGCAGGACTGACTAGCAGGATATCAACAGGTGAGCCACTGTGGAGAGATAGGAGCTGGCAATTAGCCAATAGCTGAGCGGCCAGCTCAGAGAAGGGCTGAGCCCAGCCATGACAGTCCTTTATTTTAGCCTTCTGTTCGTGTATAGGTAATCACTTGTGTATACACTATAGTGTCAAAAACATTGGGACACCTGCCGTGACGTCAGTCCTAGTCTGTAGGGTTCAATACTGAGTGAATGGTGTGGGGTTTTTCAGGGGTTGGGCTTGGCCCCTTAGTTCCAGTGAAGGTAACACTTAAGGCGTCAGCATACCAAGACATTCTGGACAATTTCATGTTCCCAACTTTGTAGGGACAGTTTGGGAAAGGCCCCTTCCTGTTTCAACATGACTGTGCACCAGTGCACAAAGCAAGGTCAATAAAGACATGACTCAACCAGATAGAACACCTTTGGGATGAATTAGAGCAGAGACTGCGAGCCAGGCCTTCTCGCCCAACATCAGTGCCTGACCTCATAAATGTGCTTCTGGAAGAATAGGCAAACATTCCCATAGACACACTCCTAAACCTTGTGGACAGCCTTCCCAGAAGTGTGTAAGCTGTTATAGCTGCAAAGGGTGGGCCAACTCAATATTGAACCCTATGGGACTAAGATGCCATTTAAGTTCATGTGCATGCATGGGAGCAGGCATTCCAATATATATCATACATACATATACAATACATAGTGATGTATAAACTACATTATTACAGCTGCCACTTCCACCCAATCTACTCCGGCCAGGACAATTCCCATCCTACCACTGCAAGTACACAAAAAGGGGCAGGATGCTCATGGCATCATTCACCGATTATGTTTGGGTAGCAGTGGAAGTGAGCGACAGTCTACTTCTGGGTTTGGTCCAAACCCAAACTCATCCCTATTCACCAACCGATAGGTCACTCCACAGCCCATCATATGGTCAACAGCAGCCTGGTGGTCAAAATAAGTGAATATTGATAAAGAACTGAAACTATCTAGTACAACCCTGATGCAGAAAACTCATGAAAGAATGTACATTGGATGCATTGAACTTAAAGTGGATGTAAACCTGATTTGTAAAATTTGAGCTGGGCACATATATCTTTAGGGTTTTCTTACCTCTCTTCAAAGCACCAAGTCCCGTGGCTTTCTCCTGATCCGTTCTTCTGTTATCAGCATAATAAACTTCCGACAATTTCTCCGACACATGGTAAAACCAGCCTGAAATTTGTGTCAGGGAGGGTGCTATAAATAAATGAGCAGAAAGCTGCTTTACTCACAGGACAGCTCTGAAAGTCTCTGACCTATGTGGAGGGGGGGGGGGGGGGGAGGGGGTGGATGCCTTTCCTCCAACCAGCTGTCTCTCAATGTAATCTAAGACTTCTCTCTCAGTGCAGAATGAGGAAGTGAAAAATTCTAACACAATGTGCACTTTCTAAACAGTGTATATCTGCTTTATATATGCAAAACTTATGTAGGAGGATTTGTTTCATCTCTTTGTATCATCTGAGGCTGTTCACTTCACTGGGTATATATGTGAGGGTTTACATCCACTTTAATTTATAAAGAATGTACGACTAATTCTAGCTTGCCTTGTTTGGGAAAGCCTGAGGATTGTCTCAACTGAAAACTTCTCTCTCCCTGATTGGAGTTGGTTTATACTAGGACTGAAACGAATGATTATTTTCATAATCAATTAGTTGGCAGATTGTTTTGATTAATCAGATAACCTTAACAAAAGTGTTGTGTATAATTTAGTTAATAAATAAAGTTTAAAATAAAAAAGGCACTTTATTCTTAAAGGGGTTGTAAATCTTCGTGTTTTTTCACCTTAATGCATCCTATGCACTATCCAACTACAGGTATATGATTAGGGAGCAAAATCTCTAATCCACTCTGAGAATAACAGACAAAAGAGATATACTGTCTATACTATTTCATGATAGTTACCAGATTCAACCGCTGATTTAGATCACATTTTTTATTTAAAGAAAAAAAAAAAAAATAATTAAAAAGATTGTTTTGGCGATTTTCAGACAGAACTGAAATATATTATGTATGACAGACTATGTTGTCATAGGCAGGTGGCTTGATAAATGCGACTTGCGCCTGCTGTCACTTATGCTGGCCATACAAAAACCAGGTCTTCCTTTAAAATTTTCATTTTAAGATTTTCTTATTGTTAGTGGGGTCAAATCGACGTTAGTTTTCGACCATAGTGACGGAAAAATTAAGAGCAGAATAGAAAACTTCTTGGTAAAAAGGAATTTTGAGACAGCGTATGTGTTTTTTGTTCAAAAATTACATTTCTTTTAAAACTGAATGTTAAAATCAAGAGAAATTTTCAAAGGGCATTCTTTCATTTAGCGAATGTACAAAGATTTTTCGTAATAAATATTCTCATCCGAAAAATCGATACATGCATAAGGCTCGGTTCACACCTATGCAGTTTGCTTTTTTTTTTGTTTCTGCAGTGCTTTTTGCAATTTGCATTTTTAAAGTCTATTGAAAAAAAAAAAAGGGGGAGCATAGATGTGAACATGTCCCATAGGAAACAATGTTAAATGAACAGTAGTGCGTTTCTGTAAAAAGCACAGGTGTGAACCAGGCCCAAGACGTTTCATTTTTTGTATCACTTGTCATAATGGGATTAGAAAAACTAAAAATTAGGCCTTAATAGTAGCAATTATCTGCTCTTTTTCTACTATAAGATAATTTGCACAGAACAGCCATGATTCTCCTCCTCTTCACGCTGCAAAGTATAGTATAGAGTGCCCCTATAGCAAGGAAAAAAAACACACACACACACACACACACACACACACACACACACACCTTCTGCATTTAGAACTACTCACTTCCTGCCCAGGACTACATGTCCCATGAGGCATCGCTCCTCACACATTCACATGTTCTCAGGCACTTACTGACATGTATGGACGGTGTACTGAGCTGTAGGTGTGCTTCACTGTATTTCCTGATATGTAAAACAAATAATGCATTCTGTATGCAGGCTGACCGATTCATCGATTTATGAAAATAGTTGGCAACTATTTTCATAATCGATTAGTTGTTTCGGCCCTAGTTTATACCTTAAAGTGAACCTGCAAAAACAGATTTGCTTAAGCCCCCAGCCCCCCCCCCCCCCTTCACCCACCAGAACATACCTCCATTTGTTATCTAATCCTAACGCTTCATTCAGCAATCAAGAGCTAAGGGAATACCTGTTACCAGGACAAAATCTTCTGGTACAAGATGCCAAAGTATCCCCATCCCTAAGATGAGGCATACAGGGCTTAATTTAAGCCAAGTGTTGGTACAGGGTACAGAAATTACATCCACTAGCCTAGGGTACCACTTTTTGTCTACACAGAAAACCCAAACAGAGTGGAAAATGCTACAGGTCTGATTGGTGGAGACAGAGCCGACGCACACCGAACAGAGGTACATGCTGCACAGCTTGCTTCTTAAACAGGTGAGAGAGAATTGTGGAGAAGGGGGTGTTCGAGAACTGTGAAAAGGAGGGAGTGAATTTGGGTAAGCTGCCACCCATCCACAGCTTGAGGTGAGCCAATTACCTGCCCCCAGCCCTGGCTTTTCTTGTGGAGAGACGTAGAGCATTGAAAAATATTCCACAAGAAACAAACAAACAGAGTACCACACTCAGTACTGCATCACAAACAGGGCTCGGGAGTGCATACTGTGCAGTGATGAGGTGTATGTATCACACAGGGCACAGCAAAAAATCAGCACAAGGGATATTACTTATATATCCCCTCCCAAAGTATCCGTCTATTGCTCATCTCTGCTCACCTCTTTGCTTGGTTCTAGAAGTTATATTGGTGGGTCCCCACACCTCCCCAGTCCATGCTGTGCAGGCAGTGAGGAGATGATGATGTGCTGTAACCTCTAGCAACCAATAAGGAAGTAGTAATGATGCACAGCAACCAGTGAGCAGTAACTTCTAGAATTCAGTCAGCCTGGACCAGGACTTTAATAATGTAAACAAAGTTTTTTTTTTTTTGTTTTTTTTTTAAGATAGATCCATGTGGGTTTGTCTGTTGGAGAGTGAAATTGCATTGGGGGGGGGGGGGGGTCTAATATTAAAGATGGCCCTGGGCTTACCCAGGGTGGCTTTTCTTGCTTTTGGCAGGGAAATGGTGCAACAGGGAGGTGAAGGGAAGTTGAGCAGGGGGAACATAAATATGAACCAGTTTTGTCCTGCATAGGCAAAAACAGGTCCACTTCAATGACTTTCTGGTATTGCCATCTTTTCTCTGGAAAGTCTGTTTGCAAGCAGACACTTGTAGTAGTTTAAAGCGGATGTTCACACAATTTTACAAGTTTAGCTGAGTCGTTTTTAAATACAGCATAGAATGCAAAATGGAACTTTTTTTTTTTTCCCCGGGTGTACCTGTACATATGTCTTTTTTCGCTGCATATTGTCTCTGCGGCTGTGGGCGGGGATTTTCGTAATTTCCCGTCCTCGCCACACAATCTTGCGGGATTTGAAGAGAAGTGGGGATGTTTACGCCGCTCCGTGCGGTTACAACTGAGCATGTGCGGGAACCAGCAAGGAATGCTGGTAGATCTGTAATACTGGAACCAAGAAGAAATTGCTTGTGGGCTTCAAATGCCCACAAGCAAGATGAAAACGGCAGTACACATTTTATATAAGTTAGGATTTGAAACAAAACCGGACATCTAGGGAGCAAATGAACACAAAAAGTGAGTGTGACATTGTAAAGATGTGAATTTTGAGGAAAAAAAAAAAATAATAATAATGATAATCGTGAGTGCACATCCGCTTTAAGTACAGAAGACATTCTCTATAAATGTATAGAGAATGTAAGGCTGTCCCACTGGTTATCCAATGGACACACACACAGCAAAACATCTGCTGCTGTCTGATGCAGAGCTGTGTACACAAAATAGCTAGAACTAAAACTAAACCATTTTGACAGCCAAAGTATTTTTAGATGACTCCTTACTAAAAGCTTTTGTGAATGGCAGGGAGCAGTAGAGATTTATTCTAGAAAGGCCAGAAATCAGATAATTTGCATCCACAGATGACATTCACATGTCAAAAAACGGCAAATATGCAAACAATGACATCAGTTGAGCTAAACTTTAATGGAAAAATATTTAGACGTTTAAGCAATATTTCCATTTAAGGAATACAAAACCAAAGCTTTATTATGAAAGCCCTATACTAGCCTACACAGATGATTTTTCACAAAATGCAAACTTACTTTACTGCAAAAATGTTTAATTTTTTTTTTGGACAGAATAGGGAAATGCTAGAAACGATCAGATTTTACCACTATCTTGGGCTGCATTGGAGAGATTTCTCATCATTTTGTGTTCTGGGGACAACCTTTTACCAGAGGGAAAATCTGCAACAAGGAAACAATAGGTTCTAGCATTCCCCCAACTTATCTTAAAGGGGTTGTAAACCTACATGTTTTTTCACCGTAATGCATCCTATGCATTACGGCGAAAAAACACCTGGCAGTGACCAGCTCCCCAGCCCCCCCGTTTTACTTACCTGAGCCCTAGAACTTGACCCATGGGGACGCGCTGTCTCTCTGCCCGGGGTTCTCGGCTCTTGATTGGATAGATAGCAGCGCAGCCAATGGCTAACGCTGCTGTCAATCAAACCCAATGACACAGGCGCCGAGTCCTGCATTTGGCCTCTATGGATGCCAAATGCTGGACTCGGGAGCTCGCCCACAAGGTAACCCCCCCCCCCCCCCCCGGGGAGAGCGTTTCTCCTAGGGCATTATCTGATGTGGGGAGGGACCCCAGTAGAGCAGGTTCAGGGCCACTCTGTGAAAAACGAGCTGCACAGTGGAGGCAAGAATGATATGGTTTTTTTTTTTTTTAAACGAGCCCATACAGTCACTTTAACCACTTGACAACTGGGCACTTAAACCCCCTTCCTAACCAGACCAATTTTCAGCTTTCGGTGCTCTCACACTTTGAATGACAATTAGTCATGCAACACTGTACCCATATGAAATTTTTGTCCTTTTTTCACACAAATAAAGCTTTCTTTTGGTGGTATTTAATCACCGCTGGGTTTTTTATTTTTTGCGCTATCAAAAAAGACTGAAAATTCGATAAAAAATAAATACTTTGTTAAAATTTATTGCATTATTGGCAGAGTATTACACAGTGTTGCAGATTATTGATATTGAGCAGCGCTGTGGGCACTAAACATCCAGCCCACAGCGCTGCTGCCATCTCTTCCCCTCGCACTGTACCAATCGGTACACAGATGGGAGGGAGGAACCGGCGTCATGACGTGACGCCGGTTTGTTTACAAGTGATCGCTCGGTCATTTGATGGAACGATCACGTGGTAAACGGCCGCGATCAGCGGCTATTTACCGTGATCCGTGATGCGCCGGGTCCGGAGGACCCGGTCACAGATATTCCCGGGTGCGCGCCGGAGCAACATTCTGGAATGACGTTGCACGGACGTCCACCCAGAATAAGCCGACTGCGCTGTTGCCGTCTTTCGGCTATAGCCCGGTTGGCAAGTGGTTAAAGAAAGCATTTTCTAGACAGGAATGTAAAGAATCTCTCCAACAGGGCCTCCGACTGCAGTTAAAGCTGTCCAGGTAGGAAACTTGAAAAAGTGTCCAATTACAGACACACTTAAAAATTAGTCTGACACAGGTTACAGTGGCCTGAAACCATTACTACTTCAAGCTCAAGCCCAGGCAAACAACTAAATGCACAGATGAAATACAAATCCTCATCCTCTGGTAGGTATAACTGGTGGTGTGCATTTCTGACTACCCAGTCCTAAGATTTACACAGCCTCACATCACAGCTCCATTTTGCAGGACAGGAGACCTGGTTTTTCTCTACTGCAGTTAACCCTGAGAGCTCTTTCACATTGGTGACTAGGGGAGCAGCAACAACTGTGGGCTGGGCCATGGTTTTACCACCCCTGCAGTTGTAACATTACAGCCTGATGGGGCTGTACACCTGTTGCAGCTGTGATGCATTGCCTTGCAGCCACAGCAATATTAACTCAACATTAACATTAAAGTTGATGTTGTCTAATGGGGGGGGGGGTTTCGCACCTGTCAGGAGGCAGCAGTAGCACCTCCTAAACACCTGTCAGCTGCTTCTAGACCACCATCACAGACCTTGTCCCTCCCTCCTCCTACGAACATGCTTATTGCATTACAACTGATTGGCTTCTTGTGCTTCCCCTCCCTCTCTCGGGCAGATAGGAAGTCAAAATTTAGGAACTTGTATTACAAAAATACATGCAAGGATGTATTTATGAACATAGCCAACATTATTTGTGTTTTATACCTGCCTGGAGTTCAGCTTAAAGAACTCTACATTGTGATTTATCAGCACCTGCACACTGCATGTAACCCAGGAGCAAATGTTCTGTGCCATTGTGGGCAAATGTTCTTCTAGTTAGGAGAGCTCAGAAATGGCAGCTTTTTTCTTTCAGCACATCTGTCTTTATGGGCCACATCTGTAATATGTTCAAGTCTACCACTTAAAGAGGAACTGCAGTCTGCTCACATAATTTGTAATAAAAACATCTTTTCCATTCGGAAGCTTCCCACCAACCACTTTGCATATTATTTTATATAGATTGTGATTCTGTACTAGAGGTCATTTGGCTTTTTTTACTTAATCAGCATTGGCTGATTGTGCTGATAAAAAAAAAGCGATTCAGCGGGACTTGCAAATGACTTCTGTAATTGAAGTCAATTGCAAGTTGTCTGAAGTTTTCTTCTCTCCTCCTCTGGGCAGCCTGCCAAGTCTGATAAGAAGATACATTGTATCAGGTTCTTTTATCAATAGACTGAACTCCAGAGAAGTTTTCAGTTTAACCATTTAAAAGACTAAATCTTTTCTGACACTTGTTGCTTACAAGTAAAAATCCTGTATTTTCTGCTATAAAATCACTTAGAACCCCCAAACATTATATATATATTTTTTTTTAGCAGAGACCCTAGGGAATAAAATAGCGGTTGTTGCAATATTTTATGTCACACGGTATTTGCGCAGCGGTCTTTCAAACGCATTTTTTTTTTTAAAATACACTAGTGAAAAAAAAAAAAAAAGTAAAGTTAGCCCATTTTTGTTTAGTTTACCTGTTTTTGTGTATTTAATATTTAAGATATAGTTATTTTTTTTAATCTAAATTCTACATACAAGTGAACTGATTGGAGGTTTGTTTTGTTTAATAAATGTTTAAATCTAAAAAAATTTCTGTATCACTCATTACTTAAGGCTGCTTTCACACTGGAGCGGGCATGCGTTGACGGTAAAATGCTGTTAATTTTAGCGGCGCTTTACCGTCATTTTAGCGGCGCTATTCGGCTGCTAGCTGTGCGCTTATAACCCAGCTAGCGGCCGAAGAAGGGGTTAAATGCGCCCCTGAATCGCTGCTGCCGAAACGCTTTGCAGGCGCTTCGGCAGCGGTGCGCATTCATTTCAATGGGCAGGAGTGGTGGTATACACCGCTCCAAAGATGCCGCTTGCAGGACTTTTTTTTTTTAACATCCTGCCAGCGCATCGCCTCAGTGTGAAAGCACTCGAGCTTTCACGCAGACTGCAGGGGAGCCATTTTACAGGCGCTGTTTTTAGCCCAAAAGCGCCTGAAAAACGCCCCAGTGTGAAAGGGGTCTAACTGTTAGATTTTATGAGATGAAGGGGAAAAATAAAAATAAATAAATAATCGGCCTAATATATCGGCCACCGCGATTTCTAAATATCGGCTTTGGCATCGGCCAGAGAAAAACCCATATCGGTCGACCTCTATTCTGTACTTGCCAAATATGCTGCAGAAATCTCCCTCCACCGAGTCTGGCTGCATCCATTTTAACTGTGGGCAACTGAAGCTGCTGCCTGTTCACTTTCTGGAATTACAGAGACACACCTGATTGGCCCTCTTATGGCGAGAGAGCATAAGCCTGGTCTTTTTTTTTTTTTTTTAGAAAGAAGAAAGGATAGAAAGGCTGCAAATATTACAGAGTACAGACCACTATATCAAAATATTAATTTATTAGTCAAAAGGTAGTACAATCTAAAATCATGGTGCTGTATTTCAGCCACCAAGCGAATTTTTTGCTTAGAAAAGCAAAATATGCATGCTAGCTGTGTCAATGACACTCAGACAAACACATAACATTGAACAAAAATACTAAAGAACAAAAACATCCGGACGCCAAATCAATTGACAAAGAGAATACCTCCACGACAATTGCCGTATGAATTGGGTATCAGTGTGTCTAGGAGGTGCACCAATATGTCAACCCCTTGGGAGGCTTGAGCTAAAGTAGAGGAGGGGGGAGCTGGGAAGGGAATATGGGGCCAGAGCTAGAAGTGGAATGTAATGGCAATTACTGTAGTCAGATGCAGATGTCCCAGTTCATTGAGTAAAAAAGCAAAAAAACTCACGAGTTAAGCCTTATACACACACGCTTAATTTCTTTGTGGCATGCTAGTCTCATGTCGAAAGTGAAGAGGTTACTCACAATACGAAAATTTTCGTACGACAGAATACAACGTCCGAAGTGACGTAATGTGTTGAATAGTTTTGTATGTATTCTTTAATTTCTGAGCATGCGTAGTCTTGCTCTTATGATTTTTTTCATACGAAAATCGTACTGATGAAACGAAAATCGGATGTTGAGTTCACAGCCGACAAATTTTATAGTCTGCACATCCAGCTTTTGTCTGACGAAAAAGCACCGTACCAACAACCCGAAAAGCGACAAACAGGGCGCCATACAATTTTTTCCATCCGATTTTCGTATCGTGTGTATGAACCTTTAGACAGAGCTGTGCATGATGTTGTGGATACTGAAATCCTGATTTCCTCAGAATAAGTTAGTCATGGGCTGGTGAGAAAAAAAAAAAAAAAAAAATATGGCCCCAAGTACAGGAAACCTGAGAGTAACCGTCTGTGGCTCTTCAGAGGGCGGCACCCATAGGTCAGGAGGGTCTCTAAAGCAGCGGCTGCTATGAAAATCATGCACATATCAGTCATCAATGGATGGAAGTGCTGTGGATCAACCAGGAGAATAAGGGTAAATGGCGTGGGAGTCTGAGGGACTGAGTGTGGGGACTTGTGAAGAAACCTCAGGTTAAATACAATCTCAGATGGGTGCATCAATATATACACACGGTACTTTACCATTCCCCCTTGGATCCTCAGTCCATGTCCGTCAGTCAACCTTTTCCCAAGGAATAGATCTTACTCCCATGTCAGTCCCATTTTGGACTTTGCGGTCAAGGCACTCCAATGGGATGTTGGCTTGGCAAGTATCGCCAATAGCCGTCACTTCCCTCTAGGCATCCCGATACTACGAATGTACACTAGCCAAGCCAGCGGCCAAAGAAACACAACAGGTCCCCCTCCGAATCCCATTGTGTCCTTGCCAACACTGTAGGGAATGAGGTTGTCAGGGCAGGGATGATGTCAACGCATTTCGCTGTGAGGTTGTGTAGCTTCGTGTGGACATCGGGTGGATATCCGTGGGTCCCTTTCAATGCATCTTCAACTCGGATAGCACCACCCCTATTCAATTTAAAACGAGCCTACTGTATTATATCGTATTTTGATCATGTTAAAAGGAAATGTTAATTATGATGATAAAATTCATATTTCATTTTCATGCCAAGTTCTGGATGTAATGACTTCATAGATGGTTTGGATCTTGCATTTGCTCCAGAGGCATGTTAAGACAGTTGCTAACATTCTATTAACAGAGCTATATATAGAATAGATCCTTTAAAGAGAGATCATATCCAACCACTATCTGCTAGTTATATCTTTATTTTAAAGCTTTGTTCACCCAGAGCATCATTAATTGCGTCAGTCTTATCCGCATGGGGGTATACCTGGTAGTGTCCCCATGGGAACATACCCTTGTTTCTTGGGTATTCTGATAGCCAGGAGGTTCCCAGTGTCTTGAAAACTGAGCTGATCAGGGTATCACCTAGGTTCTAAGCTCTCCTAGCTACCATCTTTGAGCTGGGCCCACTATGTTTGGTAGACCTGGTGTATTTCTTTCCCCTTCTTGGGGAAGAAGTATTTTTTCTATATATGCTTTGAGGCTAGATGACAAACCCATATTGGTATGAGTAGACTGGACATACTGCTACAATTCATGCCTTGTCCTTTATACATTCGCGTGTGTGCGTGTGTCCTGGTTAAGACTGCAGAGAAGCCTGGGCATACAGCCAAGACAGCCGATTGGAGAAAAGGCACACATCCTCTCTCCTCATAGGTAGAGACCTCAGCTCTGTTCTTTGTATAGTTCATAGCTCTTCTAATCTATTTAGACATCTTCCCCAACACAACTCTGGCTGCTTTTTATCATATGTGACAGAGAACTTGTCAGGCTGATAACAGAGTAGGAGACAGCTACAGGACACAGGACTCTAAAAGGGAGATAGCAAAACACTGCTGATACAGTATCTCACAAAAGTGAGTACATCCCTCACATTTTTGTAAATATTTTATTATATCTTTTCATGTGACAACACTGAAGAAATGACACTTTGCTACAATGTAAAGTAGTGAGAGTACAGCTTGTATAACAGTGTAAATTTTCCGCCCTCTCAAAATAACCCAAACACACAGCCATTAATGTCTAAACCGCTGGCAACAAAAGTGAGTACTCCAAGTGAAAATCTACAAAATGGGCCCAAATATTGTGTGGGCACCATTATTTTCCAGCACTGCCTTAACCCTCTTGGGCATGGAGTTCACCAGAGCTTCACAGGTTGCCACTGGAGTCCTCTTCCACTCCATGATGACATCACAGAACTGGTGGATGTTAGAGACCTTGCACTCCTCCACCTTCCGTTTGAGGATGCCCCACAGATGCTCAATAGGGTTTAGGTCTGGAGACATACTTGGCCAGTCCATCACCTTTACCCTCAGCTTCTTTGGCAAGGCAGTGGTTGCCTTAGTTATCATTTGGAATACTGCCCTGTAGCCCAGTCTCCGAAGAGAGGGGATCATGCTCTGCTTCAACATGTCACAGTACCTGTTGGCATTCATGGTTCCCTCAATGAACTGTAGCTCCCCAGTACTCATGCAGCCCCAGACCATGACACTTCCACCACCATGCTTGACTGTAGGCAAGACACACTTGTCTTTGTACTCCTCACCTGGCTGCCGCCACACACGCTTGACACCATCTCCACCAAATAAGTTTATCTTGGTCTCATCAGACCACAGGACATAGTTCCAGTAATCCATGTCCTTAGTCTGCTTGTCTTCAAACTGTTTGCAGGCTTTCTTGTGCATCATCTTTAGAAGCAGCTTCCTTCTGGGACGACAGCCATGCAGACCAATTTGATGCAGGGTGTGGCGTATGGTCTGAGTAATGACAGGCTGACCCCCCACCCCTTCAACCTCTGCAGCAATGCTGGCAGCACTCATACGTCTATTTCCCAAAGACAACCTCTAGATATGACGCTGAGCATGTGCACTCAACTTCTTTGGTCGACCATGGCGAGGCCTGTTCAGAGTGGAACCTGTCCTGTTAAACCGCTATATGGTCTTGGCCACCATGCTGCAGCTCAGTTTCAGGGTCTTGGCAATCTTCTTATAGCCTAGGCCATCTTTATGTAGAGCAAAAATTCTTTTTTTCAGATCCTCAGAGAGTTCTTTGCCATGAGATGCCACGTTGAACTTCCAGTGACCAGTATGAGAGAGTAAGAGTAATAACACCAAATTTAACACACCTGCTCCCCATTCACACTGAGACCTTGTAACACTAACGAGTCACATGACACCGGGGAGGGAAAATGGCTAATTGGGCCCGATTTGGACATTTCCACTTAGGAGTGTACTCACCTTTGTTGCCAGAGGTTTAGACATTAATGGCTGTGTGTTGAGGTATTTTGAGAGGACAGCAAATTTACACTTATACAAGCTGTACACTCACTACTTTACATTTTTAGCAAAGTGTCATTTCTTCAGTGTTGTCACGTGAAAAGATATAATAAAATATTTACAAAAATGTGAGGGGTGTACTCACTTTTGTGAGAAACTGTATATGTGCCCAGCTAAAATTTCATGAATCGGGTTTACATCCACTTTAAGAATGGATGAGCACCCCAGACGTAGATAGTTTGCATCTAGGGTGCACATCCAGACAGTGTTAGAATCTTATTTGTACAGGCTTCAAGTCTGGCTGATTGGTAACACCTGGTAGTACCCGCTTCAGAAATACATTGATCTAGTTGCCATACAGCCCTAATCAGCTATGTGCATGAGCCCTATAATGAGAGAATGATGATTTCACACACTTAACAGATTAGTGAGCATATGCTGTATATACCAGTATATCTGGAACGGTTGGTAAGGTGCATGAAAATTCTGTGCTTGATGTTCCACAATGAGGGAAGACTACGCTATAGCTTTGATCAATTTAAATTGGGATTCACAAACCAACAAAAGTTTTGTTCCTTACATCAAGGTGTGCTTGGACTGTTTAGCCAAATTTCTTGCCATTTAATACAATAAACCTTGGACCTAGCATCCAGCTCCATAAACAAAAAGCTTTTTTACTCACATAGCTGGTATCACAGTTGCTCCCTGCAGGCCAAAGCTGCTTGTTGCCATCCTCCCCCTGGATTAAAAGACCCCTAAGTTTTAAGTAGCTTACAAGAAGAAAGAAAAAAAAAAAAAAAAAAAAAAAAAAAAAAAAAACTTAGTAATATAACATCCTTTCACAGCTAAAAAAGTGTTTTTCTTTCCACTGTTGGATATAGTAATGGGAAGTTAGACCCCTTGTCTGCATTTATTATCTGTTCCCCATTGGAGATATTCATTATTTTTGTCCATGTTGCCAAAGCAGAAAGTAAAGAAAATGTAACCAAAATTGCCATTTTATATCGTGCTAAAAAATGTTTTTTTTTTTTTAAAAAGGTCAGGAATCCCATTACTTAGGGGTCATCCCTTACATCACAGGGACATAAGTTGAGGGAACATCTTCTACATAGGACCACAAACTACAGTAGAAAATTCAACCGATGTTTTAACCTTTCCATACCATGCCCAAAAATAAAACATTTTGGCAGGGGATACATTTTAAATTCCCAAACTCCAAACTCTTGAGCCACAACCTTTTAAAATACTACTTTTCCTGTTGGTAGTTGGGACAAAATTATCAATGCTATGCATTCTTTTAGGATTCCCAGTAATACTGCTAGTATACTTCCATGACAGCTTTGCCTTGATCGATTGTCCCAACTACCAGCAGGGATAGACATCTCCTCAGTGTTTCCAAAGAACAAAGATACTGGTATCAACAAAATATCATAACACATTAGGGACAAGATTTGGATTCCTATACATCTATGGGAATCAAGTCTGGTGATGCAAAACCCATCTGAATAAGGTCAAATGCGGCTCAAAAGGAGGTCAGCTGTACCTGTCAATTAATTCTAAACAATGTCAAACTGATGCCAAACCAAAGCCATCAACATAGCCCCAAAGTTTGCCGACACAGGACCTCATTGTAAGTAGGTAATTATCTGGTTGCTTTGCGAATTCTAAATGAAAAAATGCCAAAAAAAAATGTTATTTTAGCTTTCCCGATTCATCTTTTACAACAGAAACTTCATCCTAGACTTACCACCAGCTTCTCTTAAGCAAAAGTTTTGTTAAAAGCTGCCATGGTGCCTGGCAAATCTTTCATGAATTGGTTTAAAAATGCTATGAAGTGCTATAATAGATGGATATGTTCTCCAGCAGGCCAGTGCTGATCTTGCTCTATACATCCCTGGATGCCTTCTTCACTACGTATAGTAACAGACTGGATCCTGATCTGAGAGCTACTAATCAGTCAAAAGCCAAATTGTGCTTAGTATGTCTCCTAGCAAAAAAGGATTTCAGCTGATCTCCTGCTTTTAGTGGGAGTTTTAATAGTTTGTTTGAACCAAAAACGAACTATTACCTTCACTACAAGTTGAGCCTGCTGTATGTAGACTCAGTTACATACAGTATGCAACTCTGTGTTCTAGCAAGCAGTGAGACGAGAACTTCCTGTTTCACGCCTAGAAAAAACAAAAAAGAAAGCACTAGCACTAGCCAATCATGCACAGGGAGCTCCATTTAGCTTTGTATGCATTCATAGAACACAGAGCTCCCTGTGAATGGCCGCTGAGCAGTGCCCACATCTAGAATTGAAGGTAATAATGCATTTGGATCAGCTTGATCCAAACCTAACTATTTAAACTTTACTAAATGCTGGTGACCAGCTATAAAGAATATATGGAGAGAGTTTATATCAGCAATTATAGCACTACTACAGCCAAACACATTACAAGCATGAAGTGATGATATACAGTAGAGGTTCAATATGTACTAATAATAAAGCTGCAGCCACCTTTTCCAATCTTCCTGCATGCCAGGGACAAAACCAGGTACCAAAGACTTGCCCTGGTTACATCTAAAATTTTCATGAACACTGGTCAATACATTTCTTGTTTCCTGTAATGCCACTGTTTCCCACTCTCCATTTTTAGCATTCTATTTTTGTAATCCACTTGACAATGGTATTCAGTAATATTAATATCACAGCCATTAAAAGCAGTATCATGGCTTGTACACAACATTCTTAACCACTTCAATACAGGGCACTTATATTTCTGCCCAGACCAATTTTCAGCTTTCAGTGCTCACACTTTGAATGACAATTACTCAGGTCATGCAACACTGTACCCATATGAAATTTGCGCCCTTTTTTTCCCCCCCACACAAACAGAGCTTTCTTTTGGTGGTATTTAATCACTAGTGGGATTTAATTTATTTTTTATTGCACAAAAAAAATAGACTGAAAATTGTGAAAAAATGCCTTTGTTTCTGTCATAAAATTTTGCAAATTAGTAATTTTTCTTCATAAATTTGGCCAAAATTTAGACTGCTACATATATTTGGTAAAAATAACCAATTAGTGTATATTATTTGGCCTTTGTGAAATTTACAGAGTCTACAAGCTATGGTACCAATCTCTGAAAATTGATCACACATTATGTACTGAAGGCCTATCCAATTTCTTGAGACACTAACAAGTCAGGAAAGTACAAATAACACACACACACACACACACACACACACGACCCCATTTTGAAAAGTAGACATTCCAAAAAGGTATTAGGTAAGTAGCATGGTTGAGTTTTTTTAAAGTTTTTTCCCCACAATTCTTTGCAAAATTATTATTTTTTTGTACAAAAGAGTCATATTAACAGGTTATTTCTCTCACAGAGCATATGCATACAACAAATTACACCCCAAAATACATTCTGCTACTCCCGAGTATGGCGATACCACATGTGAGACTTTTACACAGCCTGGCCACATACAGAGGGCCAACATTGAAGTAGCACCATCAGGTGTTCTAGGAGCATAAATTACATAGGTACATAGTAAGTGAGGTTGAAAAAAGACAAGTCCAACCTATGTGTGCGTTTATATGTCAGTATTACATTGTATATACCTGTATGTTGTGGTCGTTCAGGTGCTCATCTAATAGTTTTTTGAAATTATCGATGCCCCCCGCTAAGGCCACAGCCTGTGGAAGGGAATGCCACATCCTTGCCGCTCTTACAGTAAAGAACCCTCTACGCAGTTTAAGGTTAAACCTCTTTTCTTCTAATTTTAAATGAGTGGCCACGTGTCTTATTAAACTCCCTTCCGCGAAAAAGTTTTATCCCTATTGTGTGGTCACTAGTACGGTATTTATAAGTTGAAATCATATCCCCTCTCAAGCGTCTCTTCTCCAGAGAGAATAAGTTCAGTGCTCACAACCTTTCCTCATAACGAATATCCTCCAGACCCTTTATTAGCTTTGTTGCCCTTCTTTGTACTCGCTCCATTTCCAGTACATCCTTCCTGACGACTGGTGCCCAGAACTGGACAGTATACTCTAGGTGTGGCCAGACCAGAGTCTCGTAGAGTGGGAGAATTATTGTTTTATCTCTGAAGTTGATCTCTTTTTTTAATGCATGCCAATATTCTGTTTGCTTTGTTAGCAGCAGCTTGGCATTGCATGCCATTGCTGAGCCTATCATCTACTAGGACCCCCAGGTCCTTTTCCTTCCATTACATATATAATTTCCTGGCAACCTATTATTTTTGTGAAGGCTCTTCATATTTCTAACACATAGCATGTGCATACCAAGAATTAGAATGCTAAATAAAATTATATTGCAGAAAGGTTAAAAAAACAAAAACAAATGTATTTCCTGTGCTTTTAGTAGTGTCCACAGAGGAGAGCACTGGTCCAGGCAGCAGTCAGGGATGTGGTTAGCGACAGCAATAGTAATTATCCAGGCAGCAATATTGTCTATAGTCAGCACAGCCAAAGCATTTGCCCTGGTACACCTTTACCTGCAGACACTCATTATTGTACCGCACTCCAGCCAGCAAGCAGAGGCATGATGGCAGTAAGTCAGAAGCAGGCTGAGGTCCGCAATCAGGCAAGACCTGTGCATAGGGGTAGAGGCTTCGCCCACCCAAATCTCTATGAAGCCTCCAGACTCCAGACCCTAATCCAGAAATTAGAAACCCAAAAACCAGAAAAAAAAAAAAAAGTTTCTCCATCCAGAAAAACAATTCTGGAGCCCCTCACATATGTGAGACCCCTATGTACTACACTAGCAGGGAAACAGATCAGTCCAAGTGGTAGGAAAAAGCATAGTTCATAAAACAGGCCAGGGTCAGTTCACGTGGAAGGCAGTGGAATGGTTATTTGTGGAAGCATGAAAAATGGTCAGCACAGATGATAATGGGGAAATGGTTATAAATATGGGCTAATATTTTAGGGATGTATGATAAAGTTGGAAGCATTCACCAATGCAAAGGCCAGGTTGGGAGTGATACTGGGGACAATGGTAGCTGGTATCTGTTCAAAATCCGTCTTTGGACTGCTTCAGATGGTGGAATGTTGTACGGGAAGTGGCGCTCATGAAGTCGGCTAACAGCATCAGAGCAAAGGTCTTCTGGGGGGGGGGTCTTTGTTGATAGATGAGGGACGTGACAACTTAGATGAATTTTAGCAAGGGGGGGGGCGGGGCTTTCCATGGATTTGGTGTAGACTATGTAGGAATTATAAATGGCCAAATGGATGAGATAAAATTGCTACCTTCTTGCACCAGAAATGGGACCTCCTTATTGACAATTAGGGCTGAATCATTTGATCATTGAAACCCCCCCCCCCCCCCCATGTAGAGGTTGTAATCTTGGACACATGTTGGCTTTTCAATGGGACCTCATCTTCTTTGAACCTCAACTGTTGTGTCATCATGGATGGTGGGCATCATGTGCACGTTCCGGTTATCCTTCCACCTCAGGGCCAGCACTTCATTACATCTCAATGTTGCCCCCCCCCCCCTTCGCAGCTTTTTGTTTACTATGGATTGTGGGAAGCCCTTCCTATTCTTTCTGGAGGTTCCGCAGGCCAGGGTTTTTGTGATGTATAAGTGTTTGAAAAGGGGCAGGCAGGTGTAGAAGTTATCAAGGTATATGTGATATCCTTTGTTCAGAAGTGGGTATGCCAGGTCCCATACATTTTTTCCAGTTGTGCCCATGTAGGCCGGGCAATCAGGGGGCTGGAGCTGGGAACCTCTTCCTTCGTATATGCAGAACGCATACAGATATCCCGTGACTCTCACAAAGCTTGTAAAATTTTACTCCATATCTGGCCCTTTTGCTAGGAATGTATTGTTTTATTCCTAGTCGGCCTGAAAAGGGTACCAGGGACTCATCTACACATATACGCTGATAAGAGACATTGAGTTCTGCAAATCGTTGGGAAAAGAAATTTATGAGTGGGCGAATTTTACATAATTTATCGTATTTTGGATGATTGCGAGGAGGGCACTGGGTGTTGTCGCTGAAATGAAGGAATCGCATAAGCATCTCGTATCGGGACCTGGACATTTCGGCAGAATAAATGGGCATGTGGTGGATGGGGTTGGTGGACCAATAGGCATATCCTTCATTTTTTTTTGTAAGCCCCATGTTTATGGTGAGGCCCACAAACTGACGGCATATGATGATTGGGAGTTGTTGACAATATACTGCTGGGCATACAAATTGGTCTGGTCCACAATGAATTGCAGCAAAGTGTGGGGCAAAAACATATAAAAGCAATCCATCTCTGAAATTTTGGGTGTTGGTCTGCACACCTGGCTGTGCTGTGAAAGGGGGAATAATTGGTGATTGAGTCGGAAGGCAGCCATGTTGGGTTGGCAAGACCATCTGGCATGTATGTAGTGGCCCTGGCTCTTAGGGGACGTGACACGCTAGTAGTTGGATTTGAATTTCCTGTGTTTGTGTGTGACGTGGCTGCACTGGTAATGTGCCTGGGCATTTGTTCCTGGGGCCTATCGCTGGCGGCAGCACTGGTACTGGGCATTTGTTCCCGGGGCCTATCGCTGGCGGCAGTGCTGGTACTGGGCCTGGGAATATAATTCTGGGTGCTGGCGGCTGCCTGGTTTCCAGAGCGCTATGCCCTTTTAGGAGGGACCCATTCTTCCTCCGAATCATTTGCCGATCCACTACTCTCGATTGGTTCAAATCCTGAATTTGATTCGGAATTGGAATCCGATGAGAACTCCCCGCTGCGCTCATCAGTCATGGAGAGGATCTGGAAGGCCTCCTCGCTGCTCTATACTCTTTTGGACATGACGCTGATGGCTGCGTGACAGGTGACAGTCACTGATGGGCTGTGCTATGGGTGGCAGGTGACATTCACTGATAGGTGATGGTGTGATGGACGATGGTCACTGATGGGTGACAGGCCATGGACGGTGACGGTCACTGATGGCAGTCTCTTATGTGACAAGTGCACTTTATGGGGGGACAATGAGGGGGGGGCACTGGCGCAATGTGCTTGATGCAGACACTAAAGAACACAGATCTGTAACTCACTGCTCCTGGCTCTTCTCTCCTCACACTGGAAACTGTGTGTGGGGAGGGAAGAGCCAGTAACAGTTACCGGTCTGTGTTTACATTTAGTGATTGGCTGTGAATGGATCACAGCCAACCACGTGGTAAACAGCCGCCGGCCAATGGCGGTTTGCCTGCGTCGGTGACGAGCAGTGTTCCTGGGAACACGCCGCCACTGACGTGCACATGCACCGTGTGAAAGGGGGAAGTATCATCTGATCGGCCGGGACTTCATCACGAGCGATCACCTGGTAAACAGCCATGCCCAATCGCTGTTCACCCATCGGTGACGAGCGGCGTCTCGGTGACACGCCGCCACCGACAGTACATGGGATCGCGCGCATGCCCTGTTTAAATGGACGGACATCTGGGCGGGCGTCATAATGAGAGCCGCACCACCCAGCCGTCATGACGGTGGGCGAGCGGCAAGCGGTTAAAGAGGCACTTTCACTTTGACTGTTTTGTACAAAATAACAGCGTCTCTTAATAATCTAGCCTACCCCCCAGAAAGGTATACTTATTGATCTATGCGACCTGCCACAAGTCCATGCTGGGTAAACACTGTCACATGGGAAAAGTTGCATGCTCCCCATATCTGGGAACCCCACTTTATTAACGTGAGCACAGATTGGCGAGTATACCTTGTTGGCGGGGCCCAACAATAGACACGGTCACTTTGCCCTGAATGGGCAATGTTACAGTGTCTTTAAATACAATGAAAATTAGCACTAGAAATTTTAATTATTCTGACAAACATGGGCTTCACAGAAGCTGGAGACCCCTCTAGTAATGCAGCACTGCTCTGGAAGCACTGTGCCCCCTTTAGTTAAAGATCGAGAAGGACACCAGGCTCAGGTTTTTACTGGTTTTAGCCTCTATTCTTAAGCCTAGGTACATACTGACAGAGAGAATAAAATTGTGAGAGTTCAGCTGAACTTGCACAATTTCATTCCCGCACGTCAGTCCCGACTTCGGGGCCGATTTCAGGAGACATCTGTGGGGGTTTCTTTCTGCACAGATGTCTATTGAAATCACACCCCAAAGTCTCCAAAAGTAGTACAGAAACTACTTCTGGGAATCAATGCAGCGTCGCACCAATTTGGACGGTGCCATTGGCATGCAATTTGACATGTCAAGTCACATGCCAAATTGCTGCAATGTGAACCAGGGCTTAAGGAGAAAAATCACCTTTGTAACATGTTACACCCATATTTAGGGTGTAACTATAATGCACCTGCTTACAGTGGGGGATCTTCTCTCAGCACCCACTTTTAAAATGGAAAATGTCAGGCTCCACTGCATTACAAATCGAATGAAAACCTAACAGGGAAAGTAGGATGCCAGTGGAATGGAAGAGTCATAATTCTTGCAGAGGTCTCACAAAAAGAGTCAATGAGGAGTTGTAAGAAACTGTAGCTGGTTTATTTCTCAAGCACCTATTTGAATCTGGTATAACAGTTTCTGATGGACTAACCATGTAATATGGTGCTGTACCTGACCTCTAGAAAGCTGCTGTTCCCTGATCAGTCAAGCCAATTATTCTAACAATTGTGTATGCCAAGAAATGACAGGTAAAGCACATTTCTACTCAGTAACTTGAAGTGTTCTTGAGCAAGTGGCAAAGTGTGAACAGTGAAGATTTACAGTTCTAGAGCTGGCCATACACATCGGAAATTTCAACCAGTTAGTGATAAACCGTATACAATTTGAGCTGAGGGTGGCCCTACTGGCATCCTCCTGCTTGACATACCTTGATCTGGAAACAGAAGGAGCCTGGAGGAAAATTATTGGCTGAACAGCGGCTGCCTCCAATCAGCTGCAATTACTGATCAGGGATCCTGACAGCAGCACGTGTCAGCTGTCAGGATACAATAGCCGTCAGGAGAGATTCATCCATCTGTGCTGTTTAGTGTGGATGGATGAATCAATAGAAATATGACAGTGTATGGCCAGCAGGACTGAACAAGAGAAATATGAGAGTGTATGGCCAGCTTAAGTGCTCACGTACATTATAGCTTGAGTTTAGAAGCTTGTAGCGTTTTTTTGCCAAAGTTCCTATAATCAACTCCATAAAAGCCTGTGTTCATGCACACATAGGCTTTTTACAAGAGTTTAGAAGCTGTTGTGGTTTGGGGAGGTTCAACCACCCCCAACCTCCCTCTCCTGAACGCGAAAGAATCACGTTCAGGATAGGAAAGTTTTGACCGCCGGCAAAAAGCGCGGCGTGATTTTGCCCCATTTTCCTGTGGTCAGTAGTCAACCTAGTCTGTGTGTACATGAAGCCTAACACTCACTAGGAAGGAACCTGTGCTTTCTTTCACAAGATACCATACTTTACCAGAAACCAATAATGCTTATGGTCAAATTTGGGAAACAATTTACACAGACTTCCTGCTGATGATCAGTGTCACACTACTGTACTATAATCATGGTTTTGTGCCTTAAATGCCTAATACCAGTGCAGAGAAAGGTCACTTTTCTCCTTCAGTACTCTGGCAGTATGTATGTCTGTATGTGCATATATTTTAATATTAATTAAAATGGGGGGGGGGGGGGGGGCGCTGGTCATTGTCATTAGTTTTTTCACCTTAATGCATAGAACGCATTAAAATAAAAAATAAAAAAACCTTCTGCCTTTGCAACCCCTTTAAATGAGAAGTTCCACCTGGGAAAAAAAATGGGGGGGGGGGGGAGCAGCTGCTGACTTAATATTACCTGTTCTGGGAGTCCGCGATGTTGGCACCCAAAGCCGACCCATACCTCGGCTCTGGATGCAGGCATCATTACTAAGAGAAACAGCCTGTTTCCCTTTGTGCACACGTGAGTCGCGCTGCACTTTCTGGATGGTCCCTGCTGTCTTCTGGGACCTGTGTGTGTCTCCCAGAAGACATGGGGGGGGGGGGGGGGGGGGAGGTGGAAGTAGGAAGGACCAGACATTATGTAGTTCGCTGCACATTGTGTGGTGATCCTTCCCCCGGCTTTGACAGGTATCTGCTCTCCCTTGAAAGGTGCCAAACGTGGCACCGAAAGGGGGAGGGGGAATCCGATTAGCGGAAGTTCCATTTCTGGGTGGAACTCCGCTTTAGTTTCAAACATTTACAGACTGGATCATTCACAGCCCAGCAGCACACAAACAAAGAGGGAGGATGCTAATGATGTCAACACCCTCGTAACCCTTATACTTAGCCAAATGATTGGACCAAAAAATAAAAATAAATTAATTAATAAAAATTTTAAAAAGCGTGCAATTTTAAAGTGTAAGTAAACCTGAACACTAAATCGCTACATCTACAGACATCCACGCTCTAACACTAACCTATCTAGTCCTATAAAGAAGAGATCAGTATACATACGTTTTATGAAGCTGACCTTACCTGACCCCACGCTGAGCTGTCATCTGTGGCTTTGCTGTGTAAGCGGGTGCAGAGGACACATCCGACAACGGAAGCCCCATAGTAACATCACTTCCCATTCATTTCACAGCCGTTATCAGCTATATCCTACACAGTATATACGGATTTCTTCTTTACAGGGCTAGATAGGTTAGTATTAGATTGTGGATGTCTGTAGATGCAGGGATTTTAGTGTTAGGGTGGACTTTAAATTTCCTATAGAATTCAGAGGACACCCAAACTCATCTCTACTTTTTGCTTAGAGAATCCTTTTACTTCCTGCTGCATTTCTGAGATAGGAAATGAAGAGAAATCTCCCCTACGGGACACAGGCTGCCAGAACATGGGGGGGGGGGGGGGGTCACTCTTGAATCTTAAAGAGATATGTAGACAAAAAAAAAAAAAAAAAAAAAGGAAGAAGGGGAACAATAGTTTTTATCCCCAAGTCTCAAAAAATTGCTAAACTTGTGCGTTTAATAAATTGTATTTTTACATTTCTAAAAAAAAAAACACAAAACAGGTGTCCTGACACACTGATATCTCTGTTCTGGTCTGTTACCAGTGACAGGAATATTATGATACAAGAGTTAGCATAGTAAATAATTCCCAAGGCAGGAAATGCTCCGCCCAGTGCCATGTCCCATCCATGTGAAGGGTGAAGCATGCATGCAGTATGAGGTCATAGTGACACAGAACACATAGCAGGACATCAGCTCACCTTTTTTACTTTATTGTCCAGATCCATGTTCTGTGGGTCCATGTTCTGTGGGTTCCGGTCGCCCCGCCCGGGTGATGAGGACTCTATTGGCCGGCCGCTCTATCCGCAGCTGTCAGCTCTAACACACTTCTGCTTCTCTCAACTTAAACGTCCTGCGGCTCAACTGTGATAGCGAACAAAAGAAAGCTGTCAGCCAATCAGAGCCCGCACCTCGCTGATCTGTAGCCAATGGAGTACGCGATGAAGGTCCCGCCCATGAGACTAGTCTGCAGTGTAAGGTGTGCTGAGTGTGCAGAGCTGCCCCGCCTGCATATAGGTGAAGGGGCTGAGTGAGGCAGAGTCTCCTTCCTCCTCCCTTGTCCATAGACTTGCACTGTGCACTACATGCAGCTGGGGTGGGTGTGCCCTGTTAGTCAGCTGTACACAATGCTCTGTGTTTTCATAGGCAGAGAGATGGGGAATAGCTCATTCCTGAGTGGGGGAAAACACTGCCACAGGCTGGAGGAGGACTACAAGTCCCAGCAGACTCTTTACCACAGGCTGAGCAATGCAGTGTATGTGTCACCACCCAAGATACCACTTATCTGTGTCAACACCCCGCCTGTAGGAAATGGTGACTTTGTTTCCTGTTCTGCAGAACTGTTTACATGATAGGAGGAGCAGGTCACTGAAAGAGGAATGAGATTATAAGAGACGTGTGCTTATCTGGTATATATCAGATGTATACATGTGTAACCACTTCAGCCCCCGGAAGGATTTACCCCCTTAATGACCAGGCCATTTTTTTGCAATATGGCACTGCGTCGCTTTAACTGACAATTGCACAGTCGTGTGACGTTGTACTCAAATAAAATTGATGTCCTTTTTCCCCCACAAATAGAGCTTTCTTTTGGTGGTATTTGATCGCCTCTGCGGATTTATTTATTGCTCTATAAACAAAAAAAGACCGACAATTTTGAAAAAAAAATATATATATATTTTTTACCTTCTGCTTTAATACATATCCAAGAAAAATATATACAAAAACACATTTATTTATCAGTTTAGGCCAATATGTATTCTGCTACATATTTTTGGTAAAAAAAATTGCAATAAGCGTATATTGATTGGTTTGCGGAAAAGTTATAGCGTTTACAAAATAGGGGATAGATTTACGAACATTTCATATTTTTCTATTGTTTTTACTGGTAATGGCAGCGATCTGTGATTTTTAGCGGGACTGCGACATTGCGGCGGACAAATCTGACACTAAACGCCCTTTCACACTGGGGCAGTGGAGGCGGTAGCAGTAAATTGCTGCTAGTTTTAGCAGCGCTTTGCCGTTGTTATAGCGGGGCTTTGTCGTGCTATTCGGGTGGGAGCAGGGCGCTTTTAAAAAGGATTAAAAGCACCCGCTGCTGAAGCACTTTGCAGGCGCTTCGGCAGCGCTGCCCATGCATTCCAATGGGCTGGGGTGGTGGAGGATCGGTGTAAACCGCCCCAAAGATGCTGCTTGCAGGACTTTTTCTAATGTCCTGCGAGCGCACCGCCCCAGTGTGAAAGCACTCTGACTTTCATACTGGGACTGCAGATGAGACATTTTACAGGCGCTATTTTTAGCTCTAAAGCGCCTGAAAAACGCCCCAGTGTGAAAGGGGTCTAAGTGACACTTTTTGGGGACCAGTGACACCAACACAGCGATCAGTGCTATAAAAAATGCACTGATCACTGTATAAATGACACTGGCAGGGAAGGAGTTAACTACAGGGGCGATCAAGGGGTTAACTGTGTTCCCTCTGTGTGTTTCTAACTGTGTGTGGGAAGTGCTGACAGGAAAAACACAGAGATCGCTGTTCCTGATCACTAGGAACAGCAGATCTCCATGTTGTCCCCTGTCAGAACGGGGATCTGCCTTGTTTACATAGCAATACCTGTATCGCAATCGCGGGTGGCTGGTGTTCGCCAGGCATGCAAATCGGTTCCTCCTCCGTGCAGTGGGCATGCTCGCATGCCCACACTATTATATAAAATGACGTACAGGTATGTCGTTTCACACAATAGAGCCGTCCTGCCACAGTATATATGCACTGGGCAGTCTTTAAGTGGTAAAGCTGTTTTTATTTTTTCTGCGAATGCACCCACACTGTGATCATTATTATTATACAGGATTTATATAGCCACAACAGTTTGCACAGCGCTTTACAAAATGAAGGCAGACAGTACAGCTACAATACAATTTGGTACAAGAGGAATCACAGGGCCCTCGTACGTGCTCGCTGCATGGGCATGTGAGTGGCCGATTAGCAGCAGGAACCAACCCCCTCCTACTGCTTTTAACAGGGCTGTCGCTCACAGCTTATCATGGTAACCCCCAATTGGTGTTCTCACATGTAATCGCAGTGCGGGTGCATTCGCAAATATAGTGTGCGCCCCCAAGAGCCGCTAATTTGTGTCCTAGGTTCTCTTCCCACTAGTGCAGAGACAGCCAGGCAAACAGCAGCATTTACTCCTGGCTCAGTAAACAATCTAGGGGCTGCATTTTTAAAGTTTATTGCAGATTAACTTGGTTAGGGCTTAAAGTGTTTGTAAACCTAAAAAAAATTTTTAAAAATGTATCCTGTTCCTTTAAAGCATGTTATACAGTACAGTGCTTGTGGTGTGTCATTTGGCGCCCTGTATTACCTAAAATACCTGGCTGATCCTATCTGGTTCTGCCCTCTCCTCTATAAACTGACCACGTTTTATCATGGCTGCTGAGCCCTGACATTGTAGTCAGTTTACTTGCCTCTGTCATCAGCAGCACTCCTCTATCCCTCTCTCCCCCTCCTACCTGCCTGTCAGCTCTGATCCCCGGCCCTCCCCTCCTGCTGCTAAAATAATTGTGTCTTCTTGCTACAATCTCGTCTGTTATAGTAAATGATGTGCCCCAGTGTATGTGTTTTGTAAAAAATAAGCCACTGTATATCTTATTTTATAGCAGTGCTCACGTGACTGCCTCTCTCCTCCTCTCCTTCTCCTTGCTAACGTCAGTGGGGGATTCTCAGCCCTGCCCGCTGTAGCTGTCAGATCGAGAAAGGAGAGAGAGGCGGGCGGTCACGTGAGCGCTGAGTGGCGCTATAAAATAAGGTATACAGCAGCTTGTTTTTTACAAAACACATAAACTGGGGCACATCATTTACTATAACCACTTTAAAGTGATACTAAAGGATCGTTTTTGTTTTTTTTAAATAACAAACATATCATACTGACCTCCACTGTGCAGCTCATTTTGCACAGAGTGGCCCCTAACATCCATTCCTGGGGGGCCCTCGGCAGCTCTTGCGGCTCCTCCCCACATTAGATAACCCCCTTGGAGAAGCGCTCTCCCGAGGGGGTTACATTGCAGGCGAGCTTCCGAGTCCAGCATTCGGCGTCCATAGAGGCCGAATACAGGGCTCGGCCCTGCCCCCATTGGATTTGATTGACAGCAGAGGGAGCCAATGACTGCGCTGCTATCAATCTATCCAATCAAGAACCCATGGAGAGAGGGACGGCGGGGACACGCCGACGGAAATTCGGGGCTCAGGTAAGTAAAACGGGGGGGGGGGGCTAGGGCGCCGGTGACTGCAAGGTGTTTTTTCACCTTAATGCATAGGATGCATTAAGGTGAAAAAACATGAGCCTCTACAACCCCTTTAAGGAAAGCTGTGGGGTACTCAAGAACAGTGGTCTCTAAACTGCGGCCCAGGGGTCAGGTGTGGCCCTTTGCTTGCCTTTATTCCAGATAGCAAGCAATTGATTTGCACATTTGAAAATTACTTGCTAAGCTATTGCTGGACTTGCCAGTCCACACTGCATGACTCAACTTTTATTGCAAACATTCTGCAAGTCTGCAAGTTCTGGTTCAGTTGTGTTGTGCAATAGTCATCCCACCACAGGGGTCACTGTGACTTGCAGAGCTCTTGCTGTAGACTCACCACTGCAACTTTACTCATGCTAGAGACTTACCACGCAAATTTGCTACAAATTGGAAAGTGTCAACTAGAACTTGTGTTTCAAGTGCTCTGCAAGTGTACAACTTGCCAGTGAAAATGTGCAGCAAGTTAACAAGATTTACAATTCAAAACTGCCACTTTGTGGCAAGTTATCCTTGCTATCTGGGTATGCGGCCCTTGGGGCAATATTCCTTCCGCTGATACGAGGCAGTTTTCCTCAGACTGACACCAACAATGGGGCATAATTCCACTGATAGGCAGCATGGAGGAGCATAGATATGTGGCACAGATGTACAGTTATGTATGGTACTGATGGATGCCAATCAGTGCCAAACAATAATGCCTGCCAATCAGTGATGCCCATTGTGGGCACTGATTGATATCCATAGGGGGCACTGATTGGCATCCATTGGGGGCACTAATTGGCATCCCTGGTGGTTTAGGGTGGCATACCTGGTGGTGACATCCCTGGTGGTCCTAGTGGCGTCCCTGGTGGTCCAGTGTGGGCATCCTCAGGGGGGCTGCGCTGATAATCAATCAGCACAGACACCCCCTGTCAGAGGAGTAACCGGTCGGCTCTCCTCTACTCGAGTCTGACAGACGCGAGTGAGGAAAAGTTGATCACCGGCTCTTCCTGTTTACATCCTGATCATGCGTGATTGGACACGGCTGATCATGTGGTAAAGAGTCTCAGTCAATTAAAAAAAAAAAAGAGTCTCAGTCAGAGACTTTTTAACAACGATCGCCGTGATGCATGCCCCCGGGGGCGCGCAGCGGCTTAATATCCTGAAGACGTCATATGACGTCTGGTCAGGATGTTGAAACCACTTTGCCGTCGTCATTTTGCTATATGGTCGACGGCAAGTGGTTAAAGGTTTCAGTCATGTCTCCCCTTTCTCTTCTTTCCTCCAGACTGTACATATTAACCAATTGCCGACCACTCTATAGCCGAAGAACTGCTACTGTGCGGTCATCCAGGTCTAGGTCCTCCCAGAACCACGCCCCCCCCACACACACACGCCCACTGCGGTGCACTCTGTGAATGGGGTAAGGGGCCAATCAAAGGGCTTCTATACCACATGATCAGCTGTGTCCAATACAACTATATAGATCAGACCAAAATGAGGGACAAATGAGGGGGGCAGAGGGCCAGAGAGACTTTGGGAGTTATTTACTAAAGCTGAAGAGTGCAAAATCTGGTGCAACTCTGCATAGTAACCAATCAGCTTCCATGTTTTATTGCCAAAGCTTAATTGAACAAGCTAGAGTTAGAAGCTGATTGGCTATCATGCACAGCTGCACCAGATTCTGAGTGCACCAGCTTTAGTAAATCACCCCATTTGCTCCAAATCAGGGACAGTTTTTGGAGCTATAGGTCAATGATGTCGCGATCATCCCTGCCCTTGTGTATGTTCAGCTGGGTGGGTAATCTCCCATCTGTAACTAATTGGCCCAGCATTGAGGTCTTCCTTCCAAGTTTGGCCAATCATAGATTCAGACTGAACCTAAGCTCATCCCTACGGAGCAGGAGGATTTTTATTTCCCTGACATGTGTCTTATTTGTTTTAAAGCTACTCTCACTCTCAAAGGAAGACCCTCATTTTTCTTGCTAAAATGTCTTGATGTTTTACAAGAAAGAAAAAATTGGTACAGCCATGTATTTGATTTTTCCAAGTTGGTTCAACTGTACTTAGTTAATCGCCAACATAAAAGATGTGTTTCACATTGTAGTGAATCTGATTATAGACATAAGCTAGTATCAGGCAATAGGGAAAGATATGTTTGGTGATTCTTCTCCTTAGTCACATACTGTATACTGGTATGCTCTGAGTGTTAAAGAACGTGTACATCGTATAACCTGTGTTGTCACTTTTACTATAGCTTCACTTTGTCAATGGAGAACAGTGCTTACCAGGCCAACTATTTTCCAAAGAAAGCCAGTTCTTCTTTCCTTTGTGGAGACACCCATAAAAAGTTTGCTCATTTATGTTCTAGCCCTCAGACATCATGACAGTCCTGTGAGTCATTTCATAGTTGAGGTATTACAGAACAGGAGTCAGATATACAGTATGTTAGTGGACTAAGACCTTGTCTTTAGTACTTGTTTTTAGAGCTCATTCAAATAACTGAGTCCTGTTAAAGTGGAATTAAACTCCACTTTTGAACTTGTACCTACAGGTAAGCCTATAATAAGGCAGACCTGTATGTACTGTGAATATCTCCTAAACATATACTGTTTAGGAGATATTCACACAACATGAAGCTGAAGACGTCACCAGCGCATGTGCTCTGAAGGGACGCCATACTGTGCCAGACCTTCAGAGCTCTGTGCCGGAACCGAGGCCACTCATACAGCTAGAGCCCAGAAACCCAGAAGAAAGTGCATACTAGTATATTATGACTTAAACCTGCAGGGGGGGCCATTACCTTTTTTTTTTGCTGCTTTACTACCGTTTTAAAAAGAAGGGATGCTCTGGATAGCTGTTCAAATTCCATGGTCCTTTTTCTCAGGACATTTAACCACTTCCAGACCGCCGCACGGCGATATACATCCTAACTTTGAAGAGGAATATCGTTGTTACGGCAGCAGCTAGTTACCATAACCCCGGTATCCTCTTCTTTGGCCAGTGGTCCGGTTTCCGATAATAGTGGTCTTTGCGGCGCATTTGCTGCACGATCACTTTTATCGGTGGCGGGAGAGGGTGGCGCTGCAGTGCCCGCCGCCGCTTACTGGAGCTGTAAACCAGATTTGTATTTTTTTAGGGACATGCTTTGGTGTTGACAGGCCTTCACATTATCCAATGCTTTCAAAGTATGTCACAAAACTCAATAGTGTAAAAAGTAGCAGTAGCAATAGTGTATCTTTACAGAATAGAGAAGCTGTATAGGGGAGAAGTCAGGGGAAGATATATGGGTATACAGTGGGTATAGAAAAGGATCGTCCCCCTTTAAAATAATCACGTTTTGTTGCTTTGAAGCCTGAAATGAAGACAGACACAATTTATGTTTTATCCAGCTGTATTTACTAGTGCAACTTATAACAACCAATTGAAAGATATAACACCAACATGTCAGAAAAAATAAAAAATAAATGAAAAAAAGAATGGCTGAGTTGGAAAAAGAATCACCCCCCTTATGTCAGTATTTTGTTGAGCCACCATTTGCTTTAATTACAGTCTTTAGTCTGTTGGGATATGTCACTACTAACTTTGCACACCTAGACTTTGCAATATTTGCCCACTCTTCTTTTCAGAACTGCTCAAGTTCAGTTAAATTTGATGGTGACTGTTTGTGGACTGCCAGGTAATTCAATTTTAGTCTCATCTGAGCACCTTAAGTGCACCTTGAAGATTCTGAAGCCACATGGAAATAGGTGTTATAGTCAGGTGAGACTAAAATGTAATTATTTGGTCTCATCACCAAATGATATGTCTGGCGGAAATCCAATACAGCTCTCCATCCAAATAACAGCATTCCTCCAGTAAAGCATGGAGGTAGTAATATCCTGTTATGGGGTGTTTCTCTGCAGCAGGGACAGGAGCACTTGTCAGGATAGAAGTAAAATGGATGGGGCAAAATACCATCAAATTCTTGAGGGAAATCTGCTGCCCTCTGGCAGAAAGTTGTCAATGGGAAGGTGGTTTACCTTCCAACATGACAATAACTCAAAGCACACAGCAAAAATGACCACATGGTGGTTGAAGGAGAAGGAGGTGAGTGTCCTTGCATGTCCTAGTCAGAGCCCAGACTTAAACCCCATTGAAAATCTGTGGAATGACTTGAAGACTGCAGTCCACAAACGGTCACCATCAAATTTAACTGAACTTGAGCAGTTCTGCAAAGAAGAGTTGCAAATATTGCAAAGTTAGTAGAGAGAGTAACAGAAATGGTGTATGACATGCATCTTGATCACCCGGGAATGTGTGGTCTATATAAACTGCCCCTTACTGACTCCTTAGATCTCTTGTCAGGAGATCATGCGGGCGTGTGGCTGTCAACCCCAGCCTCAGGTATGCGCTGTAAACAGATCCCACATAAGCCTCCTGGAGAGGAATCCTCTACACGGTGGATGAACACTCGTTCCCCATGGAAAACCAAGTAAAAAAAGCTCCCATAGCGTAACAAGTTTCGATAATTTATTTAAAAAAGATAAAATTGGAAATACACTCACAATGTAGTAGAAAAGAATTCGTATAAGAACAAACACCGGCCGGCTTCAAACTGCTGCCCCTGGAAGTCATCAGTTGTGACGAAACGGCGTAGGGAGGAGCGACGTGCTGATGTCACCACGATCCTCGCTGATCCCGGAAGCTACGGGCAGCAGTTTGAAGCCAGCCGGCGTTTGTTCTTATACAAATTCTTTTCTACTACATTGTGAGTGTATTTCCAATTTTATCTTTTTTAAATAAATTATCGAAACTTGTTACGCTATGGGAGCTTTTTTTACTTGGTTTTCCATGGGGAACGAGTGTTCATCCACCGTGTAGAGGATTCCTCTCTTGGAGGCTTATGTGGGATCTGTTTACAGCGCATACCTGAGGCTGGGGTTGACAGCCACACGCCCGCATGATCTCCTGACAAATGATCTAAGGAGTCGGTAAGGGGCAGTTTATATAGAGGTGGAGGAACCTTTCTGTCACCACACATTCCCGGGTGATCAAGACGCATGTCATACACCATTTGGATTTCTGTTACTCTCTCCTTGGCAAAAGATTTTTATCTATATGAACTCTTCACTCTATGCACTCTGCATTTGGACTGTATCTGTTCATCGATTCTATCAATAAGTTGATTTTAATCACGAATATAATTATTGTTTCACTGCGAATTCACTATATACGGATGTTCAATTTGTATGTAATAAGGTGACCTCATCATTTTATTGTTTGATTTTTATTTCACACATTGCAGCACAGCTATTTTCTGTTTTTGTATGTTTATTAAGTGAATGTGTCTCACATTTATAGTTGCAGCTATTTTGTTCACATCTAGTGCTCTCTGGGGATAGCGCAGTAATTTTTCCAGCTAAAAGTTAGTAGAGACATATCCCAACAGACTAAAGGCTGTGATTAAAGCAAAATGTGGTCCAGCAAAACACTGACATAAGGGGGTGATACTTTTCCCAACTTAGTGATTCTATTTTTTAATTTTTTTCGGACATTTTGGTGTCTTTGACTTGGTTGTTATACGTTGCACTAGTAAATAGAGCTGGATAAAACAAAAACTGTGTCTGTGTTTCAGGCTGTAAACCAACAAAATGTGATTATTTTAAAGGAGGTGATTTTTTTTCTATACCCAAGGTAAATGCATTTTAGTGCACACAAACACAATATAATACCTATGTGTTGTTAAAATATAACATATGATGTTGTGCCAAGTAAATAGATACCAATACAATGTTTTAAATGGTTTTGCAGGTTACAAATTTAGAGTTAAACATGAGCTCTGGTGCAAGAACCATTACTCTCACTCTGGCGTTCGTGATGATACCTCACGTGTTTTGCAGTTATCTTTACATTTACACATAAGGAGGAGGGATACTTTAAATTTAAAAAAATGTTTTACATTCATTTTTTTTTTACATTTTTTTATTCAACTTTATTGACATCACATTCTTTTTGATAGCTTGGGCAGTGACATGAACCCTTTATGGAGAGATCTATTAGACCCCTGATCCCTCCTCTGCCCTCCACGGCAGCCGATCAAACTGATGAACTGATAGGTTAATTTGTTTTGCCCCAACATTTATAAGCATGTAAAAATATTTGTAAGCTGCTTTGGGGGACAGGGATGAAAGCGCTGCATCATATATTTCCTTTATATAGGTATGGTAAATATACATTCTGCATTTTTCAAATGGCGTAAAACAGCATATATTACAATGGGTAGTTATGCACCAGGAAATATACAGTCTTTTATAAACATATACTGTATAAATACACTGGGAAGTATGTTGTAATTCAGTCAAACACTTACTAATGTATAAACAAGTAACTACAATTCTTCCTATAAAGTTCACTTTAGTCCATTTAAATAACAGATGATCTAGCAGATTCAGTAAAGATCTTCATTCAAACAGTTCCTACAGCTAAAAGTGAAATACTTGAATAAAGGCCAAGGGAAATTTAGATTTTTCAATCATTTCCCAAGAAATATATCATAAGATGTAATGTAGAAAAATTGCAACCATGGCACTGGAAGCTGGTATAGCCCCTTTTAGCAGAAATGACTTCTTGTAGGTGTTTTGCATAACTGCCCACTAATCTCTGACATGGACTCTGCAAAATTTTTGACCACTCCATCATGCAAAATACCATCAGCCGCACAATGTTTTTGAGTTTCATTGCATGAAATGCCTGTTTCAAATCCCCTCACAACATTTAAATGGGATTCAAATAAGTGTTTTTTCCGTGATAGATTTGCTAGTGTGCTCCAGGTCATTATCGTGTTGGAAGATTAATCTCTGGTGTAACTTCAACTTTCAGGAAGATGGCCTCACATTCTCATCAAGCACAGTTTGATATTGTGCAGAATTTATAAACTGATTTGATGAACGTAAGCTGCCCAGCTCCTGAAGTAGCAAAGCAACCTCAAACTGTCTAAGCTTGGGCAAATAAAAAAATATCCCTTGCATTACCTGAACTGCAAGGGTTAATTACTCATTACCTGATTTTCCATACCTCCCTGCAGCTAGACCAGTTCCTGTAGCTTCAGCACTCTCACGCTCCACCTGTCTAGGGTCATGACATCATCAAGACCAGAGCAGCATTCATAGTTGGAGCGCTGGACTTAAGGACCATGAGGGACAGTCTACCACAAGATGGAGGGGGAGCTTCCCCTGCCAGGGAGCAGAGGATCGGGTAAGTAAAACTGTTTCTCCTCTCCCCTAGACAAAATGAGCACTTAACCCTTGCAGCTGAGGCACAGCCCCACTGCAAGAGATAACTTATTTGCCTGGATTTGGGCTTTAACATATTTCACCACCATGCTTCACAGCTGGTATGAGGATCTTATTCTGAAGTGGTGTCCTTGGTTTGCGCCATGACTACTGCTCCTTTGGCAAAAACAACTCTTTGATCAAATCAAACATTTGATTCATAAGTCCAAAGCACCTTCTTACAGGAGGCCTAATCTTTGAATGTATGTTCAAAGGCAAATTGTAGTCTTGCTCTAATGCTCTTTTTGGACAGCTAAGACTTTTTCCTGGCACAACTCATATGCTGGTACAATTGGTGAATGCTCCCACAGAGACTGCCTCAGAGAACGTTTCCACAAAGGCTGCTGCCCCAGAGAACGCTACCACAAAGACTGCCTCAGAGAACACTTCCACAAAGACTGCCCCAGAGAATGCTCCCACAGAGACTGCCTCATAGAACACTTCCACAAGTTCTGGCCCAAAGAACGCTTTCACAAAGACTGCCCCATAGAACGCTCCCACAGAGACTGCCTCAGAGAACACTCCCACAGAGACTGCCTCAGAGAACGCTTCCACAAAGTCTGCCCCAAAAAACGCTTCCATAAAGGCAGCCCCATAGAACGCTCCCGCAAAGACTTCTCCAGAGAGCGCTCCCACGGATACTGCCCCAGAGAATGCTCCCACAGAGACTGCCCCAGAGAATGCTCCGACAAAGACTGCCCCAGAGAATGCCCCTACAAAGACTGCCCCAGAGAATGCTCCCACAGAGACCCAGAGAATGCTCCCACAGAGACTTCCCCAGAGAATGCTCCCACAGAGACTGCCCCAGAGAATGCTCCCCCAGAGACTTCCCCAGAGAATGCTCCCACAAAGACTGCCCCAGAGAATGCTCCCACAGAGACCGCCCCAGAGAACGCTCCCACAAAGACTGCCCCAGAGAATGCTTCCACAGAGACTGCCCCAGAGAATGCTTCCACGGAGACTGCCCCAGAGAACGCTCCCACAGAGACTTTCCCATAGAACGCTCCCACAGTGACTGCCCCAGAGAACACTCTCACAGAGACTGCCCCAATGAATGCTCCCACAGAGACTGCTCCAGAGAATGCTCCCACAGAGACAGCCCCAGAGAATGCTCCCACAGAGATTGCCCCAGAGAGTGCTCCCACAGAGACTGCCCCAGAGAATGCTCCCACAGAGACTGCCCCAGAGAACACTCCCGCAGAGACTTCCCCAGAGAATGCTCCCACAGAGACTGCCCCAGAGAATGCTCCCACAGAGACTGCCGCAGAGAAGGCTCCCACAGAGACTGCCCCAGAGAACACTCCCAAAGAGACTGCCCCAGAGAGTTCTCCCAGAGCATGCCCCAGAGAACAATGTTTTTGAATGTTTTTTCACTTTTTGTTTTGTCAGTAATGTGTTTTAGTTTTTGATCCTGTCAGCAGGGTCAATTTTTAATATTTCTAATTTTCACATCACCACTGGGTTCCCACTTTCTCATCTCAAAGAGGAATAGCACCACATCTACACCCTTTTAAATTCTTTGCCCCAGAGAACACTCCCACAGAGACTGGCCCAGAGAATGCTCCCACAGAGACTGCCCCAGAGAATGCTCCCACAGAGACTGCCCCAGAGAACGCTCCTACAAAGACTGCCCCAGAGAATGCTCCCACAGAGACCCAGAGAATGCTCCCACAGAGACTTCCCCAGAGAATGCTCCCACAGAGACTGCCCCAGAGAATGCTCCCCCAGAGACTTCCCCAGAGAATGCTCCCACAAAGATTGCCCCAGAGAATGCTCCCACAGAGACCGCCCCAGAGAACGCTCCCACAAAGACTGCCCCAGAGAATGCTTCCACAGAGACTGCCCCAGAGAATGCTTCAACGGAGACTGCCCCAGAGAACGCTCCCACAGAGACTTCCCCATAGAACGCTCCCACAGTGACTGCCCCAGAGAACACTCTCACAGAGACTACCCCAGAGAATGCTCCCACAGAGACTGCTCCAGAGAATGCTCCCACAGAGACAGCCCTAGAGAATGCTCCCACAGAGATTGCCCCAGAGAGTGCTCCCACAGAGACTGCCCCAGAGAATGCTCCCACAGAGACTGCCCCAGAGAACACTCCCGCAGAGACTTCCCCAGAGAATGCTCCCACAGAGACTGCCCCAGAGAATGCTCCCACAGAGACTGCCCCAGAGAAGGCTCCCACAGAGACTGCCCCAGAGAACACTCCCAAAGAGACTGCCCCAGAGAGTTCTCCCAGAGCATGCCCCAGAGAACAATGTTTTTGAATGTTTTTTCACTTTTTGTTTTGTCAGTAATGTGTTTTAGTTTTTGATCCTGTCAGCAGGGTCAATTTTTAATATTTCTAATTTTCACATCACCACTGGGTTCCCACTTTCTCATCTCAAAGAAGAATAGCACCACATCTACACCCTTTTAAATTCTTTGCCCCAGAGAACACTCCCACAGAGACTGCCCCAGAGAATGCTCCCACAGAGACTGCCCTAGAGAATGCTCCCACAGAGACTGCCCCAGAGAACGCTCCTACAAAGACTGCCCCAGAGAATGCTCCCACAGAGACCCAGAGAATGCTCCCACAGAGACTTCCCCAGAGAATGCTCCCACAGAGACTGCCCCAGAGAATGCTCCCCCAGAGACTTCCCCAGAGAATGCTCCCACAAAGACTGCCCCAGAGAATGCTCCCACAGAGACCGCCCCAGAGAACGCTCCCACAAAGACTGCCCCAGAGAATGCTTCCACAGAGACTGCCCCAGAGAATGCTTCCACAGAGACTGCCCCAGAGAATGCTTCCACAGAGACTGCCCCAGAGAACGCTCCCACAGAGACTTCCCCATAGAACGCTCCCACAGTGACTGCCCCAGAGAACACTCTCACAGAGACTGCCCCAGAGAATGCTCCCACAGAGACTGCTCCAGAGAATGCTCCCACAGAGACAGCCCCAGAGAATGCTCCCACAGAGATTGCCCCAGAGAGTGCTCCCACAGAGACTGCCCCAGAGAATGCTCCCACAGAGACTGCCCCAGAGAACACTCCCGCAGAGACTTCCCCAGAGAATGCTCCCACAGAGACTGCCCCAGAGAATGCTCCCACAGAGACTGCCCCAGAGAAGGCTCCCACAGAGACTGCCCCAGAGAACACTCCCAAAGAGACTGCCCCAGAGAGTTCTCCCAGAGCATGCCCCAGAGAACACTCCCACAGAGACAGCCCCAGAGAATGCTCCCACAGAGGCTGCCCCAGAGAATGCTTCCACAGAGACTGCCTCAGAGAATGCTCCCACAGAGACTGCCCCAGAGAACACTCCCAAAGAGACTGCCCCAGAGAGTGCTCCCAGAGACTGCCCCAGATAACACTCCCACAAATACAGCCCCAGAGAATGCTCCCACAGAGACTGCCCCAGAGAGTGCTCCCACAGAGACTGCCCCAGAGAACGCTCCCACAAAGACTGCCCCAGAGAATGCTCCCACAGAGACTGCCCCAGAAAATGCTCCCACAGAGACTGCCCCAGAGACTGCTCCCACAGAGACTTTCTCAGAGAATGCTCCCAGAGACTTCCCAAGAGAACACTACCACGGAGACAGCCCCAGAGAATGCTCCCTGAAAGATAGCCCCAGAGAATGCTTCCACGGAGACTGCCTGCCCCCCCCCCAAGGCCCACACTGATTAGGACAGAGAGACAGAGTAAGCTACCATCAGTCCCTGGCTAAATAGAATGTGAAGCACTGAGATAGACAAGGTGGGGAGCTGGGCATGTCCTAGGCAGGCTTTTTTGTTAATGGCGCAGTGGCTGGCATGCACAGTTCAAAGCTGGGAACAAGCTTATCTTTTTGGGCACTTTTCTCCTGTCCACAATTACAGACAAGAGAAAACTGCCTGTTTTTTTACAAACCATTCATAAATTTACAGATGGTTGGCAGCACTGCTATGCATCAAAAGAAGTGCCTGCACATTTTTTTCCAAATTGTATGGACATGCATTCCATTCCTTGTCATACATTGTTGCATGAAGCTGAAGCACAAAAAATCACCTAGGAGTAAATGTCCCTTTCACGCCTGAGCTGAGTGTCTTTGGTTGTTTTTTGGGGTATTTTGAGAGTATCTGCAGGCATTTTTGCATGGGTTTCAGCCTTAAGCATTTTGTTATTATTATTTTTAGCCAACGAGAGCTAGTTATGTGCATTTTTCAAGTGCTTCTATTGAAGAATATCGTTGAAGTGCATTTTGGTAATGGTTAAAGCCCAACAAGCCCAAGTAACCACTGAGAAGGTTAATTTATTGTTAAGCTCTAGGGTAGAGTAAAAGTGCTTTTTTCTTGTTTGACCCTCTTCTCTCTCCAGCAGAAGGCGCTCCCCTATTCCCTGGCGGAGGACCATTTCTTTGCATCATGATGTCGAATATAGGGCTATGCATTGGTCTTGATGACATCAGGACCTTAGACCATTGGAGCATGGGGGAGAAGTTGCTGAGGGGACCTGTCTAGCAGCATAAATGATCGGGTAAGTAAATTACCAAGTCCCCTAGACCTAAATAAGCAATTAACCCTTGCAGTATAGGCGCAGCCCCATTGCAAGGCAAAATTTTTAAGTTTCTTAAGGTTGGACCTTAAAGTTACACAAAACACTGAGTAATAACGAGGCCTAAGAGTTTATTATAAAATTAAAATCCTACATAGCTCAGGGGTGATCTGCAGGCAGACGTTACTGTGACAATATAAAAAGAAAAAAATTATAATTATGCAAATGAGGAGCCTGGACAGATAAATATATTCTTGTAGTTATTTTAATACCCAAACAGTGCCCACATCTAATAGAAGGATGCAGATGTTGTTTGGCTGACAGTTTTCTATCCGGCTCCTTCTATTTATTAAAGGATTTCAGGCATAGTATTATTAACCAGCCCATCCAATTATTGAGTTTTGGCCAGTTCCCTGTTATAACTGCCAGCAAGGCAATTATGAAGGCTCTAGCCTTGACATATCCTGCAACCAAATTTGTTTGCAATATCACTGTTTCTGGTGAAGACCAAACACTCCAAGGTCCCTCACCTAAAAGAGAGCGTTCCACCACTTGAAGCCAAGGCTGGGATTTACTATTTACTATAGTTTGTTCTGATTCCTCTGTGTGTCTCATCTTTGATTATATTCCAAACCTATACCACTTCTTTGTCTGCTTGCCTCCTCTGATTCTTGATCCTCCCTGTTGCTTTATATGTTGCCCTTGGTTGCCAATTATAAACCAGTCAATTGTAGTCTTTTACTGAACTACTGGGGGTTATTTACGAAAGGCAAATCCACTTTGCACTACAAGCGCAAACTACAAGTGCACTTGAAAGTGCAGTCGCTATAAATCTGAGGGGTAGAAGTCGCTATAAATCTGAGGGGTAGATCTGAAATGAGGGGAAGCCCTGCTGATTTTATCATCCAATCATGTGCAAGCTAAAATGCTGTTTTTTTATTTTCCTTGCATGTTCCCCTCGGATCTAGAGGGACTGCACTTCCAAGTGCACTTTTGGTGCAATTTCAAGTGCACTTTGCACTTGTAGCTTGCACTTGTAATTCAAAGTGGATTTGCCTTTCGTAAATAACCCCCACTGTGTATCAGTTATATTATAGATATAATATGTGTTTCATATTTATGTTAAAGTGGATCTATACTCATGCACTGTGGAGCTCCATGCAAGGCTCTGACATCTTCAGACAGTCTGCTTCTGGGTACCAATCTCCAACTGCTTTTATTGGCTGGACCAAGAAGACTTTGCTCCATGCATACGCAAAGGTTTATTAGTTTCATCACTGACAAAATTGTACAGCTCAGTTTACAGGGTGGACAGGCAAGTAAAAAAACTTCAATTCAGAAGAGAAACGCATTAAAAACTTCTGCATTTAAAATCCTGCCTGTTTGCCTTTTTGCCGGAAATTCCACTTTAATGTTAATATTGTACTGTAACATTATTACTGTAAATGAGAGTGAACATATATAGACTGTTTCACTTTGCAGTGTGGATTTTGGTAATAATAATAAAGTTTATTTTATTTTATAAAGCGCCTTTAAAATGGTGGCTTCCAAAGCACTTTACGGTTAAAACACAAGAAACACACAGGATAACATAAAGGAAAAGGGATAATTAAATAAAAGCGTGTCTAAAGAAAAATGTTTTAGATTTAATTTGAATGAGTTTAGAGAAGATGACTCTCTGGGGTTCTTAAAGCGGAGTTCCGTTGATAAAAAAAAAAATTAAAAGTCAGCAGCTACAAAAAGTGTAGCTGCTGACTTTTAATAATCAGACACTCACCTGTCCCACAATCCAGCGATGCGAGCGTATGAAGCCCCTCTCCTCTCCCCCTTCTCTTCATGGCACCAGCATTCTTACTGTAGGCAAAAGACTATGGCTTCACAGCCGGGCACGCACTGCGCATGTGCGAGCCATGCTGCTTGGTGTGAATGGCCGGGCAATCTTCTGGAACCTGTGACGTTTCCCTGAAGATTGCAGGGAGGGAGGGGGGAGAGGTGAACTTCCTTCCTGCGCCGCGGAGCCCCGGGAGGAAGTGGGAGCTGAATGCCTCCCAAAAGAGGGTATCCCCCCCCCCCAAAAAAAAATGACATGCCAAATGTGGCATGTCAGGGGGTCACCACCACTTAAAGTGGAAGTTCTATTTCTGGGTGGAACTCCGCTTTAAGATGTGAATTCCAGAGTTGTGGAGCATAACAGGAGAAGGCTCTGTCTCCCATCGAGTGTAGGTGAGTAGGGGGGACACACAGCAAACCAGAATTTGAGGAGCGGAGGTTACGGGGGGGGGGAGGTAAGTTCAGAGAGATAATGTGGTGCCAAGCCATGAAGAGCCTTATAAGTGAGCAAGAGGATCTTTAAGTCTATGCAAAACCTGATGGGTAGCCAGTGCAAGACTCCAGGGTTGGGGTAATATGATAAATTGCACCAGACCTAGTCAGTACTCTGGCTGCAGAATTTTGAGCATATTGAAGTAGATTGATAGTGGATTTAGGTATACCAGTGAGTAGAGCATTGCAGTAGTTAAGTCAGGAGAACACAAATCAGCTTTTCAGCTACAGTGTATGATAGCATAGGACACAGCCAAACAATGTTTCTCAAGTGGAAAAAAGATGTTCTGACAAAATTTTGAACATGTGGATCAAAGGTTAAACTAGCATCAAATATCACCCCCTAGATTTTTCAATTTAGACTGAAGCTCAAGTACAGTGCCATCTTGCCATCTATAGATAAGCTATTAGGACTGGCCTTACGTAATTGATTGGGGGGGTTGAATAAGCATGACTTCAGTCTTGTCACAGTTTAATTGAAGTAAATTATGGGCCAGCTGAGTTTTTTTATAACAAATACAGTTAGATAGGAGAGAAGCGGCCAAAGTATGACTTTTTGTTAACCAGTGTAGGAACACTAAAATGCCTGCTGTCTTGATAACTGTATGTGTCCAGGGCTTTTGGTGGTAGATGGCTTCCAGGGGAAAATTAAGCACTATTTAAAGATGATAAATATATATCAACCCAGACATGTTGGCAGGGTGGCAAAAGGATGATGCTTTGCTTTCCTTAGAAGTAATATGAGTTTACTTGGTAGTGTGACTTTTCAAGCTTCTACAGCTAGGTAATCTCAAACAATGACACTTAAATCTTTTTTGGCAGAATAAAATAAACAACATATTTTGTCTGGAATTCAAATGTTTGCATTTCTAATTTATACTACTGTGAACACTTAGTTTAAGTCTAAATGTTTAAGTGACTACCAAACAAACGGGTTTCAGTTTACCACTTCTTTATTTTCAGATTATATTTGTAGACAGTTAGACAATAACACAAAGGAACATAGTACATGTCTGCTTCAGTGAATTATTTTTTTGTTATGTAAAAATTACAAATATGCCATTAGTTAAAGCATAATGTTTTTTTAATGAGATCATCAGAATATGATATTAAATTCAGCACAGTAGTAGACATCTCAGCATTTTGAATGTTGCAGTCTTCATTTTTGCTTTCCATAACAACCGTAAAAATGCAGAGGCCTTTTTATTTTCCCAAACATCTCCTTTTACTTGTATTACTGCCATTATTCATTCTGTTTCTAACAGGTCTTAAATCAGTCAATTTAAAGGTAAAAGCTACATAGTACCTTGCTTCTGATAGGGATATTCTATTCAATCCAGTACTACTTGTATGTCATGGTAATCATTTAGTAACCAGACTGTTGGCTGGCCTTGAACTTAAAGTGATTGTAAAGTCAGAAGGTGTTTTATCCTAATGCATTCTATGCAATAAGATAAAAAGCTTTCTGTGTGTAGCAGCCCCCCTCAGCCCCCCCTAATACTTACCTGAGCCCCCTCTAGATGCAGCAATGTTTGACTGAAGTAATTTGACTCAAGTAATTAAGTGGATGTAAAGAACTGATGTAACAAACTGATGTAAACTGATACGGTTTTTTTTTTTGAAAAAACGTGACTGAACCAGACTGAACCAGACTTGAAACAAACTGAAGGCATGTGTGAAAGGGGTCTTATATCACATCAGCATGGCCGTGAAGCAGTGGAACATTTTATGAGATCAGATGACCTATCGGATATCCAGAGGGAATTTATTTAGAATCTCTTGAATTACACGATGGGTCACATTTATTTTTGGTTCATAGGATCCTATTATTTGCAGAACAAAGGTGTGGCCACGGGGGCAAAATTTGCACCTAGCATGGCCAACCTGTTCGTGGCTAAGTGGGAGGAGGATGTTATCTATCAAAGACCTAGACCGGAGTTGATTCTCTGGAAAAGGTATTAAGACGACATCCTCCTCCTATGGGATGGCGACTTTGAATCGCTTAATGCGTTCATGATCATGTTGAATGATAATGACAGGGGTATCATTTTACAACATGAGGCAAGTAAAACAGAAATCCATTTCTCGGATTTAAGACTTCAAATTGTGGATAGTGATATCATCACATCCACATAATTTAAAGAAACAGACAGGAATTGATTTAATAGTAATAATAGCTGTCATAATGGTGCTTGGTAGAGATCCGTCCCTAGGAGCCAGTTTCTGAGGCTTAGGAAACATTGCACTATTCAGGATAACATCCTACAGGACACTTCTATTCTTAAACAAAGATTTTTGGAGAAGGGTTATGAGGTAGATGAATTAGAGGGGGCTCTGAAAAATGTTGCTGAGAAGAACAGAGATGATCTATTAGTGTCTAGAGTTGGTGGTCCAGTTGACTCCTTTAAATTTGCCATTTTCACCACATACTCTAATCAGCATTATGCCGTAAAGAATATTATGTGGAAACATTGGAGTGTGCTCAGAAATGATAGGGTTTTGGGACCACATCTCCCCCCAAAAACCCTCAGGTTGTTTATAGGGGTGTTCCCTCCCTGAGACTGCAGATGGCGTCTAATATAACTGAATCCCCCCAAAAACTTTTTTTTTCAGAATATGACAAATCATTTGTCTATGTTACGCTTAAATTAAATAAAAAGTAAATAAATAATATAAACAAGTGAGTCCAAGAGTCACAAACGTGACACAAAAGTGAAAATTTGAATGTTGTGTCACCAACTTCCTCCACCTTGTGCCACCACCACCAAAAAAATAGGATGTGCCCTTACCAAAGAGCGTTGACCACCTATTACGGAGGGTCAACATACGCTCGTATGTCTTGAAAAACTTCACGTCTGTAAAGAGGTCCGCCCAACAGAAACTTCAAGCCACCACCGGGAAAAACATCAGGTTTCTTTTACTCCAACCGTGACATCAGGTCATATACCCCAAATGAGAGACAAACGCCACAATAGTGTAAAACCTTTTTTACCCAGATTTAATGAAGGTTATGCACTTACATGAAAAGACGATCAAAACAGCATGTACGGGACACAGTGGTTTCAGAGGTAGATTCTCCAAAGGCGATGTCAAGAAAATACGCTAACGCTCGACCGGTTTTGTTGCTAATTAGGGCAAATGCTCCGATGCTTCACCCAATACCTGGGCAGTCAGGAATGATCAGTGCAGTGGGGGGGGGGGGGGCGGGGGGCAGTTACAAGCAACGATCTTCCTGTATAGATTTCAACAAAGCAGCTGACAGCCGCTTCTCCTATTGAAATCTATACAGGGGGATCGGTGCTTGTAACTCCCCCCTCTGCAGCACCAATCATCCCTGACTGTCCCCATGTCCTCCTCCGTGCACCGCTGCTGTCCCCCTCCGTGTACCGCTGCTGCCCTCCTCCGTGACCCGCTGCTGTCCCCCTCCGTGACTTGCTGCTGTCCCCCTCCGTGTACCGCTGCTGTCCCCCTCCGTGCACCACTGCTGTCTCCCTCTGTGACCCACTGCTGTCTCCCTCCTGACTCTGTCCATTCATAACTGAGCATGGTAAACTGTTTACTATGGTTCAGTTTATGTATGGAGAGGAGCCTCTGTCCCCTGTCCATTCATCTCCAGTGCAGCTAAGGCTGCAGAGAAAGGGACTGGGGAATCTGTGTCCTCAGTCCCTTTTCTCTGTCTCAAAGGGGAGATGTCAGGGGTCTGTTAAGACCCCTGAGATCTCACCAAAGGCCCCCAACAGGGCTGATTAAAAAAAAAAAAAAGAATTGCAATAAATAATAAAAAAGTTAATTGTAAAAAATATTAAAAAATAAAATAAAAAACACACCGACCCCGTTCCATCCCCCCCCCCCCAAAAAAAAAATAAGAAAGCATTGTAAAAAAAATAAAATTAAAAATTAAGAATAGAAATTGTAAAAAAGAATTAAATAAAAAACTACTGACACAGTCCACACATCATCAGTGATGTATACTAGTGCCACTGTCACATGACATTAAAAAAAGTATCGGTAATCGGTATTGGCGAGTACTTGAAAAAAGTATCAGTACTTGTGCTCGGTCTTAAAAACGTGGTATCGGGATGACCCTAGTTACTATGCACAGGTACACCAGATTCTGTGTGCTTCAGTTTTAGTAAATCTCCCCTATGTTTTTTTATGTGTTTTAATGTTTTCATTTGCACAAATTACCTAAAAAATAATAATTAAAGTCTAACTCCAGCTTTGCTATCACTTTAAATAGTTTTGTTCCTTTATACATCACAGTAGTAATCACAAAATTAAATGAGTACTAATAATGGTAAGAACAAATATGAGGAGTGAGAGGATTTCCTTTAGTTGAACTAACAAAAGTGTGCCCATTCTAGAGCTGGTAACATTGAGGATATTCAATATAATTTTAACTGGTTGCCGCCCACCCACCGTCAAATGAGGGCGGGGCGGTGTGGCTCTTGTTCTGGGATGCCGACATATGACGATGTCCCAGAACAGCCACTCTCGCGGGCCCGCGGGGGCGCGCAGCACAGCGATCGTGGCCGGGCCGTGTTGCTAGGAAAGCGTCCGTGGCTCTTTAAACATGTGATTGGCTGTGTCCAATCACAGCTGGTCACATATAAACAAGGAAGTGCCAGTAACCGGCACTCCTCGCCTCACACTGACAGAGTGTATGGCGAGGAGAGCCGATCAGCGGCTCCTCCACGCAGGAGGACATTTAGGAATGTAATCAGGGCACTGATCATCAGTGCCCTGATTACAATAGTGAAAAATAGTGTCATCATACAGTGCCCACCAATGCCAGTGATCAGTGCCCACCAGTGGCAGCAATCAGTGCCCACCACTGCCCACAAGTGCCACCAATCAGTGCCCATTAGCGATGCCAGTCAGTGCTGGCAATCAGTGCTGCCTATCAGTGCTGCCCATCAATGCTCATCACTGCTGTCAATCAATGTAGAGTGTGGAGGGTTGACAGTGGGCACTATGTACAGGAGAGGAGTGTGGAGGGTATGATGGGGGAAGTATGTACAGGAGAGGAGTGTGGAGGGTATGATAGGGGCAGTATGTACAGGAGAGGAATGTGGAAGGTATTATGGGGCAGTATGTACAGGAGAGGAGTGGGGAGAGAAAGACAGTTGGCAGTATGTACAGGAGAGGAGTATGGAGGGTATGATGGGGCAGTATGTACAGGAGAGGCGTGTGAAGGGTATGACAGTGGGCAGAATGTACAGGAGAGGAGTGTGGAGGGTATCACAGTGGGCAGTATGTACAGGAGAGGAGTGTGGATGGTATGATAGTGGGCAGTATGCACAGGAGAGGAGTGTGCAGTGAGCAGTATGTACAGGAGACAAGTGTGGAGGGTAAGACAGTGGGCTGTATGTACAGGAGAAGAGTGTGGAGGGTATGACAGTGGGCAGTATGTACAGGACAGGACAGTGGAGGGTAAGACAGTGGGAAGTATGTGCAGGAGAAGAGTGTGGAGGGTATGACAGTGGTCAGTATGTACAGGAGAGGGTGTGGAGGGTATGACAGTGGGCACTCTGTATAGGAGAGAAGCATGGAGGGTATGACAGAGGGCTCATGTATAGGATAAAAGTGTGGACAGCATGACAGTGGGCACTATGTATAGGAGAGAAGTGTGGAGGGTATGACAACAGGCACTATGTATAGGAGAGGAGTGTGGAGGGTATGACAGTGAGCAGTATGTACAGGAGAGAAGTGTGGAGGGTATGACAGCGGGCACTATGTACAGATGAGGAGGATTAAGGAATCTGGGAAGTAAAAATGTAAAGGTTTGTGAAAGTGTGTTTAGGAACTGTGTAGTGGTTAAGCGGGCCATGCATGGATTGAAATTAAGCCAATTAAGCAGAGACCAGCCATAGTCGATCTACAGTTGTGCTCATAAGTTTAGTCTGGGGCTGCTTTGCAGCTTCAGGACCTGGACGACCTGCCATAATTGAAGGAACCATGAATTCTGCATTCTACCAGAAAATACAAAAGGAGAATGGCTGACCATTAGTTTGTAACCTCAAGCGCACTTGGGTTATGCAGCAGAACAATGATCCGAATCACACCAGCAAGTCCACCTTTGAAAGGCTAAAAAAAAAAATGAAATTAAGGTTTTGGAGTGGCCTAGCCAAAGTCCGGACATAACTCCGATTGCGATGCTATGGCATGACCTTAAACAGGCTGTTTATGCTCGAAAACCCTCCAATGTGGCTGAATTAAAACAATTCTGCAAAGAAGAGTGGGCCAAAATTCCTCCACATTGATGTGAAAGACTCATTGCTAGTTTTCACAAATGCTTTATTGCAGTTGTTGCCACTAAGTGTGGCACAACCAGTTATTAGGTTTAGGGTGCAATCACTTCTTTACATAGGGCCAGGCAGGTTTGGGCAGAAAATGAAATCATAATTTAAAAACTGCACTTTGTATTTACTCAGATTGTCTTTGTGTAATATTAAAATTTGGTTGATGATCTGAGTCATTTAATGTGTCAAATATGCAAAAAAAGAAAAAATCAGGAGGGGGCAAATACTTTTTCACAGCACTGTACACACAACTGCTGTGGCACGTGTGTACAATATATACATCAAGTAGACTCTTGTATTACCTTTCAGCTACTCCCACTGTAGGTGAACTCTTCAAATGTACTGTGCTTCACAAATAACCGGGCAGAAACTGTTGATCCTTGCAAGCTTTGTAGATATATATACAAAAGTCAGATAACTGAACACAAATGAGAAGAACAAAACAGAGCACACTGGATAGTGCAGATAAAATGTGTTTTCATAAATAAAATGGTAAACGTATTACTTACAATCACTTGGATCATGGCACACCACCAGAAGTAGAGTACCTGGTCCACAGCTACTCTCACTAGGCAGCTGGTATAAGGAGAGGATGGTATCACAAATGAAAAGCTTGCAGAAGGGATATTGGGTAGACCTTGGAGAGAAGCTCTACAAATCTTTCCCTGGAAAAAAGACCAAAATTGCATTCTGGAAACTGAAGCACTTTCAATACATGTTTCTGGGCCATGCCTGTGCATCAGAGTGGATGACTGGTGCTTGGAGAGCTTAAACTAGATAATGATGAGAAGGAAATGGGTCCAAAGAAACCCACAATATTAGGAAACTTGAGCTGGGGCCAATTGGTAGTGAAGCCAGTAAACAAACCAAATATGCCAAGAGCAAAAACCAGTGGGGGCACGTCCATACGGGGCGCAGGTGCGCCGCCCCCCCAAATCCATGTGCCCGGTGCCTAATCTACATGCAGGGCGTCGGAAGCATGGATTTCAATGGGTTTTTTTTGGTTTTTTTTTGAAGCACAAGATTAGAGCTTGAGGCTCTAATTGGCTTCAAAAAAGGTGGGCCTAGGGCCCACCCACTTGTGTGTCAATAGCATATTAATATTCACTATTGTCTTTCTGCTTTTCCTCCTGGCCAATCAGGAAGTGGGTCCTGAGTCCCAATTGGCCAGGGAGTCTTAAGTCCCACTTCCTGTTCGGCCGGGAGGAGAAGCAATGGCCCCCGAGCGAGGAGTGAGATCCCTGTCATCTGCCTCCTAAGGTAAGGAGGTCTCTGTCTGTCCATCTCCCACCGGGGGGGGCGTGCTGATCGCCGCCTTCATGTCAGTCTCCCACAGGCCAGGAGGGGGGGGGGTCAGTTGGGGGATCGCCATATTTCCATCCACCTCCCATGGAGGGGTGTGGGGAATCAACACCTTCCAGTCTTTCTCCCACGTGGGGGGGGGGGTTGGGGGATCGCCATCTTCCCATCCATCTCCCTTAGCTCTACTGCTGAAAGTGTTGAAGCAGTAAAATGTGGGAAGATCACAGGCCACTAGTTGCAATGTATACCTTGCTGCCTTTGCACGTACATTGGGACTATAAACGGGGCAGTGGCCAATAGCTTTCATCTCTTTATTTATTCTGAGCATGCGTGACACTTTGTCCGTCGGATTTGTGTACACACGATTGGAATTTCCGACAATGGATTTTGTTGTCGGAAAATTTTATATCCTGTGTGTTGGAAAATCTGAGAGAAAATGTGTGATGGAGCCCACACACGGATTTTGTTGTCGGAAAATTTTATATCCTGTGTGTTGGAAAATCTGAGAGAAAATGTGTGATGGAGCCCACACACGGTCGGAATTTCCGACAACAAGGTCCTAACACACATTTTCCGTCGGAAAATCCGACCGTGTGTACGGGGCATAAGATTTACAAGTTTGTGAGATTCATTTTTTGAATAGGTTTAATAAGTCCTAAAAATACAGATACCTATTTTCATGATCAAATCTAGAGGTTACCCTCTATGCTATATTTTACTCTCAGCCTCTGACTGTGCAGAGATCATTCAGATCATGGGAAAACAACCTAAGTGGCCTAAGGTACAAATGCAGCCATTTTTCTGGTCCCTAAAGAGGGCATTTACAGAAATAACACAAATAACCCAAGGGACAGAGGGATTGGCTCGGGATTTTTTTGTTTTTTTTGTGTTTGTTTCTAAATTGCACAAATATAGATATAGTTGTAATAATTTGGGGTGTCTGTGTCTGCAGGTTTTGAAATCTGACGATCAACTGCATATTGCACAGAATAAAGTTAGAATTTATTAGACACCAAATATGCTAATTAAGGCCAGTGGTTAATTGTTTACAGGTGTATATAAGGGTCTATACAACTCTCTTTGGAGTTGGCTCTCTGCTAATGCTGGCTTGCATCTGGATTTTGTGAACATAACGAATTTTGAACTAAAGTGGAGAGTTAATAACCAGGAGTTGTGCTTTTGACTGCTTGTGGTTGCAAGGGTTTTTGTTTTTTCTCCTTATTTGATAAGTTTGCTATCAATTTTTAAAACACTTTTTTCCCTCCTTTTTCTTCTAACCAGTCTTCTAACCTGTAAGTAACATCTTAAACTTCCTATAAGTAATTATATTGTAACTGGGAAATGAGTGCTAGCAGAGTTAAAGGTTTTGCTCAGTGCACAGTGTGCCACATGTATGCAAAATTGGTGCAACAGCTCCAGGATGGATACTGCTGTGACAAATGTGAGCAGGTTGCCCTTCTGGAAGCTCGGATTAGAGATCTGGAGGAGCAAGTTGCAACACTGGGCAGAAAGGACAACCTTGAAAGGGGTCCTCTGCTTGCTGAGCAGGTGGTCAGCAGGGTTGATGTGGAGGGTGGAGGGGCAAGTCAGGATTATCAGATAGGAAGATGGGTTAACGTAGTTAGAGGGAGTGGAAGGGGCTCACAGAAAAGGAAGGCCAGTCCTGAGTTTGTGCATCAAAACAATTTTGCCAAGTTGAGTAAAGATGTGGAGGTGGCAAACACAGTGATGGCAACCCTGGATGTCACTGCTACCCCTAACAGCCAGAAGAGCAGCCCATCTAGTAGGAGTGGTGAGGGGAGTGCAGGTAGGCCTAGAGAGTTGGTGGTAATAGGGGATTCTATAATCAGAAGGACTGATAGAATAATTTGTCGCCAGGATCACCTCAACCGAATGGATTTCTTTCTCCCTGGTGCCAGAGTTCGGCATGTGGTGGTAGACCGGGTTGATAAATGACTGGGAGGGGCTGAGCATGACCCGGCTGTCTTGGTCCATGTTGGAACCAATGACAGAATATATGAAAGGTGGAGGTTCCTTAAGAATCAATTTAAAGAACTAGGCTGCAAGTTAAAGGGAAGGACCTCCAAGGTGATATTCTCTGAAATATTGCCTGTGCCATGCATAACACAGGAAAGGCAGGGGGAGATTAGAGAGCTGAATGAATGGCTTAACATCTGGTGTAAAAAGGAAGGGTTTGGGTTTCTAAAACACTGGTTGACTTTTCATTGGGGTGCAACCTATATGCTAAAGATGGTTTGCACCTGAATGGAAGGGGGTCTGCTGTTCTGGGGGAGAGGCTTATGGGAAGGTTGGAGGAGTATTTCAACTAGGATTGAGGGGGAGGGTGAACTAGAATTCAATCAGGCAGACAGGTCATATAGGGGTCAGACATTTATGGTGGAATGGGGATAGATGGGGGAGGGTTATGGCAGGTGACAAGAAAGTTCAAATGTTGCAAACATCCATTGGAAACTATAGTGCCATTTATACTACTAAAAAAAGATATGCAAAACACCAGAGCAAAATGTAATAATGCATTAAAGTGTTTGTTCACCAATGCCAGGAGTCTGCCAAGCAAAATAGGTGAGTTGGAAGCTCTGGTGCATGAGGAGAACTATGATATAATTGGTATTGCTGAAACTTGGCTTCATTCCTCAAATGACTGGGCTATTAATATTCCAGGCTATGCACACGTTCGAAGAGACCGGGTAAAAAAGAAAGATGGCGGGGTCTGTCTCTATGTGAGAAGTGATCTCAAAGTGAGTGTGAATGAGGACTTAATTGATGGAGAGTGTGATGTGGCTGAAGCATTATAGGTGGAACTGCATATAGATGTGCGTAGTTCAAAGTTATTCATTGGAGTTTGTTATAGACCACCTAATGTTAATGAGGAGATGGAGACTCAGCTTTTTGCACAGATGGAAAGGGCTGAAAGGGCTGGGACGGTGATAATAATGAGGGATTTTAACTACCCGGAAACTGACTGGAGTAATGGCACTGCTGGATCAGTTAAAGGGCAAAAATTTATAAACCTATTACAGGACAATTTCATGGTCCAGTTTATTGAGGCCCCAACATAGGAATGATGCTCTGTTGGACCTGGTAATCTCAAACTTACTTAAACAGAGCTTATTACTAATGTTCATATAAAGGAACATCTGGGTAGCAGTGACCATAACATGATTTCATTTGATGTTGGCTGTAAGCAAAAAACACAAACGGGAAAGATAAAACACTTAACTTTAAGAGAGCAAATTTACCAAAGACGAGGGCTGCTCTCCAGTACTTAGAATGTTAGGGATTATTGGCATTAATAAACACAGAACAGAAATGGAAATTCTTCAAAAAGGCTGTTTGTGAACTCACTGCAAATTATATTTCCATGGGCAATAAGTTTAAAAGGCTCACGGCCAGTTAAAAAAAGCTATAAACAATAAGAAAAGAGCCTTTAAAAAATATAAAAATGAAGGAGCACTACTGTTTTTTAAATGTTACAAAGAATATAATAGAATATGTAAAAAGGAAATCAAGGGCGCAAAAATTCAAAATGAACGACAGATTGCAAAAGATAGTAGGACAAACCCCAAAAAATTGTTTAAATACATCAATAGTAAAAAGATCAGGTCTGAGCATGTAGGCCTTTTACGCCGTATTTATCAGTGTATAACACGCACTTTTTTCCCCTGAAATTCGTGGGCAAATCCGGGGTGTGTGTTATACACTGACAGAGCACCTCACCGAGCCGTCATCTCCTCTGCGCTCGGCTCCTGGGCTTTCACTCAGCTCTTACAGCTCCGGCATTGGACCAGTGTTTTGCCTATCACAGGAGCTGGTCCAATGCCTATGACAGAGGCAGGACTGTGTGTGTGTAACGTGAGAGCCGAGTGGAGTGGAGATGACGGCTCGGTGATTTCCTAATTCAGGCTGCTGGTGAGGGAGATAGTGAGGCTGCAAATTATATAGTTTAAATAAAAGCATTTATCACGCTGCATTAAGGACTTTTTTATGCTTTATTGAGGACAATAATCAGGCTTTTTTGATTTGTTTAGGCTGCATTGAGGACTTTATTTAGGCTGCATTGATCAGGCTGCATTGAGGACTTTATTTGGGCTGCATTGAGGACATTAATCAGGCTGCAGATGAACATTGATGGGCACTGACCCTTAGTTTGCTTCAGAGTTGTTTATTTTAAAAATATGTTTTTTTTCTGACACTTCCCTGTTAAAATTAGGGTGCGTGTTATACGGCGGCGTGTGTTATATGCCGATAAATACGGTAATCTAGAGTGGGTGACTGGGGACAAAGAAAAGGCAAATTTATTAAATACATTCTTCAGTTCTATGTATACAAAGCAGCATCTGGAGTTAAAGTCCATAATGGGGATGGTATTGGCACAGCCCCAAATGATCCCCAATGGTAAAAAAGTGATATGGTCCAGAAATATTTAGACAGAATAAAGGTAAATAAAAAAAAAAGCCTGGACCAGATAGCATCCACAACGGATCCTAAAAGCTCTGTCATTTCAAAACCATTGTTTCTAATTTTTAGGGACTCATTAATGAAGGGAATGGTACCACTGGATTGGCGTAGGGCCAATGTGGTGCCTATATTTAACCACTTCAGCCCCAGGCCATTTGGCTGGCAAAAGACCAGAGCACTTTTTGCGATTCGGCACTGTGTCGCTTTAACTGACAATTGCAGTCGTGTGACGTGGCTCCCAAACAAAATTGACGTCCTATTTTTCTAACAAATAGAGCTTTCTTTTGGTGGTATTTGATCACCACCGCGGTTGAAGAGCGAAATTTAAAAAAAAACACATTATTTTTTACTTTTTGCTATAATAAATATCCCCAAATAATATATAAAAAACATTTTTTTTCCTCAGTTTAGGCCGATACGTATTCTTCTACATATTTTTGATTGGTTTGCGTAAAAGTTATAGCGTCTACAAAATAGGGGATAGTTTTATGGCATTTTTATTGATATTTTTTTTTTTTACTAGTATTGGCGGTGATCACAAATTTTTATTGTGACTGCTACATTATGGTGGACAAGTTGGACACTTTTGGCGACCATTCACATTTATACAGCGAACAGTGCGATTAAAAATGCATTAATTACTGTGTAAATGTGACTGGCAGTGAAGGAGTTAACCAGGAGGGGGCACTGTAAGGGTTAAGTCAGTCCTAGGGATGTGTTCTAACTGTTGGGGGGATGGGCTATGTGTGACAGGACACTAATCACCGCTCCTGATTACAGGGAGCTGTGATCAGTGTCCTTGTCACTAGGCAGAACGGGGAAATGCTTGTTTACATCAGCATTTCCCCATTCTTCCTTTCCGTGAGATGATCACGGGTATCCTTGCGGACATCGAGTCCGTGGGTCCCGCGATCACACTCACGGAGCTCGCCGCGGGCACGCGCCCACAAGCCACATCTTAAAGGGCAACGTTAATATGCCTGTACGTGCCCTTCTGCCGACGTATATCGACGTGAGCTGGTCAGCAAGCGGTTAAAAAGGGAACAAAGTCTTTACCAAGTAACTATAGACCTGTTAGTTTAACTTCTCTAGTTGGAAAGATACTGGAGAGTTTAATAAAAGACCACATAGATGAGTTCTTGCTGGAAAAAAATATTTTAAGCAACAGACAGTATGGATTCAGGAAAAACAGAAGTTGTGAAACAAATCTGATTTCTTTTTATGAGGAGGTAAGTAAAACCTTGGACAGAGGGGTGGCGGTGGACGTGGTATACTTGGAATTTGCAAAAGCATTTGACACAGTTCCCCACACATGGCTAATGTGTAAGGTAAAGTAACGAAAACCGGGGGGGGGGGGGGAAGCGCCCTAAATAGATTAGGAGAATTGTTACGGTATGGTGTAGTGCCATACAAAATTATCCAATAATATTATATATTTTTTTTTTTTTAATTTATGTTGTCCCATTGACATTGATATTGGCATTGGCATTGGGTTGGCTGGTGCCAGAGATTGGAGTGTGGCACCGGTTGTGGTCTTGAGATGGCATCGGGTGGGAGGAATCGTAGTAGGAGAAGGAGGACGAGCTGACGTTTGTTATTTCCTCTTGTGAGAGAGATGAGTGCATAAAGGCGTGCCATTTGGAGTAGAAGTGTTCTGAGGAGTTTTTTTGCTTGAAGTCCGTGTTTAGGCGGTCTTTGAATAGAAGATGCATGAGGTCCCGTTTGACTTGAGTGATATTGGGGCTTACCGGTGTAATCCAGTTTTTCAAAATGGTTCTTCTTGCGATTAATAGGCAAGTCAAGGACCACCCTTTGTGTGATGTGGTATCTTTCGGGTTCTTTGTGGAGCCGTCCCTGGTTATGGCGGTTTTGGACCATGGCAGTAGAATTGGGTCCCAGTGGCCGAAGATAAGAAGCAAAGGATCCTTGGGTAGTTTAATTAGGGTCACTTCAAATATGTAGGCAAGAACTTGGTCCCAGAAAGTGGATATGTAGGAGCAGTGCCAGAAACGATGAGCTAGGGATGGTTTCTGGTGGTTACAAAGTGGGCAGAAGGCTTTGTTTTTGTCAGTTTTTGAAGATAAGAAAGGCATATATGTTCTGTGGGCTATTTTCAGTTGTGTTTCTTTCCATATTTCGTTGGGTGTTAGCTTTTGTACAGCGTTGAGCCCTTGTATGATTTTTTCTACTAGGTTTGGATCAGGGAAGTCTTTGTTCCAGTTTTTAATTGATGATGAGAGAAGTGAAGAGGACTCGTTGAGGAGTGGTTTGTATATGTCCGAGATTTTGTATGCATTACTCATTATCATTTGGTCCGTGACGTTTGTTTGGAACCTTTTGTCGTCTTGATTGCACGCCTCCCTTAAAAAACTGGTACATTGCCCATAATAGAAGTTATGTGTGGAGGGTAGAGAGAAGGATTTCGCGATGTTGGCAAAGGGTAATGGTTGACCCGTCTGGATGTTGCAGAGGAGGGAGAATTTAGTTAGACCTTTCTGTTCCCATGTTTTGAAAGGTTTGTGCTCTAAACTCGGCGGGAATTCCTTGAATCGGGAGGTGTATAGACACAAAAGGGGATAACTTGAGTATTTTTCGTGCTTCTCTCCAAGCTACTGCTGTATCTCTTAATAGGAGATTATGTTGGTGGGGAGAGGGGACTGACTTCCATCTGCAGTGTAGGAGGGCTACTAGTGAGTAGGGATGGGCCATGTCGGATTCCAGAGAGAAATTTGAGTAATGAGAGGACTGGATTATCCAGTCTAGACTTGTTCTTAGCAAACATGCTAGGTTATATATTCTGATATGAGGGAGATTGATGCCCCCTTCGCGTCTGGGAAGATAAAGTTTTTTAAGAGCAATGCGTGGTCGTTTGTTCTGCCATAAGAATTTAGATATAGCGTTATTGAGTGAGGTCACATCTTTATGATGAAGAAGTAGTGGGATGGTTTGCATTGGGTAAAGTAGTCTTGCAAAACTGACCATTTTCACTAAATGACATCTTCCCAAAAGCGAAAGGGGCAGATCCATCCAGGTATTTAGTTCCTGAGTTATTTTTGACAATAAAGGAGGGTAATTGAGGTGGTATAGTGAAGAAGGGAGTTTTCCTATTTTTATTCCCAAGTAGGTGATGTGGGATTTAGCAACAGGGAAAATTGATTGCTGGGTCCATTTTGGTGTGGAGTGAGAGCCAATGGGAAGAATTTCGCTTTTGCTGTAATTAATACGGAGGCCCGAGCACAAGCGAAATTCATCGAATACATTTTTTATGGTTAGCATATCTGAAGTAGGGTTGGCTGAAAATATAAGGACGTCATCTGCAAAAAGTGAGGTATGTAAGTCGTGTGGGCCTATCTTTAAGCCATGTAGGGGGGCTACTGATGTTAGATATCTGGAAAGTGGTTCTAGTGCTATATTGAAGAGAAGTGGCGATAGGGGGCAGCCCTGGCGTGTGCCCTTATGGAGGCGAATTTCTTAGCAGACCTGCCACCACTAACCTTGCTGTCGGAGCTGTGTACATGGCGGTAATTAGATGATGGAAGGGACCAGTGAAACCTATTGCCGTCATTGTCATCGATAACCAGTCGAAACTGACGTTATCGAAAGCTTTTTCCGCGTCTAGCGTGATAATGGCATGATCAGTGTTCGGGTAATGCATTGCATGTTCTAGGGCCAGCATAACTTTGCGGATGTTAAGGGTGGCCGTTCGTCCTTTAATAAAGCCTGACTGGGCGGAGTGGATTAGGTAGGGCATAATATCTGCTAGTCTAGTGGCAACGATTTTTGAGAGGATTTTCACATCTAGGTTGAGAAGTGATATGGGCCTGTATGAACCCGGTTCTTGGGGGTCTTTGCCCTTTTTTGCCAGTAGTTTTATAATGGCTTGGTTCCCCGAATGTAGGTATGCACCCCCTGACCATATATGTTGATATACTTGGAGAAGAGCAGGTTCTAGTAGGGGTTGTAGGGTTTTGTAGAATTCGCTGGTAAATCCATCGGGGCCTGGGGCTTTGGACAGGGTTAAGTTGCGGATGGTTGTCGATATTTCAGGGAGAGTGATAGGTGCGTTTAGGGTTTCTAATTGTGTTGGGGAGATTTTGGGTAAGGTTATTTTTTCTAGAAAAGCGCGCGCTGTTTGTGTATCTATGGGATCTAAGGCATAAAGAGTGGAGTAGAATTTTTGCATGACTTTGTTAATTGGAAGTGGAGTGGCGTGCAGGGCACCTGTTTTATCACGTAGTGATGTGATGTGAGTGGGGCGGTATGGACCTTTGCATAGTCTGGATAGGAGTTTTCCTGCTTTGTTTCCAAATTTATGGAATGTGGCATCTAAATAGGCCTTCTTGGTGTTTTCCAGGGTGTTTACCCAAATGTCAAATTCCCTTTTTGCTATCTGCCATTCAGAGCGTGTTGCTGGGGAGTCTTTAGTGTACATTTCTCGTTGTGCCTGGTGTAAGCGTGAGCTGGCCTCTTTGTATTTAGTTAGGGTGTTGCGTTTAAAAGAGGTTGCATAAGATATGATACGGCCCCTTAAGAAAGCTTTACCAACGTCCCAAAATAGGTTGGGGTCGTGTATGTGTGGGGCGTTGTTCGAGGAGTATTCAGCCCATGCGTCGGAGATGTAATTTTGGAAGTCAGTGTTGTTTTGCAGATAAGATGGGAATCGCCATATATTGGGGTGTGGAGGTAGGTCTAGATTATCCAGTGTCACCTCTATAGGGGCATGGTCAGAAATGGTAATGTCGAGGATATTGGAGTTCTGGAGGTAGGGGAGAAGGTTGTCAGAGCCAAAGAGGTAGTCTATCCTGGTGAATGTTTTGTGTGGGTTAGAGTAGAAAGTGAATTCCCTGTCTGCCGGGTGGGAAAGGCGCCATAGATCCTGGAAATGTATGGATTCCATGGTGCTGGCCAGGAGGGAGGGGGCTGGTGGGTTAGTGCCCTGTTTTGGTCTTTTTTGTGAAGACCTATCATCTATCTGATGGATGGTGTCATTGAAATCTCCTCCGATTAGATGAGGGAGATGTGTGTTGTCTAGTAGCCAACTGGTTAGTTCAGTGTAAAATTGTCTGCCTGGATTATTGGGGGCATAAACATTAGTTATAACTAGTTCTTTGGAGCCTATTTTGATGTGAACCGTGAGTAGACGGCCCTGAGTGTCGTTTTTCGCAGACAGGACTGTGCACGGGAGGTTCTTATGTATGAGTAGGAGAACGCCAGCTTTGCGTCCTGCTGCCTCTGAGCCTAGAACAGTGCCTACCCAGAGTTTCTGCATGCGATGAAAGTCTGAGGCTGGTAAGTGCGATTCCTGTAATAGTGCTATATCGGCTTTGAGCCGCTTGAGATGCCTTAGGATTTTCATTCTCTTTTGGGGGAATCTGAGACCCTTTACATTCCATGAGATTATTTTCATATTAGGGGGGTTGAAAGGGGGTGTGTGCTGTTAAGTATGGTTTAATATTGTGTGGGAGGTATGATATAGTGCCAGCTGTGTCCGGAGGCATGAAGTTGTTGTATGGGAGGTAGAAAAAGAAGACAGTGGACTTGATTTGACTAGGGCCGTGTGGAAGAGAGGGGGGAGGGGGAGAGGAGTTAACCTGTAGGGGAATCAACATAGGGAAGAGTATCACCAATAAAACAAATGAACACGGAAACTTCGCTTTTTTCCGCATGGAGTCACTGTGTAGGTCAACTCCCATTTCGGGACGGTTATGGTATAGCCCCAGAGAGCCCTTGGCTGTGAGACAAGTGTTCATGTGGGCACCAAGGGGTCATATATATATGGGGGGGGAGAGGGGGAGAGGGGTGCAGTTGTCCGCACACAGTGAGGCCAGGAGGATGTAGAGAAAACATTTAAAAATTGTAACTTGCTAGGATGAAACCTAAAAGAAAAAAAATTTAAAATGGAAAAGCAAACATATGTATAAGAAACATTATACATTACGTGTTAATGAGGAACAGAGGATATGTGGAACCTGAGGGGGGACAAAAAAATTTACTGTCCAAAAATGTTGGATACCAATTGAGGTAGGATTCAGGTTTCTGTTCAGCGGTGAGTATAGCGGTGCTGGTCCGGAACCGAGGATCTGAATCGCTTGGGGGAGTCTTTACGCAGGCTTCGTTGATCCAGGGAGCGGTTGATTGAAGTACCTTTCGAAGGGGTGTGTTGTTGAGCGTTGGGGAACAAAGACCGCATGTAGGCTTCTGCTTCTGAGGGTTCCTGGAAGGAAAGCTGGTCCCCGTTGGGTGTCTTGAGACGTAGGGTGGCCGGGAAGGCTAGGGTGAATTTGATCTGTTGCTTAAAGAGTTCAGAGCATATCTGTTGAAAGGCCTTGCGTTTCTTTGAGACTTCGATGGAGTAGTCAGCAAAAATCAGGACCCTCACCCCGTCAATTTGAAGCGAGCGGGATTGTCTAAATTTTTGAAGAATTAGAGCCTTGTCAGAGTAGTTCAGATATTTGGCTATGATGGGCCGAGGATTCTTGCGTTCTTCACTATATGACCCCATCCTGTGAGCGCGTTCCACCGTGCAGGGGCCTGTTAGGCCTAGCGCCTCGGGTATGCGTTGGGAGCAAAAGTCCATTAGGGCAGATGCTTGGAGAGATTCGGGAATCCCCACGAATCGCAGGTTGCTCCTTCTGGATCTATTTTCCAAATCGTCAAGTTTTTGGATTATGTATTGGTTTGTCTTATCTTGTGCTTGTTCCGTGGCTTGAGCTTGGTACATCTCTTCCTCCATGCTTGATTGGCGATGTTCTAGCTCGTTTAGCCTAGTGTTGTGTTCTCCTAGCTGGGCCTTTATCTGTTTCATCCCCGCATTGACAGCCTTTTCTACCGAAGCAGATATCATGGGGGACAGAAGTGCTGCCACTGCCTGTGCAATGCGTTCAGTTTTGTGGTCCCCGGCGAGCTGTGGGGATGTAGCTGGCATGGAGAAGGTCTGAGGAAAGGGTGCTTGAGGAGAGGAGGCCTGAGAGTGTGCCTGAGCAGGGGATGCCTGAAGGGATGTGTGTGGAGCTGTGCTTCCACTTACTTCCATCTCCGCCGTGCGCTGCTGCTGCTGCTGCTGCGCGCCTGTGTAAGCTTCCGTGTAGGCCGAAGCCGGGGCCTCGATTTGCGGCTGGGCCGGCGGCGCCGTCAGGGCCGTGCTGGAACGGGAGCCGAGGACCTCCACGAAACGGTCCATAGAGCGGGTGTAGGTGCCCGAGGTGGCCGAGGGAGGTTTCTGGCTTCTGGGCAGGATTTACAGGCGGATTTAGGCGTCCTCAGAGTGGGAGCTGTGAGAGGGTGCAGCTACTCCATGCGGCGCTGGAACCGGAAGTCCATACATTTTTACAATACATAATCTTTGTAGGTGGCTCATCTGCTGTCTATTACTCTTCAGTTTGAAACAACTTCTATTATTACCATTTACTGAAATCTAGTCATCTATATTCTATATAAAGGTATTGTGAAACATGTAGAGCTATTGTTTTATGTTATTACTCAGTATGGATTCACATGTCTTATATGACATGTTTTTGATGTGTTTGATCCACATTGGAGAGGTTTAGTCATCACTGCATTGGGCAGTATTTTAAAAATGTTTTTTATGTAATATATATGTAATAAAATATACTTTATTTTTTCTACAATTGGTGCCTCTAAAGTTCATTTTTTCATGTGCTTTATTCAAATGTACTACTACTGTGAATACTGTGAATAGGGTGAATACTGTAATTAAGACTGACTAGTGGTAATTAGCCACCCCCACTGCAGGGACCAGGTGCTCAGCCACCCACTGCAGGAACCAGGTGCCAGCCCAGTCACTCACTGCAGGAACCAGGTGCCAGCCCAGCCACCCACTGCAGGGACTAGGTGCCAGCCCAGCCACCCACTGCAGGGACCAGGTGCCAGCTCAGCCACCCACTGCAGGGACCAGGTGACAGCTCAGCCATTCACTGCAGGGACCAGGTTCCAGCTCAGCCACCCACTGCAAGAACCAGGTGCCTGCCCAGCCACGCTCAGCAGGGCCAGGGACCAGGTGCTAAAGCAGAAAGGATGATAAAGCAGAAAAGACTAGCATATAAAATTCATTTTAAACTGGAAGTAGTAAAATGCTAAGGAACATGGAAACAGAGCAACGGAGAGACATTTTGGGCCACCTCCAACTGAAAAAATGATAAGAGAGTGGAGAAAACAGGAGGATCAGCTGCAATAAAGCAAAAAAGTAATCACACTTTTCGTGGGCATGCTGCAAAGTGGCCACAGTTAGACGTGGACATGAAAGAACGGATCACGCGTCACCGGAATAATGGCTTCTCAGTCTCTACAAAAATGATAATATATGAAGCCAAGCGCATTGCTGTAGAGAAAGGCATTCAGGGGTTTTAATTTTTCACTACTCTAAATATAAAACAAGGAAAAAAATATTTCCCTTTACCTACAGTTTAATTATTGTGCCTTACAGACACACAAAATGCCTTTAAAAAAAAAAAAAAATAAGACTCTTGCATTCCAATCCATTTTATATACAGAATATAGGGCTAACACAGTTTCTGCGTTTCTGCAAGAAGAATGTCATTAGAATAATCAGGGATTGATTGAGACAATGAACACTTTGGCCAGAACTTAGTATAATGTGTAAACCAGCGTATAGAGCATAGGGTCTAAAGTAAAAGTAGCACACATAGTCCAACAAACAGAATAATAAAGAGTAAACTCCTTTCACATGGCCAGTTTGTTTCGGCCGCAGGATTCCTACGGTAAGAATCTGGGAATTCTTGCTGCTGTAATGACCAGGTTATGAGATCAGCAGCAGCCACTCAGCCTATTTAAACCAATGGCGGACTAACAGCAGCCGTTGCTGATCGCATGTAGCTGAACACAGTGCAATTAGCTGAAGTTTGGGACAGAAGGCCGACCCTAGCTGCACATGACTGCATCCAAGCTCGGCCTTCTGTCCCGAACCCCAGGTAATCACACTGTGTGCAGCTACATGCTACATGTCAGCCCGCCATTAGTTTGGTTCCAGCAGCAAGAATATGCAGAATTTTGCCGCAGGAATCCAGAGGCTGCAACAATCTGGCCATGTGAAAGGGCTCTAAAAGCGTGCATCTGGTACAGCTCTGTATAGAAACCAAACAGCTTCCATTTTTTTTTGTCAAAGCCTAAATTGGTTGTAGAGGCAGAAGGTTTTTTATCTTAATGCATTAAGATAAAAAGCCTTCTGCGTGCACCCTCAGCCCCCTCTAACACTTACCTGAGGTCCCTCTCCGTCTAGTGTTGTCCACGAGTGTCTCAGTTGTCCGAGGTTCTCCTTCCTGATTGGCTGAGACACAGTAGTGGCGCCATTGGCTCCCACTTCTGTCAATCAAAGTCAGCTAGCCAATCAGGGAAGAGAGAGAGGGGGTTGGGGCTCTGTGTTTGAATGGACACAGGGATCTGTGACTCGGCTCGGGTGCCCCCATAGTAAGCTGCTTGCTGTGGGGGCACTGAACAGGAGGGAGAGGCCAGGAACACAGAGGAGGGACTGGAGAAGAGGAGGATCCAGACTGCTGCGCAAATCCACTGCAACAGAGCAGGTAAGTATAACATGTTTGTTATTTTTATAGGGAAAAAAAATAGACTTTATAATCACTGTAATTGAACAACTAGAAGTTAGAAGCTGATTGGCTACTATGCACAGCTGCACGAGACTCTGAGTGCTCCAGTTTTAGTAAATCTCCCTATTAGGAAGCACACACTTAAACAAATACACTAGCCATAACTTACTTTTCTGGCTGGTCAGACCCTCTGACAACATTGCTGGCTGTCCCCCTAGCCTCTTAATTTTTCCTTGTTCCCACTCCTACATGTGAGAACATGTAGGGGCAGCAGTGCTGTGGGGGCCCAACATAATGGGCCCACACAAATGCCATGTTTAAGGTTGCCCTTCTTGCATCAACACAGATCTCTGGTAAAGGTGTATATATGTAAATATATTAACTTGCGCTAGAAATGAAAATACGTAGGTTGCAGCTGCTGTACACAAAGTGCTAACACTTGAACAAATGAAAATTACACCGCTCACAAAATAAATTTAGCAAGTGACATTGTCTGGACTCAAACACCGCAAATTCCGTAATTTCCGGTGTTTGAGTCCAGACGACTTCCGGTTTCTGTGGAACGCACGCTGGATGCGGCATTTCTTGTTTGTTATCACTGCAATACCTCATTCGATATGAATTATTTCAGTCTGTAAGTACCTATCCACCTTGCGCAATAAAGTGGTTTTTACTGTACTTCACTATAAGTCTTTCCTTGCTCTTTGGTTCCACTATTCACTCATGATCATCACAATTGGGGATGAATTTTGGAGGATCCTCCTGTGATATGCCATTCATGGCCAACGTTCAAGCTTGATTGACTCCTGGACTGAAAAGCCAGGGGTCCATTCTTTTTGGTGAATGGAAACACAGGAGGGGTGTGTGATGCACCTTGAAGTTTGGAGCACTTTTGCACTGTATTTCCTGGAGCACATCTGCACAATGCATATGGACGTTTTCACATGCTAAATTTATTTTGTGAGCACTGTAATTTATCTTTTTTCACAGATCTCTGGTAACCACAGTAGCAGAGGACATAGGAAGCAGTCTCAGACAAAACATACGGGGCATGTGCCCTCGTTACCTGGCACTAGCAATTCCCATGCCAATGGCACTAACAGGGGAGGGCAGTGAAATTGTTAGCCCAAGGTTAGCACCCAATTTACCAAAACGTGAAATAAGATAACATTACATTAAATTATTGCGTCCACTCCAACCATCCAATCGTGTGCAGGAAAATAGAAAACATACAAACATCTTCTGTTTGATTTGATGTTTAAAATTAATACAGGTTCATTCATTTACTTCACATTTTGGTGCATTCAGCTCAAAACAAAGACCTCACTTTGCAAGTTTGGTTATTGACCATGGATAACATAAATTATAACATACATTTTTTATGTAAAGAGGGCTTTGCCTGTGCAAATAACAAGCTGGATACACCACACATTTATGATAATTTGTTAAAGGGATAATGGCTAAGCACATCTCATTTTAATGGGAATCTGTGTTGGTTTTGTGCACTTTTTCTATGTTGGTTAAACCTAAACACAGAAATGTGTCAACACCCAAGAAGATCAAAGGTCACATATGTTGTCAAGAATTCCTGTGTCTTGCCGAGAAAGTTCCCCCGGCGGATAAGGACCCCCCTGTACTGCGCATGCGCTTGCACAGTATGAATGACTACGGAGCCGCCGAAAGTCTCCGAAGTTGAACAGCTGATCATCAGCTCTACACGGTACCTGCGCACTGAGTCCAGGTTCAAGACCCACCATCCAAGTGGACATAGAGCTTGAATAAAACTATGCCGAGCGAAGCGAGGCCGTGCCCGAAGCGTGGCGAGCGAAGCGAGCCCACGAGGGGCCCTGTTACAGGCGCCGTGTACAGCTGACTCTCAGCTGTTCAGCTTCAGCTATTTTCGACGGCTCCTACTGCGCAAGCGCTGTGCCTGCACAGTACAGGGGAGTCCTTATCTGCTGGGGGGAACTTTCTCGGCAGAACACTGGCAAGGGTTAATCCTCACTATCTTCTACAGGTTCCACTTCTCCAGGTAGTTTTGGGAAAGTAATTTTTCTCATAAACACACACAAGTCCCCTCTTCATTGTGTAAAGCTGTATTTTTATTTAAAAAGATATAAAATAAGCATAATACCTCACAATGGACAGTACTAACCCATGTGGAAAATGTGCTTCCCAACAGTGGCAGTCAATCGACAATGAGAAAGAGGTTAAAGGGCTTCTCCCAAGACCTCCTGCTCTCCAGCTCCCTTGTCAGCTCCTCCCATGTTTGCCCCTAGGACTTCACCAGAGCCTCTTCAATCATATAGAACTCCCTACTCTAATCTTTTCAACTATCTGCTACTCTGTCCACTTTTAGACGATCTCTGATAACTATCCTGCCCCACCTAACAACTGTACTTTTATTTTCTCAGTCAGCTCACCCCCCACAGCTATTACCTTTTGTATATCTTGACCCCCCACCCTAGAGTGTAAGGTCTAATGAGCAGGGCCCTCTGATTCCTACTGTTTTGAATTGTATTGTAATTGTACTGTCTGCCTTCATGTTGTAGAATGCTGTGCAAACTGATGACACTATATAAATCCTGTGTAACAATATAAAGGTAATCAATTGTTTACCGTATATACTCGAGTATAAGTTGAGTTTTTCAGCACATTTTTTTGTGCTGCAAGTACCCCCCTCGACTTATACTGGAGTCAAGCACTTTTCTGCAGCAAAAAATTTCATTTTCTGAACCGAATTTGGGGCCCCATATCTCAGGGCCACTTGGTGCTAGGAACCCCAAATTTGGTGTGCAAACCCAGTGGAACTGGTGCCATAACATATCCAAAGCTGGGGTTCCTAGCACCAAGTGGCTCTGAGATACGGTGCCCCAAACCCGGTTCAGAAAATGTCATTCTCTGTTGCAGAAAAGTGCTTGACATTTTCTGAACCGATTTTCGGGGCCCTGTATCTCAGAGCCACTTGGTGCTAGGAACCCCAGCTGGATATGTTATGGCACCAGTTCCACTGGGTTTGCACACCAAATTTGGGGTTCCTAGCACTAAGTGGCCCTGAGATATGGGGCCCCAAATCGGTCAACCGTGTCCATCTGCAGCAATGTCATTTCAGGACCCTTTGGGTTCAGAGACCCCAAATTTTGGCTGCACCTAGGGGGTATCTAGGAACCCTTAACTTTGAAGTTCGGGGGACCTATGGCTGCAAATGGGCACAGTGAGGCATGCAAATGGGCACAGTGAGGCATGCAAATGGGCACAGTGAGGCTGCAAATGGGCATTGTTGACCCTCTTTTCCACTTACAGTAGCTGTGCATTTCTCACCCTCGTCTTATACTCGGGTCAATAAGTTTTTCCCATTTTTTGTGGTGAATTAGGGCCTCGACTTATACTCGGATCGACTTATACTCGAGTATATACGGTAATCACAAAACGACAGGCAAATCAAAATTAACATCTTTCCAGCCACCTCTTACTTTTTTGTATTCTGGAATGCAAAAGAAATGTATTTCCCCACTACCTCAAACTTTTGAAGCGCGTCCATCTTTTCATGTTACAATACTTGAAACATTACATGTGCTATTTAATAAATTGTCCTACATACAAGAAACAATGAGAACCCAGCTATTATTATGTTCTATACACTAAAATGCTTATCTCTGATACCTAATGGTTGCTAGTAGAGGTGCATCAAATGGAAATTTTGGTGCCGGAACCGAAACTTCAGGATGCACTTTGCCGAAACCGAAAATTAGTTTAAAAAAAAAAAAAAAAAAAATTTTTATACATAATTTTATTTTATTTGACTTTTTAATTGATATAATGAATTTAAATGAATATGAATTTATTGTCAGCCATTATCAGCACGTTCGGTGAAAGAAAAGCTTAAGAAAAATGCATCCTTTTAAAAATTCTACGTATGTCTTCTCACTGGTCCGTTGCAGTTCCATTGTGGTGTTAAAAGTCTTGCTGGCTGCATTTTTGGTCATCAAACCGCACCAAAAACGCAATCCCCATTGAAATGCATGGAAAACGCAGCAAGAACGCATCAATAATGTACCCATGTTTTGCTTTTGATGCTTTTGATACGGTTTTTGAGTCACATGACCTATGAAAAACACAATATAAGCTCAGTCAAATCGTGGTAAAATCATGGCACAATTGTGGCAAAATCCAGTGCGTTTTTGGAGCCATTATCGACACCTTTTTCTCGGTAAAATGCTGAAAATACAATTTTCGGCTGCAGAAATTTCTGTGCATCATTAGTTGCTAGAGATGTAGCTTGTTATTGCTTGTTTGGTTTCTTTACAAAATACTCATCCTTAACTAACCCCTGAATGATTTATCCTTTGAATATTACTTAAAAAATCCTTTATAAATAAGGCTTGTTTTTTGCTTTGCTTCCTTGACCACTTTTACCATTTAGAATTTACACTAAAATCTGTAATGTTATTTTTTAAGATTTGCCTGAAACGTCATAGTATAAATAAAGATGTCTGGTTTTCTTCAGGATGGATTAACATGTAAACGTGTTTAGCAAAATGAATTCAGTCCTTAAATATATTGCATTGGCCTTTAGTTTGGTTGTTCAGATATTCAGTTATGGCAAGTGTGAAGATGAAAGGCAAATGAATCATTAAAGTTCAGTAACTGAGTCTGTTTATGAGAACACATTTTACAGCACTGATTATGATTATAGATAAAGTGTATATGGTAATATAATTTTGGCTGTATTCTAGTTTAATAGCAACAATATTATAAATAAATTAAATCATCCAAAAGTGGAGGATATAATAAATGAAAAGATAAAGTTAATTTATGCTTGTTCTAAAAGTGCAATAATAGCTCCAAATCTCTTTTCACATATGTGTTTTATGCTGCCACAGCATATGCTGCCGTCAATTTACATATATATATATATGTAAATTGACAGCGCTATATAAGTACCTGTAATAAATAAATAAATACAGACTCTGAGATCTGCTAGAATATTAGATTATAGCCTGCTGTATTTTCCTAGTCTCATTGGGGAAGATTTACTAAAACCGGTGTACACAGAATCTGGTGCAGCTATGCGTTATAACCAATCAGCTTCTAACTTCAGCTTGTTCAATTAACCAGGGCATAGTTGCCAACTGTCCCGGATTTCCCGGGACATTCCCGGGACTTACACTCCATTCACAAATTTTTTGTGTCCCGGTAAATGTCCCGAAAAATCCGGTTTTTGATCTTTGCCGCCGCCGCCGCTAGAGGTCTGCGGCCGGTGGAGACATTGTCTCCGCCGGCCGCCATCTTGAAGAAGCTTGAAGACGGCTGGGGGGGGCTAGACGGAGCTCCTCCGACGCCGCCCACCCTCCGCCCCGCCTCACTCCGCCCACCCTCCGCTCCGCCCTGCCTCACTCCGCCCACCCTCCACCCTGCTCCGCCCCGCCTCACTCCGCCTACCCCCGCCCCGCTGCCAGGGAAAGGGGCGGGGGTTTTGCCATCCATGCGGAATTTGAAAAGACCGGCGGACTCTGAGGTAGGGGAGGGGGGGCGCACGCCGCTGTGGGAATTTGTAGGGGGGGCTCCACTGGGGGACACCTGATGTGAGGGGGGGCTCCACTGGGGGACACCTGATGTGAGGGGGGGCTCCACTGGGGGACACCTGATGTGAGGGGGGCTCCACTGGGGGACACCTGATGTGAGGGGGGCTCCACTGGGGGACTCCTGATGTGAGGGGGGCTCTGCCGGGGACACCTGATGTGAGGGAGGGCTCCACTGGGGGACTCTTGATGTGAGGGGGGCTCTGCCGGGGACTCCTGATGTGAGGGGGGCTCCGCCGGGGACACCTGATGTGAGGGGGGACTCCGCCAGGGACACCTGATGTGAGGGGGATCTCCGCCAGGGACACCTGATGTGAGGGGGATCTCCGCCAGGGACACCTGATGTGAGGGGGGGCTCCGCCAGGGTCACCTGATGTGAGGGGGGGCTCCGCCAGGGACACCTGATGTGAGGGGGGGCTCCGCCAGGGACACCTGATGTGAGGGGGGGCTCCGCCAGGGACACCTGATGTGAGGGGGATCTCCGCCAGGGACACCTGATGTGAGGGGGGGCTCCGCCAGGGACACCTGATATGTGAGGGGGGGCTCCGCCAGGGACACCTGATGTGAAGGGGGCTCCGCCAGGGACACCTGATGTGAGGGGGGGCTCCGCCAGGGACACCTGATGTGAGGGGGATCTCCGCCAGGGACACCTGATGTGAGGGGGATCTCTGCCAGGGACACCTGATGTGAGGGGGATCTCTGCCAGGGACACCTGATGTGAGGGGGAGCTCCGCCAGGGACACCTGATGTGAGGGGGGCTCCGCCAGGGACACCTGATGTGAGGGGGGGCTCCGCCAGGGACACCTGATGTGAGGGGGAGCTCCGCCAGGGACACCTGATGTGAGGGGGGGCTCCACTGGGGGACACCTGATGTGAGGGGGGGCTCCGCCGGGGACACCTGATGCGAGGGGGGGCTCCGTCGGGGACACCTGATGCGAGGGGGGGCTCCGCCGGGGACACCTGATGTGAGAGGGGGCTCTGCCGGGGACACCTGATGTGAGGGGGGGCTCTGCCGGGGACACCTGATGCGAGGGGGGGCTCTGCCGGGGACACCTGATGCGAGGGGGGCTCTGCCGGGGACACCTGATGTGAGGACGGGCTCTGCCGGGGGCAGGCGACGTGGCTAGTGACACGCTCAGGGCTCCCACTGATTCTGCATTATGGTGAGTTGAATGATTTAATTTTATATTACAATGTAATAATAGAAATACTGCACTTCAATCATCCTGACACAATAACAATCATGGTGCCGGGATGATTGAAGTGCTAACACCAGGTGTTTGGAGTATCTTTATCTGCTGATTGTTAAACTTTCTAGAATACACATATTTTTATTGTGTAGGATCTGGGGCTGCTGTCCCGTCATTTCCCTCTCCCCCTTTCCCTCTCCCCCTTTCCCTCTCCCCCTTTCCCTCTCCATCCCTCATTCATCTCAGACTCTAACCACACCCTCTTGAGCCACGCCCATTTAAGCCACGCCCACTATGACACGTAAACCACGCCCATTTTTCACAGCTTACTATTTTTTGCTAGGCCACGCCTACAAACGAATGCCCCGCCCCCTAATTATTGTACGGCTCCGCCTACAGCCACAAAAGTGTCCCACATTTTTTTTTTTACAATGTTGGCAACTATGCCAGGGGTCTCTCCAAACTATGGCCCTCCAGTTGTTCAGGAACTACAATTCCAATCATGCCTAGTCATGTCTGTGAATGTCAGAGATTTACAATGCCTCATGGGACATGTAGTTCCGCAACAGCTGGAGGGCCGTAGTTTGGAGATCCCTGAATTAAGCTATGACAAAAAAAGCTGGAAGCTATTTGGTTACTACTATGCAAAGCTGCACCAGTTTTAGTAAATCTCCCCCAATGTGTCTGATCTCACTCACTGGAAGCAAATCTTTCTACAATTTGGAAAGCTGTGCATGTATTGGAGTTTTCTATGTATTGAACTTTGCTTGTGGAATTACAAGGACTGTTGTTTGTATAACCTTCCCCCTACATCTAGTTTTTGAATTGTTTCTTATACATAACTTATATCTAGCAGTCTTTTGGCTGCTCACATGATGTCCGGGGTTTCTTTTTCTCTTCTACCTGCTGCAGGGATGGGTGGCCTTTAGTACTGCAGAGAGCGAGGCTAACATAGGCTCTCCATAGGTGTACGCAGCCAATTGTATTAGGGTGTGCGCCCCAAAGCCATGGCAAATTGTGGGTGTAGCCAAATGGCATTTACAGTGGGAGGGGCTTAAAGGGATGTGATTAAATAAAAAAAAAGCCTTCATGTGCCCATAAAATATGCTTTTGGTCTTCCCTCCCCCAGAAGGGTGTGTTTACACTGATGCAGTGCGATTTTCTCTGGGATTCAGCCTGGATTGGTGAGACATTTGGATTTAATTCAAATCTCAGTATGGTCCCGCCCAATCCAAGGCAGTTGGAAGGTAAGTGCATGGGTTAATTAGGGTGTGCCCAGGCACACCCAGCACACCCTGTGCGCACGCCTATGGCGCTCCCTTTACAATATTGTAATGTGAACCCAAACTAATATGGTGATGCAGCCCCAAGGAGTATGTGCAGGACAGTCTGGACTCACCAGAAGTGGTTGATTGATACTAGCTGTTATTTAAACCGGAGGGGGCAGTGCTGGAGATAAGGTGAGTACTGTAGAAAAAAAGCTTTTTTTTAATTGCATTTAATACCTGTAGGTCAGTCTGTTTTAATTAATTTTTTAAAACTGGAGTTCCACTTTAAAAGGTAAGACAAAAGTGAGAAAATGTTTAATGAGAGAGGGAGGGAGAAAAAAGGGTAAGAGAGCAAGCAAGAAAAGGCAAGAGAGAAGGGATGAGAGTTGAAGTGAGAGGGGACGAGAAAAGGAGCACGACAGGGTGAGAGAGTATGCAATAGAGGAAGAGAGGGAGTGAGAGAGGAAGTGAGAGAGGACGAGGAAGGGAGCACGACAGGGTGAGAGAGTATGCAATAGAGGAAGAGAGGGAGTGAGAGAGGAAGTGAGAGAGGACGAGGAAGGGAGCACGACAGGGTGAGAGAGTATGCAATAGAGGAAGAGAGGGAGTGAGAGAGGAAGTGAGAGAGGACGAGGAAGGGAGCACGACAGGGTAAGAGAGTATGCAATAGAGGAAGAGAGGGAGTGAGAGAGGAAGTAAGAGAGGACGAGGAAGGGAGCACGACAGGGTAAGAGAGTATGCAATAGAGGAAGAGAGGGAGTGAGAGAGAAAGTGAGAGGGGACGAGGAAGGGAGCCCGACAGGGTGAGAGAGTATGCAATAGAGGAAGAGAGGGAGTGAGAGAGGAAGTAAGAGAGGACGAGGAAGGGAGCACGACAGGGTGAGAAAGTATGCAATAGAGGAAGAGAAGGAGTGAGAGAGGAAGTGAGAGGGGACGAGGAAGGGAGCACGACAGGGTGAGAGAGTATGCAATAGAGGAAGAGAGGGAGTGAGAGAGGAAGTGAGAGAGGACGAGGAAGGGAGCACGACAGGGTAAGAGAGTATGCAATAGAGGAAGAGAGGGAGTGAGAGAGGAAGTAAGAGAGGACGAGGAAGGGAGCACGACAGGGTAAGAGAGTATGCAATAGAGGAAGAGAGGGAGTGAGAGAGAAAGTGAGAGGGGACGAGGAAGGGAGCCCGACAGGGTGAGAGAGTATGCAATAGAGGAAGAGAGGGAGTGAGAGAGGAAGTGAGAGGGGATGAGAAAGGGAGCGAGTGAGGGAGAGAGAGAGAGAGAGGAAGAGAGAGAAAGTGAGGGAAGTGAGAAAGGGAGCAAGAGGGGACATAAAGATTCAAAGTACACAATGTGGCAAAAAGCTGATGTGAAACCTACATAAAACAGAGGACTGTCCTCTTAAACTACTTGTGTAGATAGAGCTAATATGAAAGCACAATAAATATGTAAACTAAATGCTGCTGGAAATGAATAAACAAGCCTCAAAAGACTGCAAAAAACATATGTTTAAAGATCAGTGCATAGAACAGATCAGATGTAGCTGTGATAAATTGTGTGATAAACAAGTTAAAGCCATTTTACTGACTTTATCTGCAATGCAATAAACCAAGCACATTCCTAAACAATCTTCCTCACTGACCACACCCTGCTGCACTGTTTATCTGTCTTTTGTGTGACCTAACCTAAATAGCCTCCCTCCAGCATTAACGCTGAAGTGCACTTTCACTGTCAGACAGAGATGTTCTGGTTGGTTCTGTCTCTGTCTGACCTGGAGGAACAGAAGTCTTTTGTCAGGCAGTATCTCTTTTCTTTGAATCAAATGATGAGCCTGTGGAAAGCTGTGACAGTGCTCAACATGGCTGTTTAGGAAAAAAGGCGGAGGCAGAGCAGCTACGGCCATATTAGAGTGGAATCTAGAAGTTCTTCAGAAGGAAAGACCCTGAAAGTCGGACTATGCAATTTATCCTAGGTCAAAACAATGTCAACACAATTACACAGGAGGTTTAAACTCTTGGGCATTAACCCATAGTATATTCACCAGCTGGATAATCTTCAGCAGTTAACCACACAGGTCATTGGAGCATCAGTCACCTCCCAAGTTATTAAGACCCTAAGCGGCAACTCTATACTGTAAGTTACTAGTCCAGGACCTCAGCATCCCACCTATGTAAGAAAACTTGATAATCAGGAGGTTGGGCCCTCAGTCCTCAGACTGTGTTAAGAGACTTAAAACTGTTCACCTTACATCCACAAACCAAAGGCCTTAATCTCACATGGGAGAAATTAAAGCACATTTATGGCAGCCCTAAAGTAATAGAAGCTTTAGTCAAAAGTGTTAAGAACTTTCCCAGATTGACCACCAGAGACAACCATAAGTTCCAGAAACTAAATGATTTTCTTGAGCTTGAAATTGCAAAGGAAGATCTACATTTACCAAGTCTTAACTACCTAAACACTACACATTGTATAAAGCCAGCAATTGCAAAATTGCCTAAAGCCTCGTACACGATCGTATTCTCCGCAGGCAAAACCTCAGACTTTTGTCCGAAGGCACGTGCCTGGATTTTGTCTTGCATACAAACGGCAAGGAATTGTCGGCCAACAAACATGAACATAATGACGTACTACGTGTTTTTTTAAGCTCTTTAGCGCCACCCTTTGGGCTCCTTCTGCTAATTTTGTGTTAGTAGAAGCTTGGTGAGTGTTGATTTGCGCTTTTCATTTCGCGCTTTTAAGTTTGTTTCTGAACGGCCGTTCGTCAAACAGACATGTTGCGGAATCGGAGGAGATAATGTGTTATTTATTATTGGCCTTGAAGTTATTGCTTTGACCCAAGTCCAGTCCAGGAATAGGAGGAGGAAGATTTCTTCCAATTCAAATTCCAATCATGACCAATTATGTCATATGCCTTTGCTGCGGGAGCTCCAGGAGAATAATCCGGATGTTTTTCATAATTATCTCCGGATGACGGACCCCTGCTTTCACAAACTCTTGGCATTGCTGACCCCCTATATTAAGAAGCAGGACACATGCATGAGGCTTTTATTTTATTTTTTGCTTGAATAATAATGATTTGATTTGTTATATTTTCTATATTTTTGGATGCATAGAATGCACTTTTTGGTAAAGTTCTATTGGCAGATAGCATGTCTAATTTTATTTGTTTTCATTTATTAATGCACAATAAAAAAATTGTGGAGAATAATACTTGGCTATGTGTTTTACTTCAAATGACTGTTTGGGAGTAGGCAGTTACATTTAAAAAAATACAATGCAAAATTGACAAGGGACACCAACATAGTTGTATCTTTGGTCTTAAAAACTACGAGATAATGGTGTTGTGGTAACTTGCCCCCAAAAAAAAAGCATAATAATATTATTCTTGATATCACTAGAAAAAAAAAGCCTTTGAAATTTGTTTTGCAATAACTCCATCAGTATCACCAGCAAAGCAGCTTCATTATTATCCCATTAAAGAAGAAGAGAATGTGCTCTGCATTTTAAGATTTCATAATTGCCACGTCACGAATGTTAATTCTCCATTACGAACACAGTTTACAAGACCAACTGCTTGGCTCGTCCTTGCGTGTTTGTACTTTATACTTTTGTCTGGCTGACTTGTGTACACATGCTCGGAAAATCTGACAACACACATGTCCACGGAAAATTTTAAAGCCTGCCATCCAATGTCCGATGGAGCATAGAAACGGTCGGATTTTCGGCCAACAGCCTGTCATCACACATTTCCCGTCGGAAAATTTGATCATGTGTACGCGGCTTTAGGATGGCCATAGGTGACTCATTTTTTGTGATCAGTCAGCTGGTGGCCATCCACACAAGTGAGGTGGATGGAGGAACCCTCCTCGCTAATGTCGCATACACACGATCGGAATTTCCATCAGAGAAAACTTGGATGGTTTTTCCGACGAAATTCCGCTCAAGCTTGCCTTGCATACACACGGTCACACAAAAGTTCTCTGATCTTTCCACCGTCAAGAACGCAGTGACGTACAACACTATGATGAGCCAAGAAAATGAAGTTCAGTGCTTCCGAGCAAGCGTCAAATTGTTTCCGAGCATGCGTGATTTTTTGCACGTCTGAATTGCATATAGACGAATGCATTTTCGGATAGGAACTTTTCCCGACCGAAAAATAGAGAACATGCTCACAATCTTTTGCTGGCTGGAATTCTGCCAGCAAAAGACCAATGGAGCATACACATGGTCGCATTTTCCGACAAAAAGCTGGCGGCATTTCAGATCGTGTGTACGCGGCAAGAGACATTGTATTCTGACACAAATAATAAAAGAAAATCTATCCCATGCTACCTCCTCTCAAATACCATGTGCATGTGGCTGCAAACCTATTGATAAAAATATTGATAAAGTGACACTGCTGTGCCTACCTAATGACCATACAAAATATATATTCAATGAACTTTACAATATTGTGAAAATAATCAAATAACATTTAAAAAAAACGGACCAATAATGTGCAAAAAATCTATAAATGTGCAAAACACAATTCAATAATTTCTTGCATTGCATTTCAAATACACTGTAAACGTATCAGTATGCAATCCATAACACTTTCACCAGTGCATAAATATAAATAAATATCTCTTATGAATAGAGTCAGATTTTCTTGTTAAAAGGCATACTCCTGCAGTAGGTTCTCAACTTTACCACAAAATCTTCTTAAATATACGTGTAGTGTTGTTTTTACCAAAAAGTGATACCCACCACTGTTCACTCAGTTAAGGTATTTCCTGATGTTCTCCTCTTTTAGCCACTTTAACTGAATACTGGGCACTTACACCCCCTTCCTTCCCAGACCAATTTTCAGATTTCCTTGCTCTCGCACTTTGAATGACAATTACTGTATTTATTGGCGTATAACACTCACTTTTTCACCAAGAAAATCGTGTGCAAATAGCGTGTGCGTGTTATACGCCAATACTTAAATTTTAGCTCCCTCGGAGGGGACAGGGAGGGGGTTGGGACGAGCGCCGTCAGATTAAAAACAGTGAGAATCTCCTGTTTACTTGGTGGCCTCTGTAATAGGAAGTCCCATCTCCTGGGCCGCCATTGGACCACTGTTCGTCTATCATAGGGGATTCTCACTGTATGTAATCTGTTGGCGCTCATCCCGTCTTCCTCCCTGTCCCCTCTAGGCTGCAGATGGGCATCGATCAGGCTGCACTGATGGCAATGGTGAGGCTGCTGCATTGATGGCAATGGTGAGGCTGCTGCATTGATGGCGATTGTGAGGCTGCATTGAAATGGACTGATGAGGCTGCATTGATGGCACTTGTGAGGCTCCAGATGGGCATTGATCAGGCTGCATTGATGTGGACTGATCAGGCTGCATTGATGGCACTTGCGAGGCTCCAGATGGGCATTGATCAGGCTGCATTGATGTGGACTGATCAGGCTGCATTGATGGCACTTGTGAGGCTGCAGATGGGCACTGACCCTTATTTTGCTTCAAAGTTCCTTATTTAAAATTTAAGTTTTTTTTCCCTGAAACTTCCCTCTTAAAATTAAGGTGCGTCTTATACGCCTGTACGTGTTATACGCCGATAAATACGGTAGTCATGTTACACTGTACCCAAATTAAATTTATATCATTTTGTTCACACAAATAGAGCTTTCTTTTGGTGGTATTTATTCACTACTGTGTTTTTTATTTTTTTGCGATATAAGCGAAAAAAGAGCAAATATTCTTAAAAAAAAAAATTCTACTTTTTATTTTAAAAGAAATCCAATAAAGTCAAATTTCATTACATAGTTACATAGTTGGTAAGGTTGAAAAAAGACACAAGTCCATCAAGTCCTACCTGTGTGTGTGCGCTTTCATGACAATATTACAATGTGTACTCCTGTATGTTATGGTCATTTAGGTGCCTATCTAATAGTTTTGTGGAATTATTGATGCTCCCTGATGAAACCACTGCTTGTCGGAGAGAATTCCACATCCTTACCGCTCTTACCGTAAAGAACCCTCTACACAGTTTCCGGTTAAATAGCTTTTTCTCCAATTTTAGTGAATGGCCGCAAGTCTTTTTAAATGCCCTATCGCGGAAAAGTTTTATCCCTATTGTGGGGTCATCAGTAAGGCATTTGTACATTGAAATCTTATCCTCTCTCAAGCGTTTCTTCTCCAGAGAAAATAATCTTTCCTCATAACTAAGATCCTCCAGTCCCTTTATTAGCTTTCTTGCCCTTCTCTGTACTTTCTCCATTTCCAGCACATCCTTCCTGAGGACTAGGGCCCAGAACTGGACAGCATACTCCAGGTGGGGCCGGACCAGAGTCTTGTAGAGTGGGAGAATTATCGTTTTATCTCTGAAGTTAGTTCCCTTTCTAATACATGCCAATATTCTATTGGCTTTGTGTGCAGCAGCTTGGCATTGCATGCCATTGCTAAGCCTGTCCTCTACTAGGACCCCCAGGTCCTTTTTCCATTCTAGATTCCCCCAGAGGTTCTCCGCCTAGTGAGTAGATTGCATTCATGTTTTTGCCACCTAAATGCGTTATTTTACATTTTTCTACATTGAACCTCATTTGCCATGTGGTGGCCCACCCCATTAATGTGTTCAGATCTTCTTGCAAGGTTTCCACATCCTGTGGAGAAACTATTGCCGTGTTTAGCTTAGTATCGTCGGCAAATACTCAAATTGAGCTGTTTATCCCATCTTCCAGGTCATTTATAAATACATTAAATAGGACTGGTCCCAGGACAGAACCCTGAGGGACCCCACTTTCCACATTGGACCATTCCGAGTACTCCCCATTTATCACTACCCTTTGAACTCACCTTTGTAGCCAGTTTTCAGTCGATGTACTTACCCTATGGTCCATGCCGACAGACCTTAGCTTGTATAGTAAACGTTTATGGGGAACTGTATCAAATGCCCTTGCAAAATCCCGATACACCATGTCTACAGGCCTTCCTTTATCTAGATGGCAGCTCACTTCCTCATAGAAGGTTAATAGATTTTTTTGGCAAGAACGATTTTTCATAAATCCATGCTGATTTCTGCTAATGATACCGTTTTCATTACTAAAATCTTGTATATAGTCCATTACCATCCCCTCCAAGAGCTTGCATATAATTGATGTTAGGCTAACTGGTCTGTAATTCCCAGGGATATATCTTGGTCCTTTTTAAAATATTGGTGCTACATTGGCTTTTCTCCAATCAGCTGATACCATACCAGTTAGTAGACTGCTCGTAAAAATTAGGAACAGCGGTCTGACAATTACTTGACTGAGTTCCTTAAGGATCCTCGGGTGGAAGCCATCTGGTCCCGGTGACTTATTTATGTTACGTTTTTCAGGTCTGTTTCTGATATTATCCTCTGTTAACCATTATTATTATTATTATACAGTATTTATATAGCACCAACAGTTTGCGCAGCACTTTACAACATGAGGGCAGACAGTACACTTACAATACAAATCAATACAGGAGGGATCAGAGGGCCCTGCTCGTTAGAGCTTACAATCTAGAAGGGAGGCTCAAGTGAAAACCATGGGGGTGCTTATGGTGATGTGTCAAGAGGATAAACATTGCAGTTTTGGTTAATGAAGCCCCCCGTTTCCCTCGTGAAGACTGAGAAGAATTTGTCATAATTTTAGGCCAGAATGTATTCTGCTACATGGCTTTGGTAAAAAAAATCCTGATAAATGTATGATAATTGGTTTGTTTGAAAGTTCTAGAGTCTACAAGCTATGCTACCTATCACTTAAAATTGATCAATCCTGACATACTGACAGCCTCTCATTTCTTGAGGCCCTAAAATGTCAGGGCAGTATAGATACCCCCCAAATGACCCCTTTTTGTAAAGATGATAGTCCAAGGTATTTAGTAAGAGGTATAGTGAGTTTTTTGAAATTGCAATTTTTTGCCAACAATTGTTTAGAAAATGAAGAATTTTTTCCCCCCACAAAATTGTCATATTAACAAGTTATTTATCACACATGGCATAGGTAAACTTGCAAATACACCCCAAAATATATTCTGCTACTCCTCCTGAGTATGGCGATACCACATTTGTGAGACTTTTCCACAGCTTGACCACATACAGAGGCCCAACATGCAGGGAGCACCATCAGGTGTTCTAGGAGCATAAATTACACATTTAGTTTCCTGAGTACCTGTCATATTTTTGAAGGCCCTGGAGCACCAGGACAATAGAAACGCCCACAAAATGACACCATTTTGGAAAGCAAACACCTCAATGTATATTCTATGAGGCATAATGAGTCTTTTTAACGTGTCATTTGTTTACACAAGTTTTTGAAAAATGTGGAAAGAAAATGAAAAAGTATTTTTTTTATCCCTGTTGAATAGTTTTTAAGCCATGTTGACAGATTACTAGGACAGATGTGACAGATGTGTCAGATGTGTGACAGATGTTGATCACTGGGACAGATGTGGCAATGGATCATGGACAGATGTGTGCAGGCAGATGTTCACTGGAACAGATGTGGCAGATGTTTATGGACAGATGTGTGCAGATGTGCACTGGGACAGATGTGGCAGATGATCACAGACAGATGTGGCAGATAATCATGGACAGATATGCACAGATGTTTACTGGGACAGATGTGGCAGATGCTTACTGGGACAGATGTGGCAGATGATCATGGACAGACGTGCACAGATGATCACGGACAGATGTGACAGATGATCACAGACAGATGTGGCAGATGATCATGGACAGATGTACACCAGATATGCGCAGATGATCATGGAGTGATGTGGCAGATGATCACGGACAGATGTGCGCCAGATAGTCACTGGGACAGATGTTTACTGGGACAGATGATTTTACTGGGCAGATGTGTGACAGGTGTTTTTTACTGTGTGGGGACACTGTGACAGGACACTGTGTGGGGACACTGTTTTGGGGACACTAGCTGGGTGATCAGTGTGTAAAAAGCTGTAAAAAACAGCTCATACCCAGGCTCGCAGCACAAATCCACTCTCCTTCTGCTCACTGACAGGCTCCGTGTGAGGAGAAGGAGAGCCGATCACCTGGCAACGGCTCTCTGTTTACATCACATGATGGCTGTGATTGGACACAGCCATCATGTGATCAGGATGGCCAATCATAAAGCCCTCCTGCGGATCTGAGATGCGGCGTGTCCGGGGGACACTAACGCATCGGGAGTCGCCCAAGAACGTCCACTCAGAAGGACGAAACGCCCACCCGGCCATTTATATGCAGTGGGAGGAGGTTATGGTGATCACATATAGTGGGTGTATGGCCTTTTAAAAGATTGCTCATACATCCTGCAATGGACTCACATAACAGATACTCCCAATAAGAATTCACATCTAAAGGAATGCAGACCCTGCAGCTGTCCTCATTAGAGCTCCACAGCTGCAGCAGCTGGTTGATAATTATGAAACCACTTCCATTAGACTTGCTCAGAACAGGGGCACAGAGGAACACACAGTGATTTCTTCGAATAACAAAAAGGTAGGAATCTGTAACAAAGTTTGTTAAAAATCCTTGCAATATACATAGATAACCCAGATGGGAATGTTTTTTTTCTCAAAAAAAGTGGACCTACACTTTAAGACTGGAGAGTGCAAAATAGTGGCGGCCGCTCCATTAGGGGGGCAGGGGCACCACCTCCCTAATCCATGCGATCAGCCCCTAATCTACATGCAGGGAGCTAGACGCATGAATTTCAATGTTTTTTTTTTTTTTAAGCACATGCCTGAGGCTGGGGCTCTTAATTGGCTTCTAAGAGGGTGGGCTCATGGCGCAGAGCACTGCGCCCACCCACTTGTGTGACAATAATGAATTAATCTTCACTATTGTCTTCCTGCTTCTCCTCCCAGCCAATCAGGAAGCGGGTCCTAAAAACTGATTGGCCGAGAGGAGAAGCAATCGTATTAGCCGGCTGGGAGCAGCAGCAGGGGGGAAGTCACTGAGGAGGAGACGCAGGGGGGAAGTCGTCTAAGCTGCCCGTGACTTGGATGGGGTATATGAGGGGATGGTGGGCGGGCGGGCGGACAGGCGAGGGGTTTGATCGAGCGACCGACCAACTGAATGGGGGGGTTGTGTGGTTTGTTTGCGGCCCCCCCCAAAAATGGAGCACCAGCCACCACTGGTGCAAAATCTGGTGCAGCTGTGCATGGTAGCAAATCAGCTTCTAACTTCAGCTTGTTTAAAACTTGGAAGCTGATTGGTTTCTATGCTCAGCTGAACCAAATATTGCACTCTCTATTTTTAGTAAATCAACCCCACTGGGTTCAGATCGGATGCAGCGCTGGTGGAGTGGAGTGTGTGCACATCGCACAGAGGGGAAGGCCTAGAACTTGAACAGGTAATAGGAGAGTGTGAGGCTCGGTTGTTTTTAACCACATCCAATTTGCATAACGTGTGAATCGGATTGGCTTTCAATGGAGCCGGTTCACACATGTCCGGGATGGCCGCGGTGCAGTTTTAAAAAGGGTTCTGTGCGATTTTGGGTCCAGTTCAGGTGTGATTTCAGGTAAAAATTCGCCCCTGAAGTGAACAGAAGCGCACCAGACTCCCGCACTGAAAAAGTGCTGGCTGTGTTATTACCTTCACTCAGGGGCACTCCTTCTTTTGCTATACATCAGGGGTCTCAAACTGGTGGCCCTCCAGCTGTTGCGAAACTACAAGTCCCATGAAGCATTGCAAGGCACAAACATGACTCCTACAGGCAGAGGCATGATGGGACTTGTAGTTTCGCAACAGCTGGAGGGCCACCAGTTTGAGACCCCTGCTATACATGGAGCTCTTTCCCCCTAGTGCTCAAAATGGGGAATAATCACATCACTTCCTGAATGCAGAGGACAAGCCATTCATTGATAGCAGAGGATTGTGGGGCATGTAGTCCGGTCACCTGGATTTACAATAGACAATACTTATCTTTGACACCTTACCTAAAGACATTGAATACAGACACCTTTACATCTGACCACTCCAGATGGAGGGTCTTTGTTGGGGAAAATAACAACATCTATTACATTCAGCCTCATTGGCTTGCTACTACACGGTAACAGTGCTACTCTGGGCCCCACTATAGCTAGCTGAAGATCAAGGATACCCATGCCCATACTCCAAGGACCTCCTTTCATCAAAGAGATTCTGCTTATGAACCTGTGGCAGATTACCACCATACAGATATACAACCGTTTATTAAAGGGGAACTCCTACACAAACCTTTATTGTTTACTTCATATTTATTGTGGCTTCAGGGCCTAGAGGGAGTGGACTGACTAAAGTCTTCTCTTCCCCCTCTTGTTTCTGGGATCATAAATCTGTTATGCCGCGTACACACGGTCGGACTTTTCGACCGAACTTGTCCGACGGACGCCAACGGACCAAATCTGGCAGACAATTCGACCGTGTGTGGGCTTCATCGGACCTGCATCGGACTTTTTCGGTCGAAAATCTGACGGACTTTAGATTTGAAACATGCTTCAAATCTTTCCGACGGACTCGAGTCCGTTCGAAAAATCCGCTTGTCTTTATGCTAGTCCGACGGACAAAAACCAACGCTAGGGCAGCTATTGGCTACTGGCTATCAACTTCCTTATTTTAGTCCGGTCGTACGTCATCACGTACGAATCCGTCGGACTTTGGTGTGATCGCGTGTAGGCAAGTCAGGTCGTTAAAAAGTCTGTCGAAAGTCTGCCAAAAGTCCGTCGAAAGTCTGTCGGACAGGCTGTCGGACTTTTGTAGCTGAAAAGTCCGACTGTGTGTACGCGGCATTACAGACTGTTAATTATAACCATTTGACTTATTGTTATTGCTATTTCATTGCATGTTCTGGTGATCTAATTTTACTGCAATATCATTCAAACTGGGTTATGCCTTTTATAGTCCTGTTGACTTAACCTCCAAGTAAAGTGTTGACTTGCAGATCTCACTAATTATTGGTGTCTTTGCATTTTGTTTGCTTGAAGTACTGTATGTCAGAACCCAGACTGTCAGAGGTGTTACGGTGTTTGCAAGGTCAGGGCAACCAACGAGGACAAGCAAGTTCCAGTGGCCCTTGTTGGGGTAGCACTACATATGTATTTAGCTTAAGGTGACCAGATTTTCAAAATGAAATCCGGGGACATTTTTTTTTTGGCAAATGCTAAACGATTTTATAAGCATATATTCCTCAAATTATATATTCAGTGTATGTGGTATATGTTTATGGAAGGAATATATGATATATACGTTATTTCTCACTAGCCCCCCCCATTAGTATAGAATCCACTCAGTGCAGAGCCCCCATTAGTGTAGAATCCCCCCAGTGCAGAGCCCCCATTAGTACAGAATCCCCCCAGCGCAGAGCCCCCCATTAGTATAGAATCCCCCCAGTGCAGAGCCCCCCCCATTAGTATAGAATCCCCCCAGTGCAGAGCCCCCATTAGTATAGAATCCCCCCAGTGCAGAGCCCCCCCATTAGTATAGAATCCCCCCAGTGCAGAGCCCCCATTAGTATAGAATCCTCCCAGTGCAGAGCCCCCATTAGTACAGAATCCCCCCAGTGCAGAGCCCCCCATTAGTATAGAATCCCCCCAGTGCAGAGCCCCCCCATTAGTATAGAATCCCCCCAGTGCAGAGCCCCCCCCATTAGTATAGAATCCCCCCAGTGCAGAGCCCCCCCCATTAGTATAGAATCCCCCCAGTGCAGAGCCCCCCCATTAGTATAGAATCCCCCCAGTGCAGAGCCCCCCCCCATTAGTATAGAATCCCCCCAGTGCAGAGCCCCCATTAGTATAGAATCCCCCCAGTGCAGAGCCCCCATTAGTATAGAATCCCCCCAGTGCAGAGCCCCCCCATTAGTATAGAATCCCCCCAGTGCAGAGCCCCCCCCCATTAGTATAGAATCCCCCCCAGTGCAGAGCCCCCCATTAGTATAGAATCCCCCCAGTGCAGAGCCACCCCCATTAGTACAGAATCCCCCCAGTGCAGAGCCCCCCATTAGTATAGAATCCCCCCAGTGCAGAGCCCCCCCATTAGTATAGAATCCCCCCAGTGCAGAGCCCCCTCCCATTAGTATAGAATCCCCCCAGTGCAGAGCCCCTATTAGTATAGAATCCCCCCAGTGCAGAGCCCCCCCATTAGTATAGAATCCCCCCAGTGCAGAGCCCCCCCATTAGTATAGAATCCCCCAGTGCAGAGCCCCCATTAGTATAGAATCCCCCAGTGCAGAGCCCCCCCCATTAGTATAGAATCCCCCAGTGCAGAGCCCCCATTAGTATAGAATCCCCCCAGTGCAGAGCCCCCATTAGTATAGAATCCCCCCAGTGCAGAGCCCCCCCTTTAGTATAGAATCCCCCCAGTGCAGAGCCCCCATTAGTATAGAATCCCCCCAGTGCAGAGCCCCTCCCCCATTAGTATAGAATCCCCCCAGTGCAGAGCCCCTATTAGTATAGAATCCCCCCAGTGCAGAGCCCCCCATTAGTATAGAATACCCCCAGTGCAGAGCCCCCCCATTAGTATAGAATCCCCCCAGTGCAGAGCCCCCCCATTAGTATAGAATCCCCCCAGTGCAGAGCCCCCATTAGTACAGAATCCCCCCAGTGCAGAGCCCCCCCCATTAGTATAGAATCCCCCCAGTGCAGAGCCCCCATTAGTATAGAATCCCCCCAGTGCAGAGCCCCCCCATTAGTATAGAATCCCCCCAGTGCAGAGCCCCCCCCCATTAGTATAGAATCCCCCCAGTGCAGAGCCCCCCATTAGTATAGAATCCCCCCAGTGCAGAGCCCCCCCCATTAGTACAGAATCCCCCCAGTGCAGAGCCCCCCATTAGTATAGAATCCCCCCAGTGCAGAGCCCCCCCATTAGTATAGAATCCCCCCAGTGCAGAGCCCCCCCCCCATTAGTATAGAATCCCCCCAGTGCAGAGCCCCTATTAGTATAGAATCCCCCCAGTGCAGAGCCCCCATTAGTACAGAATCCCCCCAGTGCAGAGCCCCCCATTAGTATAGAATCCCCCCAGTGCAGAGCCCCCCATTAGTATAGAATCCCCCAGTGCAGAGCCCCCATTAGTATAGAATCCCCCCAGTGCAGAGTCCCCCCATTAGTATAGAATCCCCCAGTGCAGAGCCCCCATTAGTATAGAATCCCCCCCATTAGTATAGAATCCCCCCAGTGCAGAGCCCCCCCCATTAGTAAAGAATCCCCCCAGTGCAGAGCCCCCATTAGTATAGAATCCCCCCAGTGCAGAGCCCCCCCATTAGTATAGAATCCCCCCAGTGCAGAGCCCCCCCCCCATTAGTATAGAATCCCCCCAGTGCAGAGCCCCCATTAGTATAGAATCCCCCCAGTGCAGAGCCCCCATTAGTATAGAATCCCCCCAGTGCAGAGCCCCCATTAGTATAGAATCCCCCCAGTGCAGAGCCCCCCCCCCCATTAGTATAGAATCCCCCCAGTGCAGAGCCCCCCATTAGTATAGAATCCCCCCAGTGCAGAGCCCTCCCCCATTAGTACAGAATCCCCCCAGTGCAGAGCCCCCCATTAGTATAGAATCCCCCCAGTGCAGAGCCCCCCCATTAGTATAGAATCCCCCCAGTGCAGAGCCCCCCCCCCATTAGTATAGAATCCCCCCAGTGCAGAGCCCCTATTAGTATAGAATCCCCCCAGTGCAGAGCCCCCATTAGTACAGAATCCCCCCAGTGCAGAGCCCCCCCATTAGTATAGAATACCCCCAGTGCAGAGCCCCCCATTAGTATAGAATCCCCCCAGTGCAGAGCCCCCCCATTAGTATAGAATCCCCCAGTGCAGAGCCCCCATTAGTATAGAATCCCCCAGTGCAGAGCCCCCCCCATTAGTATAGAATCCCCCCAGTGCAGAGCCCCCATTAGTATAGAATCCCCCCAGTGCAGAGCCCCCCCCCCCATTAGTATAGAATCCCCCCAGTGCAGAGCCCCCCCATTAGTATAGAATCCCCCCAGTGCAGAGCCCCCATTAGTATAGAATCCCCCCAGTGCAGAGCCCCCCCATTAGTATAGAATCCCCCCAGTGCAGAGCCCCCATTAGTACAGAATCCCCCCAGTGCAGAGCCCCCCCATTAGTATAGAATCCCCCCAGTGCAGAGCCCCCATTAGTATAGAATCCCCCCAGTGCAGAGTCCCCCCATTAGTATAGAATCCCCCCAGTGCAGAGCCCCCATTAGTACAGAATCCCCCCAGTGCAGAGCCCCCATTAGTATAGAATCCCCCCAGTGCAGAGCCCCCCCATTAGTATAGAATCCCCCAGTGCAGAGCCCCCATTAGTATAGAATCCCCCCAGTGCAGAGCCCCCCCCCCATTAGTATAGAATCCCCCCAGTGCAGAGCCCCCCATTAGTATAGAATCCCCCCAGTGCAGAGCCCCCATTAGTATAGAATCCCCCCAGTGCAGAGCCCCCATTAGTATAGAATCCCCCCAGTGCAGAGCCCCCCCCATTAGTATAGAATCCCCCCAGTGCAGAGCCCCCATTAGTATAGAATCCCCCCAGTGCAGAGCCCCCCCATTAGTATAGAATCCCCCCAGTGCAGAGCCCCCATTAGTATAGAATCCCCCCAGTGCAAAGCCCCCCATTAGTATAGAATCCCCCCAGTGCAGAGCCCCCCCATTAGTATAGAATCCCCCCAGTGCAGAGCCCCCCCATTAGTATAGAATCCCCCCAGTGCAGAGCCCCCGTTAGTATAGAATCCCCCCAGTGCAGAGCCCCCCCATTAGTATAGAATCCCCCAGTGCAGAGCCCCCATTAGTATAGAATCCCCCCAGTGCAGAGCCCCCATTAGTATAGAATCCCCCCAGTGCAGAGTCCCCCCATTAGTATAGAATCCCCCCAGTGCAGAGCCCCCATTAGTACAGAATCCCCCCAGTGCAGAGCCCCCATTAGTATAGAATCCCCCCAGTGCAGAGCCCCCCCATTAGTATAGAATCCCCCAGTGCAGAGCCCCCATTAGTATAGAATCCCCCCAGTGCAGAGCCCCCCCCCATTAGTATAGAATCCCCCCAGTGCAGAGCCCCCCATTAGTATAGAATCCCCCCAGTGCAGAGCCCCCCCCATTAGTATAGAATCCCCCCAGTGCAGAGCCCCCATTAGTATAGAATCCCCCCAGTGCAGAGCCCCCCCATTAGTATAGAATCCCCCCAGTGCAGAGCCCCCATTAGTATAGAATCCCCCCAGTGCAGAGCCCCCCATTAGTATAGAATCCCCCAGTGCAGAGCCCCCATTAGTATAGAATCCCCCCAGTGCAGAGCCCCCATTAGTATAGAATCCCCCCAGTGCAGAGTCCCCCCATTAGTATAGAATCCCCCCAGTGCAGAGCCCCCATTAGTACAGAATCCCCCCAGTGCAGAGCCCCCATTAGTATAGAATCCCCCCAGTGCAGAGCCCCCCCATTAGTATAGAATCCCCCCAGTGCAGAGCCCCCATTAGTATAGAATCCCCCCAGTGCAGAGCCCCCCCCCCCCCATTAGTATAGAATCCCCCCAGTGCGGAGCCCCCCATTAGTATAGAATCCCCCCAGTGCAGAACCCCCATTAGTATAGAATCCAACATTGCAGAGCCCCCATTAGTATAGAATCCCCCCAGTGCAGAGCCCCCCCCATTAGTATAGAATCCCCCCAGTGCAGAGCCCCCATTAGTATAGAATCCCCCCAGTGCAGAGCCCCCCCATTAGTATAGAATCCCCCAGTGCAGAGCCCCCATTAGTATAGAATCCCCCCAGTGCAAAGCCCCCCATTAGTATAGAATCCCCCCAGTGCAGAGCCCCCCCATTAGTATAGAATCCCCCCAGTGCAGAGCCCCCCCATTAGTATAGAATCCCCCCAGTGCAGAGCCCCCATTAGTATAGAATCCCCCCAGTGCAGAGCCCCCCCATTAGTATAGAATCCCCCAGTGCAGAGCCCCCATTAGTATAGAATCCCCCCAGTGCAGAGCCCCCCCCATTAGTATAGAATCCCCCAGTGCAGAGCCCCCATTAGTATAGAATCCCCCCAGTGCAGAGCCCCCCCATTAGTATAGAATCCCCCCAGTGCAGAGCCCCCCCCATTAGTATAGAATCCCCCAGTGCAGAGCCCCCATTAGTATAGAATCCCCCCAGTGCAGAGCCCCCCCATTAGTATAGAATCCCCCAGTGCAGAGCCCCCATTAGTATAGAATCCCCCCAGTGCAGAGCCCCCATTAGTATAGAATCCCCCCAGTGCAGAGCCCCCCCATTAGTATAGAATCCCCCCAGTGCAGAGCCCCCATTAGTATAGAATCCCCCCAGTGCAGAGCCCCCATTAGTATAGAATCCCCCCAGTGCAGAGCCCCCATTAGTATAGAATCCCCCCAGTGCAGAGCCCCCCCATTAGTATAGAATCCCCCCAGTGCAGAGCCCCCCCCATTAGTATAGAATCCCCCAGTGCAGAGCCCCCCCCATTAGTATAGAATCCCCCCAGTGCAGAGCCCCCCCCATTAGTATAGAATCCCCCCAGTGCAGAGCCCCCCCCATTAGTATAGAATCCCCCAGTGCAGAGCCCCCATTAGTATAGAATCCCCCCAGTGCAGAGCCCCCCTATTAGTATAGAATCCCCCCAGTGCAGAGCCCCCATTAGTATAGAATCCCCCCCATTAGTATAGAATCCCCCCAGTGCAGAGCCCCCATTAGTATAGAATCCCCCCAGTGCAGAGCCCCCATTAGTATAGAATCCCCCCAGTGCAGAGCCCCCCCATTAGTATAGAATCCCCCCAGTGCAGAGCCCCCATTAGTATAGAATCCCCCCAGTGCAGAGCCCCCCTATTAGTATAGAATCCCCCCAGTGCAGAGCCCCCATTAGTATAGAATCCCCCCCATTAGTATAGAATCCCCCCAGTGCAGAGCCCCCATTAGTATAGAATCCCCCCAGTGCAGAGCCCCCATTAGTATAGAATCCCCCCAGTGCAGAGCCCCCCCATTAGTATAGAATCCCCCCAGTGCAGAGCCCCCATTAGTATAGAATCCCCCCAGTGCAGAGCCCCCCCATTAGTATAGAATCCCCCAGTGCAGAGCCCCCATTAGTATAGAATCCCCCCAGTGCAGAGCCCCCATTAGTATAGAATCCCCCCAGTGCAGAGTCCCCCCATTAGTATAGAATCCCCCCAGTGCAGAGCCCCCATTAGTACAGAATCCCCCCAGTGCAGAGCCCCCATTAGTATAGAATCCCCCCAGTGCAGAGCCCCCCCATTAGTATAGAATCCCCCAGTGCAGAGCCCCCATTAGTATAGAATCCCCCCAGTGCAGAGCCCCCCCCCATTAGTATAGAATCCCCCCAGTGCAGAGCCCCCCATTAGTATAGAATCCCCCCAGTGCAGAGCCCCCATTAGTATAGAATCCAACAGTGCAGAGCCCCCATTAGTATAGAATCCCCCCAGTGCAGAGCCCCCCCCCATTAGTATAGAATCCCCCCAGTGCAGAGCCCCCATTAGTATAGAATCCCCCCAGTGCAGAGCCCCCCCATTAGTATAGAATCCCCCAGTGCAGAGCCCCCATTAGTATAGAATCCCCCCAGTGCAAAGCCCCCCATTAGTATAGAATCCCCCCAGTGCAGAGCCCCCCCATTAGTATAGAATCCCCCCAGTGCAGAGCCCCCCCATTAGTATAGAATCCCCCCAGTGCAGAGCCCCCCCATTAGTATAGAATCCCCCCAGTGCAGAGCCCCCCCATTAGTATAGAATCCCCCCAGTGCAGAGCCCCCATTAGTATAGAATCCCCCCAGTGCAGAGCCCCCCCATTAGTATAGAATCCCCCAGTGCAGAGCCCCCATTAGTATAGAATCCCCCCAGTGCAGAGCCCCCCCCATTAGTATAGAATCCCCCAGTGCAGAGCCCCCATTAGTATAGAATCCCCCCAGTGCAGAGCCCCCCCATTAGTATAGAATCCCCCCAGTGCAGAGCCCCCCCCATTAGTATAGAATCCCCCAGTGCAGAGCCCCCATTAGTATAGAATCCCCCCAGTGCAGAGCCCCCCCATTAGTATAGAATCCCCCAGTGCAGAGCCCCCATTAGTATAGAATCCCCCCAGTGCAGAGCCCCCATTAGTATAGAATCCCCCCAGTGCAGAGCCCCCCCATTAGTATAGAATCCCCCCAGTGCAGAGCCCCCATTAGTATAGAATCCCCCCAGTGCAGAGCCCCCATTAGTATAGAATCCCCCCAGTGCAGAGCCCCCCCATTAGTATAGAATCCCCCCAGTGCAGAGCCCCCCCCATTAGTATAGAATCCCCCAGTGCAGAGCCCCCCCCCCATTAGTATAGAATCCCCCCAGTGCAGAGCCCCCCCATTAGTATAGAATCCCCCCAGTGCAGAGCCCCCCCCATTAGTATAGAATCCCCCAGTGCAGAGCCCCCATTAGTATAGAATCCCCCCAGTGCAGAGCCCCCCCATTAGTATAGAATCCCCCCAGTGCAGAGCCCCCATTAGTATAGAATCCCCCCCATTAGTATAGAATCCCCCCAGTGCAGAGCCCCCATTAGTATAGAATCCCCCCAGTGCAGAGCCCCCCCATTAGTATAGAATCCCCCCAGTGCAGAGCCCCCCCCATTAGTATAGAATCCCCCAGTGCAGAGCCCCCCCCCATTAGTATAGAATCCCCCCAGTGCAGAGCCCCCCCCATTAGTATAGAATTCCCCCAGTGCAGAGCCCCCCCCATTAGTATAGAATCCCCCCAGTGCAGAGCCCCCATTAGTATAGAATCCCCCCCAGTGCAGAGCCCCCCCCCCCCATTAGTATAGAATCCCCCCAGTGCAGAGCCCCCCCCCATTAGTATAGAATCCCCCAGTGCAGAGCCCCCCCCCCATTAGTATAGAATCCCCCCAGTGCAGAGCCCCCCCATTAGTATAGAATCCCCCCAGTGCAGAGCCCCCCCCCCCATTAGTATAGAATCCCCCCAGTGCAGAGCCCCCCCCCCCATTAGTATAGAATCCCCCCAGTGCAGAGCCCCCCCCCCCCATTAGTATAGAATCCCCTGCACATGTCCACCACATACTGTAAATAAATGAAGTTTACAGACCTCAGAACAGCGCGGATGATACACACAGCCGTGTGTGTCCCTCGGGCTCCTCCTCCTCCTGTGTGAATGTAAACAGAGAGGAGGGGGAGGCGGCTTCAGTCCGCTGTGCTGAGGGACACAGTGCAAGTCCCGTGGCACAGATCAGGGCAACGGCCAGAGTTAGCGGTGCGTTCCGCTACGTTCCTGAGTGCCGCCCCTGCAATCCGGGGACAAATCCGGGGACAGACGGGCTCCGGGGAGAGTGTCCTCAATCCGGGGACTGTCCCCGGAAAACGGGGACGTCTGGTCACCCTAATTTAGCTACTTACCTGATGTTCAATTTTTAAACTGACAACCTGCTGGCTGCAGAAAAGTTAGTATTATATGCAGCATTACATGTTTGCTTGAATATACTGTAATAAAAAATGTACAAATTCTGCTTTTACTCCTGAATATAAGTCACAGATAAACATATATATACATATATGAAAAAATACTGTTAATACATTTTAACCGCTAATATTCATACTGCCTTACTTCAGGAGTCAGAAGTTGTAGCAAGTGATGGAATGAATGATGCGATTTCTAATGAACTTCTCTTATACTCTCTTCTACACTGGGCACAAACCCATATTACCAATGACAAATGCAGGAGAATATTTTATTTTCCAAACATCTGTAGTGAAGCTTAACAGTCATAAAAAAGAAACAATGCCATAATGAAATTAAACTGTGGTGTTAGGGTTTAAAATGTACTGTATATGCTGAATCCAGTGTACCTAGCCAATGACAATACTTCTCGTTCTTTGTCATGTCACTGACAACTTTTCACATAAAGGTTGGTTTTCTTATTGTGAAGCTGCATTTAGGTCTAAAATAGAAAAAAACAGAGCAAAAACTGCAGTACTATTAGGCCCCATTCGCTTGGCGATTTGGAATCATTGCTAGAATTGTCGAGATAGCGGTAAAATATGCAACAGTACTTTTTGGATGCCATTCTATCCTAATGGCAACCCAAACGTGGTACAATTTTGCTGCAATTTTTATGCGTCACAAAAATCACGACAAAACGCACCTTTAAATATCCTGTGAAGCTCGTTGTCCAAAAAAAAAAGCTGCACTTGGTCAACAAACACGCATAGGACAGCCCATAGGTGAGACACACAGAAAGGCATGTAAATCGCTCTTAAAAAAATTGTGAGTGGGAACGTTCATTCCCACTACGCAAGATCTGTACAGAGCCTTAGTAAATAATTAATTGGCAAAACATGATAGAACTAAACAAAATTAAGACCTACAAACCCTCTGCTAAATACAGTATATATAGTATGAAGTCTACAGTAGATCAATACAGGCGGTCCCATGGGTTACGAACAAGTTAGGGACTGTAGGTTTTTTTCTTAAATCAAATTTGTTTGTAAGTCGGAACTATACATTTTTAAGATCCCTTTCACACTCGGGTGCTTTGCAGGCGCTACAGCGCTAAAAATAGCGCCTGCAAAGCTCCCTCAAAGAGCCGGTCCTGTCTCTTCAGTGTGAAAGCCCCGAGGGCTTTCACACTGGCGCGGTGCGCTGACAGGACGGTAAAAAAAGTCCTGCTAACAGCATCTTTGCAGTGGTGAAGGAGCGGTGTGTATACCGCTCCTCCACCACTCCTGCCCATTGAAATCAATGGGGCAGCGTGGCTATACCGCCGGGATAGCGCTGCTGCAGCAGCGCTTTGTGGTGGTTTTAACCCTTTCTCGGTGCTAGCGGGGGGTAAAAGAGCCCCGCTAGTGGCTGAATACCTCTGCAAATACGACGGTAAAGCGCCGCTAAAAATAGCGGCGCTTTACCGCCGCCCCCGCCCCCGCGTGAAAGGGGCCTAAGTGTAACTCCAACCTATGCAGTGATGTGGGATGTTCTGGGCACTTTTATGTGTGAGGTTGTGTAATTTGGGACTCTTGTGGCCATGCAGTACAGCACTGTGGGATGTGTCCGGCGCTGCAAGATGGCTGCTCGGCGGTATCTGAGACCAGTGTGGAGCGCAAGTGGCTGGCAGTGACATCACACCACGTCCGTTCGTAAGTAGGAGTCGTTCGTAACTCAGGGACTGCCTCTAATCACAAAAAAAAACCAAAAAAACAGCCAAAAACTGTTTTTAAGACTCCAACAAACCAAATGAATTACATTATGAATTCTTAACAATATATTGATTAATTGGGAATTTTTTGGTGTTTTAGAGGTTTTTTATTAAACAGGGGAATATATTTCCTTCATTTTGTCAGTCTTCAAAACTGTGTTTGTTTGTGAGTAAAACATGATAGCCAAGAGGCTATTGGCTTTATTTAAGAGAAAAAAAAACTTGCAGTTTGAAGAATCTTTGGATTTGCATCAGTTAATTCTCTTTTATTTATGACAAAATCTAAAACCTGGTTTGGATTATTCCATTAAAGTAGAGGAAAACTCTTACAAAGGAGTACAAACAGGATCATTTTATTTTTTAAAGGCAGTGTACGCTTTCAAATATTTTCATTGTTTTAGCTAGGTATTAATGTAGTTATATACCCTGTGCTATTTCTATGCCTTACCTTGTAGACAGAGTTGCCAATCCCCCAAAGTGAAATTTACTGACAGGACACCCACAATTCAAAAACAGCACCAATTTTAATGACAAAAATCGTGAAATATACTGACAGAGCCACATTTTTTACTGACACTTCCTAAATGTACATAAAATGGCAGTTTTAAAAGCAAAACAGTGCAATTATCAACATTTAAGGCTATATACGCATTTAGCTAGCACTATTAGCAATGTGTTTAAGTTATAAGAAAAGTCAAAAACCTTATTTCTCCTTTTTCATGAAGGTCTGGGTAATATAACCCAGCACAGAGTTCCCCCTTACATCAGAGTCTGCAGGATTCCCCCTTACAATGCAAGGGGAACTCTGATGTAAAGAGGAATGCTGCAGATCATGATGTAAAGGGGAATGCTGCAGATCATGATGTAAGGGGGACTGCTGCAGACTTTGGTGTAAAGGGGAAGTCTGACATAAGGTGGTCTGTGCACTCCTCCCATAACCCTCTCTCGGAGGTGCTCCCCGCTCTTGACTTCTCACCGGGCTCTCCCTCAGAGACTGCAAACAAGAGATGGTTAGAGATTGTGGACATGATACAAAAGATAGTCAGAGATTGCAGACATGAAGCAAAAGATAGTCAGAGACTGTGGACATGCTACAGGAGATGGTCAGAGACTGCAAAAATTATTCAAAAGATGGTTAGCGATTGTGGACATGATACAGGAGATAGTTTGAGGGTGCAGACACGATACAAAAAATGGTTAGAGATTGTGGACATGATACATGAGATGGTTAGAGATTGTGGACATGATACATGAGATGGTTAGAGATTGTGGACACGATACAAGAGATGGTTAGAGATTGCAGACATGATACAAGAGATAGTTAGAGGCTGCGGAGAGGGTACAGGAGATAGTTAGAGACTGTGGGCAGTATGCAGGAGATGGTTAGAGGCTGTAGTCAGGACACAAGAGATGGTTAGAGGCTGTGGGCAGGATACAGAAGATGGTTAGGGGCTGCAAGCAGTATACAGGAGATGGTTAGGGGCTGTGGACATGATACAGGAGATGGTAAAAATCCCACCAGTCACCACTGCCTATGCCTGTCATGCCTCCTCTCCTCTGTAGCATGTAGTTCCCTCCTTCAGTTCTAGGCTGTGCTAGCAGCCACCCAACTCACTGGAACTGACAGACAGTCCCCCACCCCGAGACTCCTGGTGCCTGGCAGGTGGCTCTCCCGTCTCCCCATCCAGCCCTGGCTGTTGCTGTAATGATTCATAAAAGGCGCCAAGTGGCACTATGACATCACTGTGTGCCCGCCCCCCCTCCCCCCGGTGGAGCTGTCGAGCTTGCCCGATCCTGGGCTGGCTGAAGGCCATTTTTTTATGGATGCCCGTTGTCCGTAACAAACATTTATGGACAGTCTATTAATGCAATTATGGGCTCACATGTTGTGGCTTCAATTTGTAGTATTATGGCTGATTGATACCTGTTGTACATAAATTGTTTCACCTAGCTTGTCTTGATGTACCAAAGAAGGGACAATACAACTTTCTATTCTGGGTCACACAGCGACCAATGCATGCCATCTGCTCTGTGTCAAATCACAAATCTGGGAGTGTTAATGTAATAAGAAAACATCTTCCAGGTGCATGATAAGCATTCTGTGTGTCTGTGAATGTTCTGTCTGCTTGTGTGTGGGTCAAATCTAATTACTGTGTAGCTCTAAACTGCACAAGCACTAGACATAAAGACACAGGGATGTGTTGTTTCCTTATAGGAAGTGTCAGTTCTCAGACTACAGACAGAGGTCATGCATTAACCTGTGCGGTGCCATGCAGCATGCCTCATGTTTGAGCATAAACTGAAAATTCTGACGCTGGAATGTGAAGATTTACTCTAGAATAGACTGTGCAAGCAGGGCACCATGAAACAACATGATCAATGCACAATGCCTTTAAATACAATAATACAGTTATCTCCTTACTTTATCTACCTGTGTTGCGCATATTGTACGTTATGTAGAGTCTTTGGGGTGGACGTATAAAAAAATGCAGAGCTAAGTCATCTGGTGATCCTACCAGCAAGTCTTGCTTTTCAGAAGAGCAAGCTCTCCAGGAGAATGTAGCACTTTAAACAGATGAGACAATAATACATTTAATACCCCCTCCCCCCAGATTGATAATGCTGTTGCTTGCTGTGCTTCCTGTCCCCATTCCTCCAGAGCTGTTTCTCACTTATATAGGATACCAGGTGAAAAAAGGGGGAAAAGCCAAATAAAAGCCAAAGAAATTGATTCAGCCACCACATCTAATGATTGGTAGGCTGCAAAGTATTACATTTTTGTTTTTTGTTTTTTGTTTAATACTGCATTAAATCTTCCTTTCACCAAGAAAATGGGCAAACATCCAGAAGCAGTCTGAAGTCTGGATTGTGCTTCCATAGATTGGAGGTTGTGTTCCATTTTGGTGTGGTATATACAATTATTTTCCACATTTTTTTTATTTACGTATTTGCACAATTTGAAAATATTAGTTTTTTTTAATCTTTATTTTTTTCGTTTTAGGCCCCTTTCACATGGGGCGGATCTGTTCGGCGGAATCAACCCAGCGGGAGATCGTTCCGTTGATCCTTGCTGAGCCGGCGGATGACAGGTCCGTCTCTGCTCACTGTGCAGGGATGGACCTGTGAGATCCCGTTGTTTTCTTTAAGAGATCGGATGAAAACGGATCTGCCTGTCTGTTTTCATCCGATCCGCTGGATGGATGGTGAACGTATCGCCATCTGTCTGTTTTGAGCAGATCTTGTCGGATCGGATGGCAGGCGGGTGTCAGCGGACACATCTCCGCTGACATCCGCCTGCCCATACAAGCCATGAAACTACATGATGAATGCACTTCTTATGCAGGTGAAAAACACAAGGTGCAGGTAAGAAGGTTTAAGGACTCTGTACTTTCATGCTACAAAGAAAAAAAACATTTAAAATAACAAAGGGAGATCATTTCACATCAAACTATTTATTAACTACTGCTCATCATATTTGTGGTGTATTGTTTAGTCTGTTCCTGTGACTTTAATTATATAGACCGTACTATGCAGGCCCTCAGGACCAGGTTTAAGGAACATAAAGTAAACATCGTTAATAAAAATGTGGATTATAGTCTTCAATGCCTTTTTTGGAATATCACAATGGTGATCCTAATTTGATCACAGTTTTGGGATTGAAGCTATATATGCTAGTCTTTCAGAAAGTGAACACTTTAAACATTTATATCCATGGAAAACTTTTTTGATCTTCAATATGAATAGCTTAGCATGGTTTTAATGAGTATCTGGAGACTCATACTATTTTATATTGTGATTTTTTTGCTTCTCCGCATTATTTAGGATGTGTATACTTTGCTGATATTTTAATGTTGCTCAGTTGTATGGATACTTTATTATTTTTCATACTACTTTTTTTTCTACATTGCTACAGTATTATTATATTGGATGTAGTGACATCTAGTGGTTATTTCTATGTATTTTGCTTTGTAGAGATGTTTCTTTTTCTTTTTAATGTCCATATTATGTCCTACCTCTTCAAGTATAGAGTAAGTTGTTTTTTTATCTTTCAGATTAATTATAGATTTTATCCATGTTATTTTATTTAACAATGTGTTCTTCCTCTGTTAGCATTATTTATATTCAAAATTCTATCTTCTTTTCTTCAAAACACTACAGTAAAATAATGTTACATTTAAAAGTTTTACACAATGAGTGTTCTTCTCTTCTTTGGGCCTGCTCTTTCCGCATCCTATGATTGAACCATTGAAGAATATTGTCTGTGAATGTTCAGAGAAGAGATCCTCCTCACTATTCTGAGGGTTAAATCCTGCATCCCTAGGCGTTTATGCTGGTTTTGTATTATTACCAGCCTCCAAGTCTGGTGACTGATTACTGTATCTGGTGGTGGATCTGTTCACTGAAGGTGGAGCATGTTATAAAAGGGGACTTTTGGTGCACGTTTTATGGAGATCACAGATTGTATTTTATGGAACAAGATTTTGTAATTACGGGACACAATGAACATAACATTTGTAAAATTTTGCACTTTTTTGCACTATTTCACTTTGAGTTTATATTTAAGTTGGATGTTTTAAGGATAGTAGAAGTTAATAGTGCTGTCTTGTTAATTGAATGCAGTGTTTGATGGTTCTCACATTATAAGGATGGATAGCAGCTGCACGGGAAATAAGAATTCTTAAATTTCAAGTATTATTTATATAAATATATATATATATATATATATATATATATATATATATATATATATATATATATATATATATATAAATCAAATATATATGTGGAGGTCCTATATTTTGGTGGTTGCACCATAAGCCTTGTTGACTCACTGAGCATATGCCCATTTAAGTCCTCTCACTCCAGTAAGCCTCCTCACTAACCGGTGGTGGTTCTATTGTCTGTCTCTTCACCTCAACATTGATGTCACGTGGAATCCAACTTCTAGTCACACAATTCATTTTCACCGTCTATTCAAAGACTGTTGTGTTTATGTTTCAAAACAACCTTTATATGATGGCACGTGGACTTTGGTTTGGGTGTGAATTTCACATCTCTTTTTCATTATCATTAGTCTTTACAGTCATTGCACAATGTATATTAGTTTGTATATACATGAATTGTTCAATTTTTTGGAGCGCTGCACAAAAATGTTACTTTTCACTTATTTTTATATTTACACTTGTCGTAGTGTTGTACTGGCTGCTATTAGACATATGTCAGCGCGACATATACCAATTTTTGGGTTCGGCAGCTGAATTTTAGTCATGTTGACTTTTGTTCTTTTTACATTTATTAAAATTGTCTTCTTTTTACATTTATTTAGCAAAAAAACAAAAACAAAACAAAAATCAGTGGTGATTAAATACCACAAAAAGAAAGCTCTATTTGTGTGAAAAAAATTATAAAAATGTTATACGGCTACAATGTTGCATGACGATGCTATTGCCATTCAAAGTGTTACAGCGCTGAAAGCTGAGCATTGGCCTGGGCAGGAAGGGGGGTAAAAAAATTTCTGGTATTGAAGTGATTAAAATATGGCTAGAGCCTATCCTGGAGTGTGCAGGTTCAACATAGGTTCTATAGAAATAAATGAGAAGGCCAAGATTGTTTTTTTTCCTCTATAAGACCTGTTGTCACTACTAAACTCTGCTGCACAGGTGTTTGGCTGAAAAACACTGCACAGGGCTGCATCTTAAAGGGTAACTCCAGTTTAGTGGGGAAAAAAATAGCAAATTAAAAAATAATATACCATTGCTACACAAGCCATATTGCAATTAAATGTTATAAAAAAGTAAATTTTCTTTTCAATCTGCAGCACTGTGATTTTCTGTAAAATGCAATGCAATATGACTACCTGGAGGCATTCTGTACACAGATGGTTGGTAAGATGCTCTCAAAGGGAAATCACATGTAAAAGGATGCAGATCCTGCCACTTTACGCATTAGAACCCTGCAAGTGCAGCAGGTGATTGATAATTATAAATTCACAACCATTCACATTCACTTTGCACATGAACGCAAACAGACAGCTATCACTTCAAAATTAGGGATGAGATCGATGTTTGAGTCGGACGTAAGTTCAACTTGAACATCGGTTGTTCGCTGAACACCCGAGCACCGCGGAATGCCCCATAATGCACTGCGAGTTCGCAGTGCATTAGTGTCTGATGAATGTCCAAAGCATGCACCTGACCTGCATGCTTTGGCCAATCACAGCATGCTCTGCAGAGAGAGCCGGGTGCCTTTGGCCATTAATGGCTCAGGGGGACTAAGTCCACTCCCCACACTATATAAGGCTGCTTACATAGAGGCCGTGTATAGTGTAGGACTGTGGATGGAGATAGATTGAGCTAGATTAGGCAGGCAGGTTAGTTAGTTAGTTGCAGTGTATTTGATATATATATATATATATATACAGTCAGTCTAGTATATACTGTATATATATATATATATATATATATATATATATATATATATATATATATATATATATATATATATTCTGCATTTAGCTTAGACTATATATATTCAGTGTATACTCTATATTCAAGCGGTATATTCATATATATACAGTCTAGTATATATATAAATATACTCTTCATTCAGTGTAGTATATATATATATATATATATATATATATATATATATGTACAGCTCATTTGGTGGTGTGTATTATATAATACACTTCAGGCGGTTTATTCACATATACAGTGGGGCAAAAAAGTATTTAGTCCCTCAACTATGAGAGACAAAAAGTGGAAACAAATCCAGACAATCGATAAAATAAATAAACAAAACACCAAGCGCAATGTTCTTACTGTAGCATGTAAAGTCAGATAAGCGTAAATCAAAATATGTGAATGTACGTGCGATTAATTAAGTGATTGAAAATAGTAAGTGATTGATAATAATAGTAGTTTGATTGAAAAATATGAAATCAAGCTGCTATCAAATACACAGTGATCAGATTCCCCTAAAAATCAAATACATATAAAATAGATTGATGCGCTCTGATACATAATTCAATCAATGTGAATAAAAATGAAATTCGTTCTAAAAGACAAATGTGATCAGATATAAATACAATAAAGACTACCAGGTCGCTAAAATGTAAAATCGCAAAAATAAATGTGAAAAAGCTGTGCAACTCTAGTCACACCATGTGCAAGACCACTGAAAATTGTGTTGAAGCATGTGCGATTTCTCCAGAGTGAAAAATGCAAAAAATATTGAAATTGTGTTCAGATATACTATAAATGCACTTACAAATTTACAACTAAAAATTGATTGATCTAATTAGTGCCAATGAAAATGGGGTGAAAGTTACTAAATAAATAAATTGGATATATTCCCTGTAGTGAGTGCTAAACACTCCATGATACTGAAAATAAATGAATAATAAACTTATAAAAGTGCAATATATATACAATTGATAAATATAAATAAATAAATAATGCCGGTAAGGTGCGATTAAATATAGATGATTTAGTTCATGAGATGGGATTAATAATAGGCAACAGTTCAATCCTCAGTAACCTGGGATATCTGGATTCCTGCAGTACTTGTTTGTTCACACTATAAGTTATTTCTTCCACAGCCACAATGACTAGTGATTTTCTCAGTATCAGATAGTTTATGTAAAACAAATAAAGAGAAAAAAAAAGAGAAAAAACAAATAAATCACATTGTCTGATTTTTGAAAGAATTTATTTGCAAATTATGGTGAAAAATAAGTATTTGGTCAATATCAAAAGTTCATCTAAATACTTTGTTATATATCCTTTGTTGGCAGTGACAGAGGTCAAACGTTTTCGGTAAGTTTTCACAAGGTTGTCACACACTGTTGCTGGTATGTTGGCCCATTCCTCCATGCAGATCTCCTCTAGAGCAGTGATGTTTTGGGGCTGTCGCTGGGCAACACGGACTTTCAACTCCCTCCAAAGGTTTTCTATGGGGTTGAGATCTGGAGACTGGCTAGGCCACTCCAGGACCTTGAAATGCTTCCTACGAAGACACTCCTTCGTTGCCCGGGCGGTGTGTTTGGGATCATTGTCATGCTGAAAGACCCAGTTATGTTTCATCGTCAATGCTCTTGCTGATGGGAGGAGGTTTGCACTCAAAATCTCACGATACATGGCCCCATTCATTCTTTCATGTACACGGATCAGTCGTCCTGTTCCCTTTGCAGAAAAGCAGCCCCAAAGCATGATGTTGCCACCCCCATCCTTCACAGTAGTTATGGTGTTCTTTGGTTGCAACTCAGCATTCTCTCTCCTCTAAACACGACGAGTTGTGTTTCTACCAAACAGTTCTACTTTGGTTTCATCTGACCATATGACATTCCCCCAATCCTCTTCTGAATCATCCAAATGCTCTCTAGCAAACCTCAGACGGGCCCGGACATGTACTGGCTTAAGCAGGGGGACACGTCTGGCACTGCGCGATCTGAGTCCCTGGAGGCGTAGTGTGTTACTGATGGTAGCCTTTGTTACGTTGGTCCCAGCTCTCTGCAGGTCATTCACTAGGTCCCCCCCGTGTGGTTCTGGGATTTTTGCTCACCTTTCTTGTGATCATTTTGACCCCACGGGGTAAGATCTTGCGTGGAGCCCCAGATCGAGGGAGATTATCAGTGGTCTTGTATGTTTTCCATTTTCTAATTATTGCTCCCACAGTTGATTTCTTCATACCAAGCTGCTTGCCTATTGCAGATTCAGTCTTCCCAGCCTGGTGCAGGTCTACAATTTTGTTTCTGGTGTTCTTTGACAGCTCTTTGGTCTTCACCATAGTGGAGTTTAGAGTGTGACTGTTTGAGGTTGTGGACAGGTGTCTTTTATACTGATAACAAGTTCAAACAGGTGCCATTAATACAGGTAATGAGTGGAGGACAGAGGAGCCTCTTAAAGAAGAAGATACAGGTCTGTGAGAGCCAGAAATCTTGCTTGTTTGTAGGTGACCAAATACTTATTTTCCACCATAATTTGCAAATAAATTATTTCAAAAATCAGACAATGTGATTGTCTGGATTTGTTTCCACATTTTGTCTCTCATAGTTGAGGTATACCTATGATGACAATTACAGGCCTCTCTCATCTTTTTAAGTGGGAGAACTTGCACAATTGGTGGCTGAGTAAATACTTTTTTGCCCCACTGTATATATACAGTGGGGACGGAAAGTATTCAGACCCCCTTAAATTTTTCACTCTTTGTTATATTGCAGCCATTTGCTAAAATCATTTAAGTTCATTTCTTTTTCTCATTAATGTACACACAGCACCCCATATTGACAGAAAAACACAGAATTGTTGACATTTTTGCAGATTTATTAAAAAAGAAAAACTGAAATATCACATGGTCCTAAGTATTCAGACCCTTTGCTCAGTATTTAGTAGAAGCACCCTTTTGATTTAATACAGCCATGAGTCTTTTTTGGGAAAGATGCAACAAGTTTTTCACACTTGGATTTGAGGATCCTCTGCCATTCCTCCTTGCAGATCCTCTCCAGTTCTGTCATGTTGGATGGTAAACGTTGGTGGACAGCCATTTTTAGGTCTCTCCAGAGATGCTCAATTGGGTTTAAGTCAGGGCTCTGGCTGGGCCATTCAAGAACAGCCATGGAGTTGTGAAGCCACTCCTTTGTTAGTTTAGCTGTGTGCTTAGGATCATTGTCTTGTTGGAAGGTAAACCTTCGGCCCAGTCTGAGGTCCTGAGCACTCTGGAGAAGGTTTTCATCCAGGATATCCCTGTACTTGGCCGCATTCATCTTTCGTTTGATTGAAACCCATCGTCCTGTCCCTGCAGCTGAAAAACACCCCCACAGCATGATGCTGCCACAACCATGCTTCACTGTTGGGACTGCATTGGACAGGTGATGAGCAGTGCCTGGTTTTCTCCACACATACCGTTTAGAATTAAGCCAAAAAGTTCTATCTTGGTCTCATCAGACCAGAGAATCTTGTTTGTCACCATCTTGGAGTCCTTCAGGTGTTTTTTTAGCTAACTCCATGTGGGCTTTCATGTGTCTTGCACTGAGGAGAGGCTTCCGTCCGGCCACTCTGCCATAAAGCCCCAACTGGTTGAGGGCTGCAGTAATGGTTGACTTTCTACAACTTTCTCCCATCCCCCGACTGCATCTCTGGAGCTCAGCCACAGTGATCTTTGGGTTCTTCTTTACCTCTCTCACCAAGGCTCTTCTCCTGCGAAAGCTCAGTTTGGCCAGACGGCCAGCTCTAGGAATGCTTCTGGTCCGGCCACTCTGCCATAAAGCCCCGACTGGTTGAGGGCTGCAGTAATGGTTGACTTTCTACAACTTTCTCCCATCCCCCGACTGCATCTCTGGAGCTCAGCCACAGTGATCTTTGGGTTCTTCTTTACTTCTCTCACCAAGGCTCTTCTCCCGCGAAAGCTCAGTTTGGCCAGACGGCCAGCTCTAGGAATGCTTCTGGTCGTCCCAAACGTCTTCCATTTAAGGATTATGGAGGTCACTGTGCTCTTAGGAACCTTAAGTGCAGCAGACATTGTTTGTAACCTTGGCCAAATCTGTGCCTTGCCACAATTCCATCTCTGAGCTCTTCAGGCAGTCCCTTTGACCTCATGATTCTCATTTGCTCTGACATGCACTGTGAGCTGTAAGGTCTTATATAGACAGGTGTGTGGCTTTCCTAATCAAGTCCAATCAGTATAACTAAACACAGCTGGACTCAAATGAAGGTGTAGAACCATCTCAAGGATGATCAGAATAAATGGACAGCACCTGAGTTAAACATATGAGTGTCACGGCAAAGGGTCTGAATACTTAGGACCATGTGATATTTCAGTTTTTCTTTTTTAATAAATCTGCAAAAATGTCAACAATTCTGTGTTTTTTTGTCAATATGGGGTGCTGTGTGTACATTAATGAGGAAAAAAAACAACAAACAATGATTTTAGCAAATTGCTGCAATATAATAAAGAGTGAAACATTTAAGGGGGTCTGAATACTTTCCGTCCCCACCCTTTCTAATACAGTGCAGGTGGTGTATACAGTATATAATACAGTGTAGTGTGCTGTGAAAAGAAAAAATCCCCATCATGTCCGGAAAGCCACCAAGGAGAGGCAGACACTAAAGGAGGGCAAGCAGCCTCTGTGTCTACAGTCAACAGTGGTGGTTGTGCATCCTCTGCAGGTGGCCACTGGGGGCCCGCTTGTCCTTTTTTTCTGCTGCTGCCCATGTTATTGAGCCACAACATGCAGAAGAGTTGGTGGAGTGGATATTGAAGCCGTCCTCTTCCTCCTCATCCTCTGTCACCCAGGCTCAGAGTAGTTTGCCTTCCAACGCAGCTGCCAAATCAGCCTATTCCACTGGCTCCTTGTCCACAGTTACTCCTACCATAGCCCCACCATCATGCATGGAGGAGTCCCCAGAATTAATCGACCACAGTGTCGGTTACATGCTGCTGGAGGATGTGCAGCAATTTGAAGGCTCCAATGTTGGTTCCCAGGTGGAGGAAGGGAGTAACGTGAGCCTAGAGAGAGGGGGTGCCACAGAAGCACAAGAAACTGGCAGTCAAGTTTGCTCCAGGGACAAGGAGGGAGGGGATGATAAGGTCACTGACTGTACTTGGGTGCCTGAGAGAAGAGAGGAGGAAAGTGAGTAGAAGGCACAACTCCAACAAGGCAGGATGTCCTCCAGGAGTCAGCTAAAGGGCAGCCCCCCTATTACATCACACCGCAGAGCTCCGCAGGTACAGGGCAATGCTGACTCCCTTCTGTCTTTTAAAAGTTCCTTGGCGTGGGTTGTTTTTGACACGTGTGCAGCAGATCACACCGTTGCTTTTCGGAACCTATGTCTGAAGCGGATCAAGCGTGGCCAGAACAGCACCTGCTTGGGCACCACATGCTTGAACAGATATATGATGACCTGCCATGCAGTCCATTGGCAGCAGCACCTGGAAGACCCACATAATAGCAAAAAGGCAGACTTCTCCTTGCCCCTCATCTGGGATCTCAAAACCTACTATACCTCCAGTCCTCTCAAAAAAACCTGCACTGAGAGGCATGAAGGTATAGCAAAGGGTATAACAAGTACTTGCAGCCAATCTGCTAGTAGTACACCACCAGTTGATTTCAGCAGGCAAATTTCCCTACCCCAGATGCTGAACTGTAAAAAGAAATTTGGTCCCAGCCATCCACATGCTCAGCATTCAAATGCTTGCTAGCACTGCAACGGCTGCCTTTCTAGCTGGTAGACTCCACGCCCTTTTCATGAATTTGTGGAATATGTTGTACCACAGTGGCAGGTTCCAAAACACCATTTCTTTTCACGTAAGGCCATTCCGGCTTTCTACTGCCATGTGGAAGGCCATGTTTTGGCCTCGTTGGACAGGGCTGTCAGCAGTAAGGTTCATATTACCACTGACTCATGGTCCAGCAGGCATGGGCAGGGATGTTATCTTTCACGGTGCACTGGGTAACTCTACTGGCAGCTGGGAAGGATGCAGGACAGGGTTCAGTGTTGGAGCTTGTTCCGCCACCACGCCTCCAAAAAGCTGGGGGTGATTCTGCCACTACATCTGTATGCTCCCCTCCCTGCTCTTCTTCTTCCTCTGTGGCCTCTTCTGCAGAATTGTCCTCTGAACCAGCAGTGCTCCCTAAACATTCAAGGGGCTACTCAAGCAGCCAGGCAAAAAGATGTCATGCAGTGCTTGAGTCGGTCTGCCTAGGGGACAGGAGCCACACTAGGGTAGAGATTCTGTCAGCTCTGCGGGGGTAGGCTCAGAAGTGGTTGACGCCACACCAGCTTCATCCAGGAATGGTTGTATGCGACAATGGCACTAACCTTCTCTCCACTCTCCGACAGGGACACTTGACCCATGTTCCATGTTTGGCACACGTCCTGAATTTGGTGGTGCAGCGTTTCTTGACCAGGTACTCAGGCTTACAGGATCTCCTGAGGCAGGCCAGTAAAGTCTGTGGTCATTTCCGCCTGTCATACAATGCCAGTGCTTGGCTGGCTGACATTCAAAGGGAATGCAACCTGCCCATCAACCACCTCATTTGTGACATGCCCACCAGGTGGAACTCAACGTTGGCAATGCTGCAGTGGCTGCACACACAGCAGAGGGCCATCAATGAGTACCAGTGTGAGTATGGAACCAGGGCAGGGTCAGGGGAGCTTGGCTTCTTTTTGCCATGCCAGTGGCTACTGATCAAGGATGCATGCCCTGTCCTGTCAACATTTGAGGAGGCCACAAGGATGGTGAGCAGTGACAATGCATACATCAGTGACTGTCCCTCTAGTCTTTCTGCTGGAGAACACACTTTGTGGAATCATGGACAGGTCACTTGAGGCAGAAGAGCAGGAGGAAGAGGAGGACTCTCTCAAGGCCCCCTTTATCCAGATAGCATTCTTGCGAGTCCGCCAAACACACAGGACGAAGAGGAGGAGGATTGTGTCAGCATGGATGTCGAAGGATAACTCGCAGCAGTCTTCAAGCGAAGGTTTTCAGTCCCCAGAAACCCAAGGAGATGTACGTGGCCGGGAGGAGGTAGTTACAGATAATGTGATCTTTAGTGACCCAGAGGACTCAGAATCAAATGCCTCTGCCGCTGCATGGCCTCCCTTATTCTGCAAAGACTGCAAAAGGACCCCAGGATTCGTGGTATTAAGGCGAGGGATCATTACTGGCCGGCAACCCTTCTTGATCCACATTACAAGGGTAAGGTTGCAGAAATCATCCTTCGTTCGGTCAGAGGAAGAGCGGTGGAGAAGGTGGCCGGCTGACCGATGCCTTTAAACAATTTTTCAGTCCTCAGCGCTAGGGATGAGCTTTGTGTTCGAGTCAAACCCATTTTCAACTCGAACATCGTATGTTCGATCATTTGCCGAATTACGAACGATATGGGCCAAATTCAAGTGGAGCGTCACGGCCCATAATTCACTGTGGCATCGCAGCGCATTGCTGGCTGATGATTGGCCAAGCATGCACTATGACAAGCATACTTGGCCAATCACAGCGCTGTATGTACAGAGAGCCATAACTGGCCAATTAGGGTTTAGTTGGTTTAGTACATGCCCCACACTATATAAGGCCGCCCGCACATCGGCCCTGTGTAGTGTGTTCTGGCTTGAGAGAAAGATAGACAGAAAGAGACACAGTGTCATTTGATTTAAGTTAGATTAGGCAGGTTGAGTCAGTTAGCTGCATTTACAGTGTATTGTGTATATATGCATCCCAGGTGTTGTATATATATTATATATATATATATATATATATATATATACACACTGTATTCAGTTTAGCTAGATCCTGTTCTTCTCTTCCTAATATACTGACAGGCAGGTAGGTGTTTTTTCAGCATTTTCAGTTACTGTACTGTGTACCCTGCACATTTGCACCTGCAGTATAGCTACCTGCAGCCAGGTGCTTGTGTAGGCTCTTTGAAGTATTTCCAGTTATTGTACTGTGTACCCCGCACAGTTGCACCTACAGTATAGCTACCTGCAGCCAGGTGCTTGTGTAGGCTCTTGAAGTATTTCCAGTTACTGTACTGTGTACCCCGCACAGTTGCACCTACAGTATAGCTACCTGCAGCCAGGTGCTTGTGTAGGCTCTTGAAGTATTTCCAGTTACTGTACTGTGTACCCCGCACAGTTGCACATACAGTATAGCTACCTGCAGCCAGGTGCTTGTGTAGGCTATTTGAAGTATTTCCAGTTACTGTACTGTGTGCCCCGCACAGTTGTACCTACAGTATAGCTACCTGCAGCCAGGTGCTTGTGTAGGCTCTTTGAAGTATTTCCAGTTACTGTACTGTGTACCCCGCACAGTTGCACCTACAGTATAGCTACCTGCAGCCAGGTGCTTGTGTAGGCTCTTTGAAGTATTTCCAGTTACTGTACTGTGTACCCCGCACAGTTGCACCTACAGTAGAGCTATCTGCAGCCAGGTGCTTTTGTAGGTTCTTGAAGTATTTCCAGTTACTGTACTGTGTACCCCACACAGTTGCACCTACAGTATAGCTACCTGCAGCCAGGTGCTTGTGTAGGCTCTTTGAAGTATTTCCAGTTACTGTACTGTGTACCCCGCACAGTTGCACCTACAGTATAGCTACCTGCAGCCAGGTGCTTGTGTAGGCTCTTTGAAGTATTTCCAGTTACTGTACTGTGTACCCTGCACAGTTGCATCTACAGTATAGCTACCTGAAGTGCAGGTGTTATCATACTAATAATACTACAGGCAGTCAGTTGATTCTGCTAACTGCAGTATAATCGGTATATATATATATATCCCAGTTTTGTGACGCTCAATGCAGGCCAATAGTATGTCTGGAAGGCCTACAAGGAGAGGCAGACAGTCACAAGCCATTAAAAGAGGGCAAGCAGGCTCTGTGTCTAGAAGCAACAGTGCAGGTCGTGGACACTGTGCATCCTCATCAGCACGTGGCTGTGGGACACGCTTGGCTGTTTTTTCAGCAGCTGGCCGTGTTGAGCCGCAACATGCGGAAGACTTGGTCGAGTGGATGACCAAGCCGTCCTCATCGTTCTCATCCTCTCTCACCCAGACTCAGGGTACTTTGTCTGACAAAGCAGCTGCCAACGCGGCCTCTTCCCTCCGCTCAATGGCCTCAGTGACTCCTTCTCTAGCCCCACCATGTCCTCCTGAGGAGTCCCTCGAACTGTTTGACCACAGTGTTGGGTACATGCTCCAGGAGGATGCCCAGCGTTTTGAAGGCTCCGATGATGGTACTCAGCTAGAGGAAGGCAGTAACGTGAGCCCAGACAGAGGGGGTGCCCAAGAAAGACAGCAATCTGGCAGTCATGTTCCCTCTGCTGCAGCATACTGCCAGGTTTGCTCCAGTAATGAGGAGGGACGGGGTGATGAGGTCACTGACTCCACGTGGGTGCCTCATAGGAAAGAGGAGGAGGCACATCACCAACGAGGCAGGATGCCCTCCAGGGGCCAGTCTAAGACTGCATCACACTGCAGAGCTCCGCATGTGCAGGGCGCTGCTGTCTCTGCGCGTTATTCCAAAAGTTCTTTGGTGTGGGCCTTTTTTGAGACGAGTGCATCAGATCCCACCACTGCTTTTTGCAATATATGTCTTAAGCATATCTCGCGTGGCCAAAACATCTCCCGCTTGGACACCACATGCTTGACCAGACATATGTTGACCTTTCATGCAGTTCGTTGGCAAGCGTACCTAAAAGACCCACACCAAAGAAGAAAGAGAACCTCTCCTTCTCCTCATCAGCTGGGATCTCCAACCCCACTATACATTCAGTCCTCTCTGAGAACTGCACTAAGAGGAATGAAGGTGTAAAATTAGGTGTGTCACAGCTAAGTACTTGCGGGCAATCTACTATCGGTACACCAACGTCAGATTGTACCAAATAAGTTTCCCTGCCCCAGCTGCTGCACCGTTCCCAGCCATTCACATGCCCAGCGGTTGAATGCTAGCTTGGCAAAATTGCTAGCACTTCAACTGCTACCTTTTCAGTTGGTAGATTCTGCCCCCTTCCGTGAGTTTGTGGAATGTGCGGTTTCTCAGTGGCAGGTTCCCAAACACCACTTTTTCTCATGGAAGGCTCTCTACCAGCATGTGGAAGGCAATGTCTTGGCTTTGCTGGACAGGGCGGTCAGCGGTAAGGTGCATATTACCGCTTACTCATGGTCCAGCAGGCATGGACAGGGACGTTACCTAAGTTTCATGGTGCATTGGGTGACTCTGCTGGCAACTGGGAAGGATGCAGGACAAGGTGCAGTAGTGTTGGAGGTTGTTCCGCCACCACGCCTCCAAAATGCCAGTACTGGTGATTCTGACACACCTCTCTCCTCCACCCTCTCCTCTTCTTCTTCCTCCATGGCCTCTTCCTGTGCTTTGTCCTTGGAACCAGTGGTGCTCCATAGGCATTCAAGGGGCTACGCAAGTACGCAGGCCAAAAGATGCCATGCGTTGCTTGAGCTGGTGCCTGTCCCTTAGGGGACAGGAGCCACACTGGGGCAGAGATTCTGTCAGCTCTGCAGGGGCAGGTTCAGAGGCGGTTGACGCCACTCCAACTTAAGGCAGGAATGGTGGTTTGCCACAATGGCACCAACCTCCTCTCCGCCCTCCAACAGGGACAACTGACCCATGTGCCCTGTTTGAAATAAAGAAAATAGGGAGGAACCAGTGTTTGAGTTTTTCCAGGGGTCTCTGCCACATCCCATATATAAGGAAGAAAGCCAAAAGAGGGTATGTGCCCCAAGGGGGATATTATGGGCAGTACAACACCAGGAAATAATTATTGGTGCAAGAATAGAATACAGTAGTATTGTTTAAAAAGATTATCACAAATATACAAAATATCTACAAACATAGAATCAATATATGATCAAAGAGATGGAGGAGACAACAATCAATTGTGATCTAACTGCTACAGTGTTGTAATAAATCATCCCAGTAGACCCAAGGGTCAGCTTACTGGAGTGAAAATAAAACAGCACAGTACACTCTACATGTTTCGGAATAACATAGAAAGACTCAGTTCTTTCTATAGTGTATGTTTCCTTCCTCAGGAGTTTCAAAGAAGCAGTTTTGATGTGTTTCTAAATTTTTTTTTATTCTTTTATGTTATATGTTGGTGCCATACACTTACTCATACACATCTATATATATTTTTCCCTTTTTAGAAACACATCAAAACTGCTTCTTTGAAACTCCTGAGGACAACACTATAGCAGTTAGATCACAATTGATTAATGTCTCCTCCATCTCTTTGATCTTATATTGATTCTATTTTTGTAGATATTTTGTATATTTTGTAAACAATAAAAACTTTGTAATAATCTTTTTAAACAATACTACTGTATTCTATTCTTGCACCAATAATTATTTTCTGGTGTTGTACTGCCCATAATATCCCCCTTGGGGCACATACCCTCTTTTGGCTTTCTTCCTTATATATGGGATGTGGCAGAGACCCCCGGAAAAACTCAAAAACTGGTTCCTCCCCATTTTCTTTATTTCCTATTTAATTGGGTAGAAAATACCTGCTTGGCCCCCAGTTGCTTTGGGAACCAATGCTTGAGCTTTATTAGCTTTTTGAATGACTAGTATTTACTTTGAAAGTAATTAGAGACTGTTCTTTTTTTCTACTTCTTTCTCTTTCTGCCCTTTTTTGCTCATTTGAGGAAAATGGTAGAATTATATAGTCAATCATGGGACAATTTTGTAACAAAACTCCAACAAGATTATGGGCAAAATGAATCTCGCGAATCAGAACTAAGCTTTTTGTTCTCCAACCTAACCAAATGGTTGGAGAAAAAATCGCTTACTTACTGGCATATCCAAAGCTTCAAGGACTACATCAAAGACAACCTAAATCCTTTAGGACTACGAGTCCAAATTTTTCCTTCTTTTGACAATGTAAGTGTCACATTTAAAACTGCTTGGGAACAGAACCTCAAACTATGCTTTGTGGGAATGATGAAATTGTTAATGGAGGAATATCAAAAACGCATGATGGAGATAGATACAAACATAGATCAGATATACTCTAAAATCAAACCCCTAGAGGCCCATCCCTCCTTCCCAACCTTAATGATAAATTAAAAACACATATTGAACTCTTCAATAAAAATATTCTCTTGAAAAAAGAGAACAAACTTCTTAGAGACAAACAAGCATTTGAGGAAGGAAATGGGCCCAACAGTCAGGGAGCAGAAGTTTTAAACGAAACCCAAGACATTATCTTAAACATTCAGATGCTTCTGACTCTTCCTCTATATCATCAAATATTTCTCACTCCTCACATAGACAACCTGGATGCAATAGAAAACCCAAAAGACGCCAGGAGGGTGACCACCCCTTAGGCAATGACACAAAAAAAACATTTCCCAAATCCCAGTCCTGGACCCCTCGTGTTGGTGACCAAAGTCCCATGTCAACTTCGTCACTATCTGTCAATGACTCTAGCATACCACCATCAGTGGAAACCTCTTTACTGATACCTCTGGGTAAAATTCCATTAATATTTTTCCCAAAAAAACAGGGAAACCCCTAAGCACCACCAAATCCTTGACTACTACAGCTGCACCACCTTCTTTAGATGTGGTGAATTTGTCCTCACATATCCTTACCCCGGAAGAAACCTCAGTGCTTTCAAAAGGCCTCACCTTTTGCCCGAACAACAAATTAGACAAATTTACAGTCATAAAGGATCTACATTTATATACCCATAAGTTGCTATTAAAAAGCATGTTTGACAAACACAAACATGACTATGATGGTTGCCGCACCTTTAGTGAGCGACAAGCTCTCGATAATCTTAACTCCTTATTAGAAGAAAGTGAGACCCCAGACCTAATAGACACTCTAGACCTGCTAGCTCTTTTGGAAGAGGATGGGGACACACCCATTAAAATCAAAAAATCTTCCCTCAAAAAGGCCTCTTCCATGTACCCAGCTCCCAGCTCAAACCATGGGGTAGCCACCTTTTTGAAAATGACGTCTCAGGAGATAAAATCGCTCAAATCTACGTCTCTTCACACCCCTAATCTGACAAAAAATGAAAAAATAGCCTTACATAATCTTTCTAACAATTACAATATCACCATTAAACCAAGTGATAAAGGGGGAAACATTGCCTGATGGACAATGATCACTATAAAAAAAATGTGTTTCAAAATTCTTAGAAACCATGATTGGTACCGTCCAGTAGGCACCGACATCGTGGAGGCATTTAAAAAGAAATTTGATCTATTTGTAGATGAGGCTTTCCAAAACAATATCATCTCCAAACAAACTTGGGAATTCATTCGAATTCCCCACCCCCCCGTACCAACATTTTACGCACTCCCCAAATTACATAAAAATGTGAATGATCCTCCAGGGAGACCAATCCTCTCTGGGAATGGATCAATCACGGCAAACATATCTAGACTCATAGATGAACATATTAGACCTTTTGTTTTGGCCATTCCCTCGTACATCCGTGACACGATCCATCTCTTACAAATCTTGCAGGATGTCCAAATCCGGAGTCACTGTACCCTTGTAACTATCGATGTAGAGGCCCTCTACAGTTCTATTCCCCACTGTAGAGGGCTAGCCTGCATTTGGAAGGTCTTATCACAAACCAGTCACCATGAGGCTTCATTTAATGAGTTTATACTTTGTTCTTTAGACTTTATACGCAATCATAATATCTTTTCCTTTGATGGAAGACTTTTCTTCCAGGTACAGGGCGTAGCCAGGGGCACTTGTTGTGCCCCTGGCTACGCCAATCTGTACCTGGGGGAATGGGAAAAAAACATTTTTGGAGATGAGGGTCCCTCTATGTACCTGTGCCACGTCATCATGTGGCACAGGTACATAGATGACATCTTCATCGTCTGGGACGGCACACAATCTCTCTTGAATGAGTGCCTAGAAGCACTAAATAAAAATCTGTTTAACCTCAAATTCACCATGACATCTGATAAGACTACCATCACGTTTTTGGATATTGAAATTTCAATCAATGAATCCAATGTACTATCTTCCAAACTATTTAGGAAACCCACCGCTGGAAATACGGTACTGCACTCGTCCAGCTTTTACCCCAAACCCTTAATTAACTCAATTCCCTATGAGGAATATTTGAGAATAAAACGTAATTGTTCGAACCAGTCAGATTTTAAACATGAGGCCAATAAACTTAAAAATCAATTACTACAGCGCGGTTATAGTCACAAGTGTCTCAAAAGAGCTTTTAAACGTGCCAATCTAAAAGAGAGACATCAACTATTAGTTCCCAAACAAAAATCCACCACTGATGTCAGTGCCAGAATAATCACTACCTACACAAACTATCACAATAAAGTCAGACAGATATGCCAAAAATACTGGCACTTACTGACTTCCGATCCAACCATAGGCCCCCTTGTACCTCCGAGACCTCCAATTACATACAGACGTGCCACCTCTGTGGGAGACTTATTAGTTCAAAGTGAATATAGGGGACAGGAGATAGGTGACCCATGTACTACAGTGGGCACGTTCCAATGTGGATCTTGTGCCTACTGTAAGTACATGGACACACGGAAAAATATATACTTACCAAATGGCAAACATTTTGTGACTAAACATTTCTCAAACTGCCAAACAACAGGAGTAGTATATTTATTACTATGCAATTGCAACTGCTTTTATGTAGGGAAAACCCTACAGAAACTATGGCAACGCATCTATCGTCACCTTAGGGCTATGCAGTCAGCTGACCCTGACCTCCCCTTGGGCAGACATGTAGCTCAGGTACATGGTGGCATTTGTCCCAAAATTTCTGTACTAGTATTGGATCGTTTTCATCCAAGTTCCCGTGGGGGTGATTTTAATAAGATCCTCCTACAACGGGAACTCCGCTGGATATCTAGACTTGACGCGACAATGCCACCAGGCCTGAATGAAGCCTTCAACTTAAAACCATTTCTTCTGGGTTTCTCTACAGAAGGCTATGACAAGGAATTATAAAGAAGTCTTCTGCATTGCTTGCCATCTGTTCTTTTTCCTTCCCTCCTTCTTTCCTTCCTTGTTTCCTTTCCCTTTCCCGTTTTTGTCATGTATTTTTTGTCTAATTATCTTATTCTCATTATGTCATTTAATAGCTTTGATTTGGGTCTATATTTGATGTTTATCCTTGATATAACAAAAATGCTCCTAGATAAAGCGGATATCCAATACTCTGTCATACTGTTGAACATAATATGCTTACCTTGATTTTTATCAAATTCATTTGTCTCTCTCTAATGTACATCTGTATTCTAATATCTATAGGAATCATATATGTTTGTGATTGCTTTTTCCTTTTTAGGGATCATCATCTGTACCCCCACTGTAAAGATGAGACTCCCACATCCGGACAGCCCAGGATATACTGATCAGGCCTCAGTAATTAATAACCTTTTTCTCAATTCATTTTATTCTATTACGTTTGAATACAAGCTTTTTTTGTTATAACTTTTTTATATTTGGGTCTAAAACTATGTGGCTTCTGATGTTGTCCTCGCTAGGATGGCTCGTCGGTGTTCCCCGACATGGAAAGGCCTCTGATTCCCTACCCTGGGGACGGAGGCATTCCTCTAGCAGCGCTGCTGCACATGCGCCCGACGAGCTGTCCCGCGCCTGTGCACTGGGTGAATTTCTATCTCCACTCAGCCAGGCTGCTTCCCTTCTGTGTCGGCGGCCTCCGTAGACGTGTGACGTCACCGCGCCTGCTGACGCACCAGACGCCGCTCAGGCCGAAGAGTCACGATGGGTGGCCACCCTTTTTTTTTTTTTTTTACATCTATGTATAAATATGTCAGGAGAGTGTCAGATGAGAAGATGACATGGTGGATGGGTAGGTGGGAAATATTTTCTGGCAACCTGTTTAGCAATCCCTTCAAGGGAAACTACTGGCTGACATTCTGAAGGCCTATTATAAGGAAATATATTAAAAGATATTGTACTCTGGTAATTGTATGGGGTTAATACCTGTAAAGCTCAGTGTCCCTGATTAGGTATTTTCTTTTATTGATTTTTTAGATACATGCCAAGCCCATCCACCAGTGCATAGTACTGCACTGCATAGTATCCAAAATTACTTCTTACTTCTCCAATAACAATTACTGCTTGCATCAGTGACTAGAAAACCTAATTAACCCCTTGGACCCAAGGCTGTGGGAGTCCATCTCTCAATACGTCTATGTACAATGCTTACAATGAAGAGACAAATGTTTTGTGAGTATATATATACATACATGTTGGTTCAGATTGAGATCCTATGATGTGCTTGTGCTGTGTTGGAAGTTAACAGTCTCTTAAATTATCAGATGAATTTTTTTCTTTTATGTTATATGTTGGTGCCATACACTTACTCATACACATCTATATATATTTTTCCCTTTTTAGAAACACATCAAAACTGCTTCTTTGAAACTCCTGAGGAAGGAAACATACACTATAGAAAGAACTGAGTCTTTCTATGTTATTCCGCAACATGTAGAGTGTCCTGTGCTGTTTTATTTTCACTCCAGTGAGCTGACCGTTGGGTCTACTGGGATGATTTATTACAACACTATAGCAGTTAGATCACAATTAATTGTTGTCTCCTCCATCTCTTTGATCTTATATTGATTCTATGTTTGTAGATTTTTTGTATATTTTGTAAACAATAAAAACGTTGTGATAATCTTTTTAAACAATACTACTGTATTCTATTCTTGCACCAATAGTTATTTCCTGGTGTTGTACTGCCCATAATATCCCCCTTGGGGCACATACCCTCTTTTGGCATGTGCCCTGTTTGGCTCACGTCCTTAACTTGGTGGTGCAGCGGTTCTTGGGCAGGTACCCAGGCTTACAGGATATCCTGAGGCAGGCCAGGAAAGTCTGTGTGTATTTCCGCCAGTCATATAATGCCAGTGCTCGGCTGGCAGACCTCCAAAAGGAATTTAACCTGCCCAAGAACCGCCTAATCTGTGACATGCCCACCAGGTGGAACTCAACGTTGGCCATGCTGCTGTGGCTGCACACACAGCAGAGGGCCATCAATGAGTACCTGTGTGACTATGACACCAGGACAGGATCAGGGGAGCTTGTTTTTTTTTCCCCACGCCAGTGGGCCATGATCAGGGATGCATGCACTGTCCTGTCACCATTTGAGGAGGCCACGAGGATGGTGAGCAGTGACAGTGCATGCATCAGTGACACTGTCCCCCTTGTCCACCAGTTGGAGCACACACTGCGTGAATTAATGGACAGGCACTTGAGGCAGAACAGAGGCAGGAAAAGGAGGACTTCCTTAGCTCTCAAGGCCCCCTTTATCCAGACAGTGTTCCTGCATGCCAGCCGATCACCCAGGAAGAGGACAAGGAGGAGGAGGAGGATTGTGTCAGCATGGAGGTGGAGCCTGGCACTCAGCATCAGCAGCAGTCTTTAAGGGATCATTTACAGTCCTAAGAAACCCATGGACTTGTACGTCTGGGAGGAGGTGGCTGCGGATCATGTCGTCCTTAGTGACCCAGAGGACTCCGGACCGAATGCCTCAGCAAACCTACACTGCATGGCCTCCCTGATCCTGCAAAGCCTGCGGAAGGATCCTCATATTCGTGGTATCAAGCAGAGGGATCAATACTGACTGGCAACCCTCCTTGATTCATGTTACAAGGGTAAGGTTGCGGACCTTATCTTGCCATCACAGAGGGAGCAGAGGATGAAATATCTTCGAGAGGCCTTGCAGAAAGGTCTGTGCAATGCGTTCCCAGTGAATTTTTCTGCCCCTGTTCAACGGGTGCATGTAATTACAATTCTTGATCTAATATTTCACAGCAGGGCCCGTTTCTGCTCCCACCAAGAGTAACTGTGAGGGCTTACAGTGTTGTGGCAACACCAACACCTAAGGCCCCAATTTCTGCAGAGTATATAGGGCAGGCCCCTACTTTCAAACATCCAACTTACAAACGACTCCTACTTGCAAACGGAAGGAGACAACAGGAAGTGAGATGAAATCTACCCTTAGGAAGGGAAATTCTCTCCTGTAAGAGTTAAAATGGGAAAAACGTTTCTCCTTTCCACTGATGCTTTATCACCAATCCTTGTTTCACTAAAAACACCAAATTTTCTAAAAACATTTGTCATTGGGACAGAAAGTGAGGTGAAATCTTCTGAAGAGGTGCACAGACAGCAAAACAAATGTCACAGGGGTATGTTTTCCAAAAAGCTTAAAATAGATTTTTTGGCTGGAGCTAAATACGTTAAAAATGTACCAGTTCAAAATTACAAACAGATTCTACTTAACAACAAACCTACAGTCCCTGTCTTGTTTGCACCGCCTGTATACTGCTATTCAGAGTATATAGGGCCTGGGGCCCCCACGCCTTTCCTTTTTTTAATTTGGGTGCGGGGTTTCCCTTAATATCCATACAAGACCCAAAGGGCCTGGTAATGGACTGGGGGGTACCCATGCTGTTTGTCTCACCGATTTTCATCCATATTGCCAGGACCCGACATTACATTAAAGCCGCAAGCAGTTTTAAAGGACTTTTATTCCTTTAAAAATTTCATTTTGTGCAGGGACTGTTCTAAGTACAGGAAACATGCGCCACTTTACAGGCATACTATAGACACTCTCCAGGTACGATATTTAAAGGAATATTTAGCTTTTTTTTTTTTACTTTAACAACTTCAATACAGGGCACTTAGACACCTTCCTGCCCAGACCAATTTTCAGCTTTCAGGGCTGTCGCAGTTTGAATGACAATTGCGCGGTCATGCTACACTGTACCCAAACTAAATTTTTTTTTTTAACTTTTTTTTATTAAATTTTAACAGATTACAATTATAGACAATAATCATTGCCATGCAGTTATATATATTCTTTTAAGATGCATTATACAGAAAAGTATGACAAAATAAAACTTTTATATTTGAGATGAGATTCAACAGTGAGATACCCATGTGGGTTTAATGGAGAAAGCTCAGAATGCCTTCCGTCAGCTCCGACCACCCCAAGTGGGTTCAAACTGTGTCCGGAGGAGAGAGACGGCACCCTCTATTTTTGCCTATTATCCGGCCTCATCTTTCTGTGATATATGAGAGTAATGATTACAGGTATAACGCCTGGTCTGAGCTTAATTAGAATGTTGCATAGTGAAAGAAGGGACCGAATATTTACTTATGAAGAATGGGTGTTTATTTGAGTTAGATATCTCTAGAGTAATGTAAACTGAGGTAAGTGGTAAGAGAGAGGGGGGATAAAATAAAATGAAAAGGGGGGAAAGGGGGGAGATTGGAAGGGCCTAGATAAGTTATGAGGGGGGGAGGAGGGGAGGGCGGTGTGTTCCAGATCCTCTCCGGCTTCCATCTTCATGTTTGTTAGGGTATTTTGAGGACCTGTTTGGGCGATGTAAATTTCGAAAAAGCTAATATGATGGATACTAAAAGAACTGTTTTGGATAAGTGCTTAGAGAATTAAGGCAAATGTACAATTTTTAAGGTGTGTGAGCAGTATTTATTATTTCGATGGGTTATTGAGTTTACTAAATTCGGATGATGATTGAAAGTGGAGCCAGCAACTCCATTTTTGGGTGAATTTAGAAGGGTTTTCTTGAGCAATATGAATTAGTTCTTCCATTTCTGATATTTTCCGGATTTTAGCAAACCATTCTCTTAAAGTGGGTGTATGTGGAGAGTTCCAGTGTAGGGGGATGCATTGTTTCGCTGCGTTTATCATGTGCATTGCAAGTGATTTGTGGTATGTTTTATGTGGTAAGGGGGAGAGGTGAAATAAGAATTGGGCTGGGGAGAATTCCAGGTCATAGGATGTGACTTGTGAAGTGATTCCATGTATCTCCCTCCAGAACGTTTGTATAAAGGGGCAAGACCACCAAATGTGTAGTAGAGTTCCCTCGTCTGCATGACATCTTCAACAATTCGCAGATGTCTCAGGATAAATTTTGTGTAGTAGGGAGGGAGTACGGTACCACTGTGAGAAAATTTTGAAGCCATTTTCTTGTGTAGTAACGTTTCTTGATCCTTTATGTATGTTGAGGAATGATTGTTCCCATTGAATCGCCGAGGGTAAGATAGAGAGGTCTTTTTCCCATTTTTGACAAGCTATGTTCTGCTTAGTCTGCATGTTTGTGAAAAGGAGATTGTGAGTTATAGAGATTAGGTGGGATTGGGCGCTTGTTTGGTTACATAATGTTTCAAAAGGGGTAAATGGTCTCGAACATGCAGATTGTTTGTCTTTTGATTGCAGGAAATGAGCAAGTAGAATGTATGTCCAGGGAGAAATGGGTGGTTTTCCTGTTTGGGCAGAGATTTGGGAGGCAGTAAGGATTTTCCCTTGATGGAAGAATTGGTGTGCCTTTATGTTATCTTGTGGGAAGTTCTCAGAAAGGAAGCGTTTATGCATTCCAGGAGGAAAATCTGGATTAAATTTCACAGGAGTTAGTGGGCTTTAAGCAGAGGATATATTCACTTGAGAGCAAACTTTATTAAAGCACTTAAGAATGGATCCTATTAAAGGATGGGAAAATAGTGTCACGGGGATATGCTGTGGATTCATCCATGGAAGGGAGGCTAAAGGTAGTGTTGTGAGGGATGCTTCCAAGGCAACCCAGTCTTTGTGGCTTGAGTGAATATTCCAATCTACTATTCTAGTAAGATGAGTTGCATTATAGTAGTTGAGAATATTCTGGAGACCTATGCCTCCTAGGTGTTTTGGTTTGGTGAGTTGTTTAAAGCTAATTCTGGGTTTTCGTGGTCCCCATAGGAATCTGGAGCATGCTGATTGATATGCTTTGAAGAACGTTTGAGGAATTAAGATGGGAATTGTTTGAAGGATGTATAGCACTCTTAGTAAGGCATTCATTTTTAGTATCGCGGCTCTGCCGAACCACGAGAAGGATGGGTTATTCCAAAGTTTGAAGTCTGAAATCAACTTGTTCAAGATGGGTGTATAATTTCTTTTGTATAGATCCGGAAGTTTAGAGGGAAGTTGTATTCCTAGGTAGGTTATCGAATCTTGTCTCCAGTGAAAAGGAACATTTTTTTTGCATTGGTCTACTATCTGGTGAGATAGGGAGATGTTGAGTGCGAATGATTTTGCGAAATTTATTTTAAGGTTGGATAATAATTGAAATTGTTTGAATTCTGATAGTAGGACCGGTAAGGTAATCAAAGGTTGTGATAGGAACAATAAGATATCATCCGCAAAGGCGGCATACTTGTATTCCTTGAGGGGTGTGTTTATACCATGAATGTCTGGATTGAGTTTTAACTTTCGGAGGAGGGGTTCAAGGGTAAGAACAAAAAGAATAGGGGACAGGGGGCAGCCCTGTCTTGTCCCATTACGTATGTGGAAGGCATTCGACAGAGTGTTATTGACCCTTACTTTAGCTGTAGGGTTCGTGTACAGGGACAGGATCAAACCGGAGAAGTAAGGTCCAATTCCTATGGCTTGTAAAACTGCTGCCATGTAGTCCCATGCCACTCTGTCGAATGCCTTCTCAGCATCTAGTGATAGAAAAAATCCTTTTTGGTTGGTATGAGTGATGATATGATGTAGATTGATTGCTTTGACTGTGTTGTCTCTAGCTTCTCTACCTATGACAAAACCAGCTTGATCTGTGGACACAAGAGAGGGGAGGAGGGGACAGGATCAAACCGGAGAAGTAAGGTCCAATTCCTATGGCTTGTAAAACTGCTGCCATGTAGTCCCATGCCACTCTGTCGAATGCCTTCTCAGCATCTAGTGATAGAAAAAATCCTTTTTGGTTGGTATGAGTGATGATATGATGTAGATTGATTGCTTTGACTGTGTTGTCTCTAGCTTCTCTACCTATGACAAAACCAGCTTGATCTGTGGACACAAGAGAGGGGAGGAGGGGAGTTAGTCTATTTGCCAATATTTTGGAGAATATTTTGACATCTACATTCAATAGCGAGATTGGTCTGTAATTTCCTGTATTTGTGGGGTCCTTACCTTTCTTGGGGATGACCGAAATATGGGCTTCTAGCATTTCTTTTGTAAGTGGATTAGTAGGGGATAGTGTGTTAAACACATTAAGAAAGGGGCTTTTAAGTGTATCTGCAAATGTCTTGTAGTAGACTGCTGAGATGCCATCTGGGCCTGGACTCTTGCCCGGTTTCAACTGTTTGATTGCTTGTTCCCATTCTTCTGGGGTGATTGGAGATTCTAGGGATGTCGAAATTTTGTCTGGAATTTTATCTGGGGAGAATTGCTCTAAAAAAGCTTTAATTTCGTTATGTCTTTTGGACAGGTGTGTAGGAGGAGAATTTGTCGTGTTTAGGGAGTATAAAGATGTGTAATAGCTCTCAAACTCTTTCGCTATTTCATGATTTTTTGTGATTGCTGAACCTGTGTGCGAACATAGTCGATGTACTGTATTATTGGTTCTTTTTGTGCGGAGGGCCTGAGCGGCTACATTTGTTTCCAAACTCATAAAAGAGTTTCTGAGAGCAAATTTCTTCTTAATTTTATGTCCTAGCTCTTCCTGTATTTGTGTGCGCGTTTCTATTAAGTCTAGATGTGTTCTCTGAGCTAGGTTCTTTTTATGAGAGGCTTCTAGTAGTTTAAGTTTGGAAAAAAGGTCAGACAGTATCTTTTTCTTTTCTTTATTTATTGCCGCTGCCATGGAAATCAGTTTACCTCTTATTACACATTTATGAGCTTCCCACTGTGTTAATTTGGTGGTGTCTGGGGTGTCGTTTTCTTTAAAGTAATTGGTTAAGCAGGTGCGAATTTCTATTTAATTTATTTTGCCTGTTAGGATTGATGGATCTAATCTCCAAATGGGAGTGTAGGTGGTCTTTTCTGGGAAGATAAGAGTGAGTGAAATGGGATGGTGGTCAGATAATGTCATTGGTTCAATGGATGTAGTTTTTAGTGTTGGTAAGTCTTGTTGTGTGAGAAAGAAGTAATCTAGATGGGAGTATTTATTATGGGGGGTAGAAAAAAAGGTATAGTCTTTTTCTTTTGGGTGCAGGGTGCACCAGGTATCGTGAAGTAGTAGCTCTTGGAGGCACCGTCTAATCTGTTTGATCACTTTGTAAGGTAAGTGGGATGTGCCTGAGGAGGTGTCTAATAGAGGGTCGAGTAGAACAATAAAGTCACCCCCTAATATCAGAATTCCTACTTGGAAAGCAGATAGAAGGTGGGTAATTTTGCGGAAGAATGGTACCTGGGCCGAATTAGGGCTATAAATATTCGCAAGCGTGATTGGTGTGTTTCTAAAGGTGCCCTTGAGAAAGATGTATCTGCCCTGTTCATCAATTAGAGAATCCATAATTTTGATTGGCACATTTTTGGATAGGAGTATGGAAACCCCTTTGGATTTCGAGATTGTAGAGGTGGCATGAAAACTGTGGGGAAAGGAATGGTTAGAAAATTTTGGAGTTGCATTGATGCGGAAGTGGGTCTCCTGAAGGTATATTACGTCTGCCTTCATTGTCCTCATGGCCGTCAGTACTTGGGAGTGTTTCTCTGGAGTGTTGAGACCTTTTGCATTAAGGGATAGTAGTTTCAATGATATGTCGGACATTTTGGGCTTTAAGGACGTCATTATGATGAAAGAGGAGTAGCTAGGGAGTGTTGAGAGAGCTTCTGGGAATGTGAAGCCGGAGAGGATCTCAAAAAAAAAAAAAAGGGAGTAAGAGGGGGAGAAAGAGAGGGTGTGTAGGAGGGTGTGTAACCGGATGTGGAGGTGTAAGTACACGTCCACTAAAAGTATTAGGGGGGAGAACCGGTAAGTGTCAATGGTCACAACAGAGACCGCTGTATGGAGTAGTGGTAGGAGTCGTTCAACTAGTGGAACAAGGTGGAAGTCTCCACGAGGTTAATAAAAGAGTACGTTTGGTGCATCCTGTTGATGATCAGGGGACCAGTTAAGACGAGAAAAAAAAAAAATTCTCCTCTTCCCCGGCCCTCCGATTTGACAGTAGATTATTAGTTTGTAATTGTTTGGAACATGAGGAGGAGTTTGAGAAACTCGCAAAGGGGAAGATCTGTCAGGATTTTGTTTTAGTACATCATGTATATTTGAAAGGTAATATAAGTATACCTAGACGTAAATGGTCATATCCATAATATAGGCTAATTAGTCAACTAACTGTGTAAATAACATTTTAATACTTTAAGAAAGCCATCCTGGACAATATATCATTCGTTGACTCAATACTGTAAAATATATCTTAATGTGGCAACTAGTTAAAACATAGAACTGTAACCATCATAACCATTTTAAACATTCCAACTGTGGTGATACTGGAGTAGATAATGCTGCAGAGAGGGACCCTTGGGTCACTGTTTGTATTGTCCGAGAGGGACACGGAAATCTCTAGGCCCATCAGTTGGGGCAGTTTCCCCAAGTAGTGATTATACCTGTGTGTATTATGCCAAAGCCTTCCTATAGGGAAGGTGTTGTGTGAGAAATTGTCATTGCCTACCGGGGAGAGGTAGTCTTTTATAGATTTGAAATAAAGTGGAACCTTTACCTTTTCGTGGCCCTCTCAGATTTCACCCTATTCGGACATCAGTGTAACATTTAGGTATTACAGGTGAAGTATTACCAACTATAAAAAAGAAGAGGAATAAAACCAAAAACAGTTAATAAAACTATAACTACCTTATACCTCTATTGTGCTTTCAGCCTATAATGGGGAGGGAGGGGAAGGTGAGAGGTGAGAGGGTGGGAGTGGGAGAAAGGGATGCGGAGAAGAGAGGGGGGTTAAGGGAAGAGGAGGGATGGGGTAGGGAGGAGGGAATAAGGGTTGTAGCGAAGCACGTGTATAGCTGGTTATGAATGACAAAAATAAGTTCAGCGGCTGCCTTCTGGTTGTCTTCTGGAATCAGGTCCTCTGGTCAGCTTATCTGTATCAGTTTAGTATAAGGCTTGATGGCTTGTCTCCTTGCTGAACTTTTTGCTTGAGAAAGACTCGTGTGTTTGTAGCCCTGTATGTTAAGTGTAATTGCAGAAAGTTTGAGACACTGGTAATCCTTTTCTGGTCGTGATATCAGTTTCCTAGTGTCCAGGGTATGATAGCATCATGTCTGATCCAGAAAAGAAGGGGGGGTTATCCGATTGGCGGCAATGATATAAAGACCAATAATTATTGGATGGACTGTTTGTTGGTCTGAATGTGATGAAAACAATCAAAAGGTTGTTAAGGCTGTGGAAGTTCTAGTTAGTGGTATCCCGGTTGTTTCCTCATGAGGGATATATGGGTGCAATGTTCCATCATTTGGATGTTAGGAAAGAGTAGAATATACAAGTAAGAGTAGTAAGTCTCAGGTTAGTGAGGGGTATCCTTGGTGTCATATTTATGTGGTATAGCAGGTGTGAGCTTTAAGTATCTCCCTGGTTAGGTTAGGCGTGCCCTGCGGTGGACTGGTGAAGCAGTTGGGCTGCCATTACGAGGTGTTTCTGAGGATCTCGCATTGGTGCGAGAAGGGAAGTGGTGTGGGCGGCGGCGACCCAAAGTGAAATTGCCTGTTTCATCTATTCCTTCCATGGATAAGGCTCTGTTGAGGGGAGGTAGGCGAAAGTCACTATACCAATCTGGGACATCTACAAATGGGATGTCCAGGGTACTGAAGAAATGTTCTAGATCTTCTGGTACTCTGAGATTCGCAGTGCGACCTTGATGAGTCGCAGATAAACAGAATGGGAATTTCCAGCGATATAGGATTGATCTGGCCCTTAATGCTTCCAGCAGGGGCTTTAGTTCCCTTCTGCATTGGAGTGTGATATTAGAGAGGTCTTGGTAGATTTTAATTTCTGTGCCCTGAAAGAGAATTTGGTTGCGACCTCTGGCTTTTCGAAGGATTTCTTCTTTCAGGGGGAACTCAGAGAGACAGCAGACTATGTCTCTGGGGGGGTCTGTGTCTCTGCCTCTCGGGCGCAATGCTCTGTGAATGCGTTCAAATGAAATCGGTGTACCAGGGGGCCTTTCTAGGAGATTGTTAAAGATGTCGGTGACTGTTTGGAAGAGAAGACTGGGGTCTATGGCTTCCGGGACACCCCTCACTCTCAGATTGCATCTTCTCCCCCTATTGTCAAGGTCTTCCATATGGCGATTAATCTCCCTGAGATGAATGACATGCTATTCTGTGACCTGTTGTACTTGGCAGAGGGAGATATCATGGCGGGCCTGTGTTCATTCTATGTCATCCACTCTCAGTGCTATAGCTTGGATGTCTGATTTTAGATCTGAAATGGCTGCCTGTAGTGTACATTTAATATCTGCAGCTACACTGCGTAAGTCATCCATGTTAAGAGCAGGAGGGGTTGGCGGGGGTCCCTGTGCTGTGTCTATTGCGGCCGCCATGTGAGTTCCGACGCGCTGTGTGCTGTAGCTGGGGGAACGGGAAGTACGAGCGGAGGTGGATTGTGAGGCCTGCACTCTTTCCCTGGGCCGTGAGTGGAAGATCTCGGGGATCTGAGCACTTAACTGAGTCCCCGGAGAGCGGGAGCGGGTTGCTGACATACTCCTCGGCGTCCTCACCATGTCCCAGTAGCTTTGTGAAGGGGAAAGTTTTGTTTAGCTGTAAAACGCTAATGTAGAAGGACCTCGTGGAGCGGGAGCTCTTGTCTCACACGTCCATCTTGCATCGGCTCCAGGCCACGCCCCCAGACTCCCCAAACTAAATGTTTATCATTTTGTTCCCACAAATAGAGTTTTCTTTTGGTGGTATTTGATCACCTCTGCGGTTTTTATTTTTTGCGAAACAAATTAAAAAAGACTGAAAATTTTGAAAAAAAATAAAAGTTTTGCTTTTGTTTCTGTTTAAAAATTTTGTAAATAAGTAAGTTTTCTCTTTCACTGATGGGCACTGATAAGGCGGCACTGAGAGGCACTGATAAGGCGGCAGCAATGAGGTGGCACCAATGAGCAGGCACTGACGGACAATGACAATGGGCACTGATGGGCACTGGTAGGAGGCACTGATGGGTGGAACTGATATGCAGCACTGATAGGCATTGATAGGCGGCACTGATGGGCACTCATGGGTGGCACTGGGTGGCACTGGTGGGCACTGATGGGCACTGATAGGCGACACTGATGGGCACTGAAAGGCTGCAAAGATGGGTTCTTATGGGTGGCACTGCTGGGCACTGACAGGCGGCACTGCTGGGCACTGATAGGCGGCACTGATGGGCACTGATACGTGGCACTGATGGGCACCCTGGTGGTCCTGGGTAGGATCCGAGGGGGGGGCTGTGCTGATAAACAGACCCCCCCTGTGAGGAGAGCAGCCGATCGGCTCTCCTCTACCCGCGTCTGTCAGACGCGAGTGAGGAAAAGCCGATCACCGGCTCTTCCTATTTACATCGTGATCAGCCGTGATTGGACATGGCTGATCACGTGGTAAAGAGTCTCCATCAGACTAACACACCGCAACAATGATCACTGCGATGCGCGCCCCCGGGGGCGCACATCGGCTCAATATCCTGCGGACGTCATATGACGTCCAGTCAGGATTTTGAAACCAATTTGCCGCCGTCATTCTGCTATATGGCGGGCGGCAAGTGGTTAAGCATCATTAAAATCACTGCTCCCGAAAAAACGTCCGTTTTTAAAACTTTTTTTGTATTGATACATGTCCCCTGTGGCAGGACCCGGATCCCCAAACCCTTTTTAGGACAATACCATGCAAATTAGCCTTTAAAATGAGCACTTTTGATTTCGAACGTTCAAGTCCTATAGAAGTCAATGGGGTTCTAACGTTCGTGCGAATTTTTGGTCCATTTGCAGGTTCTGGTGCGAATCGAACTGGGGGGGTGTTTGGCTCATCCCTACTCAGCGCCAAGGTTCCAGCAACCATTGCCAATGTCTGCATTATATGGGGCAGGAATATCTAGGGGCAAGAGCAGACTTGGGGACCTTTCCAACAGAGCATCCACTGAGTTACTGGGTCTTGAGGTTGGACCACTGACCAGAACTTGCTCAATATGTAATTGAGCTACTGGCCTGTCCTGCATCCAGCGTGCTTTATGAACGCACATTCAGTGCTACTGGAGGGTTTGTAACGTATCAAAGAGTGCACCTGTCCACAGACTCAGTTGATAGGCTCACATTTATAAAAATGAATTTGTCCTGGATCAGCAGCTATCAAGCACCTGATGCTGATGTAACTGATTGAATTTGCTATGGATCTGGGATCCCTTGAAGACTGTCTATGCTGCCTATCCTATTCCTCCTCAATCATGATGATGCTAGTTTCCAACAATATTTTTGGTTTAGGGCACAACACTACCCAAGGCTCAACTTTTCTGCCCCTGATTAACAGGGGCATGTAACTACAGTTTTTGAAATAATATTTAACAGCAGGGCCCCTTCCTGCACCAAACAAGAGTAACTGTGAGGGGTTACAGTGTTGTGGCACCACCACCCAAGGCCCTATTTTTCTGCTCCTGTTTAACAGGGACATGTAATTAAAATGTTTGAAATAATATTTAACAACAGGAACCGTTCCAGCACCCAACAAGAGTAAATGTGAGGGGTTATTGTGTTCCGGCACTACCAACACCTAAGGCCCAATGTTTCTGCCCTTGTTTAACAGGGGCATGTAATTACAATTTTTTAAATAATATTTAACAGCAGGGCCCGTTCCTGTGCCCAACTAAAGTAAATGTGATGGGTTACCGTGTTCTGCCACCACCAACACCTAAGGCCCAATTTTTCAGCAGAGTATATAGTGCAGTCCGTATAGTATATATACACTGCAGTTCAAAGTATATAGTGCAGTCTGTATAGTATATATACTGCAGTTCAGAGTATATAGTGCAGTCAGTGTAGTATATATAATACAGTGCAGGGTATATAGTGAAGTGTACAATATATAATGTAGTGTATTGAAATAGTTAAGAGGAGCCCTATGACAGAATTAAGAAAAAACAGCATGGGTTTCCCCGTCCATACCAGGCCCTTTGGGTCTGGTATGGATTTTGAGGGGGACCCCTACGCCATTTAAAAAAAAAAATTGGTGTGGAGTTCCTCTTAATATCCATACCAGACCTGAAGGGCCTGGTATGGACTGGGGGGGGGAACCCACGCTGCTTTTTTTCAATTATTTTTATGTATATTGCCGGGATCTGGCAATACATTACAGCCATGAGCGCTACTTTACAGGCAGACTAAGGGGGGACCCCCCCCCGGCTTGATATTTAAAGGAATATTTCATTTTTATTGTTTCACTTTAAGCATTATTAAAATCACTGCTCCTAAAAAGAAAATGGCAGTTTAAAAAACTTTTTTGCATTAATACATGTCCCCTGGGGCAGGACCTGGGTCCCCAAACACTTTTTATGGCAAAAAACCTTTAAAATTAGCACTTTTTCACGTTCGTGTCCCATAGACTTTAACAGTGTTTGCATGTTCGCACAAATATTTTGTATGTTCGCAAGTTCTAGTGTGGGGGGGGGTATTTGGCTCATCTCTATTCAAAATAACAAAAGGTAGGAATCTGCAACAACGTTTGGTAAAATTCTTGCAATTTACATAGATCACTTAGATGGGAATGTTTTTTGTTGTTTTTTTTTAAAACAAAAGTGTTACTCATTAATCTGTGTTTGTGCATACTACTCAGGAGGGGAAACAATATAGGGGCCAGAAATGTGAGCGAGCCTAGTACACACTACCAGTTTTTTCGTTCAACTCAGCAGGACTGAACGAAAAAAGCCGACAGCTCAAGAGGAGCCTCTGTACTGACTATGTGATGTTAGTACAGCAATCTCCCCTCTGAGCCATTTTGTTCTGACATGGGGGACACCCCCCCACCTGAACACTCTGGTCAACGGTATCAGCTATTGGCTGAGAACGCTGATCGGGAGCCGATTGACAGACCTTTTTCAGTCATGCCCCTTCGAAATAAGCCGGATTCTGTTGCACTGGCTAGAGTACACATGGGCCGAATGTCACCACTCCGGTCAGTGCTTTCAACTATTGGCTATGAGTGCTATGAGTGCTATGAGTGCTGATCGGGAGCCGATTGGCAGATCTTTTTCAGTGAGAGAGAGGTGCGGCACCACTCTGAGTGCAATTAAAGTTCAAAGTTGAATAAAAGTAAGATTAACTCACATTTTGGTGAGATGTGCAGTCTCCCTCACACATACAATATTCCCTAACAGTCTACAAAGATTACAAAGAAATTAACTTACATTTGTGAACATTCATTAACAAAATGTCATTATATTCTGTTTTCTATATAGCAATACACAGTCGCTCCACCTAGCAAAGTATGCATACACATGAACAAAAATTCCTGACTATATATAAATATGCAAATATTCACAGAATTATTAAAACTGACAGGTTAGTTAGTAATTACTTATGGACAGCAGTGCTCAGAGTAAAGCCAATAGGCACCGTACGCGCATAGTCTCCTTACCATAATGCTTGTCTCAAGACATGAAAAACCGCCAAGCCCTGCTTGCCATGGCGATCAGGAATGCCTCAACCTTATCTTAACTCAGTTAGTACACAGACCGGTATAACAGATACATATAAACACATACACTTATAGCACAAAGACAATACATATCTTTTAACTTTGTTAACAAATGGAGCTCCAAAACCTTTACCTAATTTACCTGTCAGGACTTACCTCTCCTGACATTTCTAAACTCATGAGTATTATTTTACACTACAATTTTTATGTTCAATATTATACAAAACAAAGGTACCTTGTTCTACTAGTAGCTACATATCAGTACTTTTTTTGTTTTTAACTTAGACTTTCCAGGAGTCTGATAACCCCAAAGCCTCCTCCAGATTGATTGCCAATCCAGGATCCCAACATGCATGTAAATTTAGGCAACTCAAGAACCTCTTCCAAACTGGACTTACCAGTCTAGGATACCAATTCTTCCAGACCTCTTGTAGGTCTAGGATACCAATCAAAAATAAACCTCTTCTAGACCGATTTACTCAGTCTAGGATACCAACATGCATGTTAAAGGTAGGTTCTCCAGGGGTCAAAATATTTACCCCAAAACCTCATCCAGACCTCTTCTAGGTCTAGGATACCAATCAAAATAAACCTCTTCTAGACCGATTTACTCAGTCTAGGATACCAACATGCATGTTAAAGGTAGGTTCTCCAGGGGTCAAAATATTTACCCCTAAACCTCGTCCAGACCTCATGTAGGCCTGGGATACCAATCAAAATGAACCTCTTCTAGACCGATTTACTCAGTCTAGGATACCAACATGCATGTTAAAGGTAGGTGCACGCAGAGAGTAGCTAGCCTTCTACAGGGGTACCTGATATATTGCGCAATATTGTGTTGAGCTCAGTGCTTCACCAGCATGGAGTTAGGCAAGATCGGAGTTGAGGTTATGCTGTCCCCGTACGGGCCACCAAATGAAGTAGAATAGTAAAGTATCGAACCAGGCAGAACTTTAGCAATGCAGGTTTATTAACAGCTGATAACATACAGGTTTATGTTTAAAGTATTACAAGATACAGATCTAATTTATACAGTTTCTTACAATGCAAGCATATTAGATATAGGTATTCTTATCCTCTAACCAAATTGAAACAATTGTGAATTGTTCTCACCTTGAACCAGAATGGGTCTTTTCTGCCAATTCTTGGGAACCCGTCACCTGATAGGGACCAGTCGATCGGCTGGTGGTCTGGTCCCCTCACAGAGTTCTGGGTTCCAGCTCGACCAAGTTCTTGAGGGTAATTCACCTGAGACCACATTCTGGAACAAGTTAAGAAGTCTTCTCTGACTCGTACGAGGAGACAAGTTACGGACAGATATTTGCCCATTGGTTCTGACCTCTATGACCCTTGCAATAGGGCAGCATACACAGAGTTCAGCCTTATGAGCTCCTATCTGACTTGTCTGTCTAACAATTGTAGAGCTTGCATTCATATACCCTTTTTCAAGTCTTATCCTAACCATCTCTCTTACATATGATTGGTCGCTAAGATCTACGTCAATGTAACTAACCATAAATATGACACCTGTTCTACAACCAGATAAACTTAATTATTCCCAAAATTCCTATATGTTCATTAAAGTGATTTATAACTGGTTTTGTCCAATTAAAAACACCTGTATAGAGACAGTCTGGCACCCAGCTGTGTTATCAAACTCCCCTCATCTTGATAAGATTTAACTAAGTTCAAGAATTACAGATTTATGACTTTTGGGAAAATGAACTTTCAATAACCCCACCAGATATGTTTCACTATATACATGTATTTTAACAGTTTTAATGAGGGCACAAGCAGACCTTTGTTTGACCCTGTCAAACTTAATTTAATGTACTGTACATAACTTTAATTATTTCTAAACCACTTATTTTCTTATCTTTGTCTGTCTGATTTATATGCATTTCAAAGACTTGAGACAATTCTATATAACTTGAATCTATTCTAATGAACTTTCACCCAGTAGATCTTAATACATTTTCGAGAACACCTGTGTACAAGTACTTGTCATAAAGCAGAGGTCATTTAAAGTTCAACACTTAAAAATGAAGACTTTCTAAATCTATGGAAAACACAGTATACATTATTAAAGATTAATAATTGTTGCTTTACTTATTGAATAATAATATTGATAAAACCACCACTATATAATAATAATATGAATAATAATAATAATTATATTATCAATAAAACACATGCAAATCAATATGAATAATATGAAGTACATTGGCTAATATGAGATTCTACAACACTGGTACGGCTCATTTTTGCAACCTGAACACTGGATACCGACCCAACCAGAGGACACACCCCGGGCACAGAGACACAGACAGAGGCGCCAGCGGTCCACATCCAACTCTTCCCAGAAAGCTCGAGGAGATATGGAGACAGATGCCAGTCCACTAGCTTCACCTTCCTCAGCTAGTTGCAAGACGGACTGCTGAACAAAGGCCTCTTGGTCGGATGAGCGGTTCCTGGAGTTCTACATGGTAGAAATTCTCCCCCTGGAATTCCATCTTTGCCTTAATCATTTAACATGCCCTTATTGAAAAGAACAGTGCATATCCCCTCAGTGTTTCATTGCCCTACAATGAATGGGACACATGAGCGGAGCCCTCTCCTATTTTTTTTCATTGTTTTTCAGCTCGTAATCCACAGCACCAGGCATACTCAGAGGCCTTCTCCTTTTTTTATCCCTTTCATGACTAAGCCTATTTTTATGGTTCAATAAGTTTTTATTGATTTTTTTTCACAAATATATAAACATATAAACAAAAAGAAAACAAAATGAAGGAATGTAAACAGTGCCAGTTACCTGACAACAGGCCTCCTGGTGTACAAATATTTCTTACAAATGCTGAAATAGTGCAATCGTATACAAGTGCAAATGTCACTATAAATACAGCTTTACGTTAAACCCGTATAAACATTAACTACCCTGGGCAGGGGTGCTCCTTTGGGAGCCTGCTGCACCCCGGGACTCAGGGAGTCTGGAAAAACCAACTAGGACATAGGTTGTCAGGAGTATAATTAGTGACAAGATTAGGTTTCCGATCTCTATTTAAATAAAAGGAGATCTTATAGGTTGTGTTGCATCTAAAGAGGAATACAGGAGACATGGAAGAGGGAGAGAAGAAAAACAGAATAGAAGAAGGCAGAATAAGTGTAGGATAGAAGAATAGTAGGGAGGGAGGGGGGGGGGGGGAGACAGCGAGCCTCAGTCTATAGACAAGGCCTTAACTTTAAGTCTATGGTCCAGTGAATGTGGCGTTTTTAGCTCCTAAGTGGAGTTCTTAGTCAAGAGTCTTTGTTTGAGTTTGTCTGAGGTAGAGTAATTCCTCCATATACTCCAGACAAATGAGAACTTAGCTTGTTTGTCCAATGCTTTGGCCTGCATTTCTTCCATTAGCATGAAATTGTTTACAACACTTACCCACTCAATTAAAGAGGGGGGCCTAGTGGTTTTCCAATATCTGGGTATGTGTTGTCTACCTGCACTAACAAAAAATTTCAGTAGGCTGTTTTTTTGTGATTTGATTGTCCCTGGTAAGATGGATAGGAGGGCAATAGAGGGTGACGGCAGCAGTGGCTTATCATAAATGTCTGAGTAAATCTGAAAAATTTGAGTCCAAAATTGGAGAAGCACATCGCATTCCCACCAAATATGTATATAGGTACCTTTCATCGAGTTGCATCTCCAACATCTGTCTGAGTTGGATGGGAACATGATCCTGAGAGTAGTTGGGACCCGATACCACCTCGACAACAGTTTATAGTTTTTCTCTTGTGTATAGCTTAATATGGAGGTTTTGTTCGTAAAAAGGAAGGCTTTACTCCACTCTGCCTCAGTTATTTCTTTCCCGACCTCCACTGACCATTTAGAAGTATAGCTAGGTAGGGCTTCGTGGGTATGGTCTAAGATTGATTTATATATCAGTGATAAGGTGTGTCGTGGAGTCTCAGAAAGTGTATACAGTTGTTCGAACCCGGTCAAGGGTCTATGAATTTGTCTGGATTCATGAAGTGTCTTGCAATAGGAATTTAGGTGTCCACGAGTGAGCCATGTCACCTTGGAAATAACGTCTGTTGGGGTGGATATAAATGTGCCTAAGGTGTTATTAACAAATTGGCGTGCGGTGGGCCATGAGTCTCTGTTGCAGATGTCTATCGAGTGGGTTGAGTGGCCTTCCGGAAGGTTTGGATTATCAAACAAGGGGTGAGGGGGCTAGGTTCCGAGGATAATGAGTGGGTATCTCTCCTACAGTACCAGATTGTCAGGGCATCTCTAGTGAGGGGGGGACAATGTTGATAAAGATTTGTATGACTTGTCATAGCGCCAAAGAAGCGCTCGTAGATCGTATGTAGATAGGTCCTGTTCTACAGATGTGGCGGCTTTGGTCATAGGGCGAGGGAACCACTCAAGAATACAAGATAAGACTGCTGACGTGTGATATGTTTCAAAGTCAGGTAGGCCTAAACCCCCCTTCATGATAGGAGAGCATAAGAGTTTATGTTTCAGTCTCGGGTGGTTGCCCTTCCAGACAAATCTGATAGCCATAGAGCGGAGGGTGTGGAAATACGCAGAAGGGAGGGCGATGGGTAGGGCTTGGAATAGATATAACAACTTGGGGGGCATATCCATTTTTAATGTGTTCATACGTCCTACCCAGGACAAAGATAAGTCCATCCGTTCCTCCGTCAACTTTCTAAGTTTTTGGAGTAAGGGGCTAAAATTCAGGGAGTATATGTCAGAGGTTTGTTTAGGTATAGCTGTACCTAAATAAGAGATAGAATTCGCTCGCCATTGAAATGAAAAGTTGGATCTAAGGGAGGAGAGAGTAACGTGTGATAACGAAAGGTTTGAGGCTTCCGTTTTAGAGATATTTAGTTTATAATTACTAAGACGACCGAATCTGTCTATCTCTGCCAATATGGAGGGTATGCTAATATGAGGTTGTGTTACGTAAAGAAGGAGATCGTCTGCATATAAGGAGAGTTTACAGTGGGACGAGGGGGTTTGTATGCCCTGTATGTTGGGATTAGATCTTATGGCTTGTGCCAGGTGTTCAATTACTAGTGCGAACAGGAGAGGGGAAAGAGGACAGCCCTGCCTGGTGCTGTTAGTGATCATAAATTTTTCTGATTGAATGCCGTTTACCAGCACTGTGGCAGAGGGTGCAGTATAGAGGGACATAATACGCGTCAACATTTTTGGGCCAAGACCTAGTTGGGAGAGGGTAGCTTGGAGAAAAGACCAGCTGACCCTATCAAAAGCCTTCTCTGCGTCACAGGAGAGAAGGCAGGCTGGTATATGGTGACGGTGAGCATATGTGATTAGATGTATGGTCTTGGTGGTATTGTCTCTGGCCTTGCGGCCAGGAACAAAGCCCACCTGGTCTTTATGTATGGTTTGTGGTAACAAAGGGGAAAGGCGGTTTACGAGGATCTTAGCATACAGCTTTAGGTCTATATTTAGAAGGGATATTGGTCTGTAATTGGGGCAGATGGAGGGGTCTTTACCAGGTTTAGGGATGACAACTATCTGGGTTTGGAGTATAGAAGAGGAAAGAGCAATGTTTTCATCAATGGCATTAAACGCTCTTGCTAGCAGTGGGGATAATTGTGGTGCAAACGTTTTATAAAAGCAGGGGAAAATCCATCTGGGCCCGGACTTTTGCCATTCTTGAGATTTTTGATAGCGGTTAGAAATTCCGCTTCGGACAGAGAAGTCTCTAGGTCCTCTGTATCTGAAAGCGGAAGAGGTGGAAGTGCTGTCTCCTGAATATATGAGGACAGGTCTTGAGGGGTGGGTATAGTAAGTGGGGTCTGAGGGGTGAGATTATAAAGGGTAGAATAGTACCGGCGGAATTCCTCAGCTATTGCTGAATTCTGCATGAGTTTACCTTTAACGGGGGAGTTTATTAATGGGATAGGCCGTCAGGTTTGGCGTGGATGGAGGGTGTTTGCAAGGTGTCTGCCACATTTGTTGGCTTGTGAGTAGTGAGTGAACCGTCCCTTATCCCGGGCTATTAGAGACCTTTCTGCAAAAATAAGCAGGAGGTCTCTTCTCGCATTGGAGTGTTCTAGGAGAGACGAGCTAGCTGGATTTTTTTTGTGTGATTCTTCCAGGTTGGCAATAGTGGAGAGAAGCCGTGTTATATCCGCAGTGCGGGCATGTTTCAAACGGGCTCCGTGTTGAATTAGTTTGCCCCTGAGCACACATTTGAGTGCCTCCCATTTGGTAAGTGGATTAGTGGTGTCCTGGGCATGATCCGAGACAAAGTGTCTAATGGTCTGTATAATGTCCTGAGAGCATACTGAATCAAATAATAAATTATCGTTTAGTCTCCAGGAGGAGCTCCGTTTACGTGTTGGGATATGTCCTAAGCTCATGTGTATGGGGGCGTTGTCTGACCAGAGGGTGAGACCAATAGAGGCAGAAGGTGAGTAATCTAACAATGATTGGGAAATGAGGAGGTAGTCCAGTCTGCTGTAAGAATTATGTACGAATTATGTACGGGAGAATAAAAAGTGTAGTCCTTAGTGTTAGGATGTAGCATCCTCCATGTATCTACCAGGGATAAATCAGATAGGAGTGTTCTCATTTTGGTCACGGAGGTCGGGGAGATCGAGGACTTACCGGTGGACGAATCAAGACGAGGTATCAAGGCGGCATTGAGGTCCCCTCCCAGGATCATGTTGATTGTGCAGAATCTTTTCAGACGGGAGATCACAGAGGAGAGGAATTGTTGTTGATTCTGGTTAGGAGAGTAAATGTTAATAACAGTGTAAATGGTATTCAGGTAAGACAATTTAAGAAAGAAATATCTTCCCAAGGGGTCAATATAAGTATCAAGGACATCTGGAGTGAAGAAATGCTATAGAGACCCCCTTAGATTTTGCAGAGGGATTAGAGTGCTATGAAACCAAACAGGGTATTGTTTATGGAGAAATTGTGGGCATTTGTCTGTTCTAAAGTGAGTTTCCTGTAGGAGAAGGATTTGGGTCCTCATTTTATGAAAATGATATAGTATTTGCCGTCTCTTCTCTGGGACGTTAAGACCCCTGCAATTCAGCGAGGAGATTTTTAGGGAGGGTGGTACTGCCATGTAAAAACAGGTTTATTGTGCGTACAATAATAAAGACTAGGGAGGCTTGCTGTCTCAAAGGTGTGGGAGAAGGGGGAGAAAGAGTGAGAGGAGAGACCTCTAGTGGCAAAACAAGAGAAGGAGAGTAAGTGAAGAAATAAGAAAAGACAAGCAGAAGTAAAAAGAGGAGAACGAGGCCAAAACAGCCTCACTAGTAGTGTTGTGAACAACATTTCAGCTAATACCGCTGTTGGCGCTGAAGAGCCTAAGTGGGGGGACAGCAGGTCATGCACAGAGGAGCCCGCAGACGCCGGGCGACAACTATCAAAGGTGCAAAATATGAAAACTATAAACATAACATCTCAGAACTCCCCGTTGCTGTGTAAATGATAAATAGGTATACATCTTGTCTAAAGAGGGCCTATCTCATAAGATATCTCGATATGTAAACAGCCCGCAGGGCTTTCGTACCCAGCAACAAGTCATCATCATGTTTAATAGGGGATGTATAGGAGGAGGGGAAGGGGAGGGAGGGGGGGGGAGGGATTGGATGGGATGAGACAAGGTTAGGGATAATTGAGGAATAGAGAAGTGCGTTGCCTGTATCACAGACAATCACACTTCAAAAGAAGCAAAGGGATGGAACATTAATGTAAATCCTGTGTTTAAGGAAAAAGAAAATGGGTTAGTAATATAATGTCCCAACAAAACTGCAATCAGGGACGTCTGTACTGGTCTGGAACCTGTGAGAGAACTAGAGAAATAGGTCAAACATCATAAGACGGGGTTCAGCCATCTGTCGCAGTGGAGAAGTCCGACTTGGATCTTTTGTTTGTCTTCGTTCGTCTCTGCCATCCTGCTGCAGTCTTGAAGCCAGGGGTGGCTGCATGAAGTGGCCAGTCTGGAAGGGAGATCTGTGGCAATTCAAAAGTCCCGAGGAACCTGGGGAGATCACCTAGCATGCGAAACGTCGCCGACTTCCCTTCATGAGATGCAAACAAATTAAAGGGGAAACCCCAGCGGTACTTGATCTGTTTTGCATGGAGGGCTCCAGTTAGAGGTTTTAGGGCACGCCGCATGTCCAAAGTCATTTTGGAGATGTCAGGAAGCAGGGACACAGCGGTGCCATTGAAGTGTACTGCAGCTTGAGAGCGTGCAGCTTGCATGATGGCGTCTTTGACTGCATCGAAGTGTACTCTGCAGATCACATCTCTGGGGTGTTCTAAATTCGGATTCTTAGGGCCAAGAGCTCTATGGATTCGGTCGAGTTCCAGTGGGGCGTCTTTGTCTTTCTGGAGTAGCTCGTTAAACATGGCGATTACTGCAGGAGCTAAGTCTTTGGTTTCAACTGATTCAGGGAGGCCGCGTATGCGTATATTGTTACGTCTGGCCCTGTTTTCCTGGTCGTCCTGATTGTAAATCATTTGCTGGATCTGGAGGGTATGTTCGTGCAGGATAGTGTCATGCGCATGCAGGGTGGATGCAGTCTCCTCCATGTTATGTTCCACTTCTTCAATTCTGTTGGTGACATCTTTGCGCAATTCAGATATTTCTTGCTTGTATGAACGTTCCATACGTTGCACACAGGCCTCAAAATCATGCCTGGTGGGGAGTGCTTTGACATATGCCTATGTCCCATCCATAGGATCTGTGGGATTCAGGGGAATGGCATGCAGAGCGGACAGAGCCTGTCTCTGAGTCAGGGGTGGACCGAGGACGCTGCCTGGTCTTCATGTGCGGTGTGGAGCGCTGAGACATAGCTCCCTGTGAGGCCGCATGTGTGCCTGGGGTCCGGGCCGGCGCCATCTTGGATGGGGGGGGTCGGAGCGGTTATGGCCCAAATGGGTGAAGAAACAGTCAATATCCCCTGCAGGGTGTGGATCGGAGGTACGGTGGCTGTCTCCCCCACCTCTCCTCCCCATAACAGACCTTGATTCTCGTGCTGGGAAGCGCTGAGAGCTTCGGTGGGTCCGGCGTGTGCGGGAGCTCCTAGAAAGAGCGTCTTACTTCCTCATGTGCTAAGCCACACCACCATGACTAAGCCTATTTTTGACATTTGGTGTTTACAAGTTAAAATCCGTATTTTTTGCTAGAAAATTACATAAAGCCCCCAAACATTATATATATCTTTTTTAGCAGAGAATCTAGAGAATAAAAGTATGATTGTTGCAATATTTTTTATCACACGGTATTTGTGCAGCGGTGTTTTAAACGCAACTTTTTGGGGCTAACAGTAAAGTTAGCCCAATTTTTTTGTATAATGTGAAAGATGATGTTACGCCGAGTAAATAGATACAAACATGTCACGCTTTATAATTGCAAGCACTCGTGGAATGGCGACAAACTACGGTACCTAAAAATCTCCATAGGTGATGCTTTAAATTTTTTTACGGTTACCAGGTTAGAGTTACAGAGGAGGTCTAGTGCTAGAATTTTTGTTCTCGCTCTGACGTTCGCGGCAACACCTCACATGTGTGGTTTGAACACCGTTTACATATGCGGGCGCGACTTCCGTATGCGTTTTCTTTGTTGCGCGAGCTCGCGGGGACGGGGGCGCTTTAAAAAAAATGTTTCTTCTTATTTATTTTATTTATTTTTATATTTTTTGAAATTGTGTTTAAAAAAAAAAAATTGATCACTTTTATTGCTGTCACAAGGAATGTAAACATCCCTTGTGACAATAATAGGTGGTGACAGGTACTCTTTATGGAGGGATCGGGGGTCTAAAAGACCCCCGATGCCTCATTTGCACTTCACAGTATTCAGATCGCCGTTTTCGGCGATTCTGAATACTGTGTATTTTTTTAAAACCGGCGCCATTGACAGCCGAGTAAACGGGAAGTGACGTCATGACGTCGCCTCAGCGTTTACAATTGAATTGTAGCCACTGGTGTAGCCACTGGAATTGAAGCCACTCATGGCTTCATTCCAGACTGTCAGCTGCCGCCGGAGGCGGCGGATTGGTGATCGGGCCTCCCGGTGCGTCGGGAGGCGTCGGGGACCCGCTCCTGCGGTATAACAGCCGAGCAGCTATTAGTTGCATCGGTTGTTATACTTGGATAGCCGATCGCCGGCTCTAAAAAAACAGTACATCCCGGCATCATCCCGGTATAACGCCCGAAAGCCGAGTACACACATCTGTGTATGCTCGGCGGTTATTTTTTAATTTTTTTTGTTTTTTTTATTTTGTCTCATGGGGACGGCCCTACCCTCATGGAATCTCTGACATACCAGGAAACTGACTACATGGTCTCTCATACTCACAATGATCCCTTTGCAGATGGAGACTGAGACTTTAATACAAGCTCCTGATACGCCTGACTCTTTAGGGTTTGTGGCTTTACTTCCTATCCATGTGGGTAATCCCCTTACTCTGAGCTGCAGGGGAATTTGCTATAGGGGTTTATCCCTTATAGTTCAGGCTTGGGACTCTATATTGGCCTCCAAATGGTGCCATGAACAACAAGGTGCCTCATTTTTCCCTGAACAGCTGTAAATGTTGTACCTGAGCTCAACAATGTGTAATATAGAGGATAAGGGGTTATTATGTGCACTGAGGGTGAATGGGAATTGTACACGGATGCTCTTCCAATGCATAGGAAACTAGCATGCAGTAAGGGCAGAGGGATTTATTGCTGAGGTGTACCGCTAGACATGCTGTCCTCAGTGTAAATTTAAGTGACTAAGGGAGCAGATTGTTAACAATGTGCCTTCCCCATTACTGCATGCATATGGGACACAGTGTCCCCAGGGAAGCATCCTATGGCTTTCTTGAAGACTATTCGCAGGAAGCGCCGGGGCCTCTGGTATCAGGTAATCAGGTAATCTTAGCTTCATCCTGGAGGCTGTTGGACTCTCCTATCTGGCCACTCCGGAGATACTCTTCATCTAGAGAGCTCCAGATGGGCAAAGGCCAATATGTTATGCACTGACATACGGTGGGGTACTGTTTGTTGTTATCTGTTATCTGTTGAATCCATCTTCCTATAGTTTGATAGTTATGATTCATGGTCAGGTTCATCTAAAAACTGCATTATTTTTTTCAGCACTAGGGGAGGGCATGGGAAGTAGAACCTGGTTGTGAGGAGAGGCACCTGCTTTGGAGGCCCACGTATGGAAATGGTGGGCCCTGAGGTGGGTGCTGCTTCTCACAGGAAGAATGGACACCTCATATATCCCACCCTAGTTGCTGAGGTAGAAGCGGCATTTGATCTCCTACTCAGCTCTATAAGTTGGGGCCTGGGGAATTATGGAAGTAGGGCCCATCTAGCAGTGGATGGAACTACTGCGGAGCCCTTCTTTACACTGATTATACTGTGAAGGCTCTGGATGCATGTGTCTGAACTCGCCCTTCAGTGTTTGACCCCTTCCCCACCTCAGAGAGGCAGGTTCTCTTTGAATCCGGCCAGACCCCCCCTTATCATACCCCAACCTCTCTCGTAGGTGATTTAGCAGGCCTGACGCCACCTCCGGTGACATTTAGACACGTCCTCCATACCTGGTTACTAGGAGGCTGTGTATTCATACAGCGAACTACATAATCTTCACCCCGGCGAACCAAATCCTGTAGAATCGGAAAATAGGGTGAAACTGATCCGAGAATTCTTAAGTCAATACAGTCCCTCTCCTTTAACCGGTGAAGATGTACAAGAACTAGATGCTCCTGTGTCTTTAGAAGAATGGGGGCGGCATTTAAGGCTACAAAACCGGGTAAAAGCCCAGGCAGTAAATGATCCTCCTTACCGCTCGTCAATTGCCACAAGATACAACTCGACATGTTAGAGATGGAGAGGGTAGCTGGTGGGGGCCCCAAACCCTCTCATAGTTACATAGTTACATAGTTACATAGTTACATAGTTAGTAAGGTTGAATAAAGACACCAGTCCATCCAGTTCAACCTGAGTGAGTGTGGGTCTACAACCCTGACCCTTGTCCCTAACCCTGAACATCGCACACTCACATCAATCCCTACCCTCAATCCAAGGTCCCCATTCATATACTAGGGCCAATTTTGGACAGAAGCCAATTAACCTACCAGCATGTCTTTGGAGTGTGGGAGGAAACCGGAGTACCCGGAGGAAACCCACGCAGGCACAGGGAGAACATGCAAACTCCAGGCAGGTAGTGTCGTGGTTGGGATTCGAACCAGCGACCCTTGTTTACTGCTAGGCGAGAGTGCTAACCACTGCACCGCTGTGCCGCCCTCTCCTCCCTCTATCCTCTGAATTCTTCCTCCCCCTCCCTTTTATTTCTCCTTTCTCTCTCCTCTCCCTTCCCCTCCTACCCCCGCTATCAAAATAGATATGAATGGGCACAGTGGGACCAGTAACAAAAAAGTGTTGACAGATATTGCTCCCACACCCCTTTTGGATACCTCAAGCTACCTCACCAATGGTGCTCCTGTATACCTTGTTCTTAAATATCAGACCGTTTGTGGTTATTCTCTACAATAAACTTTAATGAAGGGTACAATATTGGGAATAGCTAATCACATGCCACAGGAACAGGATGACTCCCTCGGATCTTAATAATCATATAGGCTGAGGGTGGAGTTGTTTCTGTATATCATGCTTTGTTCTGTTTTTGTATGTATTAGTTTACCTGCAGTGATGTCTATGGAATCATTTACTGTATTGTGCATGAAAACCTTTCATAAAATCTTTATGAAACAAATTACCTAACTAACTTGTCTTGAATACGTTGAACATGGAGTTGTAGGAAAACAGATACATTTAAAGCAGAAATACATATATTGTATTGCTGTTGCCTGTTGTACCTGCCACCTATAATTTAGGCCAGCCATTCCTATGATACCCTCACCACTGTTCGTCTGGATCATCACTCTAGTACCTCCTGGTTGAGCATAACTGCATTCTGGGCCATATTTACTGCTTTCTATGCAGGCTGGAGATCAGCTTTAAGTGCTTCAAGTGATTGTGATGTCAAATAGCAGAACACTACTAAGTTTATTTGGTTTTAAAATGGAACGTTACTTCCAAAATACCTCTGAATGCTCAGCATTAAACACATTAAATAAATATTGCATAAAAAAATATTCCCCTCCTCCTCCTTCTAGGAAGCTATTTAAGTTAATCTACCATATTATGGCAGAAAAAAATTAAACAGTATATATTTTTTCTGTACAGAGATTGCAGATGTTATCAATAGGCCATCCCAGAGAACTAGGAAGAAGAAGCTGGTCACCGGTGATTTCATTTTTAAAATAGAGGTACAGGAATGCTATCGGTGGGATGGACAGGGCAATGGATTTAGGAACACAAACATTAATAAGGGAGCTCACACTAATGCCCCGTACAAACGGTCGAAATTTCCGACAGAAAAAGTCCGATGGGAGCTTTTCATCATATATTCCTACCGTGTGTATGCCCCATCGGACTTTTTACGTCGAAAATTCAGATGGACTTAGATAGAGAACATGTTCTATATTTTTCCGACAGAACAAATTCCTATCGGGAAAACCGCTCGTCTGTATGCTATTCCGACGTACCAAAAATGTTGCACGCTCTGAAGCAAGTACGAGACGTTGTACGTGTTGTCCCGTCGTACGTGTTGTACGTCACCACGTTCTTGACGGTTGGAATTTGGTTTGACCGTGTGTATGCAAGACAGCTTGAGCGGAATTCCACGGGAATGCCGTCGGAAAAACCTTCAGAGTTTATTCCTGACAGCAAAACCGGTCATGTGTACATGGCATAAGAGTATGTACAGGTATGTGTTCCTGAACTTGTTTAATTGATGCTGATTTTTTTTAAAAGGTATGATCAAGCATCCCCTTTGTGCACATTTGATTTCCATTTTTATATACTTTTTTTTCTATTTTGCAGTTATTGTTTATAGTCACCACTATAATCAAATAAACTTAATATTAACCACTTGCTTACTGGGCACCTATACCCCCTTCCTGCCCAGGCCAATTTTCAGCTTTTAGCACCGTCACACTTTGAATGACAATTGGGTAGTCATGCTATATTGTACCCATATAAAATTTGTATCACTTTTCACACAAATAGAGCTTTCTTTTGGTGGTATTTAATAGAGACCCTTCAGGTTTGGTATGGGTTTTAAGGGAAACTCCGTGCCGAAATAAAAAAAAAATGGCGTGGGGTTCCCCCCAAAAATCCACACCAGACCCTTATCTGAGCATGCAACCTGGCAGGCCGCAGAAAAAGAGAGGGGGACAAGAGAGCAGCCCCCCTCCTGAACCGTACCAGGCCACATGCCCTCAACATGAAAACCGCAGGAGGCGGCTTGGGTCAAGTGCTTTATTAAAAATAAAAAAATAAAAAAGAGATTCCAGTGATGTAATCCAATAAATCCATGGGAATTGGATATATCACTGGGAAACCCCCACGTTTCCCCTTGTCAGCAGGGGATTGGGTCACGTGCTGGCTGGCCCTGCCCTCAGCTACATAAGAACTGTCAAGCTGGTGCCGCGTCATTCGCTGGGTGCCTCCGGTGGAGGCAGGATTCTGTGCGTGTTCCTCGCTGGAGATCATCCATCTCTGGAGATCGAGAATTGGATTACATCGCTGGAGTAGGAGCATGGATTTATTGGATTATATCTCTGGATTCTCTTTTTAATTTTTTATTTTTAATAAAGGACTTGTCCTAAGCCATGTCCTGTGTTTTTTTAACATTTTGTCACTTTCTTTTTGTGAAATGGTAGGGGTACAATGTATCCCTTACCAATTCACATGGGGGGGCTGGGATCTGGGTGTCCCCTTGGTTGAAGGGGACTTCCAGATTCCGATAAGCCCCCCGCCCGCAGACCCCCTCAACCACTGGGCAAGAGTTGTGGGGATGAGGCCCTTGTCCCCATCAACATGGGGACATCTTCCTCATGTTGAGGGCGTGTGGCCTGGTACGGTTCAGAAGGGGGGCTCTCTTGTCCCCCCTCTATTCCTGCGGCCTGCCAGGTTGCGTGCTCGGATAAGGGTCGGGTGTGAATTTTTGGGGGAACCTCACGCCATTTTTTAAAAAATTTTGGCGCAGAGTTCCCCTTAAAATCCATACCAGACCCTCAGGTCCGGTATGGATTTTTTTCGGGAACCCCACGCCATTTTTTTTAAAAATTTTGGCGCGGAGTTCCCCTTAATATCCATACCAGACCTGAAGGGCCTGGTAATGGAATTTTGGGGGACCTCCACGCATTTTATTTTATTTTTTTCAATGACTTTCAATGAGTTTTATGTGTATTGTCGGGACTGACAATTCATTAATAGCCGGCACTAGCGCTAGCACTTTTAGATGACTTTTTTTTCCTTTAGAAATGTCATTTTGCTCTCGGACTGTTATAAACACGGGAAACATGCGCCACTTTACAGGCATACTACAGACACCCCCCAGGTATGAAATTTAAAGGAATATTTCACTTTTATTTTTTCACTTTAACCACTTCAATACCAGGCACTTAGACACCTTCCCGCCCAGGCCAATTTTCATCTTTCAGCGCTGTTGCAATTTGAATGACAATTGCGCGGTCATGCTACACTGTACCCAAACAAATTTTTTATCATTTTGTTCCCACAAATAGAGCTTTCTTTTGGTGGTATTTGATCACCTCTGCGGTTTTTATTTTTTGCGCAACAAATAAAAAAAGACCGAAAATTTTGAAAAAAACAAGTTTTTCTTTGTTTCTGTTGAAATTTTTTGTAAATAAGTAAGTTTTCCCCATTCAATGACGGGCACTGATATGGCTGCACTGACGGGCACTGATACGACGGAACTGATTGGCACCGATGAGGTGGCACTGACGGGCACTGATAGGTGGCACTGATGGGCACTGATAGGTGGCACTGGTATGCAGCACTGATGGGCACTCATAGGTGGCACCGATGGGCACTCGTAGGTGGCATTGATTGGTACATATGGGTGGCACTGACGGGTACTTATGGGCGGAACTGATGTGTGGCACTGATGGGCACTGATAGGTGGGCACTGATGGGCACTGATGGGCACAGATGGGCACTGACAGGTGGCACCGATGGGCAATGACAGATGGCACTGATGGGCAATGACAGGTGGCACTGATAAAACATATTGGGGGCATTTCTGGGCAGATCTGGAACAAAATGGTGCCAATCAGTGCCCATTTGTGGGCACTGTTTGGCACAGATTGGGCACATTGGGCACATGTGGATGGCCATGGGGTACATACCTGGCCATCCACATGTTACCCCTTCCCTGGTGGTCCTAGTGGCGATCCCTGGTGGTCCAGTGTGGTGATCTGAGGGGGGGCTGCGCTGATAAACAATCAGCGCAGACCCCCCCTGTCAGGAGAACCGCCGATCAGCTCTCCTCTACTCGCATCTGTCAGATCAACGGCTCTTCCCATTGACAGCGTGATCAGCCATGATTGGACATGGCTGATCATGTGGTAAAGAGCCTCCAGCCTCAGGCTGACACACCGCTCCACCGATCGCTGCGATGCGCGCCCCCAGGGACACACGGCGGCAGGTTATCCTGCTGGACGTCATATGACGCCCAGTCAGCATAACTGAACCACCGCCCAGCCGTCATCTGCTATGGGCTGGGCGGGAAGTGGTTAAGCATTATTAAAATCACTGCTCCCGAAAAAACGTCCGTTTTTAAAACATTTTTTGCATTGATGCATGTCCCCTGGGGCAGGACCCAGGTCCCCAAAAACATTTTATGACAATAACTTGCATATTAACCTTTAAAATTAGCACTTTAGATTTCTCCCATAGACTTTTAAAGGGTGTTCCGTGGCTTTTCGAATTTGCTGCGAACACCCCAAATTGTTCGCTGTTCGGTGAATGGGTGAACAGCCAATGTTTGAGTCGAACTCATGTTCGACTCGAACAGATAGCCCATCCCTAGTATTTAATAACTGCTGTTTCTTTTTCTAAACAAACCCGAAAATTTTGAAAAAAAACCCATAATTTCTCTCCTTCAGTGATGTGCGCTGATGAGACTGCACTGATGGGCACTGATAGGCTGCACTAATGGGCACTGATAGGCTGCACCGATAGGCAATGATAAGGCAGCACTGATGGGCACTGATAGGCGGCACTGATGGGCACTGATAGGCGGCACTGATGGGCATTTATAGGTACTGGCAGGTGGCACTGATGATGAGGCACTGATGGGCACTGATTGGCAGCACTGTTGGGCACTGATTGGTGGCACTGGTGGGCACTGCTTAGCAGTACTGGTGGGCATGGGAAGGTGGCACTGGTAGGTGGCAATGGTGGGCACTGCTTAGCAGCAGTGGCTGTCAGTGTGTGGGACTAATGCCCTGCTTACACAAGCCAGGAATCTGCTTTTTTTTTCTCCTCATGCTGTTAGCGTGAGGTAAAAACAAAGCAGATTGACGGCTTCTGTTTACATCATGTGGTCAGTACCGTGCACCCCTAGTGCAGTTGCTACTACTTTCCTGGTGGTGTACACAATACATACAGCACACCCATAGTTGTTATTACACTTCTGTTGGTGTACACAGTACCGTGCACCCCTAGTTTCCTGGTGGTGTACACAATGCATACAGTCTACCCATAGTTGTTATTATACTTCTGTTGGTGTACATAGTACTGTGCACCCATAGTGCAGTTGCTACTACTTTCCTGGTGGTGTACACAATACATACAGTGCACCCATAGTTGTACTTAAACATCTGTTGGTGTACACAGTACCGTGCACCCCTAGTGCGTTTGCTACTACTTTCCTGGTGGTGTACACAATACATACAGTGCACCCATAGTTGTTATTAAACTTCTGTTGGTGTACACAGTACCGTGCACCCCTAGTGCAGTTGCTACTACTTTCCTGGTGATGTACACAATACATACAGTGTACCTATAGTTGTTATTATACTTCTGTTGGTGTACACAGTACCGTGCACCCATAGTGCAGTTGCTACTACTTTCCTGGTGGTGAACACAATACATACAGTCTACCCATAGTTGTTATTATACTTCTGTTGATGTACACAGTACCATGCACCCATAGTGCAGTTGCTACTACTTTCCTGGTGGTGTACACAATACATACAGTGCACCCATAGTTGTTATTAAACTTCTGTTGGTGTACTGTTTTGCTTGCGTCTATCTAGCAAGGTTACTCTCTCTCAAAACTATTACAATCCTAGGAATACAATACAAGACTGGCAGATGTCTAAAACAAGTAAAATGCCTAGCAAATGAACAGCCTATTTTTAGTTACTGTATGTTCATGATCTCCATTGGCAACAATTCTCCTCGAGACCTCATGAGTGGCTTCTGATCTTCAAAGCATGATGATGATGTGTGTGTGTCCCTAGCTTATGCCTGAATTCCCCTTTTATGTGTCAGGCTATTTACCATAGTTACTAAACAACAGAAAACATACCTGTTAACTGTAGCTGTAGAAACAATGGACTGTTGAAAACTGTCAATTGAATACAACAATGGTATCTACGTACCCATTGTCCACTCAAGCCAAAATCTGACAGTAATCTAACAGTCATTCTTACAGTTTGAGAGCTGAAAGAATCTTAAACAAGTAATGTCCTACTTGTTTACTGTAGCTATAAAGACAATAGCCTGTTGAAAACTGCCACTTGAATACAACAATGGTATCTACGTACCCATTGTCTACTCAAGTCAAAACCTGACAGTGTTTACCACTATTGTAATATTGTCCCATGTAATGTTATAAGTCTGATTAATATAAAAAAAATCATATTTTTAACAAACGCAACACATGTACACAGTACTGTGCACCCCTAGTGCAGTTGCTACTACTTTCCTGGTGGTGTACACAATACATACAGTGCACTCATAGTTGTAATTACACATCTGTTGGTGTACACAGTACCGTGCACCCAAAGGGCAGTTGCTACTACTTTCCTGGTGGTGTACACAATATATACAGTCTACCCATAGTTGTTATTATAGTTCTGTTGGTGTACACAGTACCGTGCACCCATAGTGCAGTTGCTACTACTTTCCTGGTGGTGTACACGGTACACAATACAGTGTAGTGTCTTTTTGCTAAACAAAATTTACAGCATGTCCGGAAGGCCACCAAGGAGAGGCAGACGCTCACAGGCAACTAAAGGAGGGCAAGTAGGCTCTGTGTCTACAGTCATCAGTGCTGATCGTGGACATGGTGCACCCTCAGCACGTGGCCGTGGGGCACGCTTGTCCTTTTTTTCTGCAACTGGCCGTGTTATTGAGCCACAACATGCAGAAGAGTTGGTGGAATGGATAACAAAGTCCTCCTCATCCTCCTCATCCTCTGTCACCCAGATTCAGAGTAGTTTACCTGCCAATGCAGCTGCCAAAGCAGCCTATTCCATTGGCTCCATGTCAACAGTCACTTCTTCCCTAGCCCCACCATCATGCACAGAGGAGTCCCCCGAACTATTCGACCACAGTGTCGGGTACATGCTGCAGGAGGATGCGGAGCAATTTGAAGGCTCCGATGATGGTACCCAGGTTGAGGAAGGGAGTAACGTCAGCCTAGAGAGAGGGGGTGCCCAAGAAGGTCAAGGAACTGACAGTCATGTTCCCCCCGCTGCAGCATACTGCCAAGTTTGCTCCAGTGACGAGAAGAGAGGGGATGATGATGTTACTGACTCAACTTGGGTGCCTGATAGAAGAGAGGGGGAGGAGGAGGCACATCTGCAACGAGGTCAGATGCCCTCCAGGGGGCAGCTTTAGAGCAGCCACCCTATTGCATCACACCGCAGAGCTAAGCAGGTGCAGGGCACTGCTGACTCCCCGCATATTTTGAAAAGTTCTTTGTGTGGGCCTTTTTTAACACGTGTGCAGCAGATCGCACCATTGCTGTTTGCAACATATGTCTGAAGGGTATCAAGTGTAGCCAAAACAGCAGCCGCTTGGGCACCACATGCTTGACCAGACATATGACGACCTCTCATGCAGTCCGTTGGAAACAGCACTTAAAAGACCCACATCAAAGAACAAGACGGACCTCTCCTTGCTCCTCATTAGGGATGAGCTTCGAGTTCGAGTCGAACTCATGTTCTACTCGAACATTGGCTGTTCGCAAGTTCGCCGAACAGCGAACAATTTGGGGTGTTCGCGGCAAATTCGAATGCCGCGGAACACCCTTTAAAAGTCTATGGGAGAAATCAAAAGTGCTAATTTTAAAGGCTTATATGCAAGTTATTGTCATAAAAAGTGTTTGGGGACCCGGGTCCTGCCCCAGGGGACATGGATCAATGCAAAAAAAAGTTTTAAAAACGGACGTTTTTTCAGGAGCAGTGATTTTATTAATGCTTAAAGTCAAACAATAAAAGTGTAATATCCCTTTAAATTTCGTACCTGGGGGGTGTCTATAGTATGCCTGTAAAGGGGCGCATGTTTCCTGTGTTTAGAACAGTCTGACAGCAAAATGACATTTGGAAGGAAAAAACTCATTTAAAACTAGCCGCGGCTATTGCATTGCCGACAATACACATAGAAGTTCATTGATAAAAACGGCATGGGAATTCCCCACAGGGGAACCCCGAACCAAAAAAGAAAAAAAAAAAAAGTGTTGGGGGTCCCCCTAAATTCCATACAAGGCCCTTCAGGTCTGGTATGGATATTAAGGGGAACCCCAGCCAAAATTGAAAAAAAAAATTGACGTGGGGTTCCCCCTAAATTCCATACCAGACCCTTCAGGTCTGGTATGGATTTTAAGGGGAACCCCGCGCCAAAAAAAAAAAAAAAAACGGCGTGGGGTCCCCCTAAAAATCCATACCAGACCCTTATCCGAGCACGCAACCTGGCAGGCCGCAGGAAAAGAGGGGGGGACGAGAGTGCGGCCCCCCCCCCCTCCTGAACCGTACCAGGCCACATGCCCTCAACATTGGGAGGGTGCTTTGGGGTAGCCCCCCAAAACACCTTGTCCCCATGTTGATGAGGACAAGGGCCTCATCCTCACAACCCTGGCCGGTGGTTGTGAGGGTCTGCGGGCGGGGGGCTTATCGGAATCTGGAAGCCCCCTTTAACAAGGGGACCCCCAGATCCCGGCCCCCCCCCTGTGTGAAATGGTAAGGGGGTACTTACCCCTACCATTTCACTAAAAAACTGTCAAAAATGTTAAAAATGACAAGAGACAGTTTTTGACAATTCCTTTATTTAAATGCTTCTTCTTTCTTCTTTCTTCTTTCATCTTCTTCTGGTTCTTCTGGCTCTTCTGGTTCTTCCTCCGGCGTTCTCGTCCAGCATCTTCTCCGCGGCGTCTTCTATCTTCTTCTCCTCGGGCCGCTCCGCACCCATGGCATTAGGGGGGAGGCTCCCGCTCTTCTCTTCATCTTCTTCTCTTCTTCATCTTCTTCTTCATCTTCTTCTTCTTCTTCTTCTTCCTTCTTCTCTTCTTCCTGTCTTCTCCGGGCCGCTCCGCAGCCATGCTGGCATGGTGGGAGGCTCCCGCTGTGTGACGGCGTCTCTTCGTCTGACGGTTCTTAAATAACGGGGGGCGGGGCCATCCGGTGACCCCGCCCCCCTCTGACGCACGGTGACTTGAGGGACTTCCCTGTGACGTCACGGGGAATGCCACAGGGAAGTCCCGTCATGTCACCGTGCGTCAGAGGGGGGCGGGGCCACCGGGTGGCCCCGCCCCCCGTTATTTAAGAACCGTCAGACGAAGAGACGCCGTCACACAGCGGGAGCCTCCCACCATGTCAGCATGGCTGCGGAGCGGCCCGCAGAAGACAGGAAGAAGAGAAGAAGGAAGAAGAGAAGAAAGAAGAAGAAGAAGAAGATGAAGAAGAGAAGAAGATGAAGAGAAGAGCGGGAGCCTCCCCTCATGCCATGGGTGCGGAGCGGCCCGAGGAGAAGAAGATAGAAGACGCCGCTGAGAAGATGCTGGACGAGAACGCCGGAGGAAGAACCAGAAGAGCCAGAAGAACCAGAAGAAGATGAAGGAAGAAAGAAGAAGCATTTAAATAAAGGAATTGTCAAAAACTGTCTCTTGTCATTTTTAACATTTTTGACAGTTTTTTAGTGAAATGGTAGGGGTAAGTACCCCCTTACCATTTCACACAGGGGGGGGGCCGGGATCTGGGGGTCCCCTTGTTAAAGGGGGCTTCCAGATTCCGATAAGCCCCCCGCCCGCAGACCCTCACAACCACCGGCCAGGGTTGTGAGGATGAGGCCCTTGTCCTCATCAACATGGGGACAAGGTGTTTTGGGGGGCTACCCCAAAGCACCCTCCCAATGTTGAGGGCATGTGGCCTGGTACGGTTCAGGAGGGGGGGGGGCCGCACTCTCGTCCCCCCCTCTTTTCCTGCGGCCTGCCAGGTTGCGTGCTCGGATAAGGGTCTGGTATGGATTTTTAGGGGGACCCCACGCCGTTTTTTTTTTTTTTTTTTGGCGCGGGGTTCCCCTTAAAATCCATACCAGACCTGAAGGGTCTGGTATGGAATTTAGGGGGAACCCCACGTCAATTTTTTTTTTCAATTTTGGCTGGGGTTCCCCTTAATATCCATACCAGACCTGAAGGGCCTTGTATGGAATTTAGGGGGACCCCCACATCATTTTTTTTTTTTTATTTTGGTTCGGGGTTCCCCTGTGGGGAATTCCCATGCCGTTTTTATCAATGAACTTCTATGTGTATTGTCGGCAATGCAATAGCCGCGGCTAGTTTTAAATGAGTTTTTTCCTTCCAAATGTCATTTTGCTGTCAGACTGTTCTAAACACAGGAAACATGCGCCCCTTTACAGGCATACTATAGACACCCCCCAGGTACGAAATTTAAAGGGATATTACACTTTTATTGTTTGACTTTAAGCATTAATAAAATCACTGCTCCTGAAAAAACGTCCGTTTTTAAAACTTTTTTTTGCATTGATCCATGTCCCCTGGGGCAGGACCCGGGTCCCCAAACACTTTTTATGACAATAACTTGCATATTAGCCTTTAAAATTAGCACTTTTGATTATTCATGTTCGTGTCCCATAGACTTTAACGGCGTTCGCGTGTTCGAACGAATTTTTTTCCTGTTCGCATGTTCTGGTGCGAACCGAACAGGGGGGTGTTCGGCTCATCCCTACTCCTCATCAGCTGGGTTCTCCAACCCCACTATACCTCCAGTCCTCTCAGAAACCTACACTGAGAGGAATGAAGGTATAGAAATAGGTGTCCCAAGTACTTGTGGCCAATCTGCTAGCGGTACACCAACATCGGATTTTAGCAGGCAAATTTCCCTACCCCAATTGCTAAACCGTCAAGAGAAATTCGGTCCCAGCCAACCACATGGTCAGCGTCTGAATGCTAGCTTGGCCAAATTGCTAGCATTGCAACTGCTGCCTTTTCAGCTGGTAGACTCTGCCCCCTTTCATGAATTTGTGGAATGTGTGGTACCTAAGTGGCAGGTTCCCAAACGCCATTTCTTTTCACGGAATGCCATTCTGGCTCTCTACCAGCATGTGGAAGGCAATGTTTTGGCCTCGTTGGACAGGGCGGTGAGCAGTAAGGTGCATATTACTGCTGACTCATGGTCCAGCAGGCATGAACAGGGACGTTACCTTTCTTTCACAGTGCACTGGGTAACCATACTGGCAGCTGGGAAGGATGCAGGACAGGGTTCAGTATTGTTGGAGCTTGTTCCGCCACCACGCCTCCAAAATTCTAGTGGTGATTCTGCCACAGCTCTCTCCTCCACACCCTCTTCTTCTTCTTCCTCTATGGCCTCTTCCTCTGCAGATTTGTCCTCTGAACCAGCGTTGCTCCATAGGCGTTCAAGGGGCTATGCAAGCAGTCAGGCAAAAAGATGCCATGCGGTGCTTGAGTTGGTCTGCTTAGGGGACAGGAGCCACACTGGGGCAGAGATTCTGTCAGCTCTGCAGGGGCAGGCTCAGAGGTGGTTGATGCCATGCCAGCTTCAGACAGGAATGGTGGTATGCGACAATGGCACCAACCTCCTCTCTGCCCTCCGACAGGGACACTTGACCCATGATCCCTGTTTGGCTCACATCCTGAATTTGGTGGTGCAGCGGTTCTTGAGCAGGTACCCAAGCTTACAGGATCTCCTGAGGCAGGCCAGGAAAGTCTGTGGTCATTTCCGCTTGTCATATAATGCCAGTGCTCGGCTGGCTGACATTCAAAGAGAATGCAACCTGCCCAAGAACCGCCTCATTTGTGACATGCCCACCAGGTGGAACTCAACGTTGGCAATGCTGCAGGGGCTGCACACGCACCAGAGGGCCATCAATGAGTGCCTGTGTGAGTGTGGCACCAGGACAGGGTCAGGGGAGCTTGCCTTTTTTTCACCCCACCAGAGGCTACTGATCAAGGGTGCATGCACTGTCCTGTCACCATTTGAGGAGGCCACGAGGATGGTGAGCAGTGACAGTGCATGCATCAGTGATACTGTCCCTGTTGTCTTCCTGTTGGAGCACACGCTTCGTGGAATAATGGACAGGGCACTTGAGGCAGGACAGCGGGAGGAAGAGGAGGACTTCCTTACCTCTCAAGGCCCCCTTTATCCAGATACTAGTATTCCTGCAGACCCGCCGATCACACAGGAAGAAGAATAGGAGGAGGAGGATTGTGTCAGCATGGAGGTAGAGGATAATACTCAGCATCAGCAGCAGTCTTCAAAGAGTCGTTTGCAGTCCCCAGAAACCCATGGAGTTGTACGTGGCTGAGAGGAGGTGGTTGAGGATCATGTGATCCTTAGTGGCCCAGAGGACTCAGGATTGAATGCCTCTGCAAACCTACTCTGCATGGCCTCCCTGATCTTGCAAATCCTGCGAAAGGACCCTATGATTCGTGGTATCAAGGTTAGGGATCATTACTGGCTGGCAACCCTTTTTGATCCACGTTACAAGGGTAAGGTTACAGAACTTATCCAGCCCTCGCAGAGTGAGCAGAGGATGAAACATCTTCGGGAGGCCTTGCAGAAAGGTTTGTGCAATGCGTTTCCAGAGCCTGGGAGGTTACAATTTCCTGGTGCTGGACAATGTGTTGCTGAGACTTTGTTCAGTCACAGAAAGAGTGGTGGAGAAGGTGTGCTCAACAAGAGTATCTGTGAGGGGTTGCAGTGTTGTGGCACCACCACCACTGCCCAAGGCCCAAGTTTTCTTCCCCTGTTTAACAGTGGCCTGTAATTACAATTTTTGATCTAATATTTAACAGCAGGGCTCGTTCCTGTGCTGAACAAGAGTATCTGTGAGGGGTGGCAGTGTTGTGGCACCACCACCACTGCCTAAGGCCCAATTTTTCTTCCCCTGTTTAACAGGGGCGTCTAATTACAATTTTTCATCTAACATTTCACAGCAGGACCTGTTCCTGCGCTCAACAAAAGTATCTGTGAGGCTTTACAGTGTTGTGCCACCACCACCACCGCCTAAGGCCCAATTTTTCTGCCCCTGTCTAACAGGGGCATGTAATTATAATTCTTGATATAATATTTTACAGCAGGGCCCGTTCCAGTGCCCACCAAGAGTAACTGTGAGGGCGTACAGTGTTCTGGTACCACCAACACCTAAGGCCCAATTTTCTGCAGAGTATATAGGGCAGGCCATATAGTATATACAGGCGGTCCCCTATTTTGTAACATCCGACTTACAAACGACTCCTACTTACAAATGGAGGGAGACAACAGGAAGTGAGAGGAAATGTACCCCTAGGAAGGGAAATTCTCTCCTGTAAAAGTTAATATGGGAAAAAAGGTGTCTCCCCACTGATGCTTTATCACCAATCCTTGTTTCCCTAATAACCCCAAATTTTCAAAATCCAATTGTCATTGGGACAGAAAATGAGGTGAAATCTTCTGAACAGGGGCACAAACAGCAAAACAAATGTTACAGGGGTGATGATAACCCTTCCCTATGTTATCCAAAAAGCTTAAAAATAGATTTATTGGCTGGAGCTACACTTACAAAATGTACCTGTTCCAAATTACAAACAGATTCAACTTAAGAACAAATCTACAGTCGTCCCTATCTTGTTTGTAACCCGGGGACCGCCTGTATACTGCTGCTGTTCAGCGTATATAGGGCCTGGGGGCCCCACGCCTTTTTTTTTTTAAATTTGGGTGCGGGGTTCACCTTAATATTCATACCAGACCCAAAGGGCCTGGTAATGGGCTGGGGGGGGGGCAACATTACATTACAGCCGCAAGCAGTTTTAAATGACTTTTTTTCCTTTAGAAATGTCATTTTGTGCAGGGACTGTTCTAAACACGGGAAAATTGCGTCACTTTACAGGCATACTATGGACACCCCCCAGGCATGACATTTAAAGGAATATTACATTTTTATTGTTTCACTTTAAGCATTATAAAAATCACTGCTCCCGAAAAAACGGCCGTTTTTAAAACTTTTTTTTGCATTGATACATGTCCTTTGGGGCAGGACCCGGGTCCCCAAACACTTATGACAAAAACTTGACATATTAGCCTTTAACCACTTGACCACTGAGCACTTAACCCCCCTTAATAACCAGACCAATTTTCAGCTTTCAGTGCTCTCTCATTTTGAATGACAATTACTCAGTCATGCAACACTGTACCTATATGAAATTTTTGTCCTTTTTTTCACACAAATTGAGCTTTCTTTTGGTGGTATTTAATCACCGCTGGTTCTTTATTTTTTTTTATAAAAGAAAAAAGATCGAAAATTCTGTAAAAAAATGCATTTTTCTTCGTTTCTGTTATAAAATTTTGCAAATTAGTAATTTTTCTTCATATATTTTGGCCAAAATTTATATCGCTACATATCTTTGGTAAAAATAACCCAAATCTGTGTATATTATTTGATCTTTGTGAAAGTTATAGATTCCAAAAGCTATGGTGCCAATATCTGAAAATTGATCACACCTGAAGTACTGACGGCCTATCTAATTTCTTGAGACCCTAACATGCCAGAAAAGTACAAATACCCCCCAAATGACCCCTTTTTGGAAAGAAGACATTCCAAGGTATTTAGAAAGATGTATAATGAGTTTTTTGAAGTTGTCATTTTTTCCCACAATTCTTTGCAAAATCAAGATTTTTTTTTTCTTTTTTTTTCACAAAATTGTCATATTAGCAGGTTATTTCTCACACACAGCATATGCATACCACAAATTACACCCCAAAAACACATTCTGCTATTACTCCTGAGTACGGCGATACCACATGTGTGAGACTTTTACACAGCTTGGCCACATACAGAGGCCCAACATGCAGGAAGCAACTTCAGGCGTTCTGGAGAGCCCAGGCCAATTCTGAAATTTTTCTCCTACATGTAAAGATCATCATTTACTAGCTAGAAAATTACATAGAACCTCAAAACATTATATATATATATATATATATATATATATATATATATATTTATATATATGTTTTTTTAGCAAAGACCCTAGAGAATACAATGGCTGTCGTTGCAACTTTTTATCTCGCACGGTATTTGCGCAGCAATTTTTCGAACGTTTTTTTTGGAAAAAAAACAGTTTTGTGCTTAAAAAAAAAAAAAACTGTAAAGTTAGCCCAATGTTTTTGCATAATGTGAACGATGAAGTTATGCCGAGTAAATAGATATCCAACATGTCACCCTTCAAAATTGCACACGCTTGTGGAATGGCGCCAAACTTTGCTACTTAAAAATCTCCATAGGCGACGCTTTAACATTTTTTACTGGTCACATGTTTTGAGTTACAGAGGAAGTCTAGGGCCAAAATTATTGCTCTCACTCTACTGATCGTAGCGATACCTCACATGTGTGGTTTGAACACCATTTTCAAATGTGGGCTGGACTTACGTATGCGTTCGCTTCTGCATGCGAGCACACGGGGAAATTTTTTTTTTTTTATTGTTTATTTTACTTTATTTATTTTAGTTTGATGCTTTTGTCCAAAAAATACATTTTTTGATCACTTTTATTCCTATTACAATGAATGTAAACATCCTTGTAATAGGAATATGGCATGACAGGTCCTCTTTGCAGTGAGATATGGGGTCAATAAGACCCCACCACATCTCACCTCTAGGCTGGGAAGCCTGAAATAAAAAAAAAAAAAAACAATCCTGGCTTCGATCGGAGCGGTGAGTCAATAGCAGCACCTGAGGGCGGCGGGAGGGGGGGGACGTCCCCTCTCTCCTCCCGTAAGAACGATCAAGCAGTGGAACAGCCGCTATGATTGTTCTTATGGTGTAGGGAATCACCGGCTGAAAAAGCTGATATCTGAATGAGGCCTGTAGCTGCAGGCATCATTCAGATATCCACACACAAAGTCAAGGATGTCGTAGGACGGCCGGCGGGAAGTGGTTAAAACGCATTTTTTTTTTTAACACAAAGTTGTCCATTTATACAATATTTCTAACACATAGCATGTACATACCAAAAATGAGACCCCAAAATAGCTTCTCCTACTCCTCCTGAGTACGGTGATACCACATGTGTGAGACTTCCACAGCCTGGCCACATACAGAGGCCGAGTACAAACAAGTATGGCTGAGCATGGCAGAGTATGGCTGAGCATGGCTGGGTATGGCCAAGTATGGCTGGGTATCACCGAGTATTGAAGAGTATGGCTGGGTATGGCAGAGTATGGCTGGGTATTGCAGAGTATGGCTGGGTATGGCAGAGTATGGCTGGGTATGGCGGGGGAATGGCTGGGTATAGCAGAGTATGGCTGAGTATGGCAGAATATGGCTGGGTTTTGCAGAGTATGGCTGGGTTTTGCAGAGTATGGCTGGGTTTTGAAGAGTATGGCTGGGTATGGCAGAGTATGGCTGGGTATGGCAGAGTATGGGAGGGTATGGCAGATTGTTGCGGGTTATTGCGGAGTATTGCAGATTATTGCAGGGTATTGCAGAGTATTGCAGGGCATTGCAGAGTATTGCAGGGTATTGTGGGGTATTGCAGAGTATTGCAGAGTATTGCAGGGTATTGCAGAGTATTGCGGGGTATTGCAGAGTATTGCAGGGTATTGCAGAGTATTGCAGGGTATTGCAGAGTATTGCGGGGTATTGCAGAGTATTGCGGGGTATTGCAGAGTATTGCGGGGTATTGCAGAGTGTTGCAGAGTATTGCGGGGTATTGCAGAGTATTGCAGGTTATTGCGGGGTATTGCAGAGTATTGCAGAGTATTGCAGAGTATTGCAGGGTATTGCAGAGTATTGCGGGGCATTGCAGAGTATTGCAGGGTATTGCAGAGTATTGCAGGGCATTGCAGAACAGTGCAGGGTATTGCTGAGCATGGAGGGATGGCTGAGCATGGATGGATGGATCCATGGATTTGACTACACATATCACAGAGCAGCGCTGTGGGCACTAATTTCATGCTAGTAGAAGTTTGGTGAGCGTTGATTCATGATTTTCAGATCGTACAAAACAGATGCCTTTTAAAATAGTTTGGCATAACTACATCAGTATCACTAGCAAAGCAACTTCATTATTATCCCATTAAAGAAGATGAGAATGTGCGCTGCATTTTGACATTTCACTAATTGCCACATCACCCGGAGGCGAAGATAAGGGGGGTTAGGGGTGTTGAATCCCCCCAAGAGCAATTGTCAGTGGCACAGTGACAGCAGCAAGGCTGGTGGAGCTGTTGGAATACCAGCTGCGGGAGCCGCATGGCTTGTCTCCTGTCACCGCTGCAACCTGTCTCCTACACTTCCATTACAAAAGAAACCTGGGAATCCCGAGTGATGATAGGAGGGAGGGACTTTTGAAGAAGCTTCAGCTACTTGTTGGCTGAGGAGGCAGCAGGGGGTGTTGTAGCCTGTACAGGCTGCACCGCCCCCTGCTGCCTCCTCAGCCAATAAGTAGTGAAACTTCCTAAAAAGTCCCTCCCTCCTGTTCTGACATCATCCAAGATCCCCCGATGCCGGTGGGCGGCTGCATGTTTTTTTTTTTTTTCCGCTGCCCTTATCATTCAAAATGCATGGTCCCACATGCTACACTGGAAAAGACTTCTACCATGTCGCCCCTACATTACAGGAAACCCACAGGATTAGAGGCAGCTCTGATGAAGAGATGAGAACTGCACGGAAGTGCCTGAACTGCCTGCAATGAAGTTCTTCCACTGATCGAGGTGAGAGAGGGGGAGGGAAGTTTTGCCCAATAGAAATGAAGAAAACACAGAGCTTTTAGAAGTGCCTGTAATATCCCACCTTTAATTACAGCAATTGTAATGCCACCAATATTCTTTTTAACAGGGTAAAAGTAAACTGACACCTGTGCAGTATACTGTACAAGTCAGCTTACTGTCACCATGTTAAAAGGACAGGAATATTGGTGGCATTACAATGGCTGTTATTAGGCTGGGTTCACACTAGCCAAAACTCTGAAAAGCAGTCCACTGTGGATCGCTTTTCAGAGTACGGTTAAGTGGATTCTGTCAGCTGTTCAGGAGGCGAGCCTGTGTTTTTTTTTTCAGAATAAAAGTTTGTTAATGCACCACAATCACAAGCCAAGTGTTTGGTTCACAGTTGTGGCACAGCCCTATTGACTTGTGTTGCTTGATGAACTCAACATGCAGTGTTCAATTTTTTTGCAGCTGTGACACAAAGTGTGGCACTGGCAGCCATGGCATGTGAACAGCACTCCTCCACCTAACGACTAAAATACAGCTGGGTGGCCAGGGAGTAGTACAGTATCTCACAAAAGTGAGTACACCCCTCACATTTTTGTAAATATTTTATTATACCTTTTCATGTAACGCTGAAGAAATGACACTTTGCTACAATGTAAAGTAGTGAGTGTACAGCTGGAATAACAGTGTACATTTGCTGTCCCTTCAAAATAACTCAACACACAGCCATTAATGTCTAAACCGCAGGCAACAAAAGTGAGTACACCCCTAATGCCCCGTACACACGGTCGGATTTTCCGACGGAAAATGTGTGATAGGACCTTGTTGTCAGAAATTCCGACCGTGTGTAGGCTCCATCACACTTTTTCCATTGGATTTTTCGACACACAAAGTTTGAAAGCAGGCTATAAAATTTTCCGACAACAAAATCCGTTGTCGGAATTTCCGATCGTGTGTACACAAACCCGACCCACAAAGTGCCACGCATGCTTAGAATAAATAAAGAGATCAAAGCTATTGGCTACTGCCCCGTTTATAGTCCCGACGTACGTGTTTTACGTCACCGCGTTCAGAATGATCGGATTTTCCGACAACTTTGTTGAACCATGTGTATGCAAGACGAACCAACATCCGTCTGAAAAAATCCTAGGATTTTGTTGTCGGAATGTCGGATCAATGTCCGTGGGAGTGTCATGATTTGGGGCTGCATGAGTGCTGCTGGCACTGGGGGGCTACAGTTGATTGAGGGAACCATGAATGCCAACATGTACTGTGACATACTGAAGCAGAGCATGATCCCCTACTTTCGGAAACTGAGCCGCAGGGCAGTATTCCAACATGATAATGACCCCAAATACACCTCCAAGACGACCACTACCTTGCTAAAGAAGTTGAGGGTATAGGTGATGGACTGGCCAAGCATGTCTCCAGACCTAAACCCTATTGAGCATCTGTGGGGCATTCTCAAATAGAAGGTGGAGGAGCGCAAGGTCTCTAACATCCACCAGCTCTGTGATGTCATCATGAAGGAGTGGAAGAGGAAGTGGCAACCTGTGAAGCTCTGGTGAACTCTATGCCTAAGAGGGTTAAAACAGTGCAGGAAAATAATGGTGGCCACACAATATTGACACTTTGGGCCCAATTTGTAGATTTTCACTTAGTGGTGTACTCACTTTTGTTGCCAGCGGTTTAGACATTAATGGCTGTGTGTTGAGTTATTTTGAAGGGACAGCAAATTTACACTGTTATGCCGCGTACACACGAGCGGTTTTGCTGTCGGAATAAACTCTGAAGGTTTCTCCAATGGAATTCCGCTCAAGCTGTCTTGCATACACACAGTCACACCAAAGTCCGACCGTTAAGAACTGTGATGTACAACACGTATGACGGGACTAGAAAAAGGAAGTTCAATAGCCAGTGCCCCACCCTTTGGGCTCCTTCTGCTAATCTCGTGTTTATCTCGTGTTAGTAGAAGTTTGGTGAGAGACGATTTGCGCTTTTCAGCTTTCGTGCTATTCAGTCCGTTACTGCTCTTCAGTTTGTGCTTGCGGGTTTGTATCTGCTTTTCAGTGCGTGTTATCAATTGGCATCTGTTTTTCAGTGTGTTCTTGTCTGCTCGTTTCTGATTTTCAGCTCGCTCTTCACAGGCCTTGCTGTTCTTCAGTGCGTTCTGTGCGTTATGACCAGCCGACCGCTTTGAAGCCACGTTGCGGGTACGTACTTGTCGAGTTTGTGCTGTGTGGGGGCTTGGTGTTGGAGTTCTTGCTTTGCCCCAAGCCCAGTCCATGAACAGGGTGGGGAGGAGCTCATGAACCAAGAATTGGTTGCTCCAGTGTGACCAATTCTCTCATATGCCTTTGCTTCATGAGATCCAGGAGAATAATCCTGATGATTTCAGGAACTTTCTTAGGATGACGGACCCCGTTTTTCACCGTCTGTTGGCTTTGCTGACCCCTTATATTAGCAGGCAGGATACCTGCATAAGGCAAGCCATCATTCCGGAGCAGAGGCTAGTCGCCACTTTGTGGTACTTCCTTCAACGCCACAGGAATGGCAGACTGTGGCATCCTATTTTACCGACCGTTGGGACTTTCCCAACTGTGGAGGGGCTATAGATGGGAAGCACGTCCACATCATGCCACCACCCCATTCAGGGTCTTACTATTATAACTATAAGGGGTTTAATAGTATAGTGTTAATGGCGGTGGTGTCAGCACAATATGAGTTCCTCTATGTGGACGTGGGGAGGAATGGCCGGATGTCGGATGGAGGAGTCTTCGCCCAGACGGAGTTTTACCAACATCTCCAAACTGGTGGCCTGGCATTGCCACCTGATGCGGACAATGTTGAAGGACTCCCGTTCATCTTTATTGCTGATGAAGCGTTTGGTCTGGGCGAGCACCTGGTGAGGCCACTTCCCCAGAGGACCCTCACCCCGTAGAGGAGGGTTTTTAACTACCGGCTGGCCAGAGCCAGAAGAGTCGTTGAGAATGCCTTCGGGATAATAGCCAGACGGTTCTGCCTGTTTCTGATAGCAATACACATGGCGGACTTCAAAATCAACCACATCATCTTATGCTGTTGCATATTGCACAATTTTTTAAGGAAACACGCCCACAATTATCTTGCCTCGGTTGGGCCTGAAGCCGGACTTCCTGTGAATCCCCTGACGGGCCTGAATACTGGCCATCCTGGCTTGGCACGCCAAAGCGCCCCTGAAGTTCGCCAGAAATATGTAATTTTTTTTACGGGTAGGGGGGCCATTACTATGCCAGACAATGTGTAAATATATTTTTAATAAAAAAAAAATATCTGATAAAATCTTGAATTTTCTTTATTGCTTGTGTTTCATTTTGGCTGTCTCCTAGGTTCTCCTAGTGCACTTGTAGTGCCAAGTGGATTTTCCTTTAGTAAATAAGCCCCATTGTCACTGTAAACAGAAATATACTTCAAAAACTGGTATTGAGCATTGAAAGAAGAAGCCTCACATTGTTGATTAGCAAACTTTTTACTCTGTGCACATTCACATGTGCGTTAAACATTTTCGTGAAAAATTTTTTTTTCTCAAGTTTTTTACAATTTTTTTTTGGTATAAACACACATGTTTCTAAACATAACATACCCAACTCTGGAACTTACAAAGTTCAACGTAGAAAAACTGAAGGCAATATCAGACATTATAGTGTCAAAAATGTCTTGATATTGCCTTCAACAGATGGGGTGATGATTTGGTAAAAGCCAAATTTTGAAGATGCACACAATTTGGGAATCAAAGTGGGTATTTCCCTCTTGATCCCATGCCTAATGTCAACATGTGCTATCTCCCATCATGGGGGATAAATGGACATGTTTTGGGGGTGCAACCCCTTCCTCTCACCTACTTGAGTTACGAGGAAGGGGTTGCACCCACAAAACGCATAATTGATATCCCCTGATGGCAGATAGCAGATGTTGACACACCGTGTGCACCGTGTTTAGTACAACAAATGTTAACGGTGGCATTTAGAAGAAATTCAGATTCTCCCCAACACATCAATCATGTTCTTCATTTGTTGTTCCATAACATTGAGTTTATTCCTTATGATGTCAGTTTCACCATTCTACACCATGATGTCCTGGATTAGCCTTTGTGCACTGTCACTTGCTAAATGTTCAGCTTGCTCTTCAACAACCAGCACATCACCTAAAAATTTGAGTAAAAACATGTACTATATATATTTTTTTTTTTTTATGGTTGGACTGGATGGACTTGTGTCTTTTTTCAACCTGACTAACTATGAGTCTTTTCTCCCCTATGAAAATGAAAAAAAAAGGTCTACTTAGCACACAGATATTTGAGTCCAGAAATAGGACAATGAAACATTGCTGGGAAGTGGGGTACAATTGTCTGTTTTGGGCAGAGTTACAGCTGAAGACATGATTTTTTACCTTACCAAAGCTGGAATACTTGCCCTTTTCTGACAATTTTCACACATGGAGACACCCCAAGTATCCACTGGAGCACCTGTGTGGGACACCTTAAAAAGTTTGTTCTTGTGTCCCACACTAGTGCTCCTGAGTCCAGATGTGTAAACAGCTGCTGAGTGTCCTCTCCTTACATTACACTGAATCAAGCTTGCATTTCATTCTAGTTACAAACACATCTAGACAGCAATGTGCAAAACTTATTTTTAGAGAAATAGGCATGACCAAATGTATTTAACCTGTATCTGCCCAAAACATCGTATTTAATTAGCGAACAATGTTTCCTACGACCGATTACTGTGCCCACAAACATGAAAGTCGCCATTTTAAAGTGTACAACAGTAAAGAAAATCACATGGCGCAGCATGCAAGTAATAATAATAATAATAGGAACATACGACAAGTACTTACTTTTTAGAAGCACTTTCTTGATCCTTCTACACTGATCCTGCTCCCTCAGTTTCAGGTATGACCAGCATTTCCTCAATTGCTCCTTGGATCGTCCTACCCCAAAATTCCTGTGCAGACTCTTCACAACTTTAGTCATGATCTTGGCCTTTCTCACATTTGGGTTTAGGTACGGTCTATGCTTCCCATCATAGTCGGTCATAGTCGGACCTCCTCAAGATGTCCACCATCCCCACCATCTCTATAAAGGCCTTATTTGAGGCCTTAAATCTTATCCTCGGGACGTTTCTGGCTCTGGGCTTTTCTTCTCCTCGCTACTCGAATTAACACACACCTGCTGTGTCTCCGCCATGTCGCTCCTACTGCACTCCCAAAGAGACGAGGCAGGGAATATTCTAGAATGTCAGGGATAGCAATGAGCTTCGAGTTCAAATCGAACCCATGTTCGACTCGAACATCGCCTGTTCGGTTGTTTGTCGAATTGTGAATGTTATGGGCCGTTCGCGCCAAATTCAAGTGAACGGCCCATAATTCACTGCGGCATCGCAGTGTATTGCTGGCTGATGATTGGCCAAGCATGCACTATGACCTGCATGCTTTGGCCAATCACAGCGTGGTAAGAACGGAGAGACATAATTGGCCAAAGGCAGGGTGGCTTTAGCCAATTATGGCTCAGAGGGTTTAGTACATGCCCCACACTATATAAGGCCGTCTGCGTGGTGGCCTTGTGTAGTGTGTTGCAGCAGCGGAGAGAGAGATAGACAGAGAAATGGTGTCATTTGATTTAAGTTAGATAGAGTAGGCAGCCGAGTCAGTTAGCTGCACTTACAGTGTATTGTGTATATATATATATATATATATATATATATATATATATATATATATATATATATATATATATATATATATATATATATGCATCCTAGGTGTTGTGTGTGTGTGTGTGTATATAAATATATAAATATATATACACACACATATACACACTGTATTCAGCTTATCTAGATCCATTTCTGATATTCTCTTCCTAATATACTGACAGGCAGGTCTTTTTTACAGTATTTACAGTTAGTGTACTGTGTCCTCTGCACAGTGTGCACCTAAAGCTACCTGAAGACAATTGCTGGTGTTCTTCTGATCCTATTGGTACCACAGGCAGGCAACTGCAGTATTTACAGTTAGTGTACTGTGTCCTCTGCACAGTGTGCACCTAAAGCTACCTGAAGACATTTGCTGGTGTTCTTCTGATCCTATTAATACCACAGGCAGGCAGCTGCAGTATTAACAGTTAGTGTACTGTGTCCTCTGCACAGTGTGCACCTAAAGCTACCTGAAGACAATTGCTGGTGTTCTGATCCTATTAATACCACAGGCAGGCAGCTGCAGTATTTACACTTAGTGCACTGTGTCCTTTGGACAGTGTTCACCTAAAGCTACCTGAAGACAATTGCTGGTGTTCTTCTGATCCTATTAATACCACAGGCAGGCAGCTGCAGTATTTACAGTTAGTGTACTGTGTCCTCTGCACAGTGTGCACCTAAAGCTACCTGAAGACAATTGCTGGTGTTCTTCTGATCCTATTAATACCACAGGCAGGCAGCTGCAGTATTTACAGTTAGTGTACTGTGTCCTCTGCACAGTGTGCACCTAAAGCTACCTGAAGACAATTGGTGGTGTTCTTCTGATCCTATTAATACCACAGACAGGCAGCTGCAGTATTTACAGTTAGTGTACTGTGTTCTCTGCACAATGTGCACCTAAAGCTACCTGAAGACAATTGCTGGTGTTCTTCTGATCCTATTAATACCACAGGCAGGCAGCTGCAGTACTTACAGTTAGTGTAATGTGTCCTTTGCACAGTGTGCACCTAAAGCTACCTGAAGACAATTGCTGGTGTTCTTCTGATCCTATTAATACCACAGGACGGCAGCTGCAGTATTTACAGTTAGTGTACTGTGTTCTATGCACAGTGTGCACCTAAAGCTACCTGAAGACAGTTGCTGGTGTTCTTCTGATCCTATTAAAGCGGGGGTCCACCTATCTATTGTTTTTTTTTTTTTAGTTCATTCACAAACTTTTCTTCTCAGCATTACATACTCACATATTGTGTGTAATATGTCCGCCTGTGTCAGATTTCGTCATAAAGAATAACTTATATTATTCACTGCAGGCGGTTTCCATCTTCATTGTGGGCATTTGAAGCCCACAAGCATTTATTTCCTGGATGTGGTGAATGCTGTGCTCCCAGCATTCACAGCTCGTTCCCGCACATGCTCAGTGGTATCCTGGGAAGCCTGAGACTAGCTCCCAGGAGTCTGGGAGAGGCTAGAAACACGCCTACTCCCACGGGAGGAGAACCAGGAAGTGCAAAGAAGAATAGAAAAATACAAGGTAATTACGGCGATTTACATTTTTTTAAACGGCATGTCAGCATCTAGGCAAGGAAGAGAATACATACAGATATTGTTCAAAATTTGGGTGGAACCCCGCTTTAATACCACAGGCAGGCAGCTGCAGTATTTACAGTTAGTGTAATGTGTCCTCTGCACAGTGTGGACCTAAAGCTACCTGAAGACAATTGCTGGTGTTCTGATCCTATTAATACCACAGGCAGGCAGCTGCAGTATTTACAGTTAGTGTACTGTGTCCTCTGCACAGTGTGCACCTAAAGCTACCTGAAGACAATTGGTGGTATTCTTCTGATCCTATTAATACCACAGCATTATTTCGGAACGCACATTCAGTGCTGCTGGAGGCTTTGTAATGGATCACAGGGTGCGCCTGTCCACCGACTCGACTGACCTTCATAAAAATGAATCAGTCTTGTATCACCACCAGCTACCAAGCACCTGATGCTGATGTAACCAAATAATTTTTTTTGAAATGTCAGATCCCTTCAAGACTGCCTATGCTGATGCTGAGTGACTATCCTGTTATGCTGAGTGACTATCCTCTTCCTCCTCAATGATCATGCTGATAGCTTGCAAGAACATTTTTGGTTCTGGGCACCAGTGGCTAAGGCCCAGTTTTTCAGCCCCTGTTCAACAGGGGCGTGTAATTACAATTTTTGATGCAATACTTTGCAGCAGGGCTCATTCCTGCGCTCCAACTAGAGTATCTGTGAGGGGTTGCAGTGTTGTGGGACCAGCACCAGTGCCTAAGGCCCGATTTTTCAGCCCCTGTTTAACAGGGGCGTCTAATTACAATTTTTGATGCAATATTTTGCAGGAGGGTTCGTTGCTGTGCTCAACTAGAGTATCTGTGAGGGGTTACAGTGTTGTGGCACCAGCAAAAGTGCCTAAGGCCCAATTTTTCTGCCCCTGTTTAACAGGGACATGTAATTACAATTCTTGATCTAATATTTCACAGCAGGGCCCATTCCTGCGCCCACCAAGAGTAACTGTAAGGGCTTACAGTGATGTGGCAACACCACCACCACCACCAAAGGCCCAATTTTTCTGCCCCTGTTCAACAGGTACATGTAATTACAATTCTTGATATAATATTTCACAGCAGGGCCTATTCCAGCGTCCACCAGGATTAACTGTGAGGACTTACAATGTTGTGGCACCAGCACCACCAGCACCAGAGGCCCAATTTTTCTACCACTGTTCAACAATGGCATGTAATTACAATTCTTGATATAATAGTTCTCAGCAGAGCGTTCCAGCGCCCACCAAGAGTAACTATGAGGGCTTACAGTGTTGTGGCAACACCTAAGGCCCATATTTCTGCAGAGTATATAGGGCAAGCCCCTACTTTCAAACATCCAACTTACAAACGACTCCTACTTGCTAACAGAAGGAGACGAAATCTACCCCTAGGAAGGTAAATTCTCTCCTGTAAGAGTTAATATGGGAAAAACGTGTCTCCTCTCCACTGATGCTTTATCACCAATCCTTGTTTCACTAAAAACCCCAAATTTTCAAAAAACATTTGTCATTGGGACAGAAAGTGAGGTGAAATCTTCTGAAGAGGTGCACAGACAGCAAAACAAATGTTACAGGGGTGATAACCCTTCCCTATGTTTTCCAAAAAGCTTAAAAATAGATTTTTTGTCTGGAGCTACACTTTAAAAATGTACCAGTTCAAAATGACAAACAGATTCTACTTAACAACAAACCTACAGTCCCTGTCTTGTTTGCACCGCATGTATACTGCTGTTCATAGTATATAGGGCCTGGGGCCCCCACACCTTTCCTTTTTTTAATTTGGGTGCGGGGTTCCCCTTAATATCCATACAAGACCCAAAGGGGCTGGTAATGGGCTGGGGGGGTACCCATGCCATTTTTCTCAATGATTTTTATCCATATTGCCGGGACCAGACATTACATTAAAGCCGCAAGCAGTTTTAAATGACTTTTTTTCCTGTCATGTCATTTTGTGCAGGGACTGTTCTAAACACGAGAAACATGCGCCACTTTACAGGCATACTATAGACACCCCTGGTACGATATTTAAAGGAATATATTTTCTTTCACTTTAAGCATCATTAAAATCACTGCTCCTGAAAAAACGGCCGTTTTTAAAACTTTTATTGCATTGATACATGTCCCCTGGGGCAGGACCCGTGTCTCCAAACCCTTTTAAGGACAATAACTTGCATAATAGCCTTTAAAATTAGCACTTTTGATTTCGAACGTTCGAGTCCCATAGACTTTGATGGGGTTCTAAAGTTTGCGTGAACTTTCGGTCTGTTCGCAGGTTCTGGGGGGGGGGTGTTCGGCTCATCCTTATGCCCCGTACACACGGTCGGATTTTCCAATGGAAAATGTGTGATAGGACCTTGTTGTCAGAAATTCCGACCATGTGTAGGCTCCGTCACACATTTTCCATTGGATTTTCCGACACACAAAGTTTGAGAGCAGGCTATAAAATTTTCCGACAACAAAATCCGTTGTCGGAAATTCCGATCGTGTGTACACAAATCCGACGGACAAAGTGCCACGCATGCTCAGAATAAATAAAGAGATGAAAGCTATTGGCCACTGCCCCGTTTATAGTCCCGATGTACGTGTTTTACGTCACCGCGTTCAGAATGATCGGATTTTCCGACAATTTTGTGTGACCGTGTGTATGCAAGACAAGTTTGAGCCAACATCCGTCGGAAAAAATCCTAGGATTTTGTTGTCGGAATGTCCGAACAAAGTCCGACCGTGTGTACGGGGCATTAGTCAGGGACAGGCGACACGGGCGGACTTTCACGCATGCCTAGTGTATATCAAGCTAACACACATGTGTGCGGAGGAAGGAGGAACAGAAGTGGCAATTGTTCTAAACGAAGGTAAAAATTTAACTTGGGCCATCAGTGGCCTATACTGCTTCAAGATTGAGGCCTATATTGGGATAAGATTATGAGAGTTTGGGCTGACATTAGTGTTTTTGTCTTGTGTATTGTCTTACAGCAAATATGAATCACTTTAAGGACCCAGAATTCATGGCCAGTTTCATAGATAGGTTCAGGGAGATGAGGAATTTGTGGAAGGTAAAACACAGCTTATATTATAATAAACAAGCTAGGAGGTCAATGCTGGAGAAACTTCTGGAATTTGTGAAGACTCGGGTCCCTAATGCAACCATCATGTTCTTGGAAAAGAAAATTGGGATATTGAAGAACATGTATAAGAAGTAGCATAAAAAGATCCAGAAATCACTCAGATCCGGAGCAGCAGCAGCACAAGTGTATGTACCCAGGCTGTGGTAAATCAACAAACTGCGGTTTCTTTACAACCAGACTGAAGCCAGGGAATCGCTTTCTACCCTTCCCTGCAGCCTTCCCTCCACCCTTCCCTCAACCCCAGCAGAGGCTGACAAGGAACAACCTGGGCCTTCTATCCTGAAAGAAGTGAATGCGCCCAGCTGGAGCCAAGTATATTATTTTTATACATATTTATTTTCCTAATATTAATGATGTTAACTAGATGTTACAATTGATAACAACTTAATTTAAAAAAAATTACATATCAATAGACAGTAGTGGCCAAAAATGTTTGGGACAAGAATGAAAAATGCTGGGGTCAGAATGATAGTCTTTTCTATTTATTAAAATTCAATTTGCAAGTCATGAGCTAAAAATTGTGTGTGATTGATGAACTAAAAACTAAAACTATGTCCCTTTTTTATACACAGCATGAGCTCATCCAGGAGGAGGGTCTGGAAAGTGGCAAGCAGGAGGAGACCGTGCCCAGTGTCAGCCAGGAGGTGGCCATGCCCAGTGTCAGCCAGGAGGTGGCTGTGCCCAGTGTCAGCCAGGTGGTGGGCGGGCCCAGTGTCAGCCAGGAGGTGGCCCAGTAGAAGCCTCACCCAATCCCAGGTGCCTCCCCTCCGCCTTACAACAAAAAGGCCCAGGAAGGGGATAATCACGGAGGAGGCAGCACTGGGCCTCATTAGGGAAGCAAGTGATGTCCTCAGAAGCCCCCCTGACGCTGAAGAGGCCTTTGGCTGCTATCTAGCCACTAGATTTCTGAAATTGGAGGAGGGCCAACGCCTCCTCTGTGAGGGAATTTTTGCTGAGGCCCTTCAGAAGGGGCCAGCTGACTGAGAACAGCCACGTATATGAGCTTGCCCATCCTCCTCCTCCTCCTTCTACCACAAGTCCACCACCAGAGCCACAGCCTCCAAGGAAGGCTGCAGGGAAGGCTGCAGTGAAGAGAGGAAAGGGATGGCCTGGGTTCAGTCTGGTCTGACAGAAGACACAGGCTGGTGTAGTACCACAGCCTGGGGTCATACACAGTATGTCATCTGCTGTTGGTCCTGATCTCTGGGAGTCCTGGACCAGATTGGGCTCCAGATTATATGGACTCTCAAGCTAACAATTTTATTTTCCACAGACTTGATGTGTGCCCTGGGGGCCAAAAGGCTTCACAAATTCCAAAAGTTTCTCCAGCGTTAGCTTCCTCTCCATTTTGTTACCCAGGATAAAAGGATATATTATTTTCTGAGAATACTTGCCTATGTTTTTTTCTAAAAATAACACAGTTTCTTTGTGAGTAGGCAGGTACATTTCAAAAATACAATGTCAAATTAACAAGGGACACCAACCAGCCTCCTTGAGGTTAAAAATACAAGATAATATTGTTATTGTGGTAACTTGACACACACAAAAAAAAAAAAAAAATTATGGAGATCACTAGAAAATAATTTTTCAATAATCCAAAAAAAGGAGATCTTGATGAAATAAAAAATAATAAAAAAAGATGACTATAAAAAATAATTCAAAACATTATTATGGAGATCTGGCTTTAAAAAAAATAAAAGATTATTCATGAGATCACGAGAAATAATAAAGAAATACGCTTGTGAAAACCCTGTGTGAATATCAGGAGCAAAACAACTTCATTATTCTAGCATTATAAAGCACAAAAGAATGCGCTGCATTAAAAGATCACAGAATTTGCAGCGTGAAGAATGTACTATCTCCATTACGAACGCTAGTTTTACCAGACCGAGCGCTTCCGTCTTGTACTTGCTTCAGAGCATGCGTCGTTTTTGGTGCGTCGGAACAGCATACAGACGAGCGTTCTTTCCTATAGTAATTAGTTCCGTCGGAAAAATATAGAACATGTTCTCTAAGTCTGTCTGAATTTTTGACGGAAAAAGTCAGATGGGGCATACACACGGTTGGAATATACAATGAAAAGCTCCCATCGGACTTTTTCTGACGTAAATTCCATGTGTTGTCACATGAAAAGATATAAGAAAAATTTTACAAAAATGTGAGGGGTGTACTCACTTTTGTGACATACTGTATATACTATTGTATACACAGTGAGTAGGGTTTTAAGCCCCTCCCACTGTTAGCACAATTTTCCACACACCCACAATTTCTTACTGGGTACCCAAGGCTGAACCCCCCCAGGAAAAAAAATTATCTACGGACCTGCATGTCATGAATGTTAATTCTAGATTACGAATGGTAGTTTACAAGACCAAACTCTTCGGGGCTCATTACTTGATTCAGAGCATGCGTGTTTGTACTTTCGACTTGTGTGTGACGATTTCTGTACTGACCATCCGAAAATCAGATGTTGAGTTCCTATCCGACAAAAATTTTATAGCTTGCACATCCAGCTTTTGTCTGACGAAATATCAAATTGGCTGTCGAAAGCACAGTACTAACAATCCGAAAATCCGTAGCTCATCTTACGAATTTTCCCTTCTGATTTTCGTATCGTGTGTACAAGGCCTTAAGGTTTAGTTTAAAGAAAGGGTGGCAACCCTATGACAGGCTTCATCATAAATGTCAATTTTTATTTTGCCTTTAGTGCCACTTTAACTTGTCACAAAAGGCATGTTCGCTGCATGAACTTGGTAATGACTTATGTGAGTCATTACTCACTTTTCGTATAGACAAACAACCTGTATTCCTACAGCAACATGCAAGCTTTTATTGATTCTCATGGCTAATATAAAGATATATTTAAGAGAACTGCTTCAGTGAAAAAGGAGAGATGAATTGGTTCATCCTATAGGTCATCCTTTTGTTAAAAATATACATCAGAACACTGATATAAAAACGTTAGTCTAAAGACATCTTGTAGTTACAACTGTGTTTTGATTCAAGTACCCTTACCACCCACTATAGTATCCTTACCAATTAATTAAGTTCAATGTAGTATGTTATTGTTTTTTCATTTCATGTTAAAAGGTAACATTGCCGTATTGTCTAGTGAGCTTTTTTTTGTCTCTTCTTCTTTTTGTCACTGACTGCAAGACCAAAACTTTTGACTTTTTTCCTTTCATGTGATCAATATGAAACACCTGTTTGTGTAAAGGCACATAGGACTTTTCATCTGTCCACAAAGTGAATGTTTTTCAAGCATCTAATTTGTCCACATCTCAAACTTGTCTTTCAAAGTCTGTTTACATTTATCATTTATTTTAGTTCCATCAGAAGACACTTGTGGAAAATGTAAAGTGCCACTTATTTGTAACTGATACATGAAAATACTACTACTCTTGGAAATAGTCTATATCTAAAGTATAAAACATCTTCAACTTCTTGTTTTTAAATATACCTACTGTCTTGCACTGAATATCTTGATAGATATAGATTCAATTTAGTAGCAATAAAATGCATGCACACAAAATAATTTTATTGCCATATCGCCTAACTCGGGCATGTCCAAAGTCCAGTTTCAAATGGCCCCACTGGTAATTTGGCTATATATATATCTTCTGTGGCCCCCAACGAATCCCAAGGGGGCCACAAAATATATATACCCATATTTATCAGTGCCCTGGAGGGGGCAGGATGAGTGCCCTCAGACAACATACAGGAGAACCTCCTGTTTACTCGGCGGCCTCTAATAGGAAGTCCTGTCTCCTGGGCTGGCATTGGAAGACTGTTCTGTCTATCATAGGAAGTGGGACTTTGTATTAAAGAGGCTGCTGAATAAACAGGAGATGCTCCTGTATGTAATCTGTCAGTGCTTGTCCTGCCCCCCTCCCTGTCCCCTCCGAGGCTGCAGATGGGCATGGATCAGGCTGCTCTGATGGCAATGGTGAGGCTGCATTCATGGCACTGGTGAGGCTGCATTCAGGGCAATGGTGAGGCTGCATTCAGGGCAATGGTGAGGCTGCATTCATGGCACTTGTGAGGCTGCATTCATGGCACTTGTGAGGCTGCATTCATGGCAATGGTGAGGCTGGATTCATGGCAATGGTGAGGCTGGATTCATGGCAATGGTGAGGCTGGATTCATGGCAATGGCAAGGCTGCATTCATGGCAATGGTGAGGCTGCATTTATGACAATGGTGAGGCTGCATTCATTGCTCTTGTGAGGCTGCAGATGGGCACTGACCCTTATTTTGCTTCGCAGTTCTTTATTTAAAATGTTAGTTTTTTCCTGAAACTTCCTTTTTTTAAGTGAAGGTGTGTGCTATAACCCTGTGTGTGTTATACGGAGATAAATATGGTATATCCAAATAACACGCCCAAGCTCATCCTTAGTCCTGAGCGGCACTCAGGGATTCGCTAGGGGCCACAAAAGATTTATATATATATCTATATATATATATAGATATATATATATATATCTATATATATAGATATATATATATATAGATAGATATATATATATATATATCTATCTATATATATATATATATATATAGATATATATATATATATATATATATATCTATATATATATATATATCTATATATATCTATATATATATATATCTATATATCCAAATAACATGCCCGAGCTCATCTCTTCACCACACACAGCCACAAAGGCAAGAGAATTCTTGTTGGGCAGTGTATTAGTGCTCAGACGAACACACAGTGTATTAGTGCTCAGACGAATTTTAATGGTTCAAAGTATTTCAGGCAAAATGGTCAGCCCTCACGCATGTTAATTCATCAAATCTGGCCCTCTTTAAAAAAAGTTTGGACCCCCTGGCCTAACTAATTTAGGGACCAGGGGGGCTATACAGATCACCAATATCAAGACTAACTGAGGAAAAATGAACTTCCAATTTGCTAAGTGAATAGTTTCTATTCCTTTAGAAAACTAACACCAGTGAATATATATTACTTGGGGGCTCCACTTCTATTTAGAACTAAAGACCTCTCACAGACCCACTTTGGTCCAATGCTTCTGAATATTAAACCAGTTTTTAGAGCATCCATTCAGATACAATTACGTGAAATGGAGAATATTTGCTTAAATATAACCTATGCTTGAGACTCCCCTCGGATCTACAGCGACTGCACTTCCAAATGCACTTTCAGTGCAATTTGAAGTGCACTTTGCACTTGTAGTTGGCACTTGTAGTGCAAAGTGGATTTGCCTTTCTTAAATAACCCCCAGTGTGTTTTTATATGAGAACAGATCTTGCCAGACCTGTTAGAAACTACTGAAACCCGACTCTATAATGTTTTGTGATCTTTTAGAGTGAAAAACTAAAAAAAAAGCAGCTAGAGTTGACAGGAAAGGCTTGTTTTTCCCTTGTGTTAGTTTTTTTTTTAGAAGTGATTCTTGCAGAAGTGCTTTTTTTGTAGAAGGGTTCAGTGCTGTCAATTCCTAACCACTATTATGCCGCGTACACACGGTCAGACTTTTCGTCTACAAAAGTCCGACAGCCTGTCCAACAGACTTTCGACGGACTTTTGTCGGACTTTTGGTGGACTTGCGGCAGACTTTCTTACGAACGGACTTGCCTACATACGATCACACAAAAGTCCGAAGGATTCGTACGTGATGACGTACACCGGACTAAAATAAGGAAGTTGATAGCCAGTAGCCAATAGCTGCCCTAGCGTGGGTTTTTGTCCGTCAGACTAGCACACAGACGAGCGGATTTCTGGGTCCGGCGTAGTTACGACGTAAAGATTTGAAGCATGTTTCAAATCTAAAGTCCGTCAGATTTGAGGCTTGAAAAGTCCGCTGAAAATCCGGGGAAGCCCACACACGATCGGATTGTCAGCCAGCTTTAGTCCGTCGGCGTCCGTCGGACTTTTGTAGACGAAAAGTCCGACCGTGTGTACGCGGAATTAGACATGCAGAACGGAAAAAATTGTTTAGTTTTGTTTCGTATATACAGTGGGGCAAAAAAGTATTTAGTCAATCACCAATTGTGCAAGTTCTCCCACTTAAAAGATGAGAGAGGCCTGTAATTGTCATCATAGGTATACCTCAACTATGAGAGACAAAATGTGGAAACAAATCCAGACAATCACATTGTCTGATTTTTTAAAGAATTTATTTGCAAATTATGGTGGAAAATAAGTATTTGGTCACCTACAAACAAGCAAGATTTCTGGCTCTCACAGACCTGTATCTTTTTCTTAAAGAGGCTCCTCTGTCCTCCACTCATTACCTGTATTAATGGCACCTGTTTGAACTTGTTATCAGTATAAAAGACACCTGTCCACAACCTCAAACAGTCACACTCCAAACTCCGCTATGGTGAAGACCAAAGACCTGTGGAAGGACACCAGAAACAAAATTGTAGACCTGCACCAGGCTGGGAAGACTGAATCTGCAATAGGCAAGCAGCTTGGTGTGAAGAAATCAACTGTGGGAGCAATAATTAGAAAATGGAAGACATACCATCAGTAACACACTACGCCGCCAGGGACTCAGATCCTGCAGTGCCAGACGTGTCCCCCTGCTTAAGCCAGTACATGTCCGGGCCCGTCTGAGGTTTGCTAGAGAGCATTTGGATGATCCAGAAGAGGATTGGAAGAATGTCATTTGGTCAGATGAAACCAAAGTAGAACTGTTTGGTAGAAACACAACTCGTTGTGTTTGGAGGAGAGAGAATGCTGAGTTGAACCCCATACCAAAGAACACCATACCTACTGAAGCATGGGGGTGGCAACATCGTGCTTTGGGGCTGTTTCTCTGCAAAGGGAACAGGACGACTGATCCGTGTACATGAAAGAATGAATGGGCCATGTATCATGAGATTTTGAGTGCAAACCTCCTTCCATCAGCAAGGGCATTGAAGATGAAACGTGGCTGGGTCTTTCAGCATAACAATGACCCCAAATACACCGCCCGGGCAATGAAGGCGTGGCTTCGTAAGAAGCATTTCAAGGTCCTGGAGTGGCCTAGCCAGTCTCCAGATCTCAACCCCATAGAAAACCTTCGGAGGGAGTTGAAAGTCTGTGTTGCCCAGCGACAGCCCCAAAACATCACTGCTCTAAAGGAGATCTGCATGGAGGAATGGGCCAACATACCAGCAACAGTGTGTGACAACCTTGTGAAGACTTACAGAAAACATTTGACCTCTGTCATTGCCAACAAAGGATATATAACAAAGTATTGAGATGAACTTTTGATATTGACCAAATACTTATTTTCCACCATAATTTGCAAATAAATTATTTCAAAAATCAGTGTCATGTGATTGTCTGGATTTGTTTCCACATTTTGTCTCTCATAGTTGAGGTATACCTATGACGACAATTACAGGCCTCTCTCATCTTTTTAAGTGGAAGAACTTGCACAATTGGTGGCTGACTAAATACTTTTTTGCCCCACTGTATTTGTTATGTTACTAGTTTTGTTTCGTTGGTTTGTTTCGGAATTTGTTTAGTTGCAGTTTATTTAGTTAAATTGGTTTTGTTTATTCATTTTATACCAAATTCCAAATTTTCGGAACGTTTCGAATTCGGATCGGTCGATAATTGATTGACCGATTCTAATTCTGTTTGAAAAATAGATGGTTGTTACAGAGCGGGCCAGTAAGCCGGTCGCTGCATCCTTAACAACCGATGACTCATCGGCTGTCAGAGGCTTTTCCCTGCTAAGAGCTGAAATGTAAACAAAAGAATGCTGGCGATAGAAAACAGAGAAAAAAAACAGCATGGGGTCCCCCAATCTATACTAGCCCCTTTGGGTACCGGCCTCATTTCATCTCTTCATCATTTCTAGAGGCCCTAAAATGCCAGGGCAGTACAAATACCCCCCCAAATGACCTTTTTTTAAAAATTAGACAGTCCAAGGTATTCAGTAAGAGGCATGGCAAGTTTCTTGCAGGTTGCTTTTTTGGAGCTGATTAGGGACACTCACAGACAGTATGTAAAATGGATTACAATTTTTTTTTACATACTGCAACAAGAGCAGTACAGTGCTACCATAGTGACACTGTACTACTCTGGGGAGGTGATCAGGATTTTTTTTATTTTTGCATACTGTGATTGCTTATAACAGTAATCATAACTGTTAAAAGCAATCCTTTTTATGAATGGAATCCATTCATCCAGTGTTTACTATAGTAAAGCTGTGATTGGCCACAGCTATCACATGGTGAAGATGCACTATGATTGGTCCAGTCTGTACCATGTGATCACTGGGATCAATCACAGAGATCAACACAATACTACACAATGAATGGCTATAAATGGACATTCACTGTGTACAATTGCCCTGTGATCTGCTGTAATTAGTCATTGACCCGGTACACTGATTTGGTATCCACTGTGTTTAGTGGACACAGTGGATGACAGATCATGCTGCAGCACAGCCTGTGATCTTGGGAGGACGTCATTTGACTCCACCCAGAATGGCAGCTCTCCTGCATGGCTGTCATTGCACTATAGGCTGGGTTGGAAGTGGTTAATAGACCCCAATGTCTCCTTGCAGAGAACCTGTCAAATGCAATATGCTGCCATGTAGGGGGTTTATCAACCCCCTGTGAAAGCGATAACATTACGTTTTTTAAAAAGAAAAAGTTTAAAATATTAAAGTTTAATAAAACAAACTAATAATACCCCACACTGTTTAACCACTTCAATACTGGGCACTGTTGCACTTTGAATGACAATTGTGCGGTCATGCAACACTGTACCCAAACAAAATTTTTATAATTTTGTTCACACAACTAGAGTTTTCTTTTGGTGGTATTTAATCACCACAGGGGTTTTTTATTTTTTGCTGAGTAAAATTGTGAAAAAAATGTGTTTTTCTTAGTTCCTGTTATAATATTTTGCAAATAAATACTTTTACTTTATAAATTGCATAAAATTATGAATTCCATTGCTATAAGCAAGCATTTTACTGAATGAAATAGATTCATTCAACTTGTTTTATTGTGATTGGCCAGAGCTAACCACATGGTACAGATGGACTGTGATTGGCCCTGCCTGTACTATGTGATCACTGTGACTAATCACAGCTAGAAACACAATTGTTCACAGTAGATGGCATGAAATAAAGCCATTCATTATTTACAATTGTCATGTGATCTGCTGTGATTGGTCACAGTGATCACATGGTACCGGCATTAAGCCAGTACACTGGTCAGTTACCGGTCGATAACAAATCGCGCAGCAACGCGGCCCCGCAGGCCATGCAGGAGGTGTGATCCATTAGGACTTCATCTCATGTCCACCCAGATCAACGTAAGTCCTGCCCGGCTGTCATTTTGCTTTTTGTAATGGTGTTAAAACTCGACTCCAAACATCAAACTTATGCTGGAGATGCAACTCTGGACCTGGCTCTCTTATCAGGGGCGGATCCAGGGGGGGGCAACGGGACAATTGCCGTATCCGATTGGCCGGCAGCGTGCTCACAGGGGCAATTGCCCCCTCTGAGAATTCGGGTGAATGAGTGGGCCGGCAGGCATCACCCGGTTGAGAGAGCCGGCGGACGGCGGCTCCGCGGCTGAGAGCACGGGCGGCTCCGTTGCTGAGAGACAGCGACAGACAGGTGAACAGCTGTGCGGCTCATGACAGTGTTTGACTGTGAGCGCGCTGCTGGCCAATCGGATACGGCGGGCGGGGGAGCAGAGAGATGACATCATCTCTCACCGCCCGGTGCCCGCCCTGCATCCCTGCAGTTCCACTCTCGCTGTGCAGTGTGCAGGCAGCCGCAGGAGCAGAGAGATTACATCACCTCTCTGCTGCTTGACTGGTAATCTGCTGCCTGACACTGGGACACAGCAAGACAGAGACAATTATAGCAGGCAAGTGACAATCCGCAATGTGTGGCATGGGACGTGGCAAGTGAAATTCTGCAACGTGTGGCAAGGGACGTGGCAAGTGACAATCTGCATCTGGTGACAGGCGACGTGGCAAGTGACAATCCGCAATGTGTGGCATGGGACGTGGCAAATGACGTGGCAAGTGACAATCTGCAATGTGTGGCAAGTGACGTGACAAGTGACAATCTGCAACGTGTGGCATGGGACGTGGCAAGTGACAATCTGCAACGTGTGGCAAGGGACGTGGCAAGTGACAATCTGCATCTGGTGACAGGTGACGTGGCAGGTGACAATCTGCTTCTGGTGACAGGCGACGTGGCAAGTGACAATCTGCATCTGGTGACAGGTGACATGGCAAGTGACAATCCGCAACGTGTGGCAGGTGACAGTGGCAAGTGACACGCTCAGGGCTCCCACTGATTCTGCATTATGGTGAGTTGAACCATTTCATTTTTTATAACAATGTACTTATAGTAATAATGCGCTTCAATCATCCTGACACCATAACAACCATGGTGCCATGATGATTGAAGCGCTAACACCAGCCATTTCCCCGATAAATTTACCCCAAAAAAAGTGCCCCTCCCGAGACTAGGCTCTGGATCCGCCCCTGTCTCTTATTCACATCTGGTGGTCCTGTCCCATTATCCAAAAATTCTGGAATGAAGTCCACAACATAACATCAAAGGTAACCACCCTTGCCTTAGACTTTTCCCCCGCGCAACTCTTGCTGCACCATACCAGACCACCCAGACGCTCTTATTTCACAACCTCAGCGATGTACATGCTGAATGCAGCTAAGCTATGTATCCCGGTCCTACAGGGCAAATCCAATCCCCCCTCAACTAAAGAATGGTTCCTGAGGCTCAATAAAATTGCCAAAATGGAAGAGCTCATAGCCATCTCCCATGAAAACATCTCCAAACACAACAGCTGCTGGGGCTGTTGGTCCCATTTCAAGACCACTTCCGAATACATCCAAATTATGAACATCAGGCATACAGAAGGATCAAGGATGGATGGGTCGAAGTTTAGGGTCAGGTAGGAGGCCTTTGCCCCCCTGTCTTGGCCTATTCCACCCTCCCATATCCCAGCCATACCATCCCCTCCTCCCAAAACACACTCCCTCATACTCCCCTACACCTATCTTACCTATAGTCATCTCCCCTCCCAAACACCCCACACTTTCTTACACACAACCAATGGAACTAACCAAGGCTGCCAGCAGGATTTTCAGCCCTGGCCCATTTACAAAACACAAGTAACTTACACTATCTGACACATACCACACTGAAAACATTCCCAGCATATCACTGAAACAGTAAAGGTCATTGCAACCTATTTTAAGAAACTGACCCAAATCACAGCACAATAAAATCTAATGTGAATTTTGCCCCCTCAGAGATCTAGCAACCCCCGATTTCAGAGAAACAAAACTCACACCCTAACTACAAATGATCCAATTACCCAACATACTCATATAGTCACTGTTATGTACCATTATTTTCCTACAATTGGTATACATGTTTCCTCATGGTGATTGCTGCAAAATATTTGTATATCCTTAGACCGTTGGGTCCATATAACTACTGTTATACATGTTCATCTATTCCTGAATTTTCTTCAATAAAATACTATGGAAATAAAAAATAAAAATAAACAAAACAACATGACTTCAGGTTTACCTGCCCATTCTCCTTATTTTGTGCCTCCCCCACTTCAAGCTTCCCCCTGCTTTTTTTTTTATTGTTTTATGTATACTTTACATGGATCTTCAGTCTGGTCATGTGATGTCACTGGTTCTCGTCCTTGCCTAATGATGGGGCACTGTTCTCTTTGTATGTATACAAGATTTCGGTGGGACCTTTGGAAGGGTCTGTGTGCTGTTTTTTTTTTACCAAAATAAAAAAAAAATCCGGCAATGAGAGGTCATTTTCTGTCAATTGTTATTATTTTTTTTTGCAAATGTCCCTTTGCAAATAATAATGAAAACATTTACAAAGACCCCTCACCCAAAAAACTACATTTTAAGGCATAACCCACCCCCCCACACACACACGAAAAGACAAAATAAAAATACATTTTGTGAAGAGATAGTGGTGATATCCTTATCGTATTTGGTCGATGTGATTCCCCAAATATGGCCAATGATGTCACTGCTACCCCCAGACATTCCCTCCATCTTTTTTCTTACTTGACCAGGAATGTCAAAGAGTCAATGATGTCAATGATTGCTAAGGACACTGTAGGTGCTTCCTTGTGAACCATTTAGAAGCTGTAGAAATATTACTACTATGTATGATGTTTAGCTCTCACCAAACAAGGGACTGAATGACAAATGTTGGGCGTTAGTCCAAACACCTGATCAGCCACAGTAAAAGATACCAGAAGATCTTTTGGCTCTCTGCTCCAATGGGATTTCTTCGGTGGGGTCTTCCTTAGAATTAGGGGCTGGTTGAAGGGTCCCTACTTCCTCCTCGACCAGTATAGTGAAAGACTGATGATTGATGAACCATAACAAAGAGTCATCAAAACACCCTGTACTCCACCTTCATCCTAACAAATGTGTACAATTACTGAGTGACTAAATCAATCTCACCTACTGTATAACTTCATGTGCCAAACCAACAAAAACATAAATAAATCAAGTGAAAAAATAAAACAAACAAAAAATACAGCCCAATGCAATCTTTACAATGCCTTTCATTGTTATAACGACTTTATCAAGAGGATTGTCTGATCCTCTTGATAAAGTCATCATAATGATGAAATGCATTGGGCGGAGCCAAACTGTGTGTGCAAGATCAGCTTACAGAGCGGGGGTTATTTGTATGCAGCGTGGTTGACTGTGCCTATAGTGTGGTGAGAGCACCACTGCTACCTGGGGAAAGCTGTCAGCTTGTATATTGAAAAAGTGCTTGCAAACTTTTAGCTGCTTTACTATTTTAATAAATTAACCTTTTTATATGCTTTCTGAGAAATGATGAAGAGAAATAACCCTGACACTAATGTTACTTACCAGCAGCCTGACCTTCCCAAAATGAGTTTGCCTTTCTTGAGAGAGAAAGACGGTGTAAATTAGTGAGTGTATGTCCATTTGGCGGTGGAGGTAAGTACATTATGATCAAGGCTAACTATTTGATATGTGTAGAAGATTAACCTGAACACTTTTGGGTGGATATCACACTTAATGAAGAACTTTGCATTTGTTTTTTTTTTGTTTTGGAACACTTGATTCTCACTTGACACTTGACACTCGACAGATAGATCTATAACTGTAAAAATTGCATTGGACACTATATTTAAATATTTTCACTTATCTATGTGAATTATCTATATTTTTGTTGGTTTGGCACATGAAGAGGTAGTGAGATTGATTTAATCGCCCAGTATTTGTACACATTTCTTAAGCTTTTTTCTAGAGGATTTTAATACAGGGGAGTTGTGTTAAACATTGTGTTAAAATTGCTTTTTGGAAGAGTTTAAGAGCAGAGTGGGTATTTCAAACATTTCATTTTATAGTGGAAGACTTCTCCTGTCTTCCTCTTCAATCTGAGGCACACATTCAGGGACATTCAGTTGGAGAATCACCTAATATATCTCAGTGGCAGAGGCAGATTAAGTGGCATGCCTTGACTCAAATGGCCACAACCAGTCTGTATAGACATCTTCTTTCTCACTGTCATTCTATTTTTCTTTGACAGGTTGAGAGGTCTGTGAATGGGTTACCTTTCCTTGTAGATGACATTCTAGTAAGGAATAGATCAGTCTACTGGGACATCCAAGCAGGTTCACTCAGGGGCAGAAATTGGAATTTTAATAGATCCCCCTTTCCCCACTGGGCGGATCAGTACACTGGCAGTCCAGACAGTTGCTTCCTGACAATGTAGAATTAAAATCTTCACTGCTCAGCTAGCTTGTGCTTCATGGAACCACTGCATTTCCTCAGAAGCACCTGATCACCTGGCTATAAGTCCTAAACTCTCCCTCTCAGGTCAAAATTTTCTTGTTCGTTAACTTTTTTTGTTTAAAAAGTATAGATCTATATTTGTCCAAGCATGTTTGAAGCCATTTACTGTTGACTGTCTCACCACCTCTGCTGGAAGTTTATTCCAAGCATCAACTACCCTTTAAGTAAAATAATACTAATTAGAATTAGTTTTGAACTTTCCTCCAGTTAGTTGGGGTAATGCCCTCATGTTCTTGATTTTGGTTTCATATTGAAAGACTGCCCTCCTGAACCATATACACCCCCTTGATGTATTTAAAAGTTTCAATCATGTCTTCCCCTTCCCTTCTTTCCTCCAGACTGCACATATTAAGTTCCTGAAGTCTCTCTTGATATGTTTTATCCCCCGGATCTTTCACCATTTTTATTACCCATCTCTGGACTCATTCTACAGTATCTTATCAATATCTTTTTGTAAGTGGGGTCTCCAGAACTGGACACCATATTCTAAATGAGGTCTCACTAAAGATCTATATAGAGGAATCAAAACCCCCTTCCTCCTGCTGGTGATCCCTCTAGTGATTTATACTAGAATTCTATTTGCTTTGTCCACTGCCTGGTCACACTATTTGCTCATTTTGCATTCATCTGAAATAAGTACCCCCAAATTGTCTACTTCTGTAGTGCTGGCTAACACTGTATCCCCAATGTTGTACTTTCTGAATGAATTTTTTTCCCCTAGGTGCATTATTTTACATTTAGAAACATTGAACTGCAGTTTGCACTGCTTAGACCAGTGTTTCTCAACTCCAGTCCTCAAGGCGCACCAACAGGTCATGTTTTCAGGATTTCCACTATTTTGCACAGGTGATTTGATCAGTTTCATTGCCTTAGTAATTACCACAGCCGTTTCATCTGAGGGAAATCCTGAAAACATGACCTGTTGGTGCGCCTTGAGGACTGGAGTTGAGAAACACTGGCTTAGACCAATCTTCCAGCAATGCCAAATCATGTTCCATGTTACAGACACCTCCAAGGGATATCAACCCTATTACACATCTTTGTATCATCAGACATACTTTGCACAACAAAGCTTTAGTTATATGACATATATATATATATATATATATATATATATATATATATATATATATATATCAACAGGACCTATATACAGAGCATTGTGGTACACCACTAGTGACTGGTACAACCACACTATGGTATCTATCCTTTAGCCAGTCACATATCCACTGAACAACCCAAGAGTAAAGTCCTAATGTCAGGTCAACTGAAGCCAAGTGACAGGTGCACACCGCTAAGGCTAGCAGGTTTTCACCAGAGCCTCTGATGGTGAGGATGGACTTCGCTGCAGCTGACTCCAGGTCACGGCCCTCCAGGGTCTCCCAGCTCACACTCACGGCAGGCTCTGGTGGATGGAGAGGTAGCAGCAATCCAGGGCAACAAGGAATAGTCAGAAGGACAAGCCAGGGGTCAGGAAACTAGGCAGACATGGATGGTCAGGAGAACACGCCAAGGTCAGGGCTACCAGCAAACAGGGATAGTCAGGATAACAAGCCAAAGTTGATACATGGAGTCAAACGTAGAGCACATGGCAAGAAACACACAGGGAGGCACTATTGCTCAGGCAAGGCTGGCTTGCAGTGCACAGAGATAAGTAGTGTTTCCTGTTAGAGGCTGGGGTGGAGCCATGCTGAGAGAAGATTACTTAAACATGCAGGTATGAGAGCGCAGTTCTTAAGCTGATACACAGACTAGAGAGGTAAGCAGACAGACAGGGCATGAAACATTGCTGCAGATTTATGACAGTACCCCCCCTCCTTACAAGGCCTCCCTCTCCCTCGCTTGGGCCCAGGCTTGGAAGGGAACGTCAAATGAATCCTCCTCAAAAGACAAGGTGCAAAAACATCAGATGCAGGGATCCAAGACCTCTCCTCAGGACCAAAACCTTTCCAATGCACGAGGTACTGAAGAATGCCTTTTTCAGAGCTGGAAATCCAGAATTTGACTAACCTCATACTCCTGATTATCCTCAGAGACCGAAACCGAGGTAGGGAGAGGATGAGAGAACCTATTGAGGACTAAAGGCTTCAGCAGGGAAACATGAAAGGAGTTTGAGATCTTGAGGCTTTTAGGGATCTGAAGTTTAAAACAAACTGGATTTAACTTAGAAATTCTAGTGTTCGGGCCAATGAATCTTGGGGCAAATGTTAGAAAGCTTGATGTTCCTGGTGGAAAGCCAGACTTTGTCTCCAGGCTGTAAAGGTGGCTTACGCCTGCGATGGTCTGCAAAACCTTTCAATTTATCAGCAGCTGCCCATAGGGAATCATAAACATCACCCCAAGTAGAATTGAATGATTGTTGAACCATAGCCAAAGCTGGAATGTCCAGAGAACAGGTCACAGGAAGAGGGAGCTGAGGGTCTCTTCCATAAACTGTGAGAAAGGGTATCTTCTAAGAACTGATGTTAAAATGATTATTGTGAGAGAATTCTGCACACGGGAGAAAAGAGGACCAATCGTCATGATAAGCAGAGACTAAAGTGTAGAGAAAGACCTCTAACTCCTGATTAACCCTCAGTCTGTCCACTGGATTGAGGATGTAAGAAGAGAAAAAATCCAAGATAATGTTGAGGGATTTGCAAAAGGCTCTCCAAAAATAAGATGTGAACTGAACACCCCTGTTAGAAACAATATGGGAAGGAACCCCGTGAAGGCAGAAGATCTCCCGAACAAAAATGGGAACCAAAGCAGGAGCAGAAGGGAGACCAGGAAGAGGAACAAAATGAGCCATCTTGGAGAATTGATTGATTACCACCCAAATGACCATATTATTCTCAGATGGTGGAATATCAGTGATAAAGTCCATGGCAATGTGAGACCAGGGCTCCTCAGGAATGGGCAAGGGCATGAGAAGACAAGCAGGAGCTTGCGTGGAGGATTTAGACTGGGCACAGACATGACAAGCCTTAATGTAGTCTTTGACATATGAACAGAGAGTAGGCCACCAGTAGTGGCGACTGATGAGAAGGAAGGATCGGAGGAACCCAGCATGACCTGCCAGCTTGGAATCATGTCCCCAACAAAGGATCTTAACTCTTAGCTCAGTGGGGACGAAGGTCTTGCCAGGAGGAATTTTTGACTCCAGGGTGGTAGAATGGGCAAGAATGGGCGAGGTAGGAATGATCGACTCGGGTTCAGAGGTAGGCTCCTCATCCTGAATGCCAAATGACCTAGAGAGTGCATCAGCCCGATTGCTGCAGGAACCAGGTTTGTACATAGCAGTGCAATTAAAACGGGAAAAGAAAAGACTCCATCTGGCCTGTCTGGGATTCAGTTGTTTGGCATTCTGTAAGTACTGCAGATTCTTATGGTCAGTGAAAATTGTTATGGAATGCGGGGAAATAAAATATGAATGCAATCTATACACTGGGGGGAGAACCTCTGGGGGAATCTAGGATGGAAAAGGACCTGGGGCTCCTAGTAGATGATAGGCTCTGCAGTGGCATGCAATGCCATGCTTCTGCTAACAAAGCAATAAAAATGGGATTAATTCCAGAGATAAAACGATAATTCTCCCACTCTACAAGACTCTGGTCCGGCCGCACCTAGAGTATGCTGTCCAGTTCTGGGCACCAGTCCTCAGGAAGGATGTACTGGAAATGGAGCGAGTACAAAGAAGGGCAACAAAGCTAATAAAGGGTCTGGAGGATATTAGTTATGAGGAAAGGTTGCGAGCACTGAACTTATTATCTCTGGAGAAGAGACGCTTGAGAGGGGATATGATTTCAATATACAAATACTATACTGGTGACCCCACAATAGGAATAAAAAATTTTCGCAGAAGGGAGTTTAACAACACTTGTGGCCACTCAATAAAATTAGAAGAAAATAGGTTTAACCTTAAACTATGTAGAGGGTTCTTTACTGTAAGAGCGGCAAGGATGTGGAATTCCCTTCCACAGGCTGTGGTCTCAGCGGGGGGCATTGATAATTTCAAGAAACTATTAGATAAGCACCTGAATGACCACAACATACAGGGATATACAATGTAATACTGACATATAATCACACACATAGGTTGGACTTGATGGACGTGTCTTTTTTTAACCTCACCTACTATGTAACTATATATATAACATGCCAAGGTCGGGGCTACCAGCAGACAGATAGTCAGGATAACAAGCCAAAGTTGGCTTGCAGTGCACAGTTTTAAAGAGGAGGGCCAGCCTGGGTGAAAAAAATTAAAAGTCAGCAGCTACAAGTTACAGGTCCCCTTTACCCCCTCCCCCTGAAAGGAGCCACATGTGGCACCGGAGGGGGAGGGGAAGCATATAAGCAGAAGTTCCACTTTTGGGTGGAACTCCATTTTAAATAGTGTTTCCTGTTAGAGGCTGGGGTTGAGCCATGCTGAGAGAAGATTACTTAAACATACAGATCTAAGAGGGCGGTCCTTAAGCTGATACACAGACCAGAGAGGTAAGCAGACAGACAGAGCATGAAACAATACTGCAGATTCAGTACACCTAGCTTGTACAACTTTTGTATTAGATCATTAGATCCTCTTTGGAAGTGGCCCATTAAGGCAGCTCTACAGATACATCATAAGAAGTGTACGGGGCCAATATAACTGGTTTCTCACTAATTTGAAAGTCCTCTCCAGCCCTAAGTGGCCATGATCATCAGGAAATGTGGCTAACATGCTTTTCCTATGTTTTTTCTGGGAGAAACAATTGCCACTTTTTTTTGGGATCATCCAAGGGGCCCCTCCGGTAGACAACTCCATCACATAGCTGCAATCTATCCCACGACTTGTGGACCAGACATACCTCCTATTGAGAACACATGAGCAAAAACTCCCAAGGTTTTCAAGGTCAGACTGCAGAGAAGATCTCCTGCTTCATCTTTCTCAACCTCCACCAGTAGTCAACACCTCTCACTTGAGAGAGGTCACAGTAGAGCTCAGGGAGACCCGAGACAGTGACTCCAGTGACTTCAGTCCCTGTTGCTTTCTTGACTCGATGCTCAACCCTTTGACACAAGACTTGGATTTCTTTCAATGTCATTCATCTTATCTTTTCTTGGGGAATCTCAGGATCATAGGGTTTCCCTATTTCTGACTCTTGGGCAGCACTTTAAAATTAAATGAAAGCCAGATAGGGCAGCCAATCACTGATGTCCTGTGGTGACCAGCTTGGTCGTGAATATATACAGTATGTGAGCTGATTATTATTTGTCTTGGCTTTGAAGTCCATTCCATAGTGGTAACACTTCAACCTGTCTACTACTGCCCATTTTAAGGTAAGGAACTCTAGCTTGGGCATGTAATATGTCTATTAGCAAGAGTAAGGCCCTGATCACATAGGCGACTGGTTGTAGGTGTGCTTTGTGCTCCTCCCAGCCCATCTCTGCTGGGGTCTCTTCTAGTCGCCTTGGTTTGACAGACCTGTCTTGGCATTCCAATTCATCTCCAATATCTTCACCTCTCAGAAGTTCATTGAGGGGCTGGCTATTTTTGTGAATCCTTCAACAAATCTTCAGTAACAGAAGCATAACCCAAGGAGATACCCCAGTTCATTCACATTGCATGATCTTGGGATTTGTTGGGGTCAGTGACCCCTTCTTCAGCAGAGACAATGTGCCATTAAGTGAAATTAAGTGACAGAAGCAGATAGAACTGAGAGTTTTTAAGGGTCAACTTCTACCCCTCATCATGGAATCTTTTTAAGACTTTCACCAGATGCTCCTTCTATTCTTCATTGTTTTGCCAAAGACTATTATGTTTCTCAGCACCTCAATCAGGTCTATAGCTCCCACTGCCTATTCCATCAGTCACTGGAAGGTTACTTGGACTTCTGATGGACCTTGTTCATATGGTCACACCCCAAGGGGCAGATGAAAGAGGCATTCTCCCAATATTCAGGGTGCATAAGAATCTGATGATACCCACTCCTTAGGTCCAACATGGGCATCGCAAGGCATCCGCTATCTGTGGAGGGGTGTACTGGTCACGAATAGTTCTTCTGTTAAGGATGCAGTAGTCAAGGCATGTTCTCAGGGAACCGTTCTTCCAGAAGGGGCATAAGGACTCTGACTCTCAGATAAGTCCTGTTCTCTTGTTTCCCCCAACTGCTTCCACCAACTATTTTCGGAGGTCTTCCAAATCACCCAGAGGAATCCATTAAGTAATTTTTCAAGTGGCTTGTCCTCTTGAAGGCATGTTTAGTGCTGGGCACTCTTTGCACAACCCGGATCAAAAATCATTCTTGGATGAACAACAGTGTTCATCATTTCAAGAGTCGAGCTTAGGCTCTCTCCTTCCATTTAAGTGTAAAAAAGGTGTTCCATGGGTAAAAATTACCCCTTGCCAAATCAGTTTGTGAGATAAGAGTTAATGGAATTACTTGTCCTAATCAGCATTCAAGCATAAAGTCACCAGGGAGTCAGTAACATTGTGAACGCTAACAGGAACTCTAACCTGGATTCTTTGCAAGGCCCTTTTTGACAAGACTTCAGGGATCAGATCCACCCCAGTGTCTTTTCCCTGTGGATCAGCTTCTAGGACAACAAACCTGCTGGTCCCAGTTTAACTTGACTGAAGCTTTAGACATGCTTTCTCAGCCTCCACAACTTTCTACCCCTTCTGCTGTGGCTTTCTGCTCTTGCTTCAAGTGTTGGAACATGTTGCTGCAGCATGGTTTGTATGCCCTCTGTCATTGGTTTGCTCTCCAAGACAAGGGAAGTGAGCAATCATCTGACAAGATCTTTATTCATTTTCACTTTCAGGGAGCTCAAGGGAGGTGAGTTGGATGGTTTCCCAGAAAAAGCAGCTAATTGTTGAATTTGGGCACCTAGTTTGCTTCCTCACTGAGACCTTTGAAATTTCCCACCAGCTTTATGGATAGTAGCTCCTGCAATATCTTTTAACACTTTTCTGCAAAATCTGGTGCGAATCGTTTCCTTGGATACTGTGCTCTGAAGTATCCATTCTCCCCACGGCTGTAAAATTTCTTACTGCCAATTTGGCCATGGTTCTCTGGTCTGCCAGTGGCTTTCCTTTCTGAGATTAAAGTGGTTGTGAAGGCAGAAGGTTTTTTATTCTTAATGTATTCTATGCATTAAGATAGAAAAAACCTTTTGTGCACAGCAGCCCCCCCAATACTTACCTGAGCCCCTATCCAGAGATGTCTACGAGTGCCTCGGCCATCTGGGACTCTTCCTCCTGATTGGCTGAGACACAGAAGTGGCGCCATTGGCTCCCGCTGCTGTCAATCAAAGTCAGTTAGCTAATGAGGAGAGAGAGGGAGCGGGGCTGAACCACGGCTCTGTGTCTGAAAGGATACACAGAGTTGATGCTCGGCTCGGGTGCCCCATAGCAAGGAGGAACAAAAGGAGGGAGGTGCCAGGAGAGCTGAAGAGGGACCCGAGAAGAGGATCTGGGCTGCTCTGTGCAAAACCACTGCACAAAGCAGGTAAGTATAACATGCTTGTTATTTTTATGGAAAAAAACAAGACTTTACAATCACTTTAACATGACCAGAGTCCTCTGCATATTTATGATATATTTTTACATCCGTGCCTGGATCTCTACCATCTGCCCAACTGTCTTCTGACCTTCAGAGAAGGCTTGCTGTAGAGTACATTGTGACTGGAACATATGCATTATGGCCTGCATTAAAACCTCAAGAACAGGAGGAATTCCACTCTCTACTCCTTCTGGCATGCCAAGGACAGTATAGGCTGAGTGTACAGAGGCCCCACTGCCAATGTGCCCATTGCCCTTGGGGGCATTGAGTTTCTGGGTCTTGATGCGGTCAGGACCTCTTCTTCTTGAATTTCTTTGAATAGCTCAAAGGGTCACTTTGTTCTCTTGTCCAAAGTTTAAGCATTATAGGAACCAGTAGTTGTGCCCCTTTAAGAACCTGGGTCAGCAAGACTCCACTTGTGGTATCTATCTCCATTCTTCCCTTTAGTATGACCTGGTAGAGGATTGTATCCAGGCATATGACAAAAGTTTATAATCTCTCTTCTTTTCTTGATAGGTGAGCTTGTACAATTTGGTCTATTCAGGTGTCCTCTTCTCCCAAGGGTACAGAGAAACACACAAAAGAGTTGTGACACCAGTCCTCAGTGAATAAAAACGTCTAAGTTTAGTGAGCAAATCAAGGCATACAGAGACAGGAGTAGCCATCTACAGCATTGCCAACTCAGATAGATTACCTGGATATAGGGGCTGCATGAGTGACAGGAAGACTCCAAGGATGTTTCCAAAGGACCAGCTGGACTGTCTGGTGGAATGTGTGCATGGTAAGACTCCAGGATCGGGGATCAGCCCAATGGTTCAGTAGGACTGATGGTGAAACCTCCGTTCGCTGATGCTCACCACAATGTTTTTTTCCCCAAGGGTACAGAAATCTTCTTGAAGTAAAACCATAGCTTCCTGTACCCATAGATAACAGGTGCAGATAAACTCTCTACGAAGCTTTCTACCAGCTTCCTTATGTCCGGGAAGAAAGAGCCCCTGAGAGTGATACAGGGGCTGTAGCAACCATTTCTGTGCCTGGTGCCGTCCGACTGGACTTTCTGAGGAACTTGCTGGGGGGCTTGGATGGATCAGTCAAACTTGAACAACTTTTGGGTGAATATTCTAATCTTTAAACCAGACCAGATTTCATTACTTCACTCCAGTAACACATCCTCTGTTCAGGGGTTGATGCCTTCACTGCTTGGTGGATTTAATGCTCTATCCAGGCATCTCTGATGGTTCTTCGGCAGGTAGCAGATGTCATTCTTCATTTATGGAGGACTAGCCCCCACTTGCAGCGCATATTCTCAACAAGCCACTGATGTATGGGTTCCCTGGTTCCTAGTGATAATGACCCTTCAAGCAGCAGCACACCCTCTAACACAACAAGGCTAAAGAAATTGATTTTTATTTAGGCGACACACCCAGGTAGAGAAAAAAATACTAACAATTACAAACAATTGCAAATATTAGTTGACGTAATAATATTTATGCCTCAAGGTTCAGTGCTGTGTATTTAGTCATTTGGGAGAACCACCACAGGACGATAAACAACACACCGCTGTTTAGAAATACTTCCAAAAATGGGGGAGCACTAAACTTTCCCTCTAGGAATGAAATAAAAGTTCAGTCCCAACTTTATCTGAACCTCCAAACTTTTGCCCATTTGGCCCCCTGTTCAGCAGGAGCCCAGCATAATACATAGAAGCTATATTTCTACTGCTTTGTTTCCCACTGTCAAGGGTTGCTAAGGAAAGAGTTGGTGTCTGCACCTGAGGCAACCATAGGAACTGCTGACATCACTGGAAATCACCGTCATGTAAACAAATGGGTGGGTAAAATCACTGCTCAAATATGGCCCTTCCCTCACATAGCTGATATAGCTGATGACAGCTCAGGGAGTCTCGGAATCGGTTGTGTGCTTGTGGTTGGAAGGTGTTTTTATTTTTGGCGATTGGTGGGGGCAGGGCATTGTGATTAATGATGAATATGCAATGAGGAACTTTTTTAAGGGAATTTTTAATAAAGAACTTGTCAAACACTTGGGTGTCATTATTTTTAGGTTACACCTTTTTTGTGAAAAGGGGTACTATGTACCCCATATTCATTTATTTAAGGGGGTAGTTTCTGGTGTCCCCCTGGCTAGCCAGGCTGGGAGACTGAACACATTTTTTTTTGCTTTTTTCTTGCCTGATTTATCCCCTTAAAATCCATACCAGACCAGATCAATACCATGAGTATTGGGGGAATACAATTTTATTTAATTGTTTCCTGCTGTAGGATGTTCTACAGCAAATGTGACATTTACACAGAAAAAAACAGTTTAAATTGCTGGTGAATTAAACTTTAAAAAAAAAAGACACAGACTCCACACAGACTCCTTGGGGGACTGCTATTTATTTTAGAGGACCTTTGAGATCTGTGTGCCTTTTTTTTCTTTTACAAAAAGAAACCAGGAGGCCGTCAATTTAAACACGTTTTCTTTGGCAAATGTCAATGCATTTAAAAAAATCACTGCTCCGAGTTGAATGGAATTTAAAGAAAAGTTTGTATTGGTAAATGCTCCCTAGGGCAGTGGTACCCCCCCATGCTATTTTTTTTTTTTACAGTCCCTTTTTTAATTTGACAAATTCACTCTCATTGATTTTAAAGGGGTTCGGGTTCAGCATCTGAAGTTCACTGAAACCTTCTTGAACCAAACCTCTTGAACCGACACCTTGAACCGAACCAAACAGTTTGACTCATCCCTACTCCCCTTTATAAGGCAATTGTAGAGTAGTCTTGAAGTCTCGGTGTGCCTCTACCATCCAACCTGTCAAAAAAAAAAAAAATGTTTTAGGTATGGGAAAAGCAGTTTGTGTAAAAAATACAGACATTTTTAACCACTTGCCTACAGTGTACTTACACCCCCTTCCTGCCCAGGCCATTTTTCAGCTTTCGCACTTTGAATGACAATTGCACGGTCATGCTACACTGTAACTAAATTACATTTTTATCAATTGTTTTCACACAAATAGAGCTTTCTTTTGGTGGTATTTAATCACTGCTGTTTTTTTTCTATTTCTTATAAGAAAAAGACCAAATTATTTGAAAAAAAAAAGTTTTACTTATTTTCTGTCAGTAAATTTTGTAATTAAATAATTTCTCTACTTCACTGATGTGCGCTGATGAGGGCACTGATTGATGGCAGTGGTGGGCACTGAATGCTGCCACTGGTGGGCACTCGTGTCAGTGTGAGACGAGGAGCGCCGATTACCGGCATCTCCGTGTTTACATGTGACCGGCTGTGATTGCACACAGCCGATCACATGGTTAAAGAGCCGCGGGCGCACGAGAGCCGTCATATGACGGCGTCCCAGAACGAGAGCCCCACTGTCCTGCCATCATTTGATGGTGGGGCAGGTGGCAACTAGTTAAAGAAAGCTTGTTTTGAGGGGGCAGTAGGAAAAATATTTTTTATTAGGTACTTATATAGCACTGATAATTCACACAGCACTTTACACATATATATTGTACATTTACATTAGTCTCTGCCATCAGGGAGCTTAAAATCTAAGGTCCAAAACTCTCATTCATACATACACATATTAACCGCTTCCCGACCGGCGCACGCTGATGTACGTCGGCAGAGGGCACGGCTGGGCAAATGGGCGTACCTGTACGTCCATTTGAATTTCCCGCCGTGCCAGTGCGTGCGCGCCGCTGGTGGCGCGCGCCGGCCGGGAGCTCTGTGAGTCGGGACGCGGGTCCCGTGGACTCGATTACCACGGGGATACCCGCGATCGCCTCACGGAGCGGATGAACGGGGAGATGCCGTTGTAAACAGCATCTCCCCGTTCTGCCTAGTGACAAGTGTCACTCGATCTCTGCTCCCTGTCATCGGAGCAGAGATCAGTGACGTCACCCACACAGCCCATCCCCCTACAGTTATTAATCACTCCCTAGGACACACTTAACCCCTCCCCGCCCCCTAGTGGTTAACCCCTTCACTGCCAGTGTCATTTACACAGTAATCAGTGCATTTTTAATCGCACTGATCGCTGTATAAAGGACAATGGTCCCAAAAATGTGTCAAAAATGTCCGACATGTCCGCCATAACGTCGCAGTCACAATAAAAATCACTGATTGCCACCATTACTAGTAAAAAAAAATTATTAATAAAAATGCCATAAAACTATCCCCTATTTAGTAAACACTATAACGTTTGCGCAAACCAATTAATAAACGCTTATTGCGATTTTTTTTTACCAAAAATATGTAGAAGAATATGATCGGCCTAAACTGAAGAAAAAAAAAGTTTTTTTTATATATTTTTGGGGGATATTTATTATAGCAAAATGTAAAAAATAATGCGTTTTTTTCAAAACTGTCGCTCTTATTTTGTTTATAGCGCAAAAAATAAAAATCGCAGAGGTGATCAAATACCACCAAAAGAAAGCTCTATTTGTGGGAAAAAAAGGACATCAATTTTGTTTGGGAGCCACAATTGTCAGTTAAAGCGACGCAGTGCCGAATCGCAAAAAACACTCTGGTCAGGATATCAGGATATCAGGATCAGGATATCAAACCGATATCCCCATTGCTGTCAGACAGAAGTGCTAACCATAACCACTTAGCCAATGTGGTGCCTATTTCAGGCTTAAAGTGGAGTTCCACCCACTTTTACAACTCTTCAGCATCCCTCACTAAACTGTGCACTGTAAACGAATTGGATATATATTTTTTTTTTTTCTCAGCACTTACTGTATATCTGCTGTATTCATTTTTCACTTCCTCCTCCCTGGCCGCGGCCCATCGCATCATTTCCTGTTTGCAATGCCTTCTGGGAAGGGGCGGCAACTTCCTCTGAAACTGCCGTTGTTATGGAAACCTGACCTGAAACCTATTACACTGCTTGTGCTGCACTGAGCATGTGCGAGATCTGCAAGGATGAGATCCAGGAAGAAATACAGTCTGGCTTCAGATGCCCACACTTAAGATGGCCACGGCCTGCTGTAAGTTTATAAAATAACAAACTACTGCTATAAACTAACAAAACAAACCTTAGTTTACAGACTAACTTTACTAGAATACATTAAGCTTGTGTATTATAGGGGTATTTTTTTTAAAAAGTATAATTTCGGCCGGAACACCACTTTAACTGATGGAGTAGATGGTGTAAATTGTCAGTTTGTTGAGCAAGGTTACATGGTATTTTAACTCAAGTATCTAAAGTGTGAGGATTTTATAAAACTTTTTATAAATTAATGTATGTCTTTCACACAGCTAACTTTCTGTCCAGTAATCGCAAAGGTTAACAACTATCACTTTTTAGTTTAAAATGACAGTTATTATATAGCAAGAGGCCACATTGCAGACATTAAAAGAAATGTCACAATATTCATTTTGCACACTACTACTATTAAAAACGTTTTTTCACATACTTAGAATTACCTTGGTTGATAAAACAGTTCCAGCAATGCCCCAACTGTCATGTTTTGCCTTCCTATGAATCAAAATCTTTGATTCATAGGAAGGCAAGACATGACAGTTGGGGCATCTGTGTCCAATTCTGTGTAACAAGAAAAAAAATCTTTATTACCCTGAAGAGTTAGTTGGATCAGTTCCCTAGCTCAAAATTCTTCATTAATTATACCCGTGGATAGTATTCATTGCAAACAAATCTGGTCTTAGACTGAACCTGGGCTCAGACTATACACATTAAGTTATATACATACTCTGAACAAGTAAAATCGCTTTAAAAATAGGCCTCATTCATTCCAATGTAATAGGCATTGTAGAGTAATTAATCTGTGACATTGATAACTGAGGTACTGAAATCACACCTTTAGGTCTAGTATGGTTTTTAAGGTGGAATCCCATGCAAAAATAGAAGAGAAAAAAAGCATGGGGTACCTCCCAAAAAATCCTCACCAAACCACAATCTGAGCATGCAGCCTAGTTTTCCAGGAAAATGTCCCCACCCCAAACCATACCAAACCATATGCCCTCAACATGTGGTGGAATGGTACCTTGTGGGTCCCTTCTAACAAAGCACCTTGCCCTCATATTGATGAAGACAAGGGCCTCTTGCCCACAACCCTGGCCCAGGGATTGTGCGGGGCTTAATCTGGAAGCCCCTTTAATGATAATGTCCAATGACCCGCCAAAGGAAAAAAAACACTGACTGCCACTGGTGGCCATTCAATAAGGGGCGCAAGGGCAAGTAAGCAAGTTTTTGTCTGTTTTGTTTGCCCCCCCAAATATTTTTAGCACCAGCCACCACTGCTGACTGCCAACATGATCTGATCCTAACTTCTGGCCTCCTAATGACATCTCAGATGGATGACAGCTGAGTATAAACAAATGGGCAGGGTTTCCTGTGTGATTTCATTGACAAAATGTGGACATGACCATATATGGTTAATTAATTTGTGGAAATTCCAGCAAGTGCTTCCAGCAGTTAGAAACCAATCAAATCCTGACTTTAATGTACATGTCAATTTTTGAGGCTGAAGCATTTGTAGATAAAGAGGCAGTAAGGGCTTGTTTTAGGCCCATTACTTACGAATATGTAAAAATTTAGAGCAGAACTCCAGGAAAAATCTATTTTTGACAGTTAGATTGTGCCAGCATAGTTACCTGTAATAATGCATATGTAATGTCTGCAGGGGCTCTGCATCTCCTCTATTAAGAAAACATCTTGCATTCTTTTCAATGAATACAAGATGTCCTCTGATTTGATGAGGGTAGATCATGACAAACATATAAAAAATATGTTAGTAGTGCACATAAAAGCTGACCAGAGGCAGGATTTACTGCATTACTAAAGTCCAAAACATGAAAGTCCATCAAAAGATAGCACGCAAAAAAAACAAAAGACAGCAAACAAAAGCAAACATCAGTAATTGATAATGATAATCCTACTGTGAACATGTCTTTTAATAGGTGTGAAGGGTTAACAAGGTTTTATAACTCCATTAGTTTTTGTTTATTGTTCTTTGTTTGTTCAGTAAGGCTAGGTTCATACTTGTGTGGGTCGGGAATGTTCACAGAATAGCACGTGTTCTTGACCCAAAGGCAAAATATACTGCTCTTTAGCAGATGCGTGGGGGTGCCATTAATGCTTTATCGACAAGCGGTGCGTTTTTCCGCACGCCAAATCGCATGGTACTGTGGCACCATGCAACTCGGTTCTTTCCCTGCTTGTCTGTGGGTAAGGCTGTCCATTTAAATGAATGGACTGCCTACATGCAGAATGCAGTTCGCTCAAGTGTAAACCTAGTCTAAGGCCGGCCATAGATGGTTTGAATCTGCTGAACAGGCCGAGATTCAAACCATGTAAGGGCAGGCTAAATGTACCCAGTTGATCGATCGATCAACTTGGGTACAGCCTGCCGAATTCACTTGCAATCATTGCTAGCTGCTGCTATAGCCACTAGCAATATTCACTGTCTTCTCTAGGCAGGGATGGCTTCCCCTACTCGCCCCCACGGGGAGCAGACATTTGCCTGGCAGGAGTGACTTCGCTGTCAGCACTATGTGTATTGATGGGGGAATTGTGTGAATTTCTTTCCTGCAACCCATGGTCACAAGAAAGAAATTCGCACCACCTATGGCCAGCTTAAATGTTACGTTTTTAATCTCTTCTTCATGCTATTCTTTTGATTTCTAGATCATAAGATAATGCATCTCTCGTCTCCACCTTGTCCAGTCAGAAAAGAATGAATGAAAGAGGTGTCTAGTGAGAGACTCTCTGATCTCCATGTAAGGAACAGGAAGTTGCTGCAGTATCACCAGAAGAGTAAGGAACACACCATGGGGGTGATTTACGTAAAAAAAGCCGTGTGCCATCACTAGAGGCACACGGCGAGGCGCAATGCACATTTTCATATTTACGAAACTGATTTAAAGGGGTTTTCCACATTCCGTAAAGCCCTCTGTCTGCAGCCCCCCACAACCCCAGCCTAGGGTTGTGTGGAAGAGGCCCTTGTCCCCAGAATATGGGAACAAGGTGATTGACTTTTGGGGTGCCCGAGCTACTCCTGCCCCCAGGTATCCACCCCCCTTTCATTGTGTGAGGGAATTTAGTAGAAAAGACTGTGTGGACTGCACAGAGGAAACCAGAAACGATTGTAAGTGAAATGGTGTTTATTAAATAGGTGACAAATAAGTGAAATATAAACTTGCAAAACCAACCACAGACCCACAAACTACAAATAATATATACAAATAACTGGAGAATCAAAAACAAGCCAGGCCGAGGTCATACACAGGGAGGTCAGCAGATGGGTAAGGATGGGAAACCAACAGGACAGGTAGAGGGTGAATGGATAGGCTGCAGGGCAGGGATACAAGGAAATCAGGACACAGGAGGGACAGGTCCAGGGTGGGTTCGGGATAGGGATCGGATCAGATCAGAAACAGGTTCAAGGTCAGGATACAAGCAGCAAGGTCAGGGCACAGGGAGAAAGATACCAAGGCAAGCATGTGAGGGCTTGCCGGGTATTTATAAGGCTGCAGTAATTTACCTCAGTGCTGTCTGCTCCACACTGCCGGAGTACACCCGCTGGTGGATACTGGTACTACAGCCCAAGGATGCAACAGTGCCACCAGCAGGTGAGTCCTCTTATTACAGGTCCTAGGTGTTGGAAGACACCCGCTGGTGGACACTGGTACTGCGATCCAAGAGACCGATAGCGCCACCAACGGGTAAACCTTTTCATGACACATGGGCTGGCTTGCTGACTGGATAGCAGGCACTGGGTTGGCAGGTTTAGGTGGGTCATCAAGTTCAACTGGCATGAACGCAGGCTGGGACAGGTTGGTTGGTGTGGAGGCAGGTTGGGTTACTGGCAGGATGGTGTGGGTCGGGAAGAACTTTTGTTTCTTTTTTGGTTTAGCCAAAAAAGTTCCTTGCGCAGGATTTGCTGGAGAAATCATTTGGAGTGGAACCATAACACATCTATTGTATCCAGGACCATGCACCACCAAGGTACTATGATGTTTCTTTTGTGCATAGCGATTTTTACACGGGAGTTATTGAGACGTGTAAGGAATTGGAAAAAGCTAACCATGAGTCTATAAGGCCTTTCATAGTGGAACCCTTGTATGCTATGGAGGAGAAACCATTGGTTGTTCACCTGTTTAACCCCTTCACGGACATTGCTTTGGTAGTGGCCTTTTTGAAGAGATACGGCTCTTCAGTAAAGGGTGGGGAATACCGCGCCAATCAAAAACATAAAGTTCGTTATATAGACGACATCCTCCTCCTGTGGGACGGCACTACTTCAGACCTATCTGAGTACATGTGCTTCCTTAATAACAACGACAGGGGCATTCAACTCAATTATGAGGCCAGTCCGGAACAGATTAACTTTTTGGATCTCACTATTTCCATCCATAACAATCAATTTGTTACGTCTACATATTTTAAACCAACTGATAGGAACTCCTTTATCCCCCATGATAGCTGTCATCACGCTTCATGGATTAAATCCGTACCTAAAAGCCAGTTTCTCCGGTTAAAACGGAACTGTACGGATGTTGCTACATTTAAGAACCAGGCACTCACTCTGACCCAAAGGTTTGTTGCGAAGGGCTATTCTTCAGATTTTTTGGCCAATACATTAGATCAAGTCGAGAAAGTGGACCGAAAGGATCTGCTTGTTGAGCGGGCCAAAGATCCGATTAACGCTTCATTTCGTTGTCCATTTGTCACCGACTTCACTTGTCAACATGCCAAAGTTAAGCGTATTTTAAATAAATATTGGCACATTTTAAAAAATGATAGGGTACTGACTTCCATCTTGCCAGTTAAACCCCAGGTAGTTTTTAGGGGGGCACCTTCCCTCAGAGACAAAATAGCACCCAACATTTTTGACCCCCCTATGTCGAGACCTAGTTTCTTCTCTGAACTAACAGGATACTTCCAATGTAGGAGGTGTCAGGTATGTTCGCTAAACGGCTGTAGGAATAGAAGGTCGGTAAATTTTACTTCTACTAGCACACGTAAATCCTTCACCATTGAGCCTTTCATTACTTGTTCTACCACGGGAGTCGTCTACTTACTGCAGTGCCCTTGTGGCCTGCAGTATGTAGGCCGGACTAAAAGACCCCTGCAGGTAAGACTAAACGAACATATTAACAACATCAGGAGAGGATTTACCAAACACTCCGTATCAAAACATTACCTGACAGCTCATAGCAGGGACCCCACAGGTACAATTTTTTTGGGGATAGATAAATTCAAGCCCCACTGGAGGGGAAGTGTTTTGGTACGAACCATCTCTAGATTAGAGATGGCCTGGGTCCACAAATTAAAGACCTATACCCCCTTCGGCCTTAACATCGATGTTGATGTTAACTCCTTCATAGACAACTCCTAGAGGGTGGAGGTTAATTAGTTACCATTGGTTCTTTTTGCTCATTCACATAATTTCACATTTTTTACTCATTTTTATTATTTCTTTTAGATCTATATATAGCATGTAAGAGATGATGTCTTTTCATTTAGAAAGGCGTTTCAGAGTTTTTTTTGTATTGTAAGTGCCCTCTTGCTTCAGGGAAACTGTTTTTTATTATGTATTTTTTATTTTGTTTTTATTCAATTTCTATTATTAATTGCCCATATTTACCCTTTGGTGTGGCCGGTTTGCCCTGGTGGCTTCCGACACTTTGGTTGGTGTATGGATTATTCGAGTCCCTGGATCATGTCCATTGTGACCGAATGGGATGCACACTGAAGACTTTAATAGAGTTATGTGCGTGTGCTATATTAACTAAAAAGAATATTTCACATATCCACTAGTCTCATAAGCGATAACAACCCACTATGTGATATATATTAAACAACTTTTTTCCTTCCCATACGAGATTCCTTCTATACTTCTTAGTATGTTATTCTTTTTATATGGGCAATGTTTTATATTTGCCCTCAGTGTCTCCCTTAGACAGGATGGCGCTTTAATCGCTTCCTGTATAGGGAGATGCTGTTGTTGTGTCTATTTGCATTTGCCCTTAGTGTTTCCCTCAGACAAGATGGCGCTTCAATCGCTTCCTGTGTAATAAGATGCTGTTGTTATGTCTATATAAGCGGTGCGTCGGGACGTTGCTCGTATCCCGTGACCACGTCCTGTTGTGACGAAACGACGTAGGGAGGAGGAGCTACGTCCCGACGACACCGCGTTCTGTACACCCGGAAGACACGGGGAGTTTATCAGCCGGCCGGCGTTTTGATGCTTGTTTTTTACAACCATTGTGTAAGTGCAATCTTACTCTTTATTAAATAAAGTCGTGGTTTTTATGCTATGTGGAGCTTTTATTTCTTTTATGGTTATTACTTTTATTGTTTATTTTTTGCTTTTCACAAGGTATATGTTCAGTGTCTTCACAATATTTCTTTACATTGTTGTACGTGGTAATAGTGTTCTGGAAATTAATTTTTGCTGTTCACATTCAACCATGTCAATTTATTTCACTTTTTATTTTTCACATAGAAAATAATCCTTTTTGTATATCATTTATTCCATCTCATCGTGGAGTTTATATACATTGGGTACTGTTTCAATTATATTTTTTATTCAAATTTACTTTTTATCACTTTAGGCACCAGATTGTTGCTATTCTCAAAAAACTTTTTTTAGCGTGATTTTTTAAAATACATTAAAAACATAAAGTAGCAGCTAACACTCCAATACGACCAAATTGTGCAAAATACATAAAGATAAATAGTGTAGCGCTAAAATGTAAACATATGTGCAAAAATTAATATTCAAAGAAAAGGAAAAAATTATTCCACAGTGAAGTGAAGGATAATCTTATCTTGTCTCCGGATTACATATTTATGAAAAATACCGAATGTGTAGTGTAACAACATATAAGAGAACACTCATATATTAATGAAGATAAAAGGAGTGTAAATGAAAGAATACAAAAAATAACGTGATAGGCTTAAAGTGTCCACATTCCAAAGGAATATAAATACAATCTTAGGGAATGAGAAAATGTCCCAAATTTCAGAGATGTGGCCACGAAATGGATCTGAAAGTATTCTATTCCCAGTGATCTATCATGCAAATAAGGCGGATTCCATACAATGCAAATATTCCATAAATGTCTCCTCCATAATGATCTGATCAACACAAAAGATAAGGTACTCTTACCAACTTTGGTGGACTCACAGGCCGTTGGCGGTGAGTCAGAAAGGCTTGCACTGTCTCAGAATGGAGGACAGTATGGAAGCAGGTCATGTGCTGGTAAACCTCTTCCTCCAAATGAAATGCCCGGATCTTGCCCGAATGGTCTGCACGATCTCCGTTTAGGTCAGAAGTGGTAACCATGTATAAAGAAAGAAAAAAAGGAGCCTCCACATGGTGTAAATCCAACAATTCAATTGGCTTTTTTTCGATCAATCACGACCATTAACAGTCCATAAAAATATAAAAAGATATAGAATCGATTCCAGTATTTAAAAGGCAAGCGTGGTGTGGGTGGCTGGGTACAGCAAGGAGACCCGACGCGTTTCGTCTGAAGAGACTTCTGCTGGGGTGTATGCTATCCTGCCACCACCACGCTTTTATACACATATTGAATTAGTAAAACATAAACAGCTGATTACAGCATTGCGCGCTCTAACTTCCTGGATACCTGGCGTGCGTTCCAATTCCAGTCATATGTTTCACATATTAGCCAATAGAAAGGCGCCTCCGCCTCTACCACCCAAGCCTCGGTCTAGATATCCTATCCGGGTACGCTCTCAGTGAGCGGAAGTGTGAACTATGTATCAGCCCATAGTAAATCGTCATCGCGTATGACGCGCACGTGACCGGCGTCACGTGATAACGTCTGACGTATCATTGGATATACCTGATTACGTCAATCCGGAAATAGGAACACATTACTAAGGCCGTTGGAGCGCGCTTGCATTCCAAGTGGATCATCGAGAACGGAAATAATTTAGAGAGATATTAAATACTGCATACTGAACCGTATGCCATATTAATGAAACTTTTAAGCCAAAAGTAAATTAATGTGTTAAAACAGTTAGAATTTCCAATCGGATCAGGAAGTTAGTATGCATAGCGAAAAAATTTTTTTTTAAATAAAACATGAATCTAGTACATCTAGGTTCCTAGACATGAATATAAGATAAGGAATGGATATCCAAACTCATATCCTATCATAGGGTATATCAAGCCAATATAGTATTAACTAGGCAATGAAGCATGTCAAAGCACACACATAACTATAATTAACCAATATGGTTAATAAAAATGAGGGTATTAAAACTAGGCAAAAAAATAGGCAAAAAAATATAATATCAGAAAAAATAAAACAAGAAAAAATAAAACAAGATATACCAGGACCTAATAATTCTGACCAAAGTGAATAAAAACTGCACATAGTCTGATGTAAACCACGCACCCTATATTTTCTCAAAATAAGACTTGAAGTGGTTATCTATCCAAAGAGGGGGGGGGGGAACTTGGGACATTTTTAATACAAGGCTGAAAAGGACCAAAATAAGAAGGAGGAGGAGTAGGGACATTTATCACGATTGATTAATAAATGAGTTATTGTCCCACTCCACATTAAGCCCATGTGGGGTAAAACATCTTAATTGGTGTATCCAGAAAGTTTCAAGCCTTGATACTCCTCTTACACATGACTCACCCCTCCAATGAGGGGTGAACTTGTCTATTATTTGGAACCTAGTACCAGTAGGGTCTCGATTGTGGCATAATAGATAGTGATTGGGCACACTATGGTTAGTGCGTCCTTTTTTAATGGATTTAATATGTTCATTGACCCTTATGGCAAACGTACGAATGGTCCGCCCTATGTACTGCTTCCCGCAAGGACATGTGATAAGGTACACTATGTACCTAGTCGAACATGTAACAAAATGTTTAACGGAATATTCCCTCCCGGTGACGGTTGATCCAAACGTCTCAATCTTACGGGATGTATATGTGTTATGTTTACACACCCTACATCGTCGGCAAGGAAAAAAGCCCTTCATATTCTGAAAAAATGAGGGGACGGAAGGGGGGTCAGTTATATTGGGAGCAATCTGCCCTCTCAAGGACATAGCCCCTCTATAAATCACCCCTGCCTGTTCTGGCAGGACTGGTCCCAAAACAGTGTCATTTTTTAGGACTTTCCAATGCCTGTGAAAAATGTCCTTGACCTGTTTGTGTTGAATCGAAAAGTTAGTAAGGAAAGACCACTTATGTTTGTTTTCTGAATTACGTTTAGGTTGTTCTGAAATAAGTGTATTCCTGTCCACTAAGGAAACATTATGAATCACTTCATCAATCTCAGCTGCATTATAGCCCTTGTCAGTAAATCTAGATTTTAAGATATTCGCTTGATCAAAATAGTCAGTGAGTTGCGAACAGTTGCGTCTTATTCGCAACAACTGACTACGGGGAATGGATCTCAGCCAAGCTGCATGGTGGCAGCTGTCGATCGGAATGTATCCATTCCGATCGGCGGCCTTGAAGAAGGTCTTCGTAGTAAGGTGACCATCAACAACCGCGATCTCAAGGTCCAGAAAGTGAATAGTCGACCGACTAGCTTCGTAGGTCAACTCTATCCCAATCTGGTTATTGTTCAAAGTACCCATAAATTCATCCAGAGATTCCATATTTCCTCTCCATAGGAGGAGGATGTCGTCGATATACCTGGCCCACAATACCAATTGTGGTGGGTCCAAGGTGTAGACGACATCCTCCTCCCATTTGGCCATAAAAATATTGGCCAGGCTAAGGGCGAACTTCGCCCACATAGCCACCCCTTTTTTCTGAAGGTAAAACTCTCCATTGTACCAGAAGTAGTTGTGTTTGGTGGCAAAACACAATAAATCCATTATGAACCTCTTCTGAGTACCCGGGATCGTACCATTTCTGGAAAGGAAAGAGTTAACTGCTTTAAATCCCAAATCGTGGGGTATACAAGTATACAACGCCTTAACGTCGGCTGTAGCGAGAATGAGGTCATCACTATAGGTGACACATTCAAGTTTAGCAATGGTGTCTTTAGTGTCCTTCAGTAAAGGGAGGCTTCAGGCTGACTAATCATCTGGGAATCTTTAATGGCAAATTGAAGTTTTTTGTCAAACTGAAGGTGGATTCTGAAGGGATTGGTGGAATGCGGCGTCCACCAGCTAATTTTTCAAAAGCGGGAAATAGAGGGTTTCTCTACTACCCTGGTCAACCGACATACTGCAGTAGATGTCATAAGTTTGGGCATACCAGAGATGAATGTAATGTGGAGATGCACTGCCAGAACTGTGGGGAGGAGGGACATGAGGCTGGGGCTTTCTTGGTTAAGCGGGCCTGTGATATGATGTGGACAGCATGATCACACAGTGAAGAATTGTCCAAAAGTAAGAAGGGCCTATGTCTCTTATACTGAAGCTGTCAGGCGCAGCGCTGAGAGTGGACGACTAGTGTCCACACAGGCGCAGTCTGACTCTCCTGAAAGACAGGAAGAGGGGGAGGTGGAGGTGAAAGAGGAAGAAAAGTGGACACCAGGGTGTGGAGGAGAGAGTGGAGGAGAGAGTAGAATTGCCACCCACCAGTGTGTAGCCATTAACAGTGGAGAGTGGAGCAGAGGTGGAGAGGGCTGTGGAGGAGGCTATGGAGGAGTTGGCAGCGGCCTTACAGTGGGAGGTACAGGAAGCCCAAGAAGAAGAAGTGGAACAGATGGAGACACTGGGTGCCAAGACCAAGGTGGACGCTTTGGAGAGCCCTAGGAAGAGAAGGGCTAAGAAATTGAAAGTAGAGGCAGCTGGAATTGAAACAAGTAACCCCTTTGAGGTCATAGGGGATGTCGGAGTGGAGGTAGAATCACCAGTACTAAGTTCGGGGACTCCAGAAATTTTTCAGCCGGCCACAATGTCACCCAATCAGGGGTTTCTGGATGATGAAAGCGTTGTGGCCCTGAGGAATGTATGTCAGTTTTCTGGCTTAAGTGATAGGACTGGGGGTGAATGTTGCACGTCTTCATGTGGATGAGCATCAAGCTGGTGTCCCTCAATGTGAGGGGTTTCGGGTCTCCTGCTAGACAGAGTGCCGTTTTTGAGGACATAAAGGTCAATGGAGGAGACATCACTTGTCTACAGGAATGTTTTTTTAATCGACCACCCAAGCCTCCGGAGTGCGTGGTGGATTACATATGGTCGGCAGTTGGGGACAATAGGAATGCTGGGGTAGGCATTATCATTACAAATAGAAATATTCGCATTATGTCACATGTTGTGTTAGTGCCAGGAAGATTAATTATGGCAGATTTCCTTTGGTTATCCAGAAATTTAGGCTTTTTAATTTATATGCTCCTGTTAATAGACAGGAATGTCTTGAGTTTTTTGAAGTTTTGAAGTTACATGCAGTGGGAAGGAGACCTAGTGTGATCATGGGTGATTTAATTACGATCCATTTTGTGAAAGATCGGATAGGAGAAGCGGAGAATAAGTTAGATGTAGGTAGCACCATGCTAAATGGGGTAATTCAGGACTTATATCTCAATGATGCTCATATTGTTTTGGGTTTGGTGGATCCATATTTCACTTTTTTGGAGAGTGGGCGAACCAAATCCAGAATTGATTTATGTTTGTTTTCTGATGCGTTCAAATGTGCTAATGTTAAGCATTTTTTTAGACCATGTGGCAGTGTATGTTGGGATAGACCATGTGGCAGAGTATGGGGGATAGTATTATGTTTGGTTTAGGGGTATGGAGGTTAAATAGTTTATTGTTGCAGGATGAGCATGTTAAACCCCATTTTAGTAATGTATATAGTAGATGAGTTAGTAGGAAAAAAAATTTCAGTAATATTAGGGAGTAGGGATAAAAGTAGCAGTGAGAAAAGGAGATATTCTGGGTTACAAGTCAGGTTGGCTACATTATATTCATTTAGGAATATGGGCTTTGACATGGCCGATGAAATAGGCCATGTTAGGAAAAGGCTTAAAGAGGTATTAACTGAAAGAGGAATACAAATTATTTTTCAAGAGAGAGTAAAACACCTGGAGCAGGATGAAAACTGCTCTAGATTTTTTTTCAAGAAGGTTTGTAAGGAAAAAGGAGTGTTTAAGGGTGTGTATGATGAAGACGGGAGGGAATGTAAGGGAGAGAATGTGCTGGAATACGTGACAAAATTTTATGAGGGAGTGTGTGTTAATGAGTCAGATACTAGAATGATTGATATTGTAGAGGATAATTTAGATGAGGATGATAGGATTTTTTTGCAGAAAGCGGTGAGGAGGTGTGGGAAGCTGTGACAAGCAAGGGGGCTAATAAAACCCCGGGAGGGGATGGCTTACCAAGTGAGTTTTTTAAATTGATTTGAGATATTATTAAGGGGAAAATGGTTGAGGTATTTAGTTACATGATGAGGGAAGGTATTATATCCAAATCTATGAGAGAGGGAGTAGTGGTGCTAATTTATAAGAAGGGGGATAGGAAGGATATTCAAAATTGGAGGCCTATCTTATTGTGAAATTCAGACTACAAGGTCTTTGCAAAAATGGTGGCAAGGAGATTATCAAAGGTCATTAGTAGGATGGTTAGCGAGATGCAGACCTGTGCAATGCTGGGTCGAATGATCTCAGAGAATTTAATTTTAGTTAGGCTTATAATTAATTTGTGTAAAGATAGGAATAGTTTAATTATCCTGACATCATTTGACCTAGAGAAGACATGATAAAGCGAATCATGGGTTTTTTGTGGGAGGTTTTGAAGCGGATAGGTATATCGCAGCAGCTCATTAATGTAATAAAAGATTTTTATTGGGGGATCAGTAATCGGGTTCTGGTTAATGGGAGTTTGGGGCAGGCTTTTTTGGTTAAATCTGGGGTGAGACAGGGGTTTTCCCTGTCCCCTATTCTCTTTATTTGTTTTGTTGATCAGCTGTTAAGGATGATACAGAGGTATAAGGTGGCGAGGGGCTTTTTGGTGCCTGGGAGTGGGGGGAAAATTGTGAAATGTTTAGGTTATATAGATGACGTGGTGGCAGTGTGTCAGTCGGTGGTGGGCGTAAGAAGGGTGAAGTGCGGGAATGAGTGCGAATTTGAATAAGGGTAGTTTGGGTGTGTATGGGAGACAAGTGGAATGTGTGGATGACCAGATTGGGAAGGTTGAGGATGGAGTGAGGATTTTGGGTATTGTGTTTGACCATGTAATGAAAGGGGAAGCATGCTGGAATGAAGTGGGAGAAAAAATAGCCAAGAAGTTGAGGTTTTGGTTTTGCTTTATGTGAAAGTTTTAGTAGTCAAGGCAGTAATCTTACCTTTAATTTTGTATGCAAGCAACAGCTTCCCTCCTGGGGAGATAAGATTGAGGAACATTAATAAGTTATTGTTTACTTTTTTATGGGGGTCGAAAATGGAAAGAGTCAAGAGAGAATATGTGTGTAGACGTGAATGTAATGGTGGGTTGGGTTTTCTGAATGTGAGTGTTTTTGTTAATGCATTATTGGTTTTGCGTGGTGAAAGTTTTGAGGAATGGTGGAGTGTGTTCTAGGATGATATCTTTTTCGGGCGGGTGGTTATTTAGGAGATGGAGGTGGTTGGGAAGGGATTCAAGGATACCGGCGGCCTATGTGGTGGCACGCGACTAGGGTAGAGTCGCGTGTAGGGTAGAGTTTAAGTTGGCAGATTTAGGAGAAGTGGAGAGGGATAAAGTGAAGGTGAGAAAGCGGTTGATAGAGAAGGATTATGTGTGTAACCTTAAGGGAGTTAATGCATCAGTGGCTGGGGAAGTATGGAAGAAAATGAATGTGTATGGGGTGACAAATGTGCAGAGACAGATAGTATGGATGAGTTTGCATGAATGTCTCGCTACAAGACTATTTATGAAAAAGAGGGATTTGTGTGTGTCTGTAATTTGTCCAAGAATGAATTGTGGGGGTGTAGAAGACAGTGAGCATGTGTTCTGGGGGTGTGGTGAAGTGAAAGACGTGATCAATAAGAGTGAAAGAACTAACAGGAGTGAAGGTGAGTGAGTGAAAAATGATGATGTATGGCTTGGGGAAACTGGAAGAAGATAAACAGAGTATTGTGGTTAGTGTCATGTGCATTAAAGGAAGTGTTGTGGGATGCACGCAACTTGTATGTATATAAAAAGGTTTCATTAGACAGTAAATGTATAGGATTATGGCTAAGCAAGCTATACCTCTTTTTCGTGTTGGATAAAAAGAAGGGCGTGGATGCCGAAGACATCTGGAAGTTTAAAAAATGGATGATGTTGATTAAAAATTAAGTCTCTTCCACGATGATGTAAGACCTTGTTGGAGACAGTGAATGAGTGTCAAGCTGAATAGTCTCTCGATAGAGTTTTCTGAAGTGGGGAAAAAAAAGAGTACATTTGGGTGTCCTTATAGAGTTTGTAGCATATGTATTTTCTCTTTGTATTTTTAATAAATAGGATTGAAGGGAAATAAATAGGGACTTTAAATGAACGCATGGTCTGGTAAGGCACCATTGTTCCATCCCTCGGGACTTTAAATGAAACTGTAGCCTGGTAAGGCCACAAATTTCCATCCCTGTCATGCATCAAAAGGGGGAAAAAAAGAGCAGGGGGAGTGGGACTTTATATGAAACACAAGGTTGCAGAGAGGTAAATAGGTGAAAAATACAAGTTTTATTAATTGCCATCTGAAATAACCAACCATAACATTTGATTACAACAGTATTGATATACATTGGTACACAGCATAAATTCATAAAAACAAGTTCATGTAAAATGGCAATTAATCATCCTTCCAGGATTCACCACTATGGTCATTGCATAAACAATAATACACCGTAACACTTGCAAAACCCATGGCCTTCACTCTTCACCGGTTGCCACCACCAGTAATCTCTCCCCCTTTTCACACCCATCCCCAGGCCCCAATGGCCGGCTCTTCACCTCCTTCACCGCCCCTTCACCGGCTCCACTCACACACTTCCCCTTTGTTCCTTCCTGTCCAGTTGACCACAAGATCTCCCCCAGGTTGCCTTGCCTTCTTGTGCCTGCCCTGGCCGACGCCTGTCTGGGTATCTTGGGCGAGATGTCCGCCGCGGCTCCCGGTTGGGAGTAGTTATCCAGAGAGGTATGGTACCCCGCTTTCGCGCCAAAACTACACTGATACCCAACATTAACAGGTAATTGACTGGAGGGTTTTACACCCCACTACCGTACTCACTCACCCTTATTATAAAATTCCATCCTTTATTTGTAGATACATCTTGTGCTCGCTCCTGACGAGTGGCCCTCTAGCCACGAAACGCGTAGAGCTTCCATACGTTTTACTTCCAATTAACACAACCAGAACATCAAGTTTACACTCAATACCCTCACTAGGACCAACAAGGCCATGGGTTTTGCAAGTGTTACGGTGTATTATTGTTTATGCAATGACCATAGTGGTGAATCCTGGAAGGATGATTAATTGCCATTTTACATGAACTTGTTTTTATGAATTTATGCTATGTACCAATGTATATCAATACTGTTGTAATCAAATGTTATGGTTGGTTATTTCAGATGGCAATTAATAAAACTTGTATTTTTCACCTATTTACCTCTCTGCAACCTTGTGTTTCATATAAAGTCCCACTCTCCCTGCTCTTTTTTTCCCCCTTTTGATGCATGACAGGGATGGAAATTTGTGGCCTTACCAGGCTACAGTTTCATTTAAAGTCCCGAGGGATGGAACAATGGTGCCTTACCAGACCATGCGTTCATTTAAAGTCCCTATTTATTTCCCTTCAATCCTATTTATTAATTATTCATAGGGATGGAAACACTTGGTTTGCTCCATTATCTACTTTAGCATTACCCCCCATTTTTGCAACCTTTTTCCCATGTAAAATCCTTTTGATCCTCGTACATCTCCCAACTTAGCTACCCTTTAACTAATTGTATGTTTTTCAATCATCTTCTTCCATTCATACTCCAACTTTAACTGACTTCATTTGGGTTCAGCTTTAAAGGTGGTGTGATTTAGTCGGGATTGCCTGCTGCCCGGCTGGTTCTCCACTTCCGGGAGCTGTGACGTGCCTGGCGGCCCCTCCCCCTTTGTTTGGGAAGGGGCGGGTGCCATCACTGCGCATCAACGTCGCGCATCCCAGACTGGACGTGCAGTGTATACTCAGCACTGCTCCGCCCATGTCTGCGGTGACCACGCTCGCGGGCGGATTGGGGGACTTCCGATGGCGGAAGATCGAGCGCCAGCTGGATTCCTCCTGCCGCCGGTCTTCCCCCGCCCCCCTCTGCTGCGCTGGCGTGACGTCGGCGGTGTCATCGTCCCGGCGCCTATATGGGCGTCCCTGGGGCGGGCACCGGTAGTCAAGGCTTCCCTCACTGTTCAATTTTGAGCTGCACACACGGCTGCTGCATTCAGCCACTCATCACCCAGGTAATTTGTTCATCCACACCACTTTCCCCCTATCCCTATGCACTATCTTCCAAGGCAGTCATCCATTTGTTCCCTACCCCTGTCACTCTCACCTTTCCCCCTGGTCCCTCACGTTTCACTCTTCACCGGTTGCCACCACCAGTAATCACTCCCCCCTTTTCACACCCATCCCCAGGCCCCAATGGCCGGCTCTTCACCTCCTTCACCGCCCCTTCACCGGCTCCACTCACACACTTCCCCATTGTTCATTCCTGTCCAGTTGACCACAACATCTCCCCCAGGTTGCCTTGCCTTCTTGTGCCTGCCCTGGCCGACGCCTGTCTGGGTATCTTGGGCGAGATGTCCGCCGCGGCTCCCGGTTGGGAGTAGTTATCCAGAGAGGTATGGTACCCCGCTTTCGCGCCAAAACTACACTGATACCCAACATTAACAGGTAATTGACTGGAGGGTTTTACACCCCACTACCGTACTCACTCACCCTTATTATAAAATTCTATCCTTTATTTGTAGATACATCTTGTGCTTGCTCCTGACGAGTGGCCCTCTAGCCACGAAATGCGTAGAGCTTCCATACGTTTTACTTCCAATTAACACAACCAGAACATCAAGTTTACACTCAATACCCTCACTAGGACCAACAAGGCCATGGGTTTTGCAAGTGTTACGGTGTATTATTGTTTATGCAATGACCATAGTGGTGAATCCTGGAAGGATGATTAATTGCCATTTTACATGAACTTGTTTTTATGAATTTATGCTATGTACCAATGTATATCAATACTGTTGTAATCAAATGTTATGGTTGGTTATTTCAGATGGCAATTAATAAAACTTGTATTTTTCACCTATTTACCTCTCTGCAACCTTGTGTTTCATATAAAGTCCCACTCCCCCTGCTCTTTTTTCCCCCTCTTTGTATTTTTGTTTGTTATGTCTTTGCAAAACAGTGTTTTAGAGCAAGTATTTTTTACTTTTGTTTTGTTTGTTTTTTTGAGGGGGGGATATTTTTGATGTCAATGTTTGTTGTTTGTAGGTTGTTAGTTTCACTTTGGTTTAATTGTCTGTGCTGCATTATTTTGCAAAATCTTCCTCAAGCTGTTGTGACTACTAAATGTTTAAATCCTTAAGAGACTGTCCGTTTGTGGGCGCAGTCCTTTTAACTCCTGTTAATATCCTCTGCAAAATGGTCAGACCTTAAAACCATATTCTGTTAGTGTCTCAAATTAACATACATGTGTTTTTTGCTTTCCTTGCTCTTTTTTTGTAGCAAATTTTTATGTTTTATGTGTTTTGATAATAATTTGTTTTGCAGATGCATGCTCAATCCAAGAAATGCATTTTACACTCCTCCCCCTCCCAAACAATTTTCATGCAAAAGATTTCACAGCTGCAGCTTAATTAGGCTGATTGGCATGGCAAAAAAAGGTGTGATTTGTCTAAAAGCTACTTTCCTGGTGCCTTCATGGTAGCATATACATGCGTATGCTGCCATGGATAGGCACCAGGAAGGGAAAATTACAGAGAGGTAAGTATTCAATTTTCCATTTTAGCGCAGTGGTTCTCAGCCTCAGTCTTCAAGTACCCCCGAAAGGACATGTGAGGGTAAAACCCTACCAGTGTCTTTCCTTGGGGACACACAGGTCTGACTAGTGTCTCCATTAGGCAAATTGCACTCTAGCACTTTGTTGTGTACACCCCAAATTATTAGGTGTGTTGGGGTTTATTAAAGGCAAATCCACTATGCAATGCAAGTGTTCTTGTTGTAAATCTGAGGGGAAGCACTGGTGATTTTATCATCCAATCAGGTCAAAGCAAAGATGCTGTTTTTTTATTCTCCTTGCATGCCCCCCCCCCCCCCCTTCTGATTTCCAGCAAGTGCACTTGTAGTGTAAAGTGGATTTGCCTTTAGTAAATAAACCCCAAAGTCCAGGATACCTAATAATTTGGGGTGTACACAGCAAAATGCTAAAGTTTACCTAATGGGGAAATAATTTAGATTGACCTGTGTGTCCTCAAGGAAAGACATTGGTAGGGTTTTACCATCACTTCCTGTTTGGCTATGTGACGGGAAGTGAATAAATTTGAAGGAGAAACTGGCAAAATGTGGGAGGTGTCTTCACCTAATCCCTCTGCACTCTATCCTCAAGCAAAAATAAGAAAGGATTTTATTCAGTTTAACTTTGAAAGACACATTCCTAAGTTCAACTGTGATGCATGTCAATGGCCCATTTTTAGACCTTGTTTAATAGAAAACACCAGTTGCCTTTCACTATAAACATTTGTTAGTCCAGTCCTGGAAATCTGCATCTGCTTTACTATGTACCCGTGGTGCATATCTGGTTCCCGGAAGCGGTGGCCAGCACACAGGATTGACATCACACCCCTCCAGGAAGTTGTTTGTACTGCTGCTAATTTCTTCCCACCACCATGCCCCGCTCACTGTTCTCTGAGGAAGAGATGATCCTTATTTGCAAATTAAGATAATTTTTTATTTATTTTAACACGGGGTGGTGTTTGTGTGGGTCATGTGTGTATGTCTAAATGATTTGGCCTCAAAACACACACCTACTTCCTGTGTATAGATTCACTTCAAGGCCAATGAATTAAATATATATATATATATATATATATATATATATATATATATATATATATATATATATATAAAATATTGCTTCCTGCTTCAGTGTGTGCATATAGATATATCTATATCTATCTATCTATCTATCTATCTATCTATCTATCTATCTATCTATCTATCTATCTATCTATCTATCTATCTATCTATCCACAGTATCTGACGAAAGTGAGCACACCCCTCACATTTTTGTAAATATTTTAATATAACTTTTCATGTGACAACACTGAAGAAATTACACTTTGCTACAATGTAAAGTAGTGAGTGTACAGCATGTATAACTGTATAAATTTGCTGTCCCCTGAAAATAACTCAACACACAGCCATTAATGTCTAAACTGCGGAAATGTCCAAATTGGGCCCAAAGTGTCAATATTTTGTGTGGCCACCATTTTTTTCCAGCACTGCCTTAACCCTCTTGGACATAGAATTCACCAGTGCTTCACAGTTTGCCACTGGAGTCCTCTTCCACTCCTCCATGATGACATCACGGAGCTGGTGGATGTTAGAGACCTTGCGCTCCTCCACCTTCTGTTTGAGGATGTCCCACAGATGCTCAATAGGGTTTAGGTCTGGAGATATGCTTGGCCAGTCCATCACCTTTAACTTCAGCTGCTTTATCCATGCAGTGGTCATCTTGGAGGTGTGTTTGAGGTGGTTATCATGTTGAAATATTGCCCTGCGGCCCTCCAGTGCTGGAAGCACTCATGCAGCCCCAAACCATGACATTCCCACCACCATGTTCGACTGTAGGCAAGACACACTTGTGTTTGTACTCCTCACCTGGTTGCTGCCATACACGCTTGACACCATCTGAACCAAATACGTTTATCTTGGTCTCATTAGACCACAGGACATGGTTCCAGTAATCCATGTCCTAGTTTGCTTGTCTTTAGCAAACTGTTTGCGGGCTTTCTTGTGCATCATCTTTAGAAGAGGCTTCCTTCTGAGATGACAGCCATGCAGACCAATTTGATGCAGTGTGCGGCGTTTGGTCTGAGCACTGACAGGCTGACCCCCCACCCCTTCAACCTCTGCAGCAATGCTGGCAGCACTCATACGTCTATTTCCCAAAGACAACCTCTGGATATGACGCTGAGCACATGCACTCAACTCCTTTGGTTGACCATGGCGAGGCCTGTTCTGAGTGGAACCTGTCCTGTTAAACTGCTGTATGGTCTTGGCCACCATGCTGCAGCTCAGTTTCAAGGTCTTGGCAATCTTCTTATAGCCTAGGCCATCTTTATGTAGAACAATAATTCTTTTTTTCAGATCCTCAGAGAGTTCTTTGCCATGAGGTGCCATGTTAAACTTCCAGTGACCAGTATGAGAGTGAGAGCGATAACACCAAACTTAACACACCTGCTCCCCATTCACACCTGAGACCTTGTAACACTAACAAGTCACATGACACCGGGAAAGGAAAATGGCTAATAGAGCCTAATTTGGACATTTTCACTTAGGGGTGTACTCGCTTTTGTTGTCAGTGGTTTAGACATTAATGGCTGTGTGTTGAGTTATTTTGAGGGAACAGCAAATTTACACTGTTATACAAGCTGTACACTCACTACTTTACATTGTAGCAAAGTGTCATTTCTTCAGTGTTGTCACATGAAAAGATATAATAAAATATTTACAAAAATGTGAGGGGTGTACTCACTTATGTGAGATAATAAATATATATATATATATATATATATATATATATATATATATATATATATATATATATATATATATATATATTCTGGAGGCATAATAATGGTCTAGCCCAAGGTTTTCAAACTACGCCCCTCCAGTTCTTTAGGAACTACAATTCCCATCATGCTTAGTCATGCCTGTGAATGTCACAGTTTTACAATGCCTCATGGGATGTGTAGTTCCGCAACAGCTGGAGAGCCGTAGTTTGAAGATTCCTGATCACTCTAGCATGTCTTGAAAAAAGGTGGTTTGTGCCTTGTATAATGCCCAAGAAATATCGTTAGGAAAATACAAGTGGGTCATGGCACATCTACATTCCAAATTTGGCATTTAAGATGGTCATGCATTATGCATACTGATTGGCCAATCTCTGTACAACTCAATATTTAGGCAAAATAGGTAATAGGAAGATGCACTTGCACTTGAACAATTCATTCAAAATATAGGAAAACAAACAGGCTCTTGCATTAAATCTAATTTATTTAAGATCTAACTGACTGCAGTGTATGGTCACCTTTTAAAGATCAAGATTTGAAAATATTAATTTATTGGGTTTAGAAACACTTCTTTATTCTTTGTAATGTATTGAAAGATTCGGGTAAAAAAAAAGAAAAACAACACATTTCAAATATATATTAGAAGTTATGGGAATGAGATTAGCATCAAAAGGGTTAATTAACTAAGAACACCTACTAATTGCCTAACAAGAGACATCCAATGAGATGAAATTAACCAATTGTATTGGGCATGCGCTATTATCAATGAGAAAACCGCAGTTACCTTAGCGCCAGTTGCAGTTTACATATGCAGGTATTTATTATCTTTATTTCTGCTTCAAGGTTCGCACGTTCAATTAATGACTTTTCCGGTGCACCAATTAATGTATTAAATGATGCACTGCCTTCTTCTTAGTAAATCACCCCCATATGTGCTACAAACTACAAATTAAATTGGCATTTCCTGTACTCTTTTAGATGTTACATGTTAATTCATTACAGGTAACCATGCTGGCCCAAGCTAACTTTAAAAATGTGATTTTTCCCTCTGTCTAGTGTCTGGGCTTAGATGCACATTCAATTATTTTACTGAGCTGCTATTACTTTCTTCTGTGGTAGAACATCATACAGTTTAACCACACATATGTAGAGCACTCCTTTCTGTCATTATCTTTTTTCTATACTTCTTAAAGTAGAATTAAATCCTGTTTTTTTTTTTTTATATGAGCTGAGCGATAACATTAAGTGTGATATCTCTATATATTGTTATTTGCCAATATATAAGGACATCCTTGTTAGTCATATATGGAGGTCATGCATACCAGAGCATATGTTTTTAAAGTGTCATTGATATTTTATGTCATTACCATGTACCAATAAAAATAGAAATTCTTTTTATATCCATTTATGATTTAGTTTGAACTTTTCTGTTGCCTAAAGGCCCATGGGAGTATTTGTTCTTGGTTATGTATGCACTGCATAATAGCACAATATGACAGAATAAACGATGCCCTCAAGTGATGCGCTATCAGCTTTTCCACTGGTCACAGGCACTTCCATCTTCTCCCAGTCTTCCTTCCATGCTGTTCAGCTGCTTGAATGGCTGGGCCATGATGATGTCACTCCCACTAGGGATTAACATCAACACAACACAGGGGGGTGCCATAATAGGATTTTTATAACAGCTTACCTGTAAAATCCTTTTCTTTGAAGTACATCACGGGACACAGAGCCATAGTAATTACTATGTGGGATATAGGCCACCTTCAGGTGATGGACACTGGCACACCCTAAACAGGAAGTCGCCTCCCTATATAACCCCTCCCACTACTGGGAGTACCTCAGTTTTGTAGCAAAGCAATACACGTGTGTACCAGAAAGAGGGGCGGACCGCTGTGTCCCGTGATGTACCTCAAAGAAAAGGATTTTACAGGTAAGCTGTTATAAAAATCCTATTTTCTTAATCATACATCACGGGACACAGAGCCGTAGTAATTACTATGTGGGATAGCCCAGAGCAATGCCAACTGAGGGAAGGGAGATACAACAGAATTAGGGCAACATGAGACTAGAGGAGTTATACGGCTGCCTGCAGCACACTATGCCCAAAGGCGATATCCTCATGTCTTTTTACATTCACCTGATAAAATCTGGTAAATGTATGGACTGAAGACCAAGTTGAGGCCTTGCAGATTTGAACCATGGAAGCTTGGTGATGCACCCCCATGAAGCACTAACAGTCCTAGTGGAGTGCGCTTTTGATTTGAGAGGGTGGAATCCTCCTCTTTAAACTATAAGCCTGAACAGTTACTTGCTGAATCCATTTAGAAATAGTAGATTTTGAAGCTGCCTGTCCTCTTTTAAGACCATCAGGCAACACAAACAAAACATCTTTTTTTCTAATCTGAGCAGTCGCCTTTAAGTAGACTTTGACTGCTCTCACCACATCAAGAGAATGTAGTGATTTTTCTTCCATTGAACAGGGTTCTGGAAAAAAATGAAGGTAGAACAACATCCTGGTTTAGATAAAAACCTGACACTACCTTCGGTAGAAAGTTAGGATGCGGATGCAATAGTACCTTATCCCTGTGAATAATAATATGGCTCTTTACAAGAAAGAGCAGCCAGGATATGGTTACCAGAAAAACTAGTTTCCTTGTCAAAAGGACCAAGGGAATATGTTGCATCGGCTCAAAAAGGCTGTTTTGTAACGCCGAACTAAACTAAAAGTCCCAAGGGTTCAAGGGTGACCTAACTGGGGGATTAAGCTGTGTTACCCCCTGAAAAAAAAACTACGAACCAAAGAATGTGAAGCAAGTGGTTGTTGAAACAATACCGATAAGGTCGAGACCTGGCCTTTTTAAAGTACTCAAGGCCAGCTTCATTTCTAACTGCATCGGCAGAAAGTCAAGGATTCTACCTATGACATACCTCCTGGGGTGCCAACCCCTGGATTCAACCCAGGAGACATTTGCCTTCTAGACTCTATAATATGTGATTCTGGAGACCGGCTTCCTTGCATTAACAAAGGTAGATACCACTGAACTTGACAGCCAACGTTTCTTTAGAATGTGGGACTCAATAGCCAAACCGTAAAATTTAGTTTTTGTAAGGTAGGATGTAATACCGGACCTTGTGAGAGAAGGTCTGGACGTGGTGGTAGGGTCCATGGGATCCCTACCGCCATCCTTATGATCTCTGCATATCAAGATCTCCTGGGCCACAAGAATCACCGACTTCCCTTCCTGCTTGATCCTGCGAAGAAGTCATGGACGCAGGCAGAATAGGAGGGAATGCATAAATCAGTGAGAACTGATTCCACGGGAATAGCAAGGCATCTGTTCCGCATGCTAGCAGATCCTTTGTTCTTGACACAAAGTTGTCGATTTATTTGTTGAACCTGGACACAAACAGATGTACATCTGCGATCCCCATCTTTGACATATTGGCAGGATGTTTTCGGGGTGAAGGAACCATTCTCCTGGGAACAACTGCCTGCGACTCAAGTAGTCCGCCTGCCAATTTTCTATTCCTAGAATGAAGACTTCGATAGGCAAAGTACATTGTTTTCTGCCGAAGATAGGATATGATTCAACACTCTCTGGGCTGCACAACTTCTTGTGCCCCCTTGGTGATTGATATTGGCCATTGCTGTGGCATTGTCGGATTGGATCCTGGCAGGACAATTCCGTAAACTGAATGTTCAGGCCCTCAGGACCAAGTGCTCTGCCTGAATCTCTAGAATGTTAATGAGCAAGGCCATTTCTGATCTGGGCCACTTCTCTTGGACAGTTGCCTCTTCCAGGACTGCTCCCCAACCAAAAAAAGTTTGGCATATGTTGTTACCACTTCCCAGGTAACTGAAGGAAGGATTTTCCCCATTGCAGAATTTTGGTTATTAACCATAAAGTGAGGCTCCGGCGCACTTTTGGAGTCAGACACATTGGGAAATCTAGAGCTTGAACCCTTTTGTTCCAAGCCGATAGGATACTGTTTTGCAGCAGTCTCGAATGAAAATGAGCATAAGGAATGGCCTTGAATGAAACCACCATCTTTCCTGACAACCTCATGCAAAGCTGAATAGAAGAATTCATCTTGCTTCGACCACCTGAATCAGTTCCTTTATGGCACTGATTTTTGCCTGGGGCAAGCATACCCTTTTCTGGGTGTATCTATGATCAGACCCAAGTATTTTAGCTTTCTTCATGGTTTTAAGGAAGATTTCTCTAGGTTGAGAATCCAACCTAGGTATTCCAGGTAGTTGAATGTGGTGACCATACTTTGGTCTAAGCGGGCTACCGACTGGTCTATCAAGAGCAGATCATCTCGGTTAGTGATGGCAAACCTTGGCACCCCAGATGTTTTGGAACTACGTTTCCCATGATGCTTAACTACACTACAGAGTGCATGAGCATCATGGGAAATGTAGTTCCAAAACATCCTGGGTGCCAAGGTTCGCCATCACTGGTCTAGGTAAACTATAATCGTTATACCTTGGGCCCTTAATCTGGCTAGAGGAGGGGCCAGTACCCTTGTAAACACTCAAGGTGCAGTAGCTAGACCGAAAAGCAGAGCTACACACTGAAAATGAATATTTTCTACCTTGAAAAGTAGATAATCCTGGTGAACGGGGAAATAGGCACATGGAGGTATGCATCTTTGATGTCAATTGACGCCAGAAGTTCTCCTCCTTGTAGGATGGAGACAAAAGGTTGGATTGACTCCATGCGAAAAAAGAGCGGATATTCAGGAAGATTTTTGAGATCCAGAATGTCCATTCGGTTTTGGCACCATGAAAAAAGGTTTGAACCAAACCCCAACCCCTGCTCTTACATAGGGATCACTATGATCACTTTTTGCTAAAAGATGGTCCAATGCTTGAAGGAAAGTAAGACTTTTTCTCTGGATCCTTAGGAACGTTTAATCTGAGAAAACGAGGAGATGGGAACTCTTGTAACTCCAGTTTGTACCCTGGAGCTATTGAGGAAGTCCCCCATCTGTCTCGACACTCTTCCTACCAGACCCTTGAGAACTGCAGAAGTATTCCTCCTACTCGAGCGAGCGCGGGCGCCTCCTCATAAGGTGGCTTTAGTATTTTGTAGGTTTCCTCCCCCAATACTTCTTTTGTCCCTGGGGTTGACCCTGAGGATTACCTTTTGAACTTGACAGCGGAGGCCGTCGTAACTGTCTGGAGGCTGATGCCCCTGGCACAGGAGAAGGAGCTTGTTAAAACAAAATACATTTACTCCTTTTCTTAAATGGCAAAGGGGTACTTTTTCCACTAGAATTTCTTTGAAAGTATAATCTAAATCATCCCCAAACAGCCATTTTATCTCAAAAAGGAAGACTAGGCAGGAGCTTCTTGCACGAACGGCACAAGGCCTGAAGGATAGAATCTCTCATAGCAACTATTGCAAACCTAAAGCTGCTAGTAGCTTGCCAGATCCTGGGCCTGCTGAACAGGATAACCTTGAGAACCTGTTTAAATTGGTCTCTCAACGATTGACCAATTACTGTCAGCGCAGGCTGAGACACTCAACCTGCCAGAGAAAAGTGGGTTTTTTTAATAGGAATTCCAACTTTATCCGTTGGATCCCTAAGCATTTGAGCATTGTCTGACGGACAAGCAGGGGCGTTGCTAGGTCTACAAAAGATCTGGGGCTAGAGCCAATAGCAGCGTAGTAAAGAAAGTCATACGCTTGGGCGGGCATACACATGTATATACAGTAATATACGTGTGGGTGTATATATATCCCCAGAGAGCCCCCCGCTTACATCAGCGTCCCCAGAGAGCCCTCCTTACATCACCTTACATCAGGGTCCCCAGAGAGCCTCCTTCTTACATCAGAGTCCTCAGAGAGCCTCCCCCTTCCATCAGGGTACCCAGAGGGCCCCCCCACTTACATCAGGGTTCCCAGAGAGGCCCCCTTACATTAGGGTCCCCAGAGAGCCTCCCCCTTAAATCTGGGTCCCTAGAGAGCCTAGGCCTTAAAATCAGGGTCCCCAGAGAGCCTCTCCCTTACATCAGGGTCCCCAGAAAGCCGCCCCACTTACATAAGGGTCCCCAGAGAGCCTCCCCTCCCCTTGGGGACCCCTGCAGGGACTCAGGGTTATTGGCCTCAGATTCGGGGGTATAGCCCCAAAAGCCACCCCCAGAGAGCCCTCCTTACATCACCTTACATCAGGGTCCCCAGAGAGCCTCCTCCTTACATCAGAGTCCTCAGAGAGCCTCCCCCTTCCATCAGGGTACCCAGAGGGCCCCCCCACTTACATCAGGGTTCCCAGAGAGGCCCCCTTACATTAGGGTCCCCAGAGAGCCTCCCCCTTAAATCTGGGTCCCTAGAGAGCCTAGGCCTTAAAATTAGGGTCCCCAGAGAGCCTCTCCCTTACATCAGGGTCCCCAGAAAGCCGCCCCACTTACATAAGGGTCCCCAGAGAGCCTCCCCTCCCCTTGGGGACCCCTGCAGAGACTCGGGGCTATTGGCCTCAGATTCGGGGGTATAGCCCCAAAAGCCACCCCCTAGCAACGCCCCTGCGGACAAGTCAAACTTTTATTTATAGAGGATAAAGCAGCGTTAATTGTGGTATACCCTACTTTTAGTGAATTTTTTCCTCCATAGGTTAAAGTGTGAAAAACATTTTAGTAGGGAAAAAATGCTTATCTGGGGGATCCCACTAAGATACAAAAAAGATTTCCAGCAATGAATGGACAGGAAAGGCATGCACAGCTTGAGGAGGCTTTAGCGAACCCAAACACTCAGTTAAGGGTACATAAATGTGGAGCGGACCATTCAGTAAAAAATAGCACCACCAGTCTTACAGATTGTGAAGCTGATCCCCCCGCATTTGACCCCTCAGAATAGGAGTCATCAGCCTCTTCATGGTCCCCTGAGGGAATTCATCTTCTCCCGCCCCTCAGTTTGAGGGTCCTGGGTAATGGAAGAGAACCTGTTGCATTTTTTCCCACACTGGGATGCGTTTAAAGCTGCTAACCTTTTTTCCAATCCTATCATGGCTGAGGAAAAAAGACCTTTTTAGTAATATAGACAGGGGCTGCAGTGTTGAAAACAGTTGCAAACATTTCATGGCTCCTATGCTCACTCTGAACAGCCACCCTTTCTCAGGGGAGGATGCCATTGTAGAGATGAGTAGGCTTTCCAGAGCTTGAGGGAGACCCTTTTAGCCCTTTTTTGGGGGTGTTTTAACTCCCCTTCTGACCTTAACCCAATGCGCAAAAGCAGGGGTACTACCAGAAGAAATTGCATCCACTGCTTAAGCAATAGTCCAGCCACTGCCGCTGCTATTAATGCTCAGCCTGATGCTATTAGTAAATGTGTCAGGGAATGCCTGTGTCACCAACCTCTTACATGCCCCTTTTTGCTATTGTGTCCCTTCAACATCTGCAGCCAGCTAAAATCGAGCTTTTAAACTGGACGTTGGAGGACGCCAACGTCGTGCTAAGCCCTGGCCTTCCATCACATTGCAGCCCCCCTTTTTTCAAAAGAGGGTTTTCCAGCACGAGCGCAGGCTTCCGATCCGGCGGGATCGGCGTGTGTGGGGGGGGGATGGTGAAGAGGAGACCTGTAACAAGCTGCCGTGCAGGAGCAGTGAAAAAATGGAGCAGCATTGCTGATCGTTTTTGGCTTCCCCCTATGCAGGGAGAGGGGGAGAGCTTTGTCCAGGTGGGGGTGTTTCGTGGAAGAAAATCCCCCCAATATTACCGGAGGTCTGAGCTGCTCGTGGGAGGGAAGCCTGCTGCTTCTGTGACACAGCGTGATCTTTGAGGAAAGCATGACAAGGTACATGCTCTATAGAGGCCTCAGTGGTGACTCTTAGACATGACAACATTTACTTCTTTTAAAGGAGACCTTTCATAGGAAAATGTAAAAATGTCTTAGAAAAACTCCACTTACCTTTCCCGCCGCAGAGTTTTCTGTGGTAAAAACCAACGGACCCAATCTCTCACGGTGGGCTCCATTACAAAACCTTCAGGAACTGGGTTCCCTCGGGAATCCCACACTCCTGGACCCCTAAAGCACCCCGCCAGTAAAAACTTTATGGCTGCAAAAACCAAAGCACTGGATCCCGGTGTCCAGCTCTCTAAAAAGAGAAGCGTTACAGGCTAAACCTCATTTCTTCCGCCATGAGGCCCAGGTACCATTTAATTCGGCCTGAAAAGACACTTTGAATGGATCCAGCTGCATAGCTACCCCCCAAACAAGGGTTGCTCAATTCAGCCTGAAAAGACACTTTGAATGGATCCGGCTGCATAGCTACCCCCCAAACAAGGATTGCTCCAGTGGAGCTCAGCACAGCACATCCTCACTCATGACCAACACCTAAGACACTGGCAAAAAAACTGAGGTACTCCCAGTAGTGGGAGGGGTTATATAGGGAGGCAACTTCCTGTTTAGGGTGTGCCAGTGTCCATCACCTGAAGGTGGCCTATAACCCACATAGTAATTACTATAGCTCTGTGTCCCGTGATGTACAATTAAGAAAAATGTACTCTGTACTGCGTGGCTCTGTGTACATTACCGCTGACAAGCACGGAGAAGTGTTTATGACAGAAGAGGCCGATAGAGTCATGAAAATCCTACCTGTCAGCAGTTTTTAAAATGTTGGCTTTAATTTCATTTTAAATAATAACCATAGCTTCTCCGTTTATTGGAAATGTTCGATTTCTTTATATTGACTTTGAAAGTGTTTAGACATAATAATTACATGGCATGTAAACAAGCCCAGTTTTTCTAATCTTTGTTTAAACATTTTGTTTGTAATGGAGAACACCTACCCCTTATTAATTTAGTTGTCCCTCTTCAAGTCTGCTTCAAAGCACAAGGATAGTTTACGCACCAGGATAAGTGATTTTTTAGCTGTTTTTAAAATATGTGTAGCACCCTTTAGTGTGTGTTGAAGTTAGTGTAGTGTGTGTTAGAAGTTAAAGTAGGTAAAACATAGTTTAGCCCTGAGCTATGGAATCTGGGTCAGGGTTTACTAAAGTTCAGGACTGGGCTGCCAGGATGTATATAAATATCCTGGCAGCTCTCTGGTAACTTCCCTGGTCTAGAAGGTTGGAGAATCTTCTAGAATTAGGAGGAGCTGCCTTGCATATTTATGGAGCCTCAGGCATTCCTCACAGGTAGGCTTGCAGGGGACCACTCCATAAATAGACATGGATGGGCCATGCCAGCAGGGGCAGTCAGGTGGAAGATGGAGATGCAGTGTTGAGGAGGCTGTTGGTGGCCCTCAGGGGTGCCTCCTAGTCTGGGGGGGTTTCCTGCCTTTGGCCAGGGCTCAGGTGCTGGAGGATCCTGCCGTAACACATGGGAAGAAGTGACGACAGAGTATGTAGATCAACACTGTAGGGACCTACAAAGGGGGAAGATGGCCACATGTCTCTCTTGAAGACAGCGGTGTGCTTAAGTCTTCAGCCTTTCCCTAGAGATCTCCTGAGAGTCAGCCGGGTGGGCTGGTAAAGAGTCAGTCGGGAGGACTGGTGTGAGTTAGCCTGCAGGGCTAGTGAAAGGGTCAGCTGCAGCCAGGTGGGTTGGCAGTGCCTGAAGAAGTGGTGCTGGGATCAGTGGCCACAGAGGAGAAGTGACATGCTGTTTCACTACATTTTTGCTACACCACAAGGGACTATGGCTTCCTGCCTGTAAAAGGCTATTGCTATGATCTGACTGGGAGCCTGTCAGATTATTCTAAAGTGATTCAGCTGGAGCAAGCATGTGCAGGAGGCAAGTGAAGGAGACTGTATATAAACAGTATATAGGAAGATGTCCCTGACGTTTTGCTGAAGTCAGGTGGGCATCCCATAGCCCCCAATCCCTATCCAAGTTATTCTCCCTCAATAAATAACAAAAACAAAGTCACTGACTGTTCTCTGAATCTGGGTGCTTGTGAAAATTTCGGTGTGCCTGGCTGTGCAGAAGTGGGGGAACTAAGTTCATAAGCAGTCCCTAGGGATGTGCTATATATGTTTTATAAATTGCTTTCATACTACTCCATGGAAAGTTAGTTTTATGTTTGGAGAGGATATTCAAGAAGATATTGCCATACGATGAACCAGTGGGGATATCATGCAAAAGATATAGACTGCAGAAAGGAAAACATTTGAGTTGTTTGAGATCTAGTGATATACTGTAGATCGTATACAGCTGGTGAATGATGAATGAGCTTACTTATGGACCAGTGTTACACGTATTGATTTGATTATATAAAGGTGAGCTTTTGGACACTTTTTAAATATACAGTATATTTAGGCTGTAGGATTGGGATTTTATGCCATAGATGAACATAAAATAGTCTATAATGTGAATTTTTTTTGTAGATTTCCAACTGATTAAAAAAAAAAAAAAACTGGACAGTCTTGATTGCATAATTATTAACCCTTCTGCTATGAATCTGCTAGATAAGCTCTTGTGCCTGCAGTCACACAATTATAAGGAGTCCATTTGTGTGCAAATCTCAAAATAAAAAATACAGTGTTCCATGAAGGCCTCAGGGTTGCTGAAGAACCTGTCAAAACAAGTTACATCATGAAGATCCAGACCTATTAAAACATGTTTGGGATAATGTTCTAGACTAGAGAATCACTATATTAGGGTTGAGTTTAAAATAAATATTCAATTTTTTGGGAAATTCCCTGGAAAGGTGTTACATTGTTACACATACATTGTGCGTACATTCTGCAGGGGTCTGTGTGTATGGGTGGGGGTGGGGGGGTGTATGTACAAGTGAAGGGCTGTTGATGTACAAGGAGAAAGAGGGCTCTGTGTGTATGGTGGAAGGCTATGTGTGTACAGCTGGGGAGATTTATTGTATACAAGTAGGAAGAAGAGGCTGTGCGCGTGCAAGTTAAGATGGGAGGGGGCTGTATGTGTTCAAGTATTGGGTAAGGAACTGTCTGTGGGGATAGGATGAGTCTATATATGTACAGGTGGGAGAGCTGTGTATGTAGTGTTGGGTATAGGAGGGACTTTGTGTACAAAAGTGGGGGGCTGTAAGTGTACAAGTGGGGGGGGGAGTTATGTTTGTACAGGTGGGGGCTTTATGTGTTCAACTCGGGGGGGCTGCATATACAAGTGTGGGGGACCAAGAGGAGGGGCTGTGTTTAGGGGGCCCGATGCAGGTGAAGACACAAGCCAGCACCGGCATGAGTGACATATAGAAGAAAAAAACACTGGCAGTTATGTTGTTGCGACTCAGGGCACTCACCAACAGATGCAACGTGATGCCCACAGTCTGGTGAGTATAATTCAGGAAGGGAGGGGGATTTGTGCTGTAGGTGTTTTTTTCATGGGACATGGGGGGGTTGTAATGGGAGGAGGGGGGAATTCTTGCTTGGAAGGCAATCTGTGCATTACTAACTCCTGACCCCTGCCCTCTCTTTGCTATGCACTCCAAATCAAGCAGTGAAGTCCAAATCATTTGGTGGAGGGGGTTTATGGTGTGTAGTTGTTTTTCAGGGGTTGGGCTTTGCCCCTTAGTTCCAGTGAAGGGAACTCTCAAGGCGTCAGCATACCAAGACATCTTGGACTATTTTATGCTCCCAACTTTGTGGGAAGAATGTGGGGATGACCCCTTCCAGTTTCAACATGTTCCAACATGACTGATCACAAGTGCACAAAGCAAGGTCCATAAAGACATGGATGAGCAAGTTTGGGGTGGAGGAAATTGACTGGCCTGCACAGTCAATTCCTGACCTCAACCTATAGGTTGAATTAGGGCAGAGTTTGCGAGCCAGGCCTTCTCAACCTCATCAGTGCCTGACCTTACAAATGCACTTCTGGAAGAATGATCAACCATTCAAATAGACAAAAAGGAGAATCCCCTAGGTGGACTTTTAAGGCACTAACATAATTTGTAGAGAAAACATATATTTTATTAAACACAATTAGTACAATAAAAACAAAGTATATTGAAATGGTTACAATAGCTGTGTGCTAGGTACAGAATCACCACAATGATTGACTATAAAGTTCTTGTAATTCACTCATTTCAGAGTATCTATGTCTCCTTCTTCGGGGGTGTTTATAAAAAGGTCAATCATACATCTAAGATGTAGTAATAGCAAAAAGTCAAATACAGAATATATAAAGAAGTATAGTGAACAATATTGTTTATAGCATGTATATAGCATGTATACTGCGATAATAATGAATAATGTATAGACTCAAAATATTTTGTGGAGATATTATGGGCGAAATATTCCAATAAAGCTATTTAAAAACAAGGAGTATAACCGGAAGTGTGTCTCCAGGAACCTGCTTGTAAGGGTAGCTTATCTTTCACAGTATATTTAAGTATACCATCAATTGAAGATTGAGTACAGCTGAACTAACATGAGAGGCATTGGACAGCTGACAATACTGAAACCGGTGGAGGGCGTAGCCCTGTAGGTAAAGAGTAATAGATTATAATGAGGAACGTATTAAATGATGAAATTCAGCTAGCCTGCATCATCCCTATAGGAGAATTTTCAATGAATGTGCAAGCAAGATATATACAGAGATATTGCTGTGATAATGAAAAAATATATGTATATATATATATATATATATATATATATATATATATATATATATATATATATATATATATATATATATATATATACATGGGAATACTGTATATACGTATGTATCCTACCTCAATGATAACAGATAATTGTTGAGAAGATGATAAAAGGCACTGTATAGATGGTGTCACACTGAAAGGTAATAAATGCATGACAGAAAGTCACCTTTGTGTGTATATATACACACACACACACACAAAGGTGTTTCAGTATGATTTTATAATTTTATAATAATTATAACGATTGTTCATAAGCCGGCCTCTATCTTGTTTAACAAAGCCATATAGGACTAATGGGGCAGGTTAAAGGTGATCAAAATTCACATTGCAGGTGACATGTAATATTCAATTAGTGTCAAATCACACAGCTATGGTTGGACTATATAATTAATGCATAACTCGCCTATATAGGTAGCTCACTAAACAGTTAGTAAATCCTGTGGTTGAACCTGAATATTAATGAAGTGTATCAACAATTATTATTCCTCAATAGAGGTGGGGGTTAGAGATCAGTGTAAAACAATTTTGGGTTTATGCACACATGTTTATGATGTTTTAAACCATATAACAATAGAAACAAATGGAATGAATGGAAGAGCAATAATAGACCATCAGGGATTCAGCATGTAGTAACTGCCATTGTAAAGCAGCATAGATCAATCACACCTGATATGTAAACGGCAGCCACATGGAGACACATCCTGGTATGCAAACCCTCAGGTAGATGTCAGCCATGTCTCAAAGGCGTGCCTGATATAGTTGTCTCCCTCCAATGGCAGGCGCAGCCAATAATTATCAGCTGTGCCTGAAATGGAGAGGGAGATCAAGAGTGTATCCACTGCAGACTTCCTGAGCCCTGCAGGCACAGCCTCTTTCCCAAGCGTGCATGCACAGCGTCAGAGCAATGGAACATTGATGTGCACCCAGGGCCCACTGACACACACGCCTCACCGGCAGACAGCGCATGTCGCTGGAGTAGCAAGATGGCGGTGGACTCGGCTTACAACAAGTTCATCCTCTCCCTCCTGGAATTTATTCTGGAACACGTCTTTACCTTTCACAATTCCCACTACCTCCAGATACAGGGAGTGGCAATGGGGACTTCCTGTGCCCCATCCTAAGCCAAACTGTATCTGAGGGAGTGGGAAAAGATGTTTTTTTGCAGACTAATCATTGTCGATATATACAGACCACATACTGGCTTGGTATTGATACATTGATGATGTTTTTGTTATCTGGGATGGACCCATTGAGACGCTTAAACACTGCTTGAGCAGAATGAACAAAAACGAGTTCAAGTTAAATTTTACTATGACCTTTGACAGGGAGCATATAGTTTGGATGTAGAGGTTTCTAGAGATAATGGTGGCAATTTGGATAGCAACCTTTATAGGAAACCCATGGCGGGCAATAGCATTTTGCATGCATCAAGCTCTCACCCCCAAACACTGGTAAAGTCTATACCTTATAGCCAGTATCTACGGACAAGATGCAATTGTTCTGATAATGAGAATTTTAAACTCCAAGCTCAACAACTTCGCGACAGAATCTTACAGAGAGGCTATTCTCATGCCTCCCTTTAAAGAGCCCATCAGCAAGCATAATCACTTAATAGGAAAACACTTATATATACACACAAACCTAAGAACCATAACAATCCTCTACGCATCATCACAAGATACACAAACCAACAAGCCAAAGTTAACAACATTGTCAACAAATACTGGCATATGCTATCTCTTGATTCCATACTTGGACAATATGTCCCAGATCGCCCTCTGTTCACATTTAAAAGGGCAACATCAATCAGAGATAAACTTATCACCAATGAATATAAAGGTGAAGCCAGTAAAGATCTATGCAAATATAAAGGCACATACATGTGCAGTGCCTGCAATTATTGCAGATATATGTACATTGAAAGAAACCCCATCCTCCCCAATGGTCAAATATTCAGTCCGAGACATTTTGATAACTGTAGGACCTTTTGGGTCATTTATATGCTACATTGCGACTGCGGCTGCTTTTATATTGGTAAGACCAAATTGGAATTTTTAGAAACTTGCTTATAGTGCTTATAGGGACATAAAAAGCATGAAAACGAGCAATCCCGAACTTCCCCTTGGCCGACATACTAAAATTGTACATGGAGGCAAATTTCCTAAAATTAGGTTTCTCGTATTAGACCGTATACATCCCAGCTCCATCCATCCTTACTAATGGCTCTTTGTAGTTTCCCTCCCTTACTTGTAACTCTTGTAGTAGGGTGCCTGTGAAACAGGTTAAAATTTCAGGAAAAGTGATTGATGGAATATATGTTCCTCCACGGATTCTTAGATTTGCAATCTAAGATAATACCAGCAAAGACTTCAGGGTAAAGAAGGATAGTTCTTTACCCTGTATTGGTAAAGTCCTTTCCAGGGCTGGTTTTATTGGGAGTCTGATAGAGATCTGGGTGGGACAGGCTCCCAAGTCCATGGACCGCAGTTTAATGTTTTCTTTTCAGGTCTTGATTAAGGCAGCTCTGGGAGAGAGTGCGTGTCTCCATGTGAGGAGGCAACTAGGAGCATGGCTGCTTATTCCCTGACTTTGGATACAAAATATTTGCATTTGTTAGGACACTTACTACAAAACCAAGGACTGGTCAGACTACGGACACAGTAAGGCTCGGTAGAGCAGAAGTTTATTTTTGTTTGATTAATCGCAAGATGCCCTTTTTCTTTTGTTTGGGAATATCATGTGGATTAAACATGATGTTTTCCTAAAGAAACTGTGAGTTTGTCCCTGCATTAAGTCTGATCCCCTACACTCTGTTTCACTCTTATATTGTTTTGATACTTTTTTGATTTCTTTGATCTATTGATTTGATTTCTTTGATTTATTGTATGTATTCGATTATGTACAATATAATATAATGTGGTTTCACATTATGTATATACAACTTCTTTATAACACTTTTATAATGTCTTTTATCGGTTTTCTATGTTCCCAGTAATCTGCCTGTTATTTGTATTTTTAGCTTTGGCCACCAGGGCGCATGTTAATCCATATCCCCCACTGTGCTTTCCCAGCACTTGATGTAACATTCATAATTTCTTGAAATATTCATTACATGTCAGCCGACATCTGAGGGGCGGATCGCTACAATACCGGGAACACCAAGCCGTCCCGGATTTGGAAATCTGGGGTGGCTTTCCTATGGGGGCTATAGCCGGTTGCACCCCGGCTGGCCACCAGCTTGCTACTCCGGCGGGCATGAGCTGTCCACCGGTGAGGTGTGTGTCACATGATTTACACTGCTTAGCGAGCTACCTATATAGGCATGTTATACATATTATATATATATATATATATATATATATATATATATATATATATATATATATATATATATATATATATATTAGTCCAACCACAGCTGTATGATTTGGCACTAATTGAATATTACATGTCACCTGCAATGTGAATTTAGATTACCTTTAACCTGCCCCATTAGTCCTATACGGCTTTGTTAAACAAGGTAGAGGCTGGCTTATGAACAATCATTATAATCTCTTAAAATTATAAAATCATGCTGAAACACCTTTGTGTGTATATATGTGTATATATCTATACAAATAGGTGACTTTCTGTCATGCATTTATTACCTTTCAGTGTGACACCAGCTATACAGTGCCTTTTATCATCTTCTCAACAATTATCTGTTATCATTGAGAGCAGGTAGGATACATACGTATATACAGTATTCCCATGTATTTCATACATATGTTTTTTTCATTATCACAGCAATACCTCTGTATATATCTTGCTTGCACATTCTTTAAAAAATTCTCTTATAGGGATGATGTAGGCTAGCTAAATTTCATCATTTAATTTGCCCCTAATTATAATCTATTACTTTTTACCTACAGGGCTACGCCCACCACCGGCTTCAATATTGTCAGCTGTCCAATGCCTTTCATATTAGTTCGGCTGTACTCAATCTTCAATTGATGGTATACTTAAATATGCTGTGAAAGACAAGCTTACAGGCAGGTTCCTGGAGACACAATTCTGGTTATACTCCTTGTTTTTAAATAGCTTTATTGGAATGTTTCGCCCACGATATCTCCACAAAATATGTGAGTCTATACATTATCCATTATTATCACAATATACATGCTATAAACAATTAAAATAGGGGGTAATATCCGCCCTTGGTAAATAACAGCATGCAGCAGCTGAACACTATAACCCAGATATGAGGTATAGAATAAATGTGTAGAAAAAAGTGCAGCGCTAAAATATATGAAGAAAGTTGTTGGTCACAACTTACAAAAAAGTGCAAATTAATGACCATATAATGTGAACAGTGTTACCATAAATCACATATAAACAAGAAAATGCTAAATACTGCCAAAAACTTAAAGCATAAATCGCATAAAAAATGCATAAGAAACAAGAAAATACCAAATAAATAAAAACTTGCATAAATCAAGCAAAACTGAAAAATATATACAAGGCCAAAAGATCATATATATTTATATATATATATATATGGAAAGTGCTACAATAAAAGTGCAAAAAATATGGTGAAAACAAATATATATAGTGAATATCTAAAAAACAGTCCATGAAAGTGACAAAAAAATCTTCATATGAATATGTGACTCAAGGAGGTCAAACAGCACAAATTGGATCACAGATCCCTAGAAATGAACTCCAGATCTCCTGGGCCTCCTTGACCTCATGGGCGTCTCTTGTCAGTATCCTGGATGGTCTCTCAATCACGGTAAGTATCCCAGGTGTTCAAAATATTGTGCAAATCTTGCAAAAAAGATATGATACTCCAAATAGTGTGATATTGTTTCATCAAGAAGATTTATTGGAGTAAATGATACAATGCTGTTTGGGAGCTTCCACAAGTCTCCAATTAGCTTAAAAACAGGTTTAAAACAAAGAGATACTAGCAAGTAAAAAAGTCCTGTATACAGACGTTTAAAAAGCGACCGCTCATGCACAGAGTGTGTGGGCGTGACTACCCACTACCCATGTATATATGTATGTATGTATATCTCTATCTCTATCTCTCAATTAATCATATATATATTTGCACTTCAAAATATGGAAAATTCAACGTGGGGAAATAATTATGCAAAACATAGCATTTGCCATTTCTAACAAGTGTTATGATTAATATAATGTTGATAATATTGAATAAAGATGGCAATAAAATACATTTACCTTGTTTTTTTATGACCATAGCTTGTATTTGTTAGAAAAAAAACAAACAAACAGTAATAATCATAAAGTTGTAATAATTGGTGTTCTTTTTGAACCATGTGCTTTCTGCAATGTCCTTTTTTTTCAAAGAATTAAACAGTTGTGTCCACGCTAAGTCTATAGGACATAATTAAAATATTTTCAAGACAGCTATAACACATTTCAGGTTAGTCGCCACTTTGCCAATTAATGTCATTTGCAATATTAATGACCAGCTATTCCTCAAAACAAAAGTCCTGCTGCAGCTTGGTTTATTTCTTGATATAACTGCCTTCACAAAATTCAAAATGTCAAATAATGCAGGTCTACCCGTCCTATTTGACAGGTCAGTGCCTTAAGCAGTGAAGCCAAGTGGCCACACTGCAATGCTTGTCTGAACATTCTAATAAGCAGATCTGATGACATTGCAAGAACATTGCTTATATAACAAATTCATCACAAAATTATTCACATATAAAATAATGACAAAAAGCTGGAGTGCAAACTTCTAATTTGGCAGACTTGTGAAATAACCCTGCTCATTTAAAAGGTTTAGTAGTAAAAATTACTGAAGGCTGAGACCCACGATACCCATTGTACTATATCAAGTTAGTAAAAGTACATAATATTTCAGCTTTGTAAGAGATAGCAAATATTTGAACACTGTTGGATCAGAATTACAAATTCAAATCTAGCATGTAACCATTTTCTTTATTTTCCTATCTTCGTTTTTATGGTAATGTGTCTTTTCGAATGTAAGCCTATGGAGAAAAAAAATTGAGGATTTTTAACTAGCAGCGTTGCAGGGGGGCTAAAAGGAGCAAAGAAGATTTAGTGGTGAAAAGAGCAAATAAATAGGTGCTCCAAGATTAAAAAGAGGGTAGAAGTACATGCTGAGCTGTTGAAAGACCTCTCCCTGTTTAAAGAAAAATATTGTTTGGTGCTTTCACCACTGCATGATCAAAATAAGAGGTACAAATTAGTTCATGGCTGCTGAAGATACAAAACATCATGCAGAGAGCTGTCTTTGGGAACGTTTTAATGAGGAGAAGAGGTCATCAGACTGTGACATTGCTTTTCAGAATTCTTCAAGAACAACACAGACTTCCTGTTCCAAATGTGGTAAAGAATAAAACAACCTTAGTAGTAATCTTGCAACTTTTGAACCATGTACCTTCGAAATGCAGTGCTCATTTGGCAGCTTTAGTTAGTTATCTCAAAGAACTCTGCCATATTTTCCATGTTCCCTTATTTCAAAAAGTGGAGTGAAATGATATAACTTCATATTTATATAATAAAAGTTTTTATAGCATCAGAGAAAATGGAGCGTTGTTTAGATCAGCATAGATCAACATACTGCATCACTAGTAATTGTGGCAGCCAGCAGAGCTTTAGGTACTTTGTTTTACTGAAGTGTTTATGAGCATTCACCTGAATGACTCACATCTTTAGAGAACTCATTTATCTGAACTCTAAAGACTCTGATGCATTAAAATTTCATTGCACTTAAGACACTCGCTGTCTGTAATAGGACTAGTGCAATGATTCCAGGGTTTTACTTAGAAAGGAAATCTGTAAGTTTCATAATGGTCCACTGGCCTAGGTTGTTGGCTTAGAGCATCAAGATGCTCAGTAAACTATATATATTATAGAAAACTACAAAGTATCTGGAGACATTGATTCTGAAGGTTGAACGCAAACTGTTAGTATATTAGTCATTTCTACAAATAGCCATCATGGATATGCCTGATATAACAGAACACATACAAATATATACTCCTGCTCCAAGTCTGAAAAGGCATGGTGAATGTACAAGAGCTTAAATAACAAAAGCAGTAATGCATTTCTGATGACAGACCGCTACTAAGTTTACAAATCTTTGACAATTAGTAATACTGCAATGCATTGTAAACTATTTACACCTATTTGAATGTGACTTCAGACTCCAGATAAAGCAATCTATCTATACTAGGTTTATTAATTTGGCATTCTTTGCATAGGAAAATATTCATTTTATAAACTGGCACACTTTTCCATGTCTTTGTTAATTCCCTCCTAATGGTTTTAAAATAAATGCATGCTGAAACTTTCTGTTTTTTATTACATTTACTCCAGATGACAAAAAATACACACAGGCACTGAATAGGTTAAAGAGCTTTTAATAAATGTAGTCACCGAAAGTTAAATTGGGCAATTTTCTCCTGTGCCAGCATAAAGTAGTAGACCTAACTCAATGCAGGGAGCCCTAAGTGCCCACACATTCATCAGGTGTATTTAGTGTACTGGGAGCAACTAAACCCAAAGCACTCTTGTATGATAATTGTGGTATTTGCAGCAAAAATAGAAGACTGGTTCTCCTTCTTCTTTCTCTTGAAATTCCCTTTTGGCTTCTATAGTAATAAGCTGCCTGACTGTGTAATAGAAATCTATGGTGTACAGTATGAAGATATCTACATTTCATTATGGCTACTACTTTACACTCCTGCAGGAAAGGGTTCTAAAAGCAGTATTCATATAATTTGTGCAAAGCTCATAAAGAGCTTAACTGCATAGATCAGTGATTCAGTAAGTCTACCCAAACCTGATATTTCAGATGTTGACATTGTAGCTCCTAATACTTCTCAAACACTCTCCCAGATGAATTTTATTGTATTTTTTAACTCTGTAGAAAAGTTGTGGTTAAACACCCCAAACATAAAGGTGGAGAGGAGTATAGGAGTAAGTAAATATGTTTGGGTTTCGTTTATGGGGCAACATTTCAATGGATCATAAAGTCTGAAACTTGAGGATTGAGTCTGAGGGGCGGGGGATTGAATATTGTAAATCAATTCTTCACATTTTTAAGGTTAACTGGCAAAGGATTATCAAACAAAGGGCATGGGGAGCTGGGCAGTAGCTTGGATAGTATGCACCAATGCAAAAAAATTGAAACAAAGTACTATACAAAAGGCATCGTGTTCTCCTCCATATCCACCTACTTCGAGGGCGACATAGGAACAACAGGTAATTTTGGCTGACTTCTGATTTTTTTTATCCAGAGGCAACAGACCTGTGGCGGCAGCAGTCACAGTGACTGGAATGTGTACTGTTAAAAAAATAAAGCTAAAGCCCTCAACTCCATACAACTTGACCAATAATAAAACATTTCATAGTAGAGTTTGTGACTTTTTTCATTAGTACCACACTTTATTGTCTTAAAAAGTTTATCAAAATGCCAAAAGAGAGAGGTAAAAAGCCTTTCAAACTAAAAATTCCAAGCATAAGGCAGTTTTTAATCCTGAAATAAAAATGAAATGACGATATCTAAACTGTAGTGTACTATAGTACAATGTCTGAAGAGTATGTAATCAGTGTGATTAGATCTCAGTATAACAGGATGAGATGATGACGTTCTCAAAATCACAGTGTATTACTTCAGAGAAAACATCCACAAATTTGGCGCAGTTGCTGCACAGTATGTAAGTAGCCTAATTAAGTCACAATTAAGATTATGTGTGGCACCTTTACAGAATTTGAGCCCTGAAATAGGATGAACACTTTAAGGTGAAAGACAGGATTTATCCTGCAGCAAAGATTAGTACATTTTCAGTTTCAGATGCAGAAACATGTGACGGGAGCACCAGAATAGGGCAGGAGAAGTCACAGGAGTGGTGATGGGGGCAGACCAGTAGAATTAGCAGAAGCTGGTAATGCCAGTAAAGGTGATTGGAACTGATAATGGTAGAAAGCCATAAAAGGTAGAGATGGTAATTAATGCAATGGCAGGCCAGGAGAGGTGGAAGGAGATGGTAATGGTGGCAGGTCAGGGGAAGTGATAGGATATGATAATGTTGGCAGTGGCAGGCCAAGAGAAGTGTCAGGATCTGGTAATGGCAGCAGGCCAGCATATCTGGTAGGAGATTATTATTATTATTCAGGATTTATATAGTGCCAACAGTTTACGCAGCGCTTTACAATATAAAAGGGAGACAATACAGTTATAATACAATACAATACAACAGGATTAAGAGGGCCCTGCTCAGAAGAGCTTACAATCTAATAGGAGATAATTATAAAGGTGGCAATGGCAGGCCAATCAAGTTGACAGCAACTTGTAGTGGTGGCAGGCCAGCAGAGGTGGCCAAAGCTGATAATGGTGGCTGGGCATAAGAAGTGGCAGGAGCTGGTAGTGGAGACAGGCCAGAAGAGGCGTGTCACGGTCAGGGATCAGGCCGCTATATATATATATATATATATATATATATATATAGGCCGCTATACAGGGATTAACAGAAGCATAGTCAGTAAATGAGCAAAAAGTCATTAACAAGTGGTTGCAGGTTGGGATCAAGCAGAAGCGTAGTCAAGGAACAAACCAAAGATCGGTATGCTGGTAATGTTGGCAGTTCAGCAGAAGTGACATTAGCTGGTAATGGTGACAGGCCAACAGCAGTGGCAGGAGCTGCTAATGGTGTAAAGGTACAATTTTTTTTTGGTTAAAAACAAGGTAAAATTTAGTTAGTAGCATCAGTGGTTCTGTAATCATTACTGATCCAGGGCTAGTTCATTTTTATGAAAGTGAGCTGTTTCATAGTGTCAGGGGGCAGGTGTATTCAATGCCTGTTCAATGTGGTTGGAAAAAGGACTGCCAACAATCCTGCTTCGACTTTCAGTGATCTGAGCCTCAAAGGCACATTGGGCAAAAGAGAGGATGTTGTCACTATCTGGAAATGTGTCCAAGCGGTCCTTCTGTCACACCTCTTAAAAGTCGCTAATTTTTTGCTCCCTCTGGGATGCTAGCATAAGATATGCCATTTTCCCCCTGTCTTAGGGATCCAAATAGGTGGTCACCCAGTGATGGTCCTTCTTCCTTCTTCTGAGGTCCTTGCACAGGCATTTTAGAATTATTGAGTGCACTCACCGCAAACTACCTGCAGAAGAGTATTGTAAAGGTGGGGGGGGGGGAATCAAAGCAGAGCACCACATCCCAATTGCTTATTAGATAAAGAGAAGGGGACTTTTGGCCATGAAAAGGCCAGGAACTTTAACGGTGCTTAGTAAACAAAATAGGAATTATGTAAGATAAAAAATTATATTTTATTAATAAATCCATTTAAAAAAAAGACAGACAAAGAACAAAGCATTAGTATATGTTTACAGAACAATTTGGATAAAAAAATGATACAGTGCTTTATCCACTTTCACAACATGCTTCGCTTTCTTAAGCTTCTTCAGGAGATATGCTGTGGCATCTAATCAATTATGAAATGAAAAATAAACCATAAGTAATCAAGAAAATATATAACATAATCATATAGCATTGAACTGATGCACAGAAATATGGAAAAAAACAATTTAAAGGGTATAAATCATAAATGAGGTATGAATATCGATATTTTATGTCAGTGAAATTCAAAATTTCAAAACAAAATAATTAAGTGTTCTTGCATAGCAAGACCACTTACTCTTATCTCACATATATATTATTAAGTGTTCTTGCATAGCAAGACCACCTAGAAAAGGTACAATTTCTGGGGAAATTGTGAAAGTGTTCTTGCCTCTACAACTGGAGTGGGCGGAGTAACTGGGTGGGGTGGAGTGGCTTGAGTAACTGTGAAAAGTGTTAAAAAGCTTAATATTTTAAAAAGTATAAATAGTAGTAAAAAAGTTCCATCATTCGCTGAAAGAGCTGAACATTTTTTTCAAAAGTAATTTTTTTTTTCAAAAATGATTTTTTTTTAATCAAAAATGATTTTTTTTTCTTCAAAAATAATTAGTAATTTTTTTTTTCAAAGGTTATTTTTTTTTCAAAAATGAATTTTTTTATTTCAAAAATAATTTTTTTTTCGAAATTATTATTTTTTTTAAAGTAATTTTTTTTTCAAAAATAATTTTTTTTTTCAAAAATATTTTTTTTTTCAAATATATTTTTTTTTCAAAAATAATTTTTTTTTTTAAAAGAAATTTTTTTTTCAAAAATATTTTTTTTTTCAAAAATATTTTTTTTTTTTTTCAAAAATGATTTTTTTTTTCAAAAATTATTTTTTTACTTTTTTCAAAAAAATTTTTTTTTCTCAATAATATTTTTTTTTTTCAAAAATGAATTTTTTTTTTTTCAAAAATATTCGCTATATTACTTGTCTATGTAGTGTAAAAACTGTGGGAGGAGTTAGGGTGGTAAATTTGGCTATAATAATAAGAACTAGAAAAGGTACAATTTCTGGGGAAATTGTGAAAGTGTTCTTGCCTCTACAACTGGAGTGGGCGGAGTAACTGGGTGGAGTGGGCGGAGTAACTGTAAAAAGTGTTAAAAAGCTTAATATTTTAAAAAGTATAAATAGTAGTAAAACAGTTGAAGTCCCATCATTAGCTGAAAGAGCTGAACTTTTTTTTCAAAAATGATTTTTTTTTTCAAAAATGATTTTTTTTTAATGATTTTTTTTTTTCAAAAATTATTTTTTTTATTTTTTCAAAAATATTTTTTTTTCAAAAATAATTTTTTTTTCTTTTTTTTTTTCAAAAATTTTTTTTTTCAAAAATAATTTTTTTTAAAAAAAATATATATTTTTTTTTCAAAAATAATTTTTTTTTTGTTCAAAATTTTTTTTTTTCAAAAATTTTTTTTTTCTTCAAAATAATTTTTTTTTCAAAAACAATTTTTTCTTTTTTCAAAAATATTTTTTTTTCTCAATAATATTTTTTTTTTTCAAAAATGAATTTTTTTTTTTTTTCAAAAATATTTTTTTTTTCATGGGGCGGTCATAACATTTTGGCTGATCATGGGGTGGTCATAATGTTTTGGCTAATCAGGGGGTTGTCAGCTTTTGTCACCTTCCACTCTAGTTTTGAACATTTCGCCATTCATTCCTATGGGACCAATTTCGCCGCAAAAACTACGATATTTCGTGAACCATTTGGTGAAACATTCTACAAAGTAATAGCACACCAATCGGGAACAATCCGCTCGTTTCGGTATATTACTTGTCTCTGTAGTGTAAAAACTGTGGGAGGAGTCTACAAGCATTATCAAGTCTAGCAGATGAAGTCACATGCATTTGGGGTGTCTCAGCATCTTGTGTTTACAACCACTGTTTCCTAGCAACGCTCATGCCCTGTTTATGCTTCCTAAATACTACTTCATCAAAACTGCCCCATCAGAATTACCCCATCAAAACTGCCCCATCATATTCCTCTATTATAAATCAGTACATGGTGTGTCTGTCCCCTCCCCCGGGCTCTGTAATCAGCTGAGATGCTCCAGCCACCTTCCCCCCTGTGTATAACAGAAGCTTTGGTAACCATGGCAACAAAACAAACACTAACAGTACACTCTGATTAATGGCTAAAATTTCCTGAAACGACCTCTAAACAAATGGCCGTATTTTAAAAACTATACATCCTACAGCGAAGATCTTTATATTGTGAGAATCACAAGACCCAGACCTAGATTTTGATGTATAGTATGCATAGCAAGACCACTTACTGTTATCTCACATATATATTATTCTTATTATTATAGCCAAATTTACCACCCTAACTCCTCCCACAGTTTTTACACTACATAGACAAGTAATATACCGAAACGTACGGATTGTTCCCGAATGGTGTGCTATTACTTTGTGGAACGTTTCGCCGAATGGTTCACGAAATATCGTCGTTTTTGCGGCGAAATTGGTCCCATAGGAATGAATGGGGAAATTAGAGTGGGAGATGACAAAAGCTGGAAAATCAGAACATGATTTCTAAACTGCCGCCACTCCCTCATTTTCAAGCCCACCTACACAAATCTTATATCAAAACGTTCAGCTATCCCTGCTGCCACTAAACATGTCCACGGCTAAGCCATAGTCCTGATAGTTTTCACAATATGACCATTTGTTTGCAACTCACGCCGTCCATTGACATTCATTGAAACTACACTCTAGCCCCCTCCAAATTTGAAGGGCAATTTCTAAACTGCAACTGTGCCTTCATTTTTAATATTTCAGAGACATACTATACATCAAAATCTAGGTCTAGGTCTTGTGATTCTCACAATATAAAGATCTTCGCTGTAGGATGTATAGTTTTTAAAATACGGCCATTTGTTTAGAGGTCATTTCAGGAAATTTTAGCCATTAATCAGAGTGTACTGTTAGTGTTTGTTTTGTTGCCATGGTTACCAAAGCTTCTGTTATACACAGGGGGGAAGGTGGCTGGAGCATCTCAGCTGATTACAGAGCCCGGGGGAGGGGACAGACACACCATGCACTGATTTATAATAGAGGAATATGATGGGGCAGTTTTGATGGGGTAATTCTGATGGGGCAGTTTTGATGAAGCAGTATTTGGGAAGCATAAACAGGGCATGAGCGTTGCTAGGAAACAGTGGTTGTAAACACAAGATGCTGAGACACTCCAAATGCATGTGACTTCATCTGCTAGACTTGATAATGCTTGTAGACTCCTCCCACAGTTTTCACACTACAGAGACAAATAATATACCGAAACGAGCGGATTGTTCCCGATTGGTGTGTTATTACTTTGTGGAATGTTTTGCCGAATGGTCCACGAAATGACGTTTTTGCGGCGAAATTGGTCCCATAGGAATGAATGGTGAAATGTTCAAAACTAGAGTGGGAAGTGACAAAAGCTGACAACCCCATGATCAGCCAAAACATTATGACCACCCCATGATCAGCCAAAACATTATGACCGCCCCATGTAAAAAAAAAAATATTTTTGAAAAAAAAAAAAATTTTTGAAAAAAGTAAAAAAATAATTTTTGAAAAAAAAAAATCATTTTTGAAAAAAAAATATTTTTGAAAAAAAAATATTTTTGAAAAAAAAAAATTATTTTTGAAAAAAAAAATATTTTTGAAAAAAAAATTTCTTTTAAAAAAAAAATTATTTTTGAAAAAAAAATATATTTGAAAAAAAAATACTTTTGAAAAAAAAAATTATTTTTGAAAAAAAAATTACTTTAAAAAAAAAAATAATTTCAAAAAAAAAATTATTTTTGAAATAAAAAAATTCATTTTTGAAAAAAAAAATTACCTTTGAAAAAAAAAATTACTTTTGAAAAAAAAAATCATTTTTGAAGAAAAAAAAATCATTTTTGATTAAAAAAAATTCATTTTTGAAAAAAAAAATTACTTTTGAAAAAAATGTTCAGCTCTTTCAGCGAATGATGGAACTTTTTTACTACTATTTATACTTTTTAAAATATTAAGCTTTTTAACACTTTTCACAGTTACTCAAGCCACTCCACCCCACCCAGTTACTCCGCCCACTCCAGTTGTAGAGGCAAGAACACTTTCACAATTTCCCCAGAAATTGTACCTTTTCTAGTTCTTATTATTATAGCCAAATTTACCACCCTAACTCCTCCCACAGTTTTTACACTACATAGACAAGTAATATACCGAAACGTGCAGATTGTTCCCGAATGGTGTGCTATTACTTTGTGGAACGTTTCGCCGAATGGTTCACGAAATATCGTCGTTTTTGCGGCGAAATTGGTCCCATAGGAATGAATGGGGAAACTAGAGTGGGAGATGACAAAAGCTGGAAAATCAGAACATGATTTCTAAACTGCCGCCACTCCCTCATTTTCAAGCCCACCTACACAAATCTTATATCAAAACGTTCAGCTATCCCTGCTGCCACTAAACATGTCCACGGCTAAGCCATAGTCCTGATAGTTTTCACAATATGACCATTTGTTTGCAACTCACGCCGTCCATTGACATTCATTGAAACTACACTCTAGCCCCCTCCAAATTTGAAGGGCAATTTCTAAACTGCGACTGTGCCTTCATTTTTAATATTTCAGAGACATACTATACATCAAAATCTAGGTCTGGGTCTTGTGATTCTCACAATATAAAGATCTTCGCTGTAGGATGTATAGTTTTTAAAATACGGCCATTTGTTTAGAGGTCATTTCAGGAGATTTTAGCCATTAATCAGAGTGTACTGTTAGTGTTTGTTTTGTTGCCATGGTTACCAAAGCTTCTGTTATACACAGGGGGGAAGGTGGCTGGAGCATCTCAGCTGATTACAGAGCCCGGGGGAGGGGACAGACACACCATGTACTGATTTATAATAGAGGAATATGATGGGGCAGTTTTGATGGGGTAATTCTGATGGGGCAGTTTTGATGAAGCAGTATTTGGGAAGCATAAACAGGGCATGAGCGTTGCTAGGAAACAGTGGTTGTAAACACAAGATGCTGAGACACTCCAAATGCATGTGACTTCATCTGCTAGACTTGATAATGCTTGTAGACTCCTCCCACAGTTTTCACACTACAGAGACAAATAATATACCGAAACGAGCGGATTGTTCCCGATTGGTATGTTATTACTTTGTGGAATGTTTTGCCGAATGGTCCACGAAAATGACGTTTTTGCAGCGAAATTGGTCCCATAGGAATGAATGGCGAAATGTTCAAAACTAGAGTGGGAAGTGACAAAAGCTGACAACCCCATGATCAGCCAAAACATTATGACCGCCCCATGTAAAAAAAAAATATTTTTGAAAAAAAAAAAAAAATTTTGAAAAAAGTAAAAAAATAATTTTTGAAAAAAAAAAAATCATTTTTGAAAAAAAATAAATATATTTTTGAAAAAAAAAAAATTATTTTTGAAAAAAAAAAATATTTTTGAAAAAAAAATTTCTTTTGAAAAAAAAATTATTTTTGAAAAAAAAATATATTTGAAAAAAAAAATATTTTTGAAAAAAAAAAAATATTTTTGAAAAAAAAAAATTATTTTTGAAAAAAAAATTACTTAAAAAAAATAATAATTTCGAAAAAAAAATTATTTTTGAAATAAAAAAATTCATTTTTGAAAAAAAAAAATTACCTTTGAAAAAAAAAATTACTTTTGAAAAAAAAAATCATTTTTGAAGAAAAAAAAATCATTTTTGATTAAAAAAAATTCATTTTTGAAAAAAAAAATTACTTTTGAAAAAAATGTTCAGCTCTTTCAGCGAATGATGGAACTTTTTTACTACTATTTATACTTTTTAAAATATTAAGCTTTTTAACACTTTTCACAGTTATTCAAGCCACTCCACCCCACCCAGTTACTCCGCCCACTCCAGTTGTAGAGGCAAGAACACTTTCACAATTTCCCCAGAAATTGTACCTTTTCTAGTTAAGTGTTCTTGCATAGCAAGACCACTTACTGTTATCTCACATATATATTATTCTTATTATTATAGCCAAATTTACCACCCTAACTCCTCCCACAGTTTTTACACTACATAGACAAGTAATATACCGAAACGTGCGGATTGTTCCCGAATGGTGTGCTATTACTTTGTGGAACGTTTTGCCGAATGGTTCACGAAATATCATCGTTTTTGCGGCGAAATTGGTCCCATAGGAATGAATGGGGAAACTAGAGTGGGAGATGACAAAAGCTGGAAAATCAGAACATGATTTCTAAACTGCCGCCACTCCCTCATTTTCAAGCCCACCTACACAAATCTTATATCAAAACGTTCAGCTATCCCTGCTGCCACTAAACATGTCCACGGCTAAGCCATAGTCCTGATAGTTTTCACAATATGACCATTTGTTTGCAACTCACGCCGTCCATTGACATTCATTGAAACTACACTCTAGCCCCCTCCAAATTTGAAGGGCAATTTCTAAACTGCGACTGTGCCTTCATTTTTAATATTTCAGAGACATACTATACATCAAAATCTAGGTCTGGGTCTTGTGATTCTCACAATATAAAGATCTTCGCTGTAGGATGTATAGTTTTTAAAATACGGCCATTTGTTTAGAGGTCATTTCAGGAAATTTTAGCCATTAATCAGAGTGTACTGTTAGTGTTTGTTTTGTTGCCATGGTTACCAAAGCTTCTGTTATACACAGGGGGGAAGGTGGCTGGAGCATCTCAGCTGATTACAGAGCCCGGGGGAGGGGACAGACACACCATGTACTGATTTATAATAGAGGAATAAGATGGGGCAGTTTTGATGGGGTAATTCTGATGGGGCAGTTTTGATGAAGCAGTATTTGGGAAGCATAAACAGGGCATGAGCGTTGCTAGGAAACAGTGGTTGTAAACACAAGATGCTGAGACACTCCAAATGCATGTGACTTCATCTGCTAGACTTGATAATGCTTGTAGACTCCTCCCACAGTTTTCACACTACAGAGACAAATAATATACCGAAACGAGCGGATTGTTCCCGATTGGTGTGTTATTACTTTGTGGAATGTTTTGCCGAATGGTCCACGAAATGACGTTTTTGCGGCGAAATTGGTCCCATAGGAATGAATGGCGAAATGTTCAAAACTAGAGTGGAAAGTGACAAAAGCTGACAACCCCATGATCAGCCAAAACATTATGACCACCCCATGATCAGCCAAAACATTATGACCGCCCCATGTAAAAAAAAAAATATTTTTGAAAAAAAAAAAAAAATTTTGAAAAAAGTAAAAAAATAATTTTTGAAAAAAAAAAATCATTTTTGAAAAAAAATAAATATATTTTTGAAAAAAAATATATTTTTGAAAAAAAAAAATTATTTTTGAAAAAAAAAAATATTTTTGAAAAAAAAATTTCTTTTTAAAAAAAAATTATTTTTGAAAAAAAAATATATTTGAAAAAAAAATATTTTTGAAAAAAAAAAATTATTTTTGAAAAAAAAATTACTTTAAAAAAAATAATAATTTCGAAAAAAAAATTATTTTTGAAATAAAAAAATTCATTTTTAAAAAAAAAATTACCTTTGAAAAAAAAAATTACTTTTGAAAAAAAAAATCATTTTTGAAGAAAAAAAAATCATTTTTTAATTAAAAAAAATTCATTTTTGAAAAAAAAAATTACTTTTGAAAAAAATGTTCAGCTCTTTCAGCGAATGATGGAACTTTTTTACTACTATTTATACTTTTTAAAATATTAAGCTTTTTAACACTTTTCACAGTTACTCAAGCCACTCCACCCCACCCAGTTACTCCGCCCACTCCAGTTGTAGAGGCAAGAACACTTTCACAATTTCCCCAGAAATTGTACCTTTTCTAGTTAAGTGTTCTTGCATAGCAAGACCACTTACTGTTATCTCACATATATATTATTCTTATTATTATAGCCAAATTTACCACCCTAACTCCTCCCACAGTTTTTACACTACATAGACAAGTAATATACCGAAACGTGCGGATTGTTCCCGAATGGTGTGCTATTACTTTGTGGAACGTTTTGCCGAATGGTTCACGAAATATCATCGTTTTTGCGGCGAAATTGGTCCCATAGGAATGAATGGGGAAACTAGAGTGGGAGATGACAAAAGCTGGAAAATCAGAACATGATTTCTAAACTGCCGCCACTCCCTCATTTTCAAGCCCACCTACACAAATCTTATATCAAAACGTTCAGCTATCCCTGCTGCCACTAAACATGTCCACGGCTAAGCCATAGTCCTGATAGTTTTCACAATATGACCATTTGTTTGCAACTCACGCCGTCCATTGACATTCATTGAAACTACACTCTAGCCCCCTCCAAATTTGAAGGGCAATTTCTAAACTGCGACTGTGCCTTCATTTTTAATATTTCAGAGAAATACTATACATCAAAATCTAGGTCTGGGTCTTGTGATTCTCACAATATAAAGATCTTCACTGTAGGATGTATAGTTTTTAAAATACGGCCATTTGTTTAGAGGTCATTTCAGGAAATTTTAGCCATTAATCAGAGTGTACTGTTAGTGTTTGTTTTGTTGCCATGGTTACCAAAGCTTCTGTTATACACAGGGGGGAAGGTGGCTGGAGCATCTCAGCTGATTACAGAGCCCGGGGGAGGGGACAGACACACCATGTACTGATTTATAATAGAAGAATATGATGGGGCAGTTTTGATGGGGTAATTCTGATGGGGCAGTTTTGATGAAGCAGTATTTGGGAAGCATAAACAGGGCATGAGCGTTGCTAGGAAACAGTGGTTGTAAACACAAGATGCTGAGACACTCCAAATGCATGTGACTTCATCTGCTAGACTTGATAATGCTTGTAGACTCCTCCCACAGTTTTCACACTACAGAGACAAATAATATACCGAAACGAGCGGATTGTTCCCGATTGGTGTGTTATTACTTTGTGGAATGTTTTGCCGAATTGTCCACGAAATGACGTTTTTGCGGCGAAATTGGTCCCATAGGAATGAATGGCGAAATGTTCAAAACTAGAGTGGGAAGTGACAAAAGCTGACAACCCCATGATCAGCCAAAACATTATGACCACCCCATGATCAGCCAAAACATTATGACCGCCCCATGTAAAAAAAAAAATATTTTTGAAAAAAAAAAAAATTTTTGAAAAAAGTAAAAAAATAATTTTTGGAAAAAAAAAAATCATTTTTGAAAAAAAAAAATATATATTTTTGAAAAAAGAAATATTTTTGAAAAAAAAAAATTATTTTTGAAAAAAAAATATATTTGAAAAAAAAAATATTTTTGAAAAAAAAAAATTATTTTTGAAAAAAAAATTACTTTAAAAAAAATAATAATTTCGAAAAAAAATTATTTTTGAAATAAAAAAATTCATTTTTGAAAAAAAAAATTACCTTTGAAAAAAAAAATTACTTTTGAAAAAAAAAATCATTTTTGAAGAAAAAAAAATCATTTTTGAAGAAAAAAAAATCATTTTTGAAAAAAAAAATTACTTTTGAAAAAAATGTTCAGCTCTTTCAGCGAATGATGGAACTTTTTTACTACTATTTATACTTTTTAAAATATTAAGCTTTTTAACACTTTTCACAGTTACTCAAGCCACTCCACCCCACCCAGTTACTCCGCCCACTCCAGTTGTAGAGGCAAGAACACTTTCACAATTTCCCCAGAAATTGTACCTTTTCTAGTTATTATTATTATTATTAAAAAAAAGGGGGGAGGGAAGGGGGAGGGGGAGTAAAAGGGGAGGGAAGGGGGAGGGGGGAGGGGGAAGAGAAGGGAAAATATCCATCTTACCTAAAGTTTTAAAAAACTGTAGATGTATATTTTGATTCAATGGTACACCAGTAAGATGTGCCCCTCAGCTCAGACTTCCCACAGGAGGCATGCAGAGAGGAATAATGAGAGATCACAATATATAAAGTGGTTGGAAATCTCTATGATGAAAAGAGAATGTTCAAGTATATCAAATGTCACTGAAGTGAGCATTAAAAGATCAGTGTTACAAAGGATACATATAATTGTAATCAGGAGTAGATTGATTAAAGTAATTAATCATCAAGTACCTATGCAGGTGAGTTGAATCAATCCGATTTCAGGGTCACATCCAAGGGATGGCTAAAAGCAAAGTACGCCTCTTAATGAAGGGTTCCAAGCAAGGGGAAAGCAAGCGCAACCGAATGAGATGGACTGACATAGGGCGTTGCTAATGTTTCCTTGAAGCTGGAAACCTGAGAAGTTGAAAAAATATATACATATGGATATATTTACTTCAATAGGATAGAGAGAATATATGTCAAGAAGCACAAATTACAAATTTGGGAAAGGGCTGCTTGTGAAGAAACTTACTTAATGTCCAAATGACATACGGCGAAGAGACCCAGGAGCCCCATGGGGCCGAAGCGTTGTCTGGCCGACGTTCAGGGAAAATGGCAGAGGGTGGCGGGGAAAACCCCGCTATATATCCCTCTCCAGCGTGGCGGCGTCTGACTCGCCATCACGCTGCGGACCGAATAAGAGGGCTGTGCATGCGCATACATCCAGGACAAAATAGCGGCGTCGGTGACGTGAGAACGTCCAACTGACCAGTGGCCATTTTAGAAAGTCCTGTGCCCAGAGATGGCACAGGAGACCATCCTCAGAGGTGAACAAGGGGGAAGAAATGAAATTAACCCCCCGGTTTCGGAGGCAAATGGATATGTATATAGAAATTAACAATTATAGACCTGGAAAGAAAGAGCCATGCGTTAGTCCTCATGTAGAGGGCACACAGCAGCGGGAATATTGATTAGAAACCATGCCGCTGTGTGCCCTGGGTGTCCGTACATGCCATGAAGTAATGAAGGGAGGGCTGAAAACGGCAAGGGGCACCAAAAATTGAGAGTGACTACAAATATGTATGTTATACAAATGATAAAAAAATGATAAATTATATTAATATATATATATATATATATATATATATATATATATATATATATATATATATATATATATATATATATATTTATTTTTTAATCTTTTTATTTTTTTAAAAACCTGGTAGGTTAAAGTTTAGGGTAGATGGAAAAAAATAAAAAAATAAAAAATAAGTAAATAAATAAATTATAAAAAAGGTTTGTAGCTTAGGACATCATTTAAACCAGGATATTTAAGGGCATTTAAGGTGAAAATCCACCTGCTTTCTCGTTGGAGCAAGATCCTATCATAGTCTCCACCTCTTTCGTTTGGGGGGACGTATTCCAAGGCAAAAAAAATGCATTTTTTTGTCATAAAATTGATGACATAGGCCTATCTGATGGCTAATGGGGGTTTCCATTTTTTTCTTGATGACTAGGGAGACATGGTCTCTAATTCGATGGAAAAAAGGACGTTTCGTTTTCCTCACATAAAAGGCATTGCACTCACATGTCATTAAATAGACCACGCCAATTGACTGGCATGTGGCCAAAAAATTAGGGTTGTATGCTTGTCCATTGGGAAGGACGATGTTGCGTGATGCATAAATATATCTGCAGAAATCGCACTTATGGCAAGGTCTAGTCCCCTTGGCCTTGGTAACATTTTTTGAGGGAGAGGCATAATGGCTATGAACAATGAACAATTTGGTCTCTTATTGAGCGGGAGCGTCTGTATGTGATTTCTGGATGATCTTTTAGGTGTTTAGATACATTGGGATCTCCCATCAGTAGATACCAATGTCTCTGTAAAAGATCTCGTACCTGCTGGTGTTGTCCGGAAAATCTTGTGATGAGTCTTAAATTCGAATTCGGTTTGGAGATGGTTTTACCATGAATAAGGTGGGTACGGTCCTGATTTTTGGCTCTTAAATAAACTTTTTTAAGGCATTTATTACTATAGCCACGTGATCTCAGGCGTTTTCTTAATGCTTTGGCCTCTACTTCAAATGGGCGTTTTCACTACAGTTTCTTCTTAACCTCAAGTACTGTCCATATGGGATGTTAGTTATCATGGATCGTGGATGTGAACTGGTGACATGCAAGAGAGAGTTTCCCGCTGAGGGCTTACGAAAAAGGGTGGTCCCTATAGTTCTATTAGGATTAACAAAAATTATTATATCCAAAAAAGTAAGGGTTGATTGATTTGCTTCCATTGTGAAAGTCAGGTTGTATGTGTTCAATTTGAGGTCCTCAAAGAAGCGGGAAAGATCCTCTCTGCTACCCGTCCAGATAAGGAACACATCGTCTATAAAACGTCTCCAAATTGGTATATGTTCAAACCAGGCCTGCATGTCGTCCCAGAATGACAAATTTTGCTCCCACTCCATACAGGTACAGGTTCGCATAGGAGGGGGCACATTTTGTCCCCATAGCGACCCCCTGTACCTGGAGGTAGTGGGAACCTGAAAATAGGAAAACATTGTTGGTCAAGATGAACCTCAAAAGGTTCAAACCATTATAGGCCAATGAGACATCAGTGTTTCGAGAAATGAAGCCCTCTACAACTGCCAAACCCAAAAGGATGGGGAATGGAGTTGTAGAGGGCCTCCACATCCAGAGTCACAAGCCAAGCTCCTTCAGGGATAGCTAGGCCATCCAATGTTCTGAGGAGATCACTAGTATCTTGAAGGTATGATGCCAGACCTTCAACGTGGGGTCTGAGGAAGTCATCCACCAGTTGACTGGTGTTTTCAGTTAAGCATTCGTTGCCGGATACTATTGGATGGCCAGGGGGATTTTGTAAGTCCTTGTGGATCTTGGGGAGGACATATAGTGTGGGAATGCGGGGACAGGGGACATTGAGAAAGTCCCACGTTTGTTTTGTAATTAGGCCTTGATGATAGACAGTCCCTATTAGTTGTCTGTAGCGAGTAGTCATGTTGGTAACATGAACAGCAGACACTTTTTTGTACCAGTCACGATTTTTCAAAAGATGTGAAACCATGGACTCATATTGCTCAGTTGACATCACGACAAGGTTTCCTCCCTTGTCTGAGGATTTTATAATTAGACTTGAGTCCAGTTGTAATGACTTTAGGGCTGCTTTTTGTTTAATTGTCAAATTTGACTGTTATAGGTTCCTCCATTTAGTTTTACGAATATCGTCCGTAGCTTGTTGGGTAAAAGCCCAAACATTCGGGTTGCCTTGTAGTGTGGGAAAGGTCTTGGATTTAGATTTATATTCCCTCGGGGAGGAGAGAGGTAGGGGGTGAGGGGCAGTGGACAAAGGACCCATGGATCCCTCCTGTTGGAGGGTGTGGGCCTCCATGAGTTCCATTTTGTCAATGTGCCCCTGATCCCATAGCTCCATGAGCTCCTCCATAGCTTTGATGTCATCCAAAGTCATGTTTTTCCATGAAGAGTCTTCACGGGGTGTCGGTTGGGTGGATTGTTTGGATTTGTCATATAGGATATGAAGCATAAGCTTACGGGAAGTTTAGATCTTTTATAAGTTCAAACTGATCAATTTTCTGTGTCGGACAGAAGGTTAAACCTAGTTCCAAGACAGAAACTTGATCAGCGGTTAATGGAAAAGGACATAAATTTATTACCTTGAACTTTTGGCTTGTTTCTGAAGTAACGACTCCACATTGGTCGTCTTTTTTAGATCGTGCACAGGTTGTGTAAAGATCGGAGCTGGACAAAAATCCGACTGGGTAATTGTGTCATTAGCATTACTTACTTGTGATGCCGATGCTTGCAGTAGTGAAGGGGTGGGGTTGGAAATAGTGTCTCGGTTACCCGGTGCGTGAGAGACCGTATTGATTTTGGCTGTGGTAGCTTTTGTGTTAATTGGTGCCCGATTCGTATTCTGGTGACGTTTGGTTGGCCCAATGGGCGTGTTTACATTTCCATGGGTATGTTTAGAGGATCCAAGATCCTTTTTACCTGTAGTGCCTTCTGGTGCCTGTGAGGACAAAGAGGAAGTACCTGCAGAAGAGGACCATGGGTCCCTGAAATCCCTGAATTCAACAGTGCCTTCAACAATTTCACCCCACCCAAGTACAACTCCCAGGGTTTGGCGAGAGCTAAAATGTCCCCCTGGAAGCCTGCTCTGTTTATTTTTTCTCCTCAGTGCCAGCACTCTAACAATTCTCTTCCTTGTACTCCTCTTATGCCTCCTGCAGCCTCTGCCCACTGGGATGGAAGCAGTAGGCAAACTATCCTGCTGAGTTTGAGACAGCAGGAAGTTCTCTTTTTCTTAGTGTTGTGCCTCAAGTGTGCAGTCCAACAGGAAAACCAGAAGGATTGAGTTGCTAATCCCCACCTTGTCCTGGCTCACCATTCTGGATGCCTCTTTGAATGAAAGATGTTGCATGCTTGCTGACTCAGGAGCCATTGACATGGCAGAAAGTATCCCAGCACCCCAAAAAACTGTCTTCTTTCCATACTAGCACAGAAACCCATTGATGGTCACTGCTGCTGGTGCAACTACTGACACATGTCAAGTTCCACCATATGGGTGTATTTCATATCAGGCAGTTGGCAGGCAGCTTGTATTGCTGCTGCATTTTTGCCAGACGAACACTTGCTAGGTATAATGCCCCGTACACACGGTCGGACTTTGTTCGGACATTCCGACAACAAAATCCTAGGATTTTTTCCGACGGATGTTGGCTCAAACTTGTTTTGCCTACACACGGTCGCACAAAGTTGTCGGAATTTCCGATCGACAACCACGCGGTCACGTACACCACATACGACGAGACTAGAAAAGGCCGGTTCAGAACCAAGCGCGGCACCCTTTGGGCTCCTTTTGCTAATCTCGTGTTAGTAAAAGTTTGGTGAGAGACGATTCACGCTTTTTCAGACTCGTGGCTTTCAGATCGTTTTCTGCCGTTCAGTTTGTGCTTGTGGGTTTGTATCTGCTCTTCAGTGCGTGCAAGCAAGTTCCGTGTGACTTTAAGTAGTCATTGTATTCTTGTTCGTTCGTTACTGGTTTTCAGGTCGCTGGCCTTGCTGTTCTTCCGTGCGTTCTGTTACTTCGTTCTGAGCAGCCGACCGTTTTCTAGCCATGTTTCGTATGCGTACTCCTCGTAGAGTTCGTGCTGTGCGGGGGCTTGGTGTTGGGGTCCTGACCTTGACACAAGTCCAGTCCATGAACAGCGTGAGGAGGAGTTCATGGACCAAGAATTGGTTGCTTCAGCGTGACCAGTTCTGTCATATGCCTTTGCTCCGTGAGATCCGTGAGAATAATCCTGATGATTTCAGGAACTTTCTCAGGATGACGGACCCCGTGTTTCACTGTGTTTGTTGGCTTCGCTGACCCCCTATATTAGCAGGCAGGATACCTGCATGAGGCAAGCCATCACTCCGGAGCAGAGGTTGGTCGCTACCTTGCGGTATTTGGCCACAGGGAGAAGCCTGCAGGACCTCAAGTTCTCGACAGGCATCTCCCCCCAGGCTCTGGGGATCATTATCCCAGAGACCTGTTCTGCCATCATACAGGTCCTGCAGAAGGAGTATATGAAGGTAAGATTTTTTTCCTTTTATATCACATTTTATTGTATTGAATGTTTGCTAATATATTGTATTTCTTTCCTCATTCCCTAATTACCATGATTGTAATATGCTGTGAATGTCCCCTTTGTCCTCATGCATGCTGGATTTTTATGTAATTATTATTTTAGGTCCTTCATACATATTTGCCCTTCAATAACCTCTCCAGCATGGTGTCTCCTGCCCTATATTCACCTCATGTAGTCACTTAACAATGTATTTTATCAGCTCTATAGTAGTGCTTTACCCCAAACACCCCCTTAAATGTTTGGAAATGTTATTTTTTATTTAAATTCAGGCAGAGTGGCAGAGGCTTTTTTTTGTGGTGTCCCCAAATTTTTTGTAACCCTCCCTCCCCCCAACTGCTAAGTCAGCTGATCCCAATTCTCTATCCTCAATCATCTATCTGCTGATTTTGCCAAACCCATACACACTATACCCATCTCTTTAGTGCTCAGATTTATGGATGAGTTCCTAAAAGCATGTAGTGCAAGGGCCTGCCTGTATACTTTCCAATGGTACTGTTTAAAGTTTTTGTATCCTAATATTATCTTGATAGGTAATAGCAGAATGTTCAAATGTGCTCAAATGTGTACAGTGTGTATTTATATCTTTGTATTATGACACTTCTTACCTGCCCAGTGGGCTGCCAATAGTGTAACTAAGGAGGGGCTGTTCCAAGTAATACCCTGTATTTAGGCATTCATCTCTAAATGAAGTGAAGAGGGTTACCTGTCCAAGAGTTCCACCCCTATAATGTTAGAAATGACCCATGAGGGGGGAGGGGGAATATGTGTACCTTATACTTTGTTGTTGGTAAATTCCCCTTAATAAATGCTATCTGGAGGTTGCCCCATAATGTTTGTGTATAATCTGCTTGCCATGTTTCTGTGAAAAAATAGTAATGTTTATTGTTTTTTCCTCAACAGTTTCCTTCAACGCCACAGGAATGTCAGACTGTGGCCTCCCACTTTGCCCAGCGGTGGGACTTTCCTAACTGCGGAGGGGCAATTGATGGGAAACACGTCCACATCGTCCCACCACCCAACTCGGGGTCGTACTATTATAATTACAAGGGGGTTAATAGTATAGTGATGTTGGCGGTGGTGTCGGCTAATTACGAGTTCCTGTATGTGGACGTGGGGAAGAATGGCCGGATGTCCGATGATGGAGTGATCGCCCAGACGGAGTTCTACAGGCGTCTCCAGAATGGCAGCTTGGACTTGCCACCTCCAGAGGACAATGTTGAAGGTCTCCCATTTGTGTTCGTTGCTGATGAAGCATTTAGGCTGGGGGACCACCTGATGCGGCTATTCCCGATGAGGACCCTCACCCCGGAACAGAGGGTTTTTAATTACCGGCTGGCCAGAGCCCGAAGAGTGGTGGAGAACACATTTGGAATCCTGGCCAGCCGGTTCCGATTATTTCTGACACCCATCCATATGGCGGAGTATAAACTGAACCATATAATACTTGCCTGCTGTGTTCTCCATAATTTTTTACGAAAACATTCAGCCAACTATGCTGGCTCAGTTGGGCCTGAGGCCGGAATCCCAAATCCATCAACACTGACGGCGCTTGAAAGTGGCCGTCCTGGCTTGCCCTCCCTGAATGCCCGTGATGTCCGGTTACGATACCTGGAGTTCTTTGCGGGTAGGGGGGCTATCAATATGCCAGACAATCTGTGACACCTTTTTCAAATAAAAAACAACCAAAAGAAATTCTTTGTGGACATTTACTGCTTGTGTTTGTTTTAGCTGACCCTGACAGAAATGTGTTGAGTGCAGAAAATGTCGTGATTGGGTAACCTTATAAAAAACAGTGTTGGCTGGTACTTCCTAAATGCAAAAACACATTTCACTACAAGTGCACTTGCAACTGCACTGAACCTGCACTTGTAGAGCAAAGTGTATTTGCCCTTAGGAAATAACCCCCATTTTTGCATAAAACAGCAATTACATCACCCCAAAAGTGTTGTAGTGTTGAGACAATAATCCACACATTCTTGAGTAAGGCACTTTTTTATACCTGCACAATCACATGTGCATTTACAAAAGGTTTTTAAAACAAACCAACATGTTTGTTGTATAACAATGTTTGCAGAAGCATTATCAAAAATCGAAAAAAGAAAGCCAAAAAACTTGAACTTACAAAGTTCACATATGGTAAAACCTGAAGGCTATATCAGACATCAGTATTTAGGAACTGGGTTTGATATAGCGTTCAGATGGGGGGAAATCACCCCTGGAAAAGCCAAATTTGGAAGATGCAACCAATTTACGAATGTCAACATGTGCTATCTGCCATCAGGGGGGATCAAGGGACGTGTTTTGGGGGAGCAAGCCCTTCCTCAACGCGACTTTATAATTGAGGAAGGGATTGCACCCCCAAAACGCGTCCATTGATCTCCCATGATGGCAGATGTTGGCACACTGTGTGCATCCTCCAAATTTGGCTTTTCTAAACATTGAAAAAATTTTTGGAAGATTGGACCACAATAAAACAGGTGATTTGTGGGGTTTAAATTTGCCCCAAAACATCAATGATGTTATTATTATTTTTAATAACATCACTGATTTGTTGCTGGATGTTTTGCAATTGGAGATTACACCCCATGATCGCCCCGATCAATATCTGGGCACTTTCAGATGTGAAACGTTCTCTCTCCCTCACATCACGATCACCTAAAAAGAGATAAAGAACAAAAAAAAAGGTCTCAAAAATCTGCCACTATCCATCTCTTTTACCTGAGCCTGTGGTTGCAGACACTCACCTGTTGTGGTGCCAATCTCCACCACATCTTCTTCTTCCTCCTGCTCAGCTTCTTGGGTTTGCGGTATTTCCCCTTCTTCCAGAGGTGGGGAGTCTCTGGTCTCCTCGGATGAGGGGTGTCCTCCGAGTCTTTTCTCCCCTATGTAAAACAAAAATGGTATAATTAGCACACAGATCTTTGATGGCAGAACTATAAATAGGAAACATTGCTTGGAAGTGGGGTACAATTATCTATTTTAGCAGAGTTCCAAGATGTATATTTTTTATTGCCCTTTGTCAAGCTGCAATACTTTACCTGTTTGGTACAAGCTTCACAGATGTAGCCCCCCCTATAGTATACACTGGAGCATCAGTGTGCCCCCCCTAATAAAAATGGTGTTCTTGTGTCCCACACTAGTGCTCCAGTGTCCAGATGTGAAAACAGCTGCTCAGTGTCCTCTCCTTACACACAATCTAGTTTGCATTTCATTCTAGTAACAAACCCATCTACACAAACAAATATTTGGCATCCAAGTAGGCCCCAAAAAATGTGTGAAAATGCATATGGCCTAAACAATGGTGTTCTAGAGGCCGAAAGAAAAATGTTTGATACAAACGAATAATGGGCCCATGAACATTAAAGTTGCCCTTTTAAACGTTACAATTAATAAAAGCATATGGAGCAGAACGAACGGAATAAAGACAGAAAGAATAGGAACACAGCACAACTACTTACTTTTTTGCAGCACTCTCCGGATCTTTCGGTACTGCTCGGGCTCTCTCAACTTCAGGTCCGACCACCACTTCCTGAGCTGATCTTTAGATCTTCGTACCCCGAAATTCCTCTCAAGACTCCTGACCACTTTCGCCATGATCTTGGCCTTTCGGATGTTGGGGTGGGGGTAAGGCCCATATTTTCCGTCATAGTCGGACTTCCTCATGATGTCGACCATCTCCAACATCTCCCCTAACGACATATTTGTGGCCTTAAAACGTCTCCTTCTGGATCGGGACGTGCCTGGATCCGGCCTTTCCTCCTCCTCCTCCTCCTCGTTGCTAGAATTAGCATGCACCTGCTGTAACTCCGCCATCATGCTCTTCACCCACTGCGCCAAACGAAAAGGGGCGGGGAATAGACTAGAAAGAACGTCAGGGGCGGTCGGAGTACAATCTGTGAGCGGAGGAAGGAGCATTGGACGCGCCGATCGTAAGAACGAAGGTAAGAGACAAACTTGTGCCTATACTGCTTCTAGATTGAGGCCTATATTGTAACAAGATTAGGAGAGTTTTGTCTGACATTAGGCTTTGTCTTGTGTTGTGTCTTGCAGTGAACATGGATATCTTAATGAAAGACAATGACTTCATGTCAGTATTCATAGATATGCTAAGTGAGCTGCCCTGTCTGTGGGAGATTACCCACCCCCATTTCAAGAACCAAGGAAAGAGGAAGGCAGCACTGGAGCAATTGTGTGAAATTGTGAAGCAGGTGATCCCCACGGCAGACATCACCTATTTAAAGATTTTCATTGGTGGCCTGAGGAGCACATATCTGAGGGAGCGCAAGAAAGTCCTGGATTCACAGAGACCCGGAGCAGCAGATGACATCTATGTCCCCAGGATGTTGTACTACGACAGGCTGCACTTTCTGGCAGGCCAGACTGAACCCAGGCCATCCCTCTCCAGTCTTCCTTCCACGCTTCCTTCCCCCCCGGCTGAGGCTTCTGACGCCCAACCTGGTCCTTCCAGGCAATATGTGGAGGAGCCCAGATTGAGCCAGGTATAGCATTCCTCTAAATATTTCTGCTTGTCCAATCAATGATGTTAACTAGATGTTAGTTGGGAGTACTAATTTATGATTGTGATTGATGATGCAAAAACTAAAGCCATGTCCCTTTTTCATACACAGGGAAGTCTCAGCCAGGAGGTGGCCGGGCCGAGCCGGCTGGCTGATATCAGGGTCCCTCCACCCCCCCTGAAAATAGAAAGTGGCAGTAGGAGGAGTACCCTAGAGGAGGCTGCTATAGCATTCTTTTGGAGGACTACAGAGGTCCTGGGAGCACCCCACACCATGAGGAGAACATTGCTGCCTTCATAGCCTATAAAATGCAGAGGATGGAGGAGGGCCAAAAAGTCATGTGTGAGGCCCTCATATCGGAGGCTCTGGAGAAAGGTATGAGGGGCCAAATTACACCTCACACACATCTTTGGGATGGTCCTCCTCCTGCAGGTCCTCCTCCTCCTCCTCCCTCTCCTCCAGGTCCCCCCAGTCCTCCTCCAGGTCCTACTCCTCCTCCTGCCACATCTCCAACTGCACAGCCACAGCCGGGAAGGAAGCGTGGAAGGAAGACCAGACAGTGATTGCCCTGGATCCAGTCTGGTCGGCCAAAAGATGCAGCCTCTTGTGGTACCACAGCCTGGGGACACAGATGTCATCTGCTGCTTTCCAGATCTCTGCGAATCCCGGACCAGACTGCCCTCCCTTAGATATGGACTCCTCAGGCCACCAATTTTGATGTTGAAGAATTGATGTCTGCCGTGGGGGTCCCAGGCTTCGCTAATTTCTCATGTTGATGCAGTGTTGCCTTCCTCTTTGTTTGGTTCTGATCCCTTAATAAAGGATTTTTGTTTTGAATTATACTCTCCTATGTGTTTTACTGCAAAAAGGACAGTTTGTTTGTGAGGATTCAGGTACATTGCAAATATACAATGTGAAATGAACAAGGGACACCAACAACAAACAATTTCCTGCAGATTAAATAATAAAAGATATCAATGGTGTTGGGGTAACTTGACACACAAAACACACCCAAAAATAGTCTGGAGTAAAAATAAAAATAACATTGAACAAAGATCAGCCTTGGAAAAAATCCAAACATTAAAGAAAAAAAAAGGCTTAACCACTTAACAACCGGCCCATAGCCAAATGACGGCTACAGGGCGGTTGTTTAACTCTGGGAGGGCGTCCAGGGACGTCCTCCCAGAATTCTGCTCTCGCGTGCCCCCTAGGGCACGCACTCGAGAGCATCCGTGACCGCCGGGTCCAGAGGACCCGGCGCATCACAGATCCCGGTAAATGGCCGCTGATCGCAGCCGTTTACCATGTGATCGCTCTGTCAAATGACGGAGCGATCACATGTCAACAAACCGGCGTCATCTGATGACGCCGGTTCCTCTCCTCCCCCTCTCCTCCCCGCCTGTGTACCGATCGGTACACAGTGAGCGGAGAGGCGGATGGATGGATGGCTGCAGCGTTGTGGGCTGCATCTGTAGTGCCCACAGCGCTGCACAGAGACATCCAGCCATTCATCCATCCATGCTCAGCCATCCCTAATACTCTGCATGCTCTGCAATTCCCTCTGCAATGCCCCACAATACTCTGCCATACCCCGCAATACCCCTGCAATACTCTGCCATACCCTGGAATACCCCTGCAATACTCTGCCATACCCTGAAATACCCCTGCAATACTCTGCCATACCCTGGAATACCCCTGCAATACTCTGCCATACCCTGGAATACCCCTGCAATACTCTGCCATACCCTGGAATACCCCGCAATACTCTGCCATACCCTGGAATACCCCACAATACTCTGCCATACCCTGGAATACCCCGCAATACTCTGCCATACCCTGGAATACCCCGCAATACTCTGCCATACCCTGGAATACCCCGCAATACTCTTCCATACCCTGGAATACCCCGCAATACTCTGCCATACCCTGGAATACCCCGCAATACTCTTCCATACCCTGGAATACCCCGCAATACTCTGCCATACCCTGGAATACCCCGCAATACTCTGCCATACCCTGGAATACCCCGCAATACTCTGCCATACCCCGCAATACTCTGCCATACCCCAAAATACCCTGCAATACTCTGCCATACCCCGCAATACTCTGCCATACCCCGCAATACCCTGAAATACCCCGCAATACTCTGCCATACCCCGCAATACTCTGCCATACCCCTGCAATACTCTGCCATACCCTGAAATACCCCTGCAATACTCTGCCATACCCTGGAATACCCCTGCAATACTCTGCCATACCCTGGAATACCCCGCAATACTCTGCCATACCCTGGAATACCCCGCAATACTCTGCCATACCCTGGAATACCCCGCAATACTCTGCCATACCCTGGAATACCCCGCAATACTCTGCCATACCCTGGAATACCCCGCAATACTCTTCCATACCCTGGAATACCCCGCAATACTCTGCCATACCCTGGAATACCCCGCAATACTCTGCCATACCCTGGAATACCCCGCAATACTCTTCCATACCCTGGAATACCCCGCAATACTCTGCCATACCCTGGAATACCCCGCAATACTCTGCCATACCCTGGAATACCCCGCAATACTCTGCCATACCCCAAAATACCCTGCAATACTCTGCCATACCCCGCAATACTCTGCCATACCCCGCAATACCCTGAAATACCCCGCAATACTCTGCCATACCCCGCAATACTCTGCCATACCCCGCAATACTCTGCCATACCCCGCAATACCCTGGAATACCCCGCAATACTCTGCCATACCCTGGAATACCCCGCAATACTCTGCAATACCCTGAAATATCCCGCAATACCCAGCCATACTCTGCAATACTCTGCCATACCCAGCCATGCTCTGCAATACCCCGCAAAAATCTGCAATACTCTGCCATAACCCGCAATACTCTGCCATACCCAGCCATACTCTGCAATACCCCGCAATACCCAGCCATACTCTGCAATACTCGGTGATACCCAGCCATACTCTGCAATACTCGGTGATACCCAGCCATACTCTGCCATACCCAGTCATACTCGGCGATACTCTGCAATACCCAGCCATGCTCAGCCATACCCAGCCTCTGTATGTGACCAGGCTGTGGAAGTCTCACACATGTGGTATCTCTGTACTCAGGAGGAGGAGAATCTATTTTGGGGTGTCATTTTTGGTATGTACATGCTATGTGTTAGAAATATTGTATAAATGGACAAGTTTGTGTTAAAAAAAAAAAAGCGTTTTAACCACTTCCCGCCTTCCGTCATACGACGTCCTTGACTTTGTGCGGGGATATCTGAATGATGGGTGCAGCTACAGGCATCATTCAGATATCATATTTTTCAGCCGGCGATTCCCTATACCATGAGAACGATCATTACGTTCTTACGGGAGGCGAGAGGGGACGCCCCCCTCCCGCCGCCCTCCGGTGCTTCTACCGACTCACCGCTACGATCGAAGCCAGGATCTTTTTTTTTTTTTTTTTTTAATTTCAGGAACAGCCTAGAGGTGAGATGTGGGGTCTTATTGACCCCATATCTCACTGTAAAGAGGACCTGTCATGCCATATTCCTATTACAAGGGATGTTTACATTCCTTGTAATAGGAATAAAAGTGATCAAAAACATTTTTTTTTTGGAAAAAAGTGTCAAACTAAAATAATTAAAGTAAAATGAACAATAAAAAAAAAAAAAAATTTTTTAAAGCGCCCATGTCCGTGTGCTCGCATGCAGAAGCGAACGCATACGTAAGTCCCGCCCACATATGAAAACGGTGTTCAAACCACACATGTGAGGTATCGCTGCGATCGGTAGAGCGAGAGCAATAATTTTGGCCCTAGACCTCCTCTGTAACTCAAAATTTGTTACCAGTAAAAAATTTTAAAGCGTCGCCTATGGGGATTTTTAAGTGGTGAAGTTTGGCACCATTCTACAAGCGTGTGCAATTTTGAAAGGTGACATGTTAGGTATCTATTAACTTGGCGTAACTTCATCTTTCATATTATGCAAAAGCATTGGGCTATCCTTACTGTTTTGTTTTTTTTTAAAGCAAAAAACTGTTTTTTTTCCAAAAAAAACGCGTTCGAAAAATTGCTGCGCAAATATCGTGCGAGATAAAAAGTTGCAATGACCGCTATTGTATTCTCTAGGGTCTTTGCTAAAAAAACATATATAATGTTTTGGGGTTCTATGTAATTTTCTAGCAAATAAATGATGATTTTTACATGTAGGAGAGAAATGTCAGAATTGGCCTGGGTGCTCCAGAACGCCTGAAGGTGCTCCCCTGCATGTTGGGCCTCTGTATGTGGCCACGCTGTGTAAAAGTCTCACACATGTGGTATCGCCGTACTCGGGAGTAATAGCAGAATGTGTTTTGGGGTGTAATTTGTGGTATGCATATGCGGTGTGTGAGAAATAACCTGCTAATATGACAATTTTGTAAAAAAAAAAAAACGAAAAAAAAAAAAAACTTGATTTTGCAAAGAATTGTGGGAAAAAATGACAACTTCAAAAAACTCATCATGCATCTTTCTAAATACCTTGGAATGTCTTCTTTCCAAGAAGGGGTCATTTGGGGGGTATTTGTACTTTTCTGGCATGTTAGGGTCTCAAGAAATGAGATAGGCCGTCAGTACTTCAGGTGTGATCAATTTTCAGATATTCGCACCATAGCTTGAGGACGCTATAACTTTTACAAAGACCAAATAATATACACTAATTTGGGTTATTTTTACCAAAGATATGTAGCGGTATAAATTTTGGCCAAAATATATGAAGAAAAATTACTAATTTTCAAAATTTTATAACAGAAACGAAGAAAAATTAATTTTTTTACAGATTTTTCGGTCTTTTTTCTTTTATAGCGCAAAAAATAAAGAACCCAGTGGTGATTAAATACCACCAAAAGAAAGCTCTATTTGTGTGAAAAAAAGGACAAAAAATTCATATAGATACAGTGTTGCATGACTGAGTAATTGTCATTCAAAATGTGAGAGCACCAAAAGCTGAAAATTGGTCTGGTTATTAAGGGGGTTTAAGTGCCCAGTGGTCAAGTGGTTAAAATCCAAAAAAAAAAAAAAATTAAAAAATATAAAACTGTCAAATGTGACAACTAATAACAATATATTCAGGGAATCCCACTAAAAAAAACACAAATAAAGCTTTGTGAGAAGTGTGTGTGAATATGAGCAGCAAAACTACTTAATTCTTGTCACATTATAAAGAAGAAGAGAGTGCGCTGTATTAAACCATTTTTAACATTGCAGCGTGACGAAAGTGCTGTATCCATTGCGAATGCTAAGTTTACCAGAACGAGCTGTCCCGTCTCGGAATTTCTTCTGAGCATGCGTGGCACTTTATGCGTCGGAACAGGCCACACACGGTCGGAATTGACGTGATCGGATTTTGTTGTCGGAAAATTTTATCTCCTGCTCTCCAACTTTGTGTGTCGGAAAATCCGATGGAAAATGTCCGATGGCGCCCACACACGGTCGGAATTTCCGTCAACACGCTCCGATCGGACATTGTCCATCGGAAAATCCGACCGTGTGTACGTGGCATAACTGTCTAAAGTTGCTGTGCACACTCTTCTAGCCTGCTGCAGGACATCCTGAAAGCTAGAGTACCCAACCAGGAACAGCTGCCATACCACTCAGGACATGTGGCAGGCAAAATATGTGTGAACTTTCCCTGCCATTGTCACACACAAACTTGCCTAATATAAGATGGCAGTGGGTCAATTACCTCTCAGCCTACCACTTACAGTGCCCTGAAAAAGTATTCACACCCCTTGAAATTTTCCACATTTTGTCATGTTACAACCAAAAACGTAAATGTATTTTATTGGGATTTTATGTGATAGACCAACACAAAGTGGCACATAATTGTAAAGTGGAAGGAAAATGATAAATGGTTTTCAATTTTTTTACAAATAATATCTGAAAAGTGTGGAGTGCATTTGTGTTCAGCCCCCCTTTACTCTGATACCCCTAACTAAAATCTAGTGAAACCAATTGCCTTCATAAGCCACCTAATTAATAGAGTCCACCTGTGTGCAATTTAATCTCAGTATAAATAAAGCTGTTCTGTGATGCCCTCAGAGGTTTGTTAGAGAACCTTAGTGAACAAACAGCATCATGAAGGCCAAGGAACACACCAGATAGGTCGGGGATAAAGTTGTGGAGAAGTTTAAAGCAGCTGACAAAATCTCTGACCCAACATGGATCCTGTCCACCAGACATATCATCTACAAAACAGTGTGGCAGAGATTTGCCTGGGCCTCTTGGAAGAACTGTTGACTCTGAGGATTTGCCGAATGAGGCCGTTCAGGAGGAAGGGGTAAAGGTGACCGTGATGTCACCATCACCAAGGTGAGGGACATGGGATGACTCCACCAACTCCAGCAACATTAAAACCAACAAAATCAACAAGCTGGCAATGGTTGGGGCTTGGGGAACATTTGCACCTCACCCAAAAAATAAAACTTAAAATACTAAACCCCAACCCTAAAACATAAAATGTGAACGCTATATTTGTGTGTGTATTTTAAACTAGTTCACTCTATCTACTCTAACACACAAATGAAAGGCTGCTGGCCTGCTTTTTAAAGTTATGGGGCTGACACCCCAACCTGCCTTAGTTCAAAGGGTCGGAAGTTCTTTATTGGCAGTTGGACATTATGGTGGTGAACATCCACCTTAGTTCACCGAGTCCGTGAATCACAAATAGATTGAGTTTACTGTGAACCCATGCTCAACCCAAAACTGAAGCTCTTTCCTACAAAAACAGAGCCATCTGCCTGAAGGCATCCCTACAAAATATGAAAACCTACTAGGTGACCCAATCCTCAAGCTTGACCTACACAAATATTGAAACTGTTATCATAGTAGCAGATGTCCAACTGGAAGATTTTGCCTTATTTACTCACAGTTTCATAATTTTTCCATCACCTTTGACAATGGTCACCAGGACAAATATAAGGGTAAATCTTCCCAGCAGGGAAACAGACAGCAAGATAAACCTGAATAGGGTCTAATCTTTCCCCACTTAATCATAAACTAAAAAAAACATGTTTTTTTAGGAGAGGACCATGATTTGATTTTTTCTGACTGCATTATCTGATTTCTCTATCATAAGACTATGAATCTATTCAATATTACTGTTTTTGCATAAAAAACTGAAAACTCAATGTGATTGGAAACTATTTTTTTATGTCTGTATGCTTGGCTACAGTGCTGGACATTTGCTCATTTACTTGTCTGGTAAAACATTTATCTGGCCAAGGAATTGATACAATAGTAACACTTGGTGCTGACATCACATCAACTTTCCTTACTTGATCTACATAGATTATTTTTTATCCATCTTGATGAACTATTGGAAAATAAAACGGAAAATTGTATCAAATACTTTCCGTAATTTTCCTTTCCTGACGCCAAGCCATGGCAGCATACTAGTGATAGAGCTCCACCTCTTGACCACTCCCTCAGGACCAGTGAATAGCATAAATGAAGGCATGGTTGGCTGTCACCCCATTCTTTGTAACAAGCCACATACCAGAACGCACATGGGTGGGCTCATATGCTGCCATAGTTTGGCGCCAGGAAAGGAAAATTACGTTAAGTATTTGATACAATTTTCCGTTTTCCTGACGCCAACATGGCAGCATACTAGTGATAAATAACTAGCTGATAGGGTGGGATCTATTCGTCAAACCAATCTTCTAATTAGGATGAGACAGAGGACTGAATAGTCCTTTGTACAAAGTCCCCTGCTAACAAGGCCCCCGGGTCTATTCCATCAAGTTTGAGTAGGAATGTTGGAGCGACCATGATACCCCTGTACAGATGGGCACCATAGATTCTCTTGAATGTGTTGCCTATGAGGCTTTAACTGCTCTGGTAGAGTGCTCCGCCACCGCTCCCTGAGGTTCCCGACCTCTAGTCCTATATACACAACCAAGCCTGCTAGGATCCAAGCAGTAACCTCTTTCCCTTGATGATTCCCAACTGGAATGACAAAAGGTTTATTTAGATGACCTGAAAGGGACAATTGTGGAGAGATACTCCTTTAAAAGTTCTGAAAATGAACAGTACATGTGACTTTCCTGTGTGATGTTCTGGAAAGTTAGGCAATGTCCAGCTGTCCGTTAAATAGCACTCTGTTCCTACGTTTGATGCAGGATGATCTACAAGATCCAACTCTACTCTTTCTGGAAAGAAAGGAGTGTATATATATATATATATATATATATATATATATATATAATGTTTACTTTGAAGCTCCAAGAGCTTGAATCTATGATAACCTTCTGCTTAAAGTTCTTGCAATTGATACTGCCTTGTAAGTGATGACCTGAACCGAACAATGCTCTGTTGGAACAACCAGTTAAACTGATATGAGATCCAGCAACTGCAATAGATCTTTTTTCCTTGGTGACCGACTCCTCACGACTGCCCTCAAAAGTTGTGCAAACTGAAGGATTCTTGGCCCATTCAAATGTGTTATTGCCAATATAGCCCACACTCGTGAGCTATGTGAGGATAGGCTAAGGCCTGGAGGAAGTATAGAACAGCTGACACTGGGAGGGCAGTAGGATCAATGTCTCGCCCTACCAAGAAAAAGCAAACTTGTTCCAGAATTAGACCTAGATGTTGTAAGTAGAATGTCTTCTTGCACACAACAAAGTAGAGATCACTCTAGAGTGAAACTGGAGCAACCAGCACTTTAGTGCCCCTGCTTGCAGCCCCAATCTGCGTATGTTATAGAGGGGAAAAGTCTTCTGTATCCTGAAATGAATGGCCAGGGAAAACTGAGGGCCTCCTGGTCAATATGGAGGACTGGCTATGACAACTATGTTCTCCCTTGACAGCCTCAAGGGGAATCTCTTTTACGGGAAATGTTGGGGAAAAATATATAGGTTAGATTGCAGTCCCAGAGAGAGACCAGAGCATCTGCTTCTTGCGCCTTGGAGTACGGAAACAAAATCGGATCAAAGTTTGTGATTACTGTGGGAAACGAGGAGGTCTGTCTGTGGACCAGCTCAGAGAAGACCTGGGTCTTAGACCCACTCGTTGTGCTCTGGGAAGCTTGTACTTGTTCAAAAGAAAAATCCGCTGGGAGGTAAACTGCTTCTGGAATTTTGCTGGTGATCTTCGCTCAATAGCATATTGCTGCGAGTTTCACCCTGGAGCTAAATATAGGCAACTACTGCCCTGTTGCCAAACTGCAAGAAGATTGGTCCTCCTTGACTCTGTGTAGTAAGGACAAAGTGCAAAAAGGGCTGTTTGAACCCCCAGCGCATTCAAGATTACCCTCCTTGGCTGGGAATCTCTGCTCGCCTTGACCGAAAGTCCCTTGCAGTGCATCTTCCTGGCTGACTTACAGACATGATTCGTAGCAATTCTCCAGTCTAAAGGTCCTAACGGACCGAGACTTCCTCAAGGTCTTTCCATCACCACGGACTGCTACTCATACTGAGTAACACTTATTAACTGTGTTCTATCCCGTTTCCTCCCTTGCACTAAGAATTCTAGTTGAAATTTGTGCAGGTAACAATGCACCCCAGGAATCATCTAGATGCATGATGACGTTGTGCCCAGATGACTGAGGCACCGAGAAGCCATCAAACAAGTGGAAGTATTCATCCTCAGAATTCTGTTCCTGACTGTCACCACTTCCTCTGATGGAAATAAAACAGAGGAAATAGCAGAGCTCCCCCGGGTACACCAACCATTGGGATGGAGAAAGGTTGGCTTTGCTTTCCCTCTAAAGTGTGAGGATAGGATAGGCATCCTGACGATCCAGCAACAGCCTCCAGCCATGTGGTTATACTGTTTAATGGACTCCGTCTTAAAGAGCTCAAAGAGGGCCCAAAGGGGTTCGACCTCTTCGGATCTACAACTGGACACTAACCAACCTCCCCTGCGAACTCCAAACAGGATTGGGTAGAAAACCTGCAATCCCTCTTGAGTCTGAGGTGTCTGTAAGCATTGTAGCAGCCCACCCGCTGTTGTGGTGGACTTGGCAGCTCCATGGGGGAGAAATGGTCTGGAGGAGGAGCAGTGAGGAATCTCCTGAAGTAACCATGTGTGTCCGATACCTTCATCTAAGGCTCTGTACAGCATGCTGTCCAGAAACCCGTGAAGCGTGCCTTCTAGGTCTTACTTTAAGAGTCTGGGTATGCACTTGTGTGACTGGCTCACTGATTTTCCCAGAAGTCTGCACTAAAATACAGTTCAGATTTTTTGGCATCCACTGTTACAAAAATATCATCTTTTGCAAGATACTCCCAATAAGAAATCATGTCTAAAGGGATGCAGACCCTGCCACTCTCCTCAGAGTCCTGCAGGTGCAGCAGCTGGTTGATAATTATTAAACCATTCCCATTAGACTCACCCCCAACTGGTGGTCCCCCTACCTTAAGTATTGAGGGTCTTACATAAGTGGTGGCTGACTCATGGTAGTAGAGAAAAAGGGACGGCCAGCGGAAAAAGAGAGATAGCTGAAAAGAGAAACAGAAGGATGGAGATTGCCAGTAATCTTCTAATATGAAAGTCTGTAAACTACAACAAAGCAAACAGCTGAAACAAACCAAAAGAAAAAAATGTACCCTTTTTTTTTTTTTTAAGTACAGAAAACTTTCCTACCAGCAGATGGCGACACAGAAGGTTGCTGAGACTGGATCCAGGAACATCACAGTCTGAAGACACAACTTTACAGTCTGAAGACACAGTCAGGAGGCTGTATATTGCCCATCCCACAGCAGCCCACTGACACTGTTAGGTGATCCTGGGACAGGCAGAACCCACCCCCAGATTCCTCCTGTTGTTTGTGGGCAAAACTAATCGCTTTGCCCAGAACCAAAATAGCGCCCAGAGCTATTGTCGGCCAGTGCTCATGTGCGGACTGGGTGCAGCCCTATGACATCATCGGGAGCGCCCTAGGCCAGTAAATACGGTGCTGGGTGGCTGCCCCACACCTATAGGGAGACCCTGACACCTACTGCGCGGTGCGGCCCGTTCCTCCGGAAAACCTGCCTAAAGCCAAATAAGAAGGGAGAAGAGCAGGAACTGAATAAAACAGGTAAAGTCATAGCCTAATGGACAAGAAAGCCCATAGGAAAGGAAATGACAGGCTGGCCCCCCAAACCCCTGGAACCAAGTCATGCTGAATGGCAGATTTTGTTCCTAAAGAGGAAACACTGCAGGGACCCATCAAGGCCACACAGACAAGGGTCTCTCAGGCTTATTAGCACAATGTTAGCAGCCCAAGCACTAAGACTACGCACTGGGAGGGGCTTGAACCCAGCCGTTTACTGCTCAGCAGCAGGGTGGGAGACATAAACTTCCTTACTTCATCACTGGTGCGTTGAGGTATGAGGAAAAAAAGAAAGAATGGGGTGGCGGCTAACCATGCCTTCATTTATGCTATTCACTGGTCCTGAGGGAATGGTCAAAGGGCGTAGCTCTATCACTAGTATGCTGCCATGTTGGCATCAGGAAATTGTTATTACTGTAGATAACTGTCGTTTTCCTTTGATAGTGACACTTATCTAATCTATTCTTCTGTATGAGACCATAGAAAGATTGCAGCATATATTATATTTGAACATTTAAGATAACATATTCCATGTATCCACATTTTAGGGAGTATTTCCTCATCATGCATACATAGAGTTTAGGTTTATATAAATATTAATTATGATGTATTAGGAATGTCTGCAAAACCATGATTATTCTGGATAACAATATAGTGTTTATTCCAGGTTTATTTGTAAAATGACATGTCATAATTTTGTGCTTGTGTTGGTGCAAATTATTTTTAGAGGCCCTGTGATAACAGTGTGTGTGTATTATAAGGGTTCAACACTAGCCTCTTTTTTTTCTGATATTTATTTTTTAAGATGTAGCATAAAAAGATGTCTGGTGGTTTCTTTGGCAATGTTTTTTCAGGTTTTTATCACCTGTAGGGATGAGGTTCGCGTTCGATTCGAACGCATGTTGGACTCGAACATGGCCTGTTCGGTTGTTCGCCGAATTCCAAACGATATGGGCCATTCGTGCCAAATTCGTGTGGCGCGTCACGGCCCATAATTCACTGCGGCATCGCAGTGCATTGCTGGCTGATGATTGGCCAAGCATGCACTATGACCCACATGCTTGGTCAATCACAGCAAAGTCAGTACAGAGAGCCATAATTGGCCAAAGCCAGGGTGGCTTTGGCCAATAATGGCTCAGGGGGTTTAGTACACGCCCCACACTATATAAGGCTGCCTGCTCGGCGGCCCTGTGTAGTGTGTTCCGGCGTTGAGAGAGAGATAGATAGACAGAGAGAGACAGTGTCATTTGATTTAAGTTAGATAGAGTAGGCAGGCGAGTCAGTTAGCTGCACTTACAGTGTATTGTGTATATATATACATCCTAGGTGTTGTGTGTGTATATATATATATATATATATATATATATATATATACACTGTATTCCGTTTAACTAGATCCGTTCCTGTTATTCTCTTCCTACTACTGACAGGCAAGCAGGTGTTTTTACAGTATTTACAGCTACCTGAAGAAAATTGCTGGTGTTCTTCTGATCCTATTAGCTCTATTAGCTACAGTATTTACAGTTAGTGTAGTGCGTCCTCTGCACAGTGTGCACCTAAAGCTACCTGAAGAAAATTAGTGGTGTTCTTCTGATCCCATTAGTACAGTACCACAGGCAGCTGTAGTATTTACAAGTTAGTGTAGTGCGTCCTCTGCACAGTGTGCACCTAAAGCTACCTGAAGAAAATTAGTGGTGTTCTTCTGATCCTATTAGTACAGTACCACAGGCAGCTGTAGTATTTACAAGTTAGTGTAGTGCATCCTCTGCACAGTGTGCACCTAAAGCTACCTGAAGAAAATTAGTGGTGTTCTTCTGATCCTATTAGTACAGTACCACAGGCAGCTGTAGTATTTACAAGTTAGTGTAGTGCGTCCTCTGCACAGTGTGCACCTAAAGCTACCTGAAGAAAATTAGTGGTGTTCTTTTAATCCTATTAGTACAGTACCGCAGGCAGCTGCAGTATTTACAAGTTAGTTTAGTGCGTCCTCTGCACAGTGTGCACCTAAAGCTACCTTAACAAAATTAGTGGTGTTCTTCTGATCCTATTAGTACAGTACCGCAGGCAGCTGCAGTATTTACAATTTAGTGTAGAGCGTCCTCTGCACAGTGTGCACCTAAAGCAACCTGAAGAAAATTAGTGGTGTTCTTCTGATCCTATTAGTACAGTACCGCAGGCAGCTGTAGTATTTACAAGTTCGTGTTGTGTATCCTCTGCACAGTGTGCACCTAAAGCTACCTGAAGAAAATTAGTGGTGTTCTTCTGATACTATTAGTACAGTATCCCAGGCAGCTGCAGTATTTACAGGTTAGTGTAGTGCGTCCTCTGCACAATGTGCACCTAAAGCTACCTGAAGAAAATTAGTGGTGTTCTTTTGATCCTATTAGTGCAGTACCGCAGGCAGCTGCAGTATTTACAAGTTAGTTTAGTGCGTCCTCTGCACACTGTGCACCTAAAGCTACCTTAATAAAAATTAGTGGTGTTCTTCTGATCCTATTAGTACAGTACCACAGGCAGCTGTAGTATTTACAAGTTCGTGTAGTGTATCCTCTGCACAGTGTGCACCTAAAGCTACCTGAAGAAAATTAGTGGTGTTCTTCTGATACTATTAGTACAGTATCCCAGGCAGCTGCAGTATTTACAGGTTAGTGTAGTGCGTCCTCTGCACAATGTGCACCTAAAGCTACCTGAAGAAAATTAGTGGTGTTCTTTTGATCCTATTAGTGCAGTACCGCAGGCAGCTGCAGTATTTACAAGTTAGTTTAGTGCGTCCTCTGCACACTGTGCACCTAAAGCTACCTTAATAAAAATTAGTGGTGTTCTTTTGATCCTATTAGTGCAGTACCGCAGGCAGCTGCAGTATTTACAAGTTAGTTTAGTGCGTCCTCTGCACAGTGTGCACCTAAAGCTACCTGAAGAAATTTAGTGGTGTTCTTCTGATCCTATTAGTACAGTACCGCAGGCAGCTGCAGTATTTACAAGTTAGTGTAGTGCATCCTCTGCACACTGTGTACCTAAAGCTACCTGAAGAAAATTAGTGGTGTTCTTCTGATCATATTAGTACAGTACTGCAGGCAGTTGCAGTATTTACAATTTAGTGTAGTGCGTCCCCTGCACAGTGTGCACTTAAAGCTACCTGAAGAAAATTAGTGGAGTTCTTCTGATCCTATTAATACCACAGGCAAGCAGATACAGTATTTACATTTAGTGTAGTGCGTCCCCTGCACAGTGTGCACCTAAAGCTACCTGGAGACAATTGCTTTTGTTCTACTCCTATTAATACCAGAGGCAGCTACAGTATTTACAGTTAGTGTACTGTGTCCTCTGCACAGTGTGCACCTAAAGCTACCTGAAGACAATTGCTGGTGTTCTCATACTAATATTACTACAGGCAGGCAGCTGATTCTGCTAGCTGCAGTATCAGTATATATATACATCCCAGCTTTGTGCAGCTACATCTCACTGCAGGCCATTAGTATGTCTGGAAGGCCAACAAGGAGAGGCGAAAAATGAGGTGAAATCTTCTGAAGAGGAGCACAGACAGCAAAACAAATGTCACAGGGGTGATAACCCTTCCCTATGTTTTCCAAAAAGCTTAAAATAGATTTTTTGGCTGGATCTAAACACGTTAAAAATGAACCAGTTCAAAATTACAAACAGATTCTACTTAACAACAAACCTACAGTCCCTGTCTTGTTTGCACCGCTGGTATACTGCTGTTCAGAGTATATAGGGCCTGGTGGCCCCATGCCTTTTCCTTTTTTTAATTTAGGTGCGGGGTTCCCCTTAATATCCATACAAGACCCAAGGGGCCTGGTAATGGACTGGGGGATACCCATGCTGTTTGTCTCACTGATTTTCATCCATTTTGCTAGGACCCGACATTACATTAAAGCCGCAAGCAAAATGACATTTTATGCAGGGACTGTTCTAAGCATGGGAAACATGCGCCACTTTACAGGCATACTATAGACACCCCCCAGGTACGATATTTAAAGGAATATTTCACTTTTTTTAACTTTAAGCATCATTAACCACTTGAGGACTGCCTCACGCCGATGTACGTCGGCAAGGTGGCACGGGCAGGCAGAATCACGTACATACACGTGATCTGCCTCCCGCGGACGGGGGGCCCGATCGGACCCCCCCGGTGCCCGAGGCGGTCCGCTTTTGTCCAGCGGCGATCAGAGGTGAGGGGGAGACCATCCATTCATGGCCCCCCCCTCGCGATCGCCGCCGGCCAATCGAATCATTCCTCTGCTGCTGTATGCTAAACAGCAGCAAAGGAAATTATGTCATCTCTCCTTGGCTCGGTATTTTCCGTTCCGGCGCTGAGGAGAGAAGACATCAATGTGAGTGCACAACACACACACACACACACAGTAGAACATGCTAGGCACACAAAACACCCCCCTTTACCCCCCAATCCCCCCCGATCACCCCCTAATCACCCCTCCCCCCCGTCACACTGACACCAAGCAGTTTTTTTTTTTTCTGATTACTGCATGGTGTCAGTTTGTGACAGTTAGTGTGTTAGGGCAGTTAGGGTTAGCCCCCTTTAGGTCTAGGGTACCCCCCTAACCCCCCCTAATAAAGTTTTAACACCTTGATCACCCCCCGTCGCCTTTGTCACTAAGCGATCATTTTTCTGATCGCTGTATTAGTGTCACTGGTGATGCAAGTTAGGGAGGTAAATATTTAGGTTCGCCGTCAGCGTTTTATAGCGACAGGGACACCCATATACTATCTAATAAATGTTTTTTAACCCCTTGATTGCCCCCTAGTTAACCCTTTCACCACTGATCACCGTATAACCGTTACGGGTGTCACTGGTTAGTTCGTTTAATTCTCATAGTGTCAGGGCACCCGCCGTTTTTTATCAAATAAAGGTTTAGCCCCCTGATAGCCCAGCGGTGATATGCGTCGCACCAGGCAGTGTCAGATTAGCGCCAGTACCGCTAACACCCACGCACGCAACATACGCCTCCCTTAGTGGTATAGTATCTGTACGGATCAATATCTGATCTGATCAGATCTATACTAGCGTCCCCAGCAGTTTAGGGTTCCCAAAAACACAGTGTTAGCGGGATCAGCCCAGATACCTGCTAGCACCTGCGTTTTGCCCCGCCGCCCGGCCCAGCCCACCCAAGTGCAGTATCGATCGATCACTGTCACTTACAAAACACTAAACGCATAACTGCAGCGTTCGCAGAGTCAGGCCTGATCCCTGCGATCACTAACAGTTTTTTTGGTAGCATTTTGGTGAACTGGCAAGCACCAGCCCCGGGCAGCGTCAGGTTAGTGCCAGTACTGCTAACACCCACGCACGCACCGTACACCTCCCTTATTGGTATAGTATCTGATCAGATCAATATCTGATCCGATCAGATCTATACTAGCGTCCCCAGCAGTTTAGGGTTCCTAAAAACGCAGTGTTAGCGGGATCAGCCCAGATACCTGCTAGCACCTGCGTTTTGCCCCTCTGCCCAGCCCACCCAAGTGCAGTATCGATCGATCACTGTCACTTACAAAACACTAAACGCATAACTGCAGCATTTGCAGAGTCAGGCCTGATCCCTGCGATCGCTAACAGTTTTTTTGGTAGCGTTTTGGTGAACTGGCAAGCACCAGCGGCCTAGTACACCCCGGTCGTAGTCAAACCAGCACTGCAGTAACACTTGGTGACGTGGCGAGTCCCATAAGTGCAGTTCAAGCTGGTGAGGTGGCAAGCACAAGTAGTGTCCCACTGCCACCAAGAAGAAGACAAACACAGGCCCGTTGTGCTCATAATGCCCTTCCTGCTGCATTCGCCAATCCTAATTGGGAACCCACAACTTCTGCAGCGCCCGTACTTCCCCCATTCACATCCCCAACCAAATGCAGTCGGCTGCATGAGAGGCATTTTCTTTATGTCCTCCCGAGTACTCCTACCCAACGAACCCCCCCAAAAAAGATGTTGTGTCTGCAGCAAGCGCGGATATAGGCGTGACACCCGCTATTATTGTCCCTCCTGTCCTGACAATCCTGGTCTTTGCATTGGTGAATGTTTTGAACGCTACCATTCACTAGTTGAGTATTAGCATAGGGTACAGCATTGCACAGACTAGGCACACTTTCACAAGGTCTCCCAAGATGCCATTGCATTTTGAGAGACCCGAACCTGGAACCGGATACAGTTATAAAAGTTAGTTACAAAAAAAAGTGTAAGGAAAAAAAAAATAAATAAAAAATATATATATATATATATATATATATATATATATATATAAATATATATATAATAAAAAAAAACTAGTTGTCGTTTTATTGTTCTCTCTCTATTCTCTCTCTATTGTTCTGCTCTTTTTTACTGTATTCTATTCTGCAATGTTTTATTGTTATTATGTTTTATCATGTTTGCTTTTCAGGTATGCAATTTTTTATACTTTACCGTTTACTGTGTTTTATTGTTAACCATTTTTTTGTCTTCAGGTACGCCATTCACGACTTTGAGTGGTTATACCAGAATGATGCCTGCAGGTTTAGGTATCATCTTGGTATCATTCTTTTCAGCCAGCCGGCTTTCATGTAAAAGCAATCCTAGCAGCTAATTAGCCTCTAGACTGCTTTTACAAGCAGTGGGAGGGAATTCCCACCCCCCCCGTCTTCCGTGTTTTTCTCCGGCTCTCCTGTCTCAACAGGGAACCTGAGAATGCAGCTGGTGATTCAGCCAGCTGACTATAGAGCTGATCAGAGATCAGAGTGGCTCCAAACATCTCTATGGCCTAAGAAACCAGAAGCTACGAGCATTTCATGAATCAGATTTCGCCGAATGTAAACAGCGCCATTGGGAAATTGGGAAAGCATTCTATCACACCGATCTTGGTGTGGTCAGATGCTTTGAGGGCAGAGGAGAGATCTAGCGTCTACTAGACCCCAATTTTTTCAAAAAAGAGTACCTGTCACTACCTATTGCTATCATAGGGGATATTTACATTCCCTGAGATAACAATAAAAATGATTTAAAAAAAATGAAAGGAACAGTTTAAAAATAAGATAAAAAAGCAAAAAAATAATAAAGAAAAAAAAAAAAAAAAAGCACCCATGTCCCCCCCTGCTCTCGCGCAAAGGTGAACGCAAGCGTTGGTCTGGCGTCAAATGTAAACAGCAATTGCACCATGCATGTGAGGTGTCACCGCGAACGTCAGATCGAGGGCAGTAATTTTAGCAGTGGACCTCCTCTGTAAATCTAAAGTGGTAACCTGTAAAGGCTTTTAAAGGCTTTTAAAAATGTATTTAGTTTGTCACCACTGCACGTTTGTGCGCAATTTTAAAGCATGTCATGTTTGGTATCCATGTACTCGGCCTAACATCATCTTTTTTATTTCATCAAACATTTGGGCAATATAGTGTGTTTTAGTGCATTAAAATTTAAAAAAGTGTGTTTTTTCCACAAAAAATGCATTTTAAAAATGGCTGCGCAAATACTGTGTGAAAAAAAAAAATGAAACACCCACCATTTTAATCTGTAGGGCATTTGCTTTAAAAAAATATATAATGTTTGGGTGTTCAAAGTAATTTTCTTGCAAAAAAAAATATTTATTTCATGTAAACAAAAAGTGCCAGAAAGGGCTTTGTCTTCAAGTGGTTAGAAGAGTGGGTGATGTGTGACATAAGCTTCTAAATGTTGTGCATAAAATGCCAGGACAGTTCAAACCCCCCCCAAATGACCCCATTTTGGAAAGTAGACACCCCAAGATATTTGCTGAGAGTCATATTGAGTCCATGGAATATTTTATATTGTGACACAAGTTGCGGGAAAGAGACAATTTTTTTTTTTTGCACAAAGTTGTCACTAAATGATATATTGCTCAAACATGCCATGGGAATATGTGAAATTACACCCCAAAATACATTCTGTTGCTTCTCCTGAGTACAGGGATACCACATGTGTGAGACTTTTTGGGAGCCTAGCCGCGTACGGGACCCCGAAAACCAAGCACCGCCTTCAGGCTTTCGAAGGGCGTAAATTTTTGATTTCACTCTTCACTGCCTATCACAGTTTTGGAGGCCATGGAATGCCCAGGTGGCACAAAACCCCCCCAAATGACCCCATTTTGTAAAGTAGACATCCCAAGCTATTTGCTGAGAGGTATAGTGAGTATTTTGCAGACCTCACTTTTTGTCACAAAGTTTTGAAAATTGAAAAAAGAAAAAAAAATGTTTTTTCTTGACTTTCTTCATTTTCAAAAACAAATGAGAGCTGCAAAATACTTACCATGCCTCTCAGCAAAAAGCTTGGGGTGTCTACTTTCCAAAATGAGGTCATTTGGGGGGGGGTTGTGCCACCTGGGCATTCCATGGCCTCCGAAACTGTGATAGGCAGTGAAGAGTGAAATAAAAAATTTACACCCTTAGAAATCCCGAAGGCGGTGATTGGTTTTCGGGGCCCCGTACACAGCTAGGCTCCCAAAAAGTCCCACACATGTGGTATCCCCATACTCAGGAGAAGCAGCTAAATGTATTTTGGGGTGCAATTCCACATATGCCCATGGCCTGTGTGAGCAATATATCATTTAGTGACAACTTTGTGCAAAAAAAAAAAAAAATTGTCACTTTCCCGCAACTTGTGTCAAAATATAAAATATTCCATGGACTCAACATGCCTCTCAGCAAATAGCTTGGGGTGTCTACTTTCCAAAATGGGGTCATTTGGGGAGGTTTTGTACCATCTGGGCATTTTATGGCCTTCAAAACTGTGATAGGTAGTGAGGAGTGAAATAAAAAATGTACGCCCTTAGAAATCCTGAAGGCGGTGATTTGTTTTCGGGGCCCCGTATGCAGCTAGGCTCCCAAAAAGTCCCACACATGTGGTATCCCCCTACTCAGGAGAAGCAGCTGAATGTATTTTGGGGTGCAATTCCACATAGGCCCATGGCCTGTGTGAGCAATATATCATTTAGTGACAACTTTTTGTAAATATTTTTTTTTGTCATTATTTAATCACTTGGGACAAAAAAAATAAATATTCAATGGGTTCAACATGCCTCTCAGCAATTTCCTTGGGGTGTCTACTTTCCAAAATGGGGTCATTTGGGGGGGGGGTTGTACTGCCCTGCCATTTTAGCACCTCAAGAAATGACATAGGCAGTCATAAACTAAAAGCTGTGTAAATTCCAGAAAATGTACCCTAGTTTGTAGACGCTATAACTTTTGCGCAAACCAATAAGTATATGCTTATTGACTTTTTTTTTACAAAAACATGTGGCCGAATGCATTTTGGCCTAAATGTATGACTAAAATTGAGTTTATTGGATTTTTGTTATAACAAACAGTAGAAAATATCATTTTTTTTCTAAATTTTCGATATTTTTCCGTTTATAGCGCAAACAATAAAAACGCCAGAGGTGATCAAATACCATAAAAAGAAAGCTCTATTTGTGGGAAGAAAAGGACACAAATTTTGTTTGGGTACAGCATTGCATGACCGCGCAATTAGCAGTTAAAGCGACGCAGTGCCAAATTGGAAAAAGTCCTCTGGTCCTTAGGCAGCCAAATGGTTCGGGGCTGAAGTGGTTAAAATCACTGCTCCCGAAAAAACGGCCGTTTTTAAAAGTTTTTTTTGCGATGATACATGTCCCCTGGGGCAGGACCCGGGTCCCCAAACCCTTTTTAGGACAATACCATGCAAATTAGCCTTTAAAATGAGCACTTTTGATTTCGAACGTTCGAGTCCCATAGACGTTAATGCGGTTCTAACGTTCGTGCGAATTTTCAGTCCGTTCGCAGGTTCTGGTGCGAACCAAACCGGGGGGTGTTCGGCTCATCCCTAGTCCAGAGGATGAGGCAGTCTGGGTCTGCAGGCTGCAAGATGGCATCAGACCGCGGGGGACCGGAGCCGGTATTACGGATCTCCAGTCGACTTTCCACCGCTGCGCGTGTGGTCTATGTTCTCCGGAGTTACCGCCTCTGATGAGCTGGGGCAGTGCACTTGTTTTCCCTGGATTTCGGGAGATCAAAGCCGAGGCCCCTGGGTGGTCTGAAGGCTGCAAGATGGCGACGGGCGTCTGTGGTGTGGGCCAAGTTGCAGGCCCAAATCAAGTTTAGTCTGCCAAACTTTGCTGAAACCTCACTAGGGCTGTAGCAGAGGGGGTCTAGGCACCAGTGCAGTTAAAACGGTGTTTCGCTAAGGTGGATTAAGGAAGGGATGGCACTGGAATATCCCTGTTTGTGTGGAGCTCAGCTCTAACATGTCCTTCCTGATTCACGTCCAGACACGCCCCCCCTGCAGTGGATATATATGTAGGAGACAGTATATATATTTTATGCACTGCAGATCACTGAATAACCTGCCTGGCCGGCCTGCCTGCCTGAAAGTGTATTTGAATACGTACACCAGGAACCGTCTGCAGTGAGATCTAGCTAAACTGGATACAGTGGGTATAAATATATATATATATATATACACACACACAAATCCGGGGTGTATAGATATACTAAATACACTGCAGCTAACTGAATAAACTGCCTGCCTGAAGTATATTAGAAACAGTACACTAGGAACGGTCTGCAGTGAGATCTAGCTAAACTGTATGCAGTGGTTATATATATATATATATATATATATATATACCAGTCTGACTGTATATATATATATTAAATACATTGCAGCTAACTGAATCAACCGCCTGCCCGAAATATATTAGAAACAGTACAGCAGGGACAGTCTGCAGTGAGATCTAGCTAAACTGGATACAGTGTAAGTATATATATATATATATATATATATATACAAAGGCGGGATGTAAACATTGTGACAGACCTAGCCGGGAAAGAGACTTTTGGAGGGGACTGAATGCTAGCCTCCTGCCGATCGATCGTGGGCCCTGGCATTTGGGGGAACAGTGCTCTTTGTGAGCTGTATGCCTGGGGACCCTTGAGGTGGTAATACTGTGGATTTGGGTCCTGGTCCCCCAGGACACACAGACTGTGGGGACCCTGGATTTGCCATATTAGAAATAGTGGCTGATTCATAATGCTGGGACAAATACTGTTAGGAGATGCTGATGTCAATTCCACACACCTGTCTGTCTGTTGCCTGCTAGAATGTGTATTGTAAATAAGTCTAGTATGGGATCTAAGAGTCATTAGATCCCCATTGTTGTTTGTGTTAATTAACTCTGCTATTGTGTGAAGAAGAGTTCGGTGTCGATTTGTGATAATGTTGATTCGGTTTTCTGAGCTACAAGACGGCCAGTCTGGCCTAAAGATCATGTCTGAGTCATCTAGGCTGTCTAAAGGGATTAGTTAATTAGTCCATGTTAATTAGGTTTCTGTTCACAGGTGTATATTCAGAGTAATATGAGCAGGAGGTATACACCTCCTCTTTTACTGTATAAAAGAGCCTGTATTCCTTTCAATAAAAGAGATTCCTGTTTGAACTTACATACAGCCTGCCTGGTGTTTGTTCTGAGCTACACAACTGGATTAGAACGGCACATAGCTGTAGTTCTAGTCCCAGAGCATCGGATGACCGAACCATCAGATGTTGCGATCTGCAATCTGATTCCATAGCTGCAGAGGAGTGTCGGGAGAGTGGAATCGAGTGAGCAGGGGCTCGTTACATACATATACTAAATACACTGCAGCTAACTGAATCAACTGCCTGCCTGAAGTATATTAGGAACAGTACAGCAGGAACGGTCTTCAGTGAGATCTAGCTAAACTGTATGCAGTGGATATATACATATACAATTTAAAGGCTGCGCTGCTAGTGCAAATACATGATCATATTAACTGAAAATACCATAATTATGAATGAACACAAGTGAATTGTTTCATAAAAAAAAAAAAAAAAAAAATGCACATAAATCGCATGCAAAAAAAAAAAAGAATCGCATGCAAAAAAAATGAGTGGAACATTCAGTAAACAAAAACGATTAAATAGAGTCCATTTAGTCATAGATTGAAATGAACTGTAGGTCTTGTGGGTGTAGAAAATGGTTGGATAGAGGGAGAAAGACACCCTTCCTTCAAGTGATATAAAGATTATCTCCGTAGGGAGCGTGATGTTAAAATAGAGAGAAGATCCTCCACCTCAAGTAAGGTAAGCCCCTTACCAGATCCAAAGATCTCCTGTCACAGAGATCATGCACACATGTGGCTGTGTCCCCCAGCCACTGGGTCTCTGTCAGTGCGCAGATCGGAAGCCACCTCTCCAGGAAATCAATCCAAACGTGATTTATCCGCTCACAGACCATGGATAAATAGGAAAGAAATGCTCCATAGCGTAATACAGTTAAAATCCACTTTAATTTATAAAAGAAAAGCACTTACAATTTGTGCAGTAAAGATCGCTTATAAAAACATGTAGCGCCGGCCGGCTTCAGCTGCTGCCCGTTTCTTCCGGGTTCAGCGTGGTATGGTGGTGACGTCAGCACGCCGCTCCTCCCTACGCCATTTCGACAAATCTGTCGTCTTCCTGGGGTACGGGCGGCATGCTGACACACCACCTATATGGTAACTCAAAGCAGAGGAACGCCCCCTTCTGTGATCAGGGCGTCCGAGGCCGCTGCCGCCATCTTTGTATGTATATTTGTATTTATGTATATACAAAGATGGCGGCAGCGGCCTCGGACGCCCTGATCACAGAAGGGGGCGTTCCTCTGCTTTGAGTTCCCATATAGGTGGTGTGTCAGCATGCCGCCCGTACCCCAGGAAGACGACAGATTTGTCGAAACGGCGTAGGGAGGAGCGGCGTGCTGACGTCACCACCATACCACGCTGAACCCGGAAGAAACGGGCAGCAGCTGAAGCCGGCCGGCGCTACATGTTTTTATAAGCGATCTTTACTGCACAAATTGTAAGTGCTTTTCTTTTATAAATTAAAGTGGATTTTAACTGTATTACGCTATGGAGCATTTCTTTCCTATTTATCCATGGTCTGTGAGCGGATAAATCACGTTTGGATTGATTTCCTGGAGAGGTGGCTTCCGATCTGCGCACTGACAGAGACCCAGTGGCTGGGGGACACAGCCACATGTGTGCATAATCTCTGTGACAGGAGATCTTTGGATCTGGTAAGGGGCTTACCTTACTTGAGGTGGGGGATCTTCTCTCTATTTTAACATCACGCTCCCTACGGAGATAATCTTTATATCACTTGAAGGAAGGGTGTCTTTCTCCCTCTATCCAACCATTTTCTACACCCACAAGACCTACAGTTCATTTCAATCTATGACTAAATGGACTCTATTTAATCGTTTTTGTTTACTGAATGTTCCACTCATTTTTTTTGCATGCGATTCTTTTTTTTTTGCATGCGATTTATGTGCATTTTTTTTTTTTTTTTTGTTATGAAACAATTCACTTGTGTTCATTCATAATTATGGTATTTTCAGTTAATATGATCATGTATTTGCACTAGCAGCGCAGCCTTTAAATTGTATAGCTAGTAAGGTGGAGGTTGTTTCACATCTAAGGTTGCAGCAGCATTTCACATTTCAATTTTTGGTTTGAGATATTTGTCTTTTCATCACACACATGTGGGGATCATTTCCACTTATGGGATAGCGCAGTATTTTTTACGATATTACGGATATATATATATACCAGTCTGACTGTATATATATATATATTAAATATACTGCAGCTAACTGAATCAATTGCCTGCCTGAAGTATATTAGAAACAGTACAGCAGGAATGGTCTGCAGTGAGATCTAGTTAACTGAATAAACTGCCTGACAATGAAATGACACTCTCTCTCTCTATCTCTCTCTCTGCCAGCAACACGCTACACAAGGCTGCCGTGCAGGTGGTCCTATATAGTGTGGAGCATGGACTTAACCCCCTGAGCCATAATTGGCCAAAGGCACCCTGCCTTTGGCCAATTATGGCTCTCTTTGCTGACGGCGCTGTGATTGGCCAAAGCATGCGGATCATAGTGCATGTTTGGCCAATCATCAGCCAGCAAATCACTACAATTACGCAGTGCAATATGGGGCGTGATGTGCCGCTCGAATTTGGCGCAAACGCCCCATAATATTCAATCTTCGGCGAACGATCGAGCAGTCGATGTTCGAGTCGAACTCATGTTTGACTCGAACACGAAGCTCATCCCTATATAATACCCAATTATTTGTTAAAATATAAAATGATTTTACCCTGAGTAAATAGATACCAAACATGTCATGCTTTAAAATTGCATCCGCCCCTGGAATGGCATCAAACTATTGTACCTGAAAATCCCCATAAGCGACATTTTAAAAGCCTTTACAGGCTACCAGTTTAGGGTTACACATGAGGTCTGGAGCTAGAACGATTGCTTTCATCCTGATGTTCTCACATATGTGGTGTGATCGCCGTTTACATATACGTGCAGGACCAGCACACCCATTCGCATTTTCATTTTATTATTTATTTTATTAAAAAAAACCTTTTTTTACACAATCGCTTTCATATTTTTTTTATCAACGTTATTGCTATCTGTCAGGAAAGGGTTCACCTGCTGGTGGCACTGTGACTCCCAGATCTATAGGCTGCAGTTCTGTGTCCACCAGTGGGTGTCCCTCAGCACCCAGAAGCTCATATCATCTCATGTAATCAGTCATCACCTGAAGTGTATTCAGGTGAAAGTGTTTAAACCCTGTCTATGCTCTTCCTCCCTGCCTTGGTGTTTGTCTTCAAGTGCCCCGTCCTGCTTTCCTGCATTCCTGCATCCTGATCCTGCTCCCTGACCCCGACTCTTACGGTCCTGAACCAGATGACCCGCCTGACCTTGCTGATCCTCTGTCTACGGCCCAGCCTGGTGGTCCTCTGCCTGCTGCCCAGCCTGATGGTCCTTTGCCTGCTGCCCAGCCTGATGGTCCTTTGCTTGCTGCCCAGCCGGATGGTCCTTTGCCTGCTGCCCAGCCGGATGGTCCTCTGCCTGCTGCCCAGCCTGATAGTCCTCTGCCTGCTGCCCAGCCTGATAGTCCTCTGCCTGCTGCCCAGCCTGATGGTCCTATGCCTGCTGCCCAGTCTGATTGTCGTCTGTCTGCTGCCCAGCCTGATGGTTCTCTGCCTGCTGCCCAGCCTGATGGCCCTCTGCATGCTGCTCAGTCTGATGGCTCTCTACCTGCTGCCCAGCCTGATGGTTCTCTGCCTGCTGCCCAGCTGGATGATCCTGTTCCTGCTGCCCAGTGTGACAGACCTAGCCGGGAGAGAGACTTTTGGAGGGGACTGAATGCTAGCCTCTTGCTGATCGATCGTGGGCCCTGGCATTTGGGGGAACGGTGCTCTTTGTGAGCTGTATTCCTGGGGACCCTTGAGGTGGTATTAGTGTGGATTCGGGTCCTGGTCCCCCAGGACACACATACTCTGGGGACCCTGGATTTGCCATATTAGAAATAGTGGCTGATTCATAATGCTGGGACAAATATTGTTAGGAGATGCTGATGTCAATTCCACACACCTGTCTGTCTGTTGCCTGCTAGAATGTGTATTGTAAATAAGTCTCTAGTATGGGATCTAAGAGTCATTAGGTCCCCATTGTTGTTTGTGTTAATTAACTCTGCTATTGTGATAATGTTGATTGGGTTTTCTGAGCTACAAGACGGCCAGTCTGGCCTATAGGTAATTTCTGAGTCATCTAGGCTGTCTAAAGGGATTAGTTAATTAGCCCATGTTAATTAGGTTAATTAGGTTACAGGTGTATTGTTAGAGTAATATGAGCAGGAGGTCTGCACCTCCTCTTTCACTGTATAAAAGAGACTGTATTCCTGTCAGTAAAGAGAGATTCCTGTTTGAACTTACATATAGCCAGCCTGCCTTGTTCTGAGCTATCACAACTGGGTTAGAACGGCACATAGCTGTAGTTCTAATCCCAGAGCATTGGATGACCGAACAATCAGATGTTGCGATCTGCAATCTGATTCTATAGCAGCAGAGGAGTGTCGGGAGAGTGGAACCGAGCGAGCAGGGTCTCGTTACACCCAGCTTGATGATCCTGTTCCTGCTGCCCAGCTTGATGATCCGGTGCCTGCTGCTCAGCCTGATGATCCAGTGCCTTATGCCCAGCCTGATGATCAGGTGTCTTCTGCCCAGCCTGCCTCTGGAGGTCCTGTGCCCAACAACCTGCCTACCTCTGATGGTCTGCTGCCCAATGACATGTTGCTCCAATGGCACCAATGCCTGGTGGTTCAGACATACCCTTTGTAACTGGTAGCTATGTTTGCCTTCACAACCTTGGTAGTGGTAAGCTCCAGGGGAGTGGCAGAGTATCATTTGCGCCTTGCCACGACACGGATGTGATTGCCACAACTCCAGGTGCAATAAGGCAGTGGTTCTCAACCCTGTCCTCAAGTACCTCCAACAAGCCATGTTTGCAGGTTTTTCTTTATCTTGCACAGGTGCTTTAAATTGAAGTCAATGGCTTGGTATTTTGGACAGCTATTTTATCCATGGGAAATTCCCAAAACATGGCCTTTCGGGGGTACTTGAGGACTGGGTTGAGAACCACAGCACTTGGGGACCTGGGTCGGGTAACCAGTGCTTCGGGGAAACCTAGATGGTCGTTGATGTGTGGAACAAGTCCTGGAAACTAGGGAAAGCTACACGGTTATAACCAGACATTCCGGTGTCAGAGTTCCAGTGTTGTCACATGAACCCAGGGCTAAGTTTGTGAATGCCCCATGGTACCCCAGTGTTTGGGTGCCTACTGTCTTGAGGGATCCAATGTCATACATCTGAGAATCTGGCCAACAGGATACCTAGCCATTAGCCTAACACCAGCGGTGGGGTACCTAGCCAGTCAACTTTCTCAGGTGGTGAGACACCTAGTTTGTTGTATCCCAGAAGCAGGCTATCTTATTTGGAACTTCTTTGGCCTATGAGACCTTTTCCCTCTGGACTTATGCAGCAACTGGGTATCTTTATGGTCTCCTTCAGCTATGGTTGGTTGGAGCATCCGGAGGTCGCTGCTTGGAGGAGGGGTACTGTCAGGAAAGGGTTCACCTGCTGGTGACACTGGTTCCCAGATCTAAAGGCTGCAGTTCCGGTGTCCACCAGTGGGCATCCCTCAGCAGCCAGAAGCTCATATCATCTCATGTAATCAGTCATCACCTGATGCTGATTGTAGGGAGTGTATTTAAACCCTGTCTGTTTGTCTCCATATGTCCCTGACCTGCGTTCCTGCATTCCTGCTTCCTGCATCCTGATCCTTGACCCCAACCCTGCAGCCTGATCCATTCCTTCTTGCTCGCTCAGTCTCCTGTTACCCTCTCCCTGTCCTGTCTTGTTCCCTCCTCCCTCTGCTTGATCTCTCCTGTATGACCCTGTTACGGCTACACTTCGCTTATCCTGTTTTCTGTATGTGCTTTCGTTTGGGTAGCCTGACAGGCTGCTGTACACTCACAGGCTGCTGCATCAGTTCTCTTTGCTCTCACAGCTGATCTATGTGAGAGCTCACCCATTGAGTGAGCTCTTGTACCATGTGATTACTGTGATTGGACACAGCAATTACATGGTACAAGACCCTCACCCGGACACAGCAGTGATGTGTTTTGCTGTGTGTGGGGAACACTTGGATCACCGGGCTCCTGGGTGAGCCACGCAGGAGCCGCTGATGCAGGGTAATGTACAAGTACGTTAGCCCGCATTGGCAATGCATCCAGTCCACCGTCTATAGACTATGGGCAGACGTAGATCGGTTAAAATAGCAGCAATCTGATTATTTGTTGTAAGTAGAAAAATATAGCATTTTTAAATAGTTGTGGGTGCAACATGTGATTTTTTTTAACCAGTGGTAACAAGCATGAATTGATCAGTGGGAGTAGTAGCCACAACAGACCTAAAATCACGAGAAAATTGATTCTGATTGAAAAAACTATTGATTAAAAAAAAAGAAAAAAAAGTTTAAGCTCCTAAATTAGAACAAACTGGCCAGTAAAAGGCAGTTTGATAGTATAGTTTGTGTTTTTCTTTTTTTCTCAGCATTACACTGCATAGTAGTAAAGTCTATTCAAATGCCAAAACATAGAGCTACAAAACAATTCAATCTCCAAATTATTAAAAATATAGACTTAGGGTAAGTGTACATTAGTAAATGGCTAGGATCAGTACAGTACCCCAGCACTTGAATAGGCACTAAGCAGCAAAAGATCTCTGCAGTGTGTGTCTTTTATGCTGCAGAACTGTTGTGGTCTGCAAGCATATCAGCCATGGTAAAAGTACCAGCCATTTGGGCACCAAATGCATGGGGAAACACATGACTATGCACCAAAGAGCTCAATGTGAACAACACCCCAATACCAGTCGACAACAAAAGGCCTTCATTCAGTGTCATGACAATATCTTTGACTCCACTTCATGAGCTGTGAACTAATTCAGCATAGGTTGCAGATCCTGCTCATTTTTGCACCCTCTACCTGCTGTAGAGCTATAGGCATGGGCGTCCGCAGAAATTTTTTCAGGGGGGGGGCATAATTTTATGGACACCCATGCTCTCAATGTTTGCTACACATGTGGAAACAGAACCAGTGAGAGATGGAGGTAGTAGTGGAACTAAGGAGACAGTAAGGAGTTCAGTAATGAAGTAATGAAGTGGAGAAAACAGGAGTATAGAGAGAGAAGGTAGTACAGATAGAAGGCAGCAGAAGAGGCAGAGCAAGAAAGTGAAAGACAGAGGCAGAAGTAGTGAGAATGGATGGAAGCAGGAGTAGAGAGAAAGAGGGAAGGCATAAAAGATTGAGAGGAAGGCAGTAGTACTGAGAGAGAGAGGGAGATAGAGGAACGCATATTACTTATCACTCCATGTCATGCCTGCAGAAGTGACACCTCCCCCACTTACACCTGCATGCTTCCCATCAATCATCCTTCCTCTCACCACCTACGGTGTCCTGGCTGCTACTAACTGCTGTTTCCTGTGGTTCCTCGCTGTTCTTGTTGCCTAGGCACAGGTAGCATTAGCATATCACTGGGCAGCTCGCAGTTGAGTGGGCATTGGCAGTGTCGGCCTGGATCAACATAGTGGCAGACTGCCAGCATTTCACTCAGTGGCTCGCACTTGAGTGGGCGGATCCACCTACACAACATGATGAGACACACCTACACTACACAGGCAGCCAATCACTGAAGAGGAGGGCAGAAAGGCTGAGCTGCGGAGCCGAGGACACTGGACAGCAGGGCCGCCATCAGAAATTTTGGGGCCCCTTACACAGTTGTAAGCCTGGCCCCCCCCACCCCCAGACCTGACTATCAACATTCCCCAGGGCAGTCCCACCAAGTCCCATCCTATGTCCTCCTCTTTCAGTCTCATCTCCCTGATCCCATGTCCTTCTCCTCCTCCTCCAGTCCCATCTCCTTCATGCCACATCCTCCTCCTCCAGTCCTTTCTCCTTCATCCCACATCCTCCTCCTCCTCCAGTCCCTTCTCCTTCCTCCCACATCAGCCTCTATCCCATGTCCTCCTCCTCTAGTCCCTTCTCCTTCATCCCACATTCTCCTCCTCCTCTAGTCCCTTCTCTTCCATCCTGGGACTGCGGTTCTCATGGCAACTGTCTCCAAGAGCATTTCTCTCTCACTAACTGTTGCACCTACGTGACCTCACAATGGGACACAGATGGTAAAAAAAAGAATGTGGTTTTAACTCTTCCATAATTTAGCCAAAATGGAAAAAAAGTGCTTTATATATACTTTTTATACATAACTAGAACATCTAATAGGGTCATATCATTGCATGAGATTTCCCCTCACTTCCTGTTTTAGTGTCACCAGAACAGGAAGTGGGGGAATTTCCCTGTGGGTAAATAGCTTGCAATTGTTGCCTTATAATGTCCAAATTATATTGATTATATATATATGTAGCGCTGGTAGATTTACAATCTACTGCAGGTTAGGTAAATTACAAGATTTACAATCTACTGCAGGTTAGGTAAATTTAGTAAATTGTGTGTTAGGAAGGTTAAAAGTTCGCCTCTGTTCCAGCTTGGCTGACGTTGTGTGTGCTTCCGTGCTGACCGGTGGGTGTCGCTGTTACCACTGGTCAGTGTTGGAAAGGCAACGTGTCGAAGTGTATAGATGCTCCTCTGTCTCGGAGAAAAGCTTGGTGGAGGTGGTCCTCCGAGTTGCATTCTGGGAAGAGGGTATTTATGGGACAGACGCCATGTTCTGGGGTTCGTTTTACAGCCACCTGCTGGCCCTCCTGACCGATAGGTATGCGTTAAAGAACTACCTCGTGGTCCTCCAATCGGGGGACCCACGATGCTGCGGCGCAGGGGTGGGCCCAGAGGCTTGTCTGGGGCCTACCACCGAGGCCAAGGAATGGTCCTGAGCTGTCAGTCCTGTGTGACGAAGCTGGACGACCGAGGAGAGCCCAGGGGAGGACCCGTCTTAGAGGGATCACGCAGCGTGCTGGTCTATAGAGGGGCCTGGTGACTCGGTCAAAGGACGTATCCAAAAGAAGTAACCATACAGCATAGTGTTGCCGGTTCAGTTAAAGGTTCAGGCACTGTGACTGACTTTCATTGCAGAGAAAATCTGATACATCCTGTGGCAGAGGATCGTACGGATTTACCCCCCCAAACAAGTCTGTGGCAGAGACTTTTGATTAATGCTGCATGCTGGCTGCTAGACCGGTGAGAGAGGCCTATCCAGACGAGCAAGGAGTGTGTCCCACGAGGGGAGCGTATTACACCTAATTATCTAAATTCTACCGGGACATTAGTTACTAAAATTCTATAAGAAGATATTTGAGTTTTTCCTGAAAGTTTCCTTTTCCGCCTCTTTCCTGCTACTTCCTAAAGTTTGTTTGTTTAATAAAGCATTGAAAACATACTCCAGTGTTGGTGCATGTGTCGTCCAGAGGTAAACTCAACGGAACCCCTAGACCCGGTGCCAGTAAAACCAAGGGAAGCAAGGTGAAGGTAACAGGCCCGCTTAAACCAGCAGCTCCACCGTGAGTTAGTGCTACATATATATAAACAATTGATGGCTATATTGCCACAGGGAGATTCCCTCACTTCCTGTTCTGGTGACATCAAGACAGAAAGTAAGGGGAAATCTCCTGCAATGACATAACCCTGTCAGATGTTCTAGCTATGTATCATGCTAAAGTATTTATAAAGCAAGCACTTTTTTCCCCATTTTGGCCAAATTATGATTTTTTTTTTCCCCATCTGTGTCCCACGGGTTGCAGGAAAAAAATAGCTTGATTCCCCCATTAACACAGACAGTGTTGATGGGGGAATCCCTGCTGTGGAGCCATTGTATTCTCCCAGTGGGGGGTGGGAAAACCGCCCCTGCCAGGAGAACACAGTAATTATTGCTAGTGACTACAAGAGCTGCTAGTGATAATTGTATGTAAAATCTGACAGGTTGGTCGTACTCAAGTTGATCGATCGATTAACTTGGGTACATTCAGCCTGTCCATACATAGTTTGAATCTCAGCCAGTCTCTGCAAAACAGAATTCAAACCATCTATGGCCGGCCTTATCTGCATTCTGGCTGCAATCTTCACAGGGGCTGATCCAGTTTTTCTCAGGAGGGGATCTGTCCGTGAATCCCTTGCTGAGCTGAGCGGGCAACTGACAGACCTGTGTCTGCTCATGCCGTCCGTTTACACCCAACTGCCCTCTGATCCGGCCAGATGGAGGGGAATGGGGGCCCTTCCATCCTTTCTTTTGGCCAGATCAGAGGCAGGCGGGTGTAAGCGGACAAATTTCATTTTAAATCTGCCGATCCATAGAGAACAATGGGCGGTCCGATCAGGTTGCCTAAAAAACGGACAGGAGGACCCGATCGGACCACTCATCTGAAAGGGGCCTGAAAAGCAATCCACATGGATTGCTTTTCAGAGCATTGGCTATTTTAGTGAACCTGGACTAATAACAATCACTGTAATACTACCCATAGTGTTGTCCTTTTAACATGGTGACATAAGCTGACATCTATGCTGCACATGTGTAATGTTACTTTCACCTTCACTCTGCTAAAAGGACAGCAATAGGGCTGGCAATACAGTGATTGATATTAACAGTGGAGCACAGGCTGTGCACTGTACATGTCTTCTAGGAGCTTCAGGAAAAAAGACTTTTTTTTTCACTTACCTCGATCTCTGCAGCAGCTTCTTTATAGAGGAATTCTGTCCCTCCCACCAAGACAGGAAGCACGAGGCTCTTCAGTGATGGACACTGCACTCTGTGTATCTATTGGCTAAGGAGGCAGCAGGAGGTGGACCAGCCCGCCTCCTGCTGCCTCCTCAGCCAATGAGCAACTGAAAGGCTGTTAAGTCCCTCCCTCATACCATCTCCAGAGTCCCAGCCATGCCAGCTTACTATGCTTAGCCTACGGCCGCATCTCTCCTGCAGACCTGCACTATATCTCCTGCACACTTCCTGGTTGCCACCGAGCCGCCGGCCCCTGCAGACACTCGGGCCCGGTACATGTGTATCGGCTATACCCCCCTGATGGCGGCCCTGCTGGACAGTGTCAGGACAGAGCAGAGAGCTTAGAGCAGCCAGCAGAGAAACAGACGTTTCAAAAAAAAATCCACGGCGGCCGCGGCGGACATTTCAACACAACACACAGTCTGCAAGCCAACACCTGATGATTCCAGGGGGGGGGGGGGGGCAATTGCCCTGCCTTGCCCCTATTTTTGGACGCCCATGGCTATAGGCAGTCACTTATTCTCATTGCTCACTTTACACCTGTTCCCCCTGCACAAGATTCTCCACCTGCTTGCCTTGCAGCATATCAAGCAGGGAAGAGGGTTAACATAGGCCACACTGAGAAGGGACAAGTATAGGCTTAAACCTTGCTGTAAGTCTCCTAACTCCTCCCTGCCATCTCCAGCAGCATCTTTGACTGGGCAGGGTTCTCTTTTGCAGCTGCTGGAGCACAAGAAAACAATGTTCCTAAATCCCCCTTATACCCAGAGTCTTAGTGCAATCTTTGCAAAACTTCTAACTTTACAGCTGTGTTTTTTCCAGCTGGTTAAGTTAGTCTCCTGCAGGTTTATGGCCATTGATGTACTACAGTGGAAGGTATGCAGCCACCATTTTATTCCCAGAAACCTATGCCTGGCCTCCATCAGCATATGCAATGTTAATGTCTTGTTATTGCTGGACCATGCTGTCAACAGACAAGTGGTCCAGCAAGCATAGTTCAGCAGGATTGGGACATGACGCTGAAGTTGGTGGTGCTGCCCCATTCATCTCAACCTTATTCTCTTCATTGGTTCAGGCAGTGAATCCACAGAACCACGTGTCCCTCTCAAGCACCCCAGAGGATATGCAGCTTCCCAGGCAGTGGCATAACCAGAACCTTCAGGGCCCTGATGCAAGAAACCATGAAGGGCCCCCCTGACCCCTGGACAGGGCCCTTTCCTCCAAGCCTGGTGGCGGAATAACAGGGCCTGATCTCAAGTGGGTGACTGCATATAAAGGAAACAATTTCTCCATTTCCCCCTGCTTCTCCTCCTCTCCCTTCTGCAGGCATTCAGCAGCTGCAGGAGGAAAATGGAGAGATCAGTTCCTCTATGCCAGTGTTTCTCAATCTTTTTGCAGTAAGGAACCCTTGAAGTATACCCCTAGGTGAATGGGGCTGCACTGTGACCACTCTGCAACTGTGTGCATTGCATGCAGTTGCAGTATAGTGATGATGCATTTAAGGGGTTAAAACAGGCGGTCAGGAGGCAACATATTGACTACTTACCGGCTGTCAAATGACTCTGAAAAGTGATCTGAGCATGGGTCGCTTTTCAGAGGAACAGTATTTTTTTGCTAGTACTATGAACAAGCAAGAAAACAATCAGTTCTGATTGTACACATGTAGTGGGTCAGGATTAAATGTGCATACATAAAATGTGCATACATACATGTAAACACACATATACACATACGTACACATATATAAACACACACACATAATACACACACATATACTGTATACACACTCATATATATAAACAAACACATATATAAATGCACATATGCACACACATATAAACACATGCACACACACATACATACATGCACATGCACACACGCATACATACACACCTACACACATACATGCATGCGCACATACATACATGCATGCACATACATACATACATACACATGCACATACACACATACATGCACACACATACATGCATACACACACACATACATGCACACACATACACACACACACATATATAAACACACATACATACAGATAGCCTTCAAAAAATCGGCAGTGCTTTACCCTACCTCTTCCTGGCGGTTACTGCATTGTAGGTGGAGACAAAGAGCACAGCACACACTATGCTTTCACTTTAGATGTAATCAATGTGACGAGCTCCCTGCACAGTGCCGATTACAGTTCGGCTGAGAATTGGGAAGCTCGGTCTCAGCCCCGCTTGCCGCTCTGCCTATTGAGGGCCCCTTGCAACATGGGGCCCAGTCACCACGGCGACCTCAGTGACCCCTTAACTTCTGCCACTGTTCCCAGGCAAAATTATGCCACTCTATTTTGCAGCTGGTGTGCCTGGCGGATAAAAGCCACACAAGGTCATAGCCTGTGAAGGTTCTTTGGGGACAGGAAGGCCAAGAGTACTGATAAGTAGGGATGAGCCCGATATTCGAATTGAACGTAAGTTCGACTCGAACATCGGGTGTTCGCCGAACAGCGAACAATATGCAGTGTTCGCAGCAAGTTCGAAAGCTGTCGGAACACCGTTAAAGTCTATGGGACACTAACATGAAAAATCAAAAGTGCTAATTTTAAAGGCTTATATGCAAGTTATTGTCATAAAAAGTGTTTGGGGACCTGGGTGCTGTCCCAGGGGATATGTACCAATGCAAATATTTAAAAAAAAATGGTTGTTTTTTTCGGGAGCAGTTATTTTTTTAATGCTTAAAGTGAAACACTAAAAATGAAATATTCCTTTAAATATTGTGCCTGGGGGGTTCTATAGTATACCTGCAAAGTGGCGCATTTTTCCTACAGCAAAATGACATTTCTAAAGGAAAAATTGTCATTTAAAACTGGTCGCGGATGTAATGAATTGTCAGGTCTCGGCAATATAGATACAGATAATTGAAAAGAAGAGCATGGGATCCCCCCATCCATTACCAGGCCCTTTGGGTCTGGTATGAATATTAAGGGGAACCCCGAATCAAAATTTAAAAAAAATTGTGTGGGGGTCCCCCTAAAATCCATACCAGGTCCTTCGGGTCTGATATGGAAATTAAGGGGAACCCTGAGCCAAATTTAAAAAAAAATGACGTAGGGGTCCTTCCCAAAATTCATACCAGACAAGGGTCTGGTATGGATTTTAAGAGGAACCCTGCACCAAAATTTTAAAAAAATGGCATAGGGGTCCCCCCCAAAGCACCTTATCCTTACAACCCTTGCCCAGTGGTTGTGGGGGTCTGGGGGGGCTTATCAGAATCTGGAAGCACCATTAACAAGGGGACCCCCAGATCCCAACCTCCCCCCTGTGTGAATTGGTAACGGGGTACAAATGTACTCCCACCATTTCACAAAAAAATTGTCAAAATGATAAAAAAGACAAGAGACAGCTTGGGACAAGTCCTTCATTAAAAAATAAAAAAATTTAAATATCCCAAGTTGTAAGTTCACGCCGCCCGATGGACAGAAAAAGTGAAAAAAAAAAACGCAACTAATCCGCCTTCATGGGAGGCTCCCGCCATCTGACGCGTCTTCGCTGTGACAGCTCTTATGTAACTGAGGGCAGGGCCACCCAGTGACATAACCGGGTGACCCCTCCCACCTCTGACGCACAGGTTCTTCCCCATGGCTTCCCCGTGGCGTCAGAGGGGCCTGTCATTGTTGTGGGGCCCAAAGCTGCTGCCTCATATTTGCCAACTATCCTGGTTTAAAGTCCCTTGTCCCTTGAAGTTCTAGTCCTGCGCTGTGTCCCGATATCTCAGTATGAAGTGCTGCTACTAATGCTGCCCAGCTCTACCCTATTGTTGTTAAAGTGCTTACATGTATTATGGTTATTAGTGCAGTTCTTAGTAATTGCTAATTATTAATTGTTAACCATTAATTATTCATTATTTAATCATTTGCTAATTTATTGATTGATTTTTCCCATGATTTTAAATGTCACTCTTTTTTTATTAGTGCGGTTTTTAGTACTTGTTAGGTATTAAGTATTAATTGGTAACCATTAATTATTCATTATTTAATCATTTACTAATTTACTGATTGATTTTTCCCATGATTTTAAATGTCACTCTTTTATATAAATTTAGATATTTGTATATGCGTATAAATCATTTTTCCCTTTATTGCATACCGTTCAGTTTAATGTCAGCGCTGTGTTCTTTTTGGCCAACGCTGGGACTGTTGTCCCACGGCGCCGGCACATAAATAACACATTGCTGACATCCTAATCTTAGGCCAATTGAAGGAGCAGTAGCTCCGAGCGCATAGCCAATCCAGCTTCTTCTCTCTTTTGTGTGGAAGTGATTACGTGACCCGTGATGTCACGTGCGTTCCACGCTGGCCCGGCCTCTTCCTGAAGGCCACAGGATACGCCCTAGGCCAAGCTACAATGGTTTGCAGCCCTACATCTCTGCAGGAAAAGCAGATCCAGATCTGAGGACTTCACCATGGATCATTAACGCACAGATGAGCCTTTTATTTCCTGTTTCCTGTAAGTGTGACCATATACTGTGTCATTAAAGTTGTCTTTAATACTACACTCAGGTGGCGCTTCCTTCTCTACCTTCTTCTACCCTATTGTGTGTACAGATGACTCACCTGCATGGATGGAAGATAGCACAAGATGACACACCGTGTGCATCTGCAAATTGTTTTTTTTTTATGCTAAAACTTCAAAATTGTAACAAAAAACAAACTTGACAATGAAATGAAGAACACGATTGATGTTTTGAGGCAAAACGTTATTATATTCTGCCCAAAACATCAATCATGTTCTTCATTTCCTGTTGCATGGTGTCCAGCCGAATTTTCATGCTGTCAATTTGGTCACGCATTCGATCTATTTGGCCATTCCACAACATTATCTGGCCAATAAGTCTTTGTGCACTGTCTGTGCTGAATGGCTCTGCCGCTTGGCCTTCCACAACCAGAACCTCACCTAAAATGTGTGGAAAAAAAAATGGGTTAAAATATGCACGCCTAAATAGATTACCTTAAGCTGGGGTGTCAGTCACTCACTTGGTGGGGTTGAAAGCTTGCACACTTCCTCCACCTCTCCTTCCTCCAGCTCGTCAGGTGGGCGTGGTCTTGGGCTGGGGCTTGGGGTATCTTCAGCTTCAGGCTGGTGACTTTGGGGGGTCCTGGGATCCTTGGACTGTTGTCTGAGTCTTTTCTCCCCTATGATAATTAAACAGCTGCTGTGTCCTGTCCTTACATTACACTGAATCATTTTTGAAGAAGCATTATATTTTCAAACACATCTACACCACATCACCAAATTTGGTGAATATGACAAATTATCAAGACCTAAATGTATGTCCAACCCTGTAACATCGTATTTGGCAAAAAAATAATGTCATTTTCTTAGTATCATATGTATTTTACAAAGAACGGTCTTTACGAACGATGCTGTATAAACGAAAAAAATATGGATCAGCATGCAAGTTAAGTATCTCACTAGGAACACACAACAAGTACTTACTTTTTTAAGCAGCTTATTTATTCGCCAATATTGTTCTGGCTCCCTACTTTTGATGTCAGACCACCGCTTCCTCAATTGTTCTTTAGACCATTTAGTGCCAAATTTAGCTTCTAGAGCGGTGACAACTGAGGCCATTATTTTGTCCTTACGCATATTCGGTCGTGTGTACGGTCCTTTTTTCCCATCGTAGTCCTCCCTTCTCAATATGGACACCATCTCCACCATCTCTTCAAAAGCCATGTTGGTGGCCTTATATCTCCTCCTAAATTGTGGATGGTTGTGGCTCCGGGCTTTCCTCCGCGCTACTTCCAGTTAATCTCTCCGCCATCTTTCTCTATATACTCCCACTGCGCAACAAAGAGTGAAGGGGCGGGGACAAATCGTACTAAAAAACGTCAGGGGCGGGCGACGCAGGCGGAGCATGACACATGCGCAGTGTATATAAAGCTATTACGATGACCTACGTATGTCCGTGCGGAAGCAGCGAGCGTCAGAAACGAAGGTAAGATTAAATGTGGGGGGGTTTGTGTGTTTGGTGAATGTGTTTGGTGTGTGTGTGTGTGTGTGTATATGTATCCCCTAGAGTCTTCCAAAAATAATCCTGGAAGTTCTGAATGACATTACAGTTTTGATCGTGTGTCTTGTCTTTCAGCAAAAATGAATCCCTTTAAGGAGGCTGATTTTTTGTCCAGATTTATAGATTTATATCAGGAAAACAAAAACCTGTGGGAGGTCAAACACCCGCTATATTACAATAAAGATGTAAGGAAGGCAACACTGGGCACACTTTTAGAATTTGTGAAGACTCGAGTCCCACAGGCAGACCACAAGTTTGTTGACAAGAAAATTGGTATCTTGCGAAACATGTATAAGCGGGAACACAATAAAATCCAGGAGTCGCTCAGATCCGGAGCAGCAGCCAACCAAGTTTATGTACCCAAGCTGTGGTACTACCACAAAATGCGATTCCTGGATGACCAGACAGAAGCCAGGCAATCACTTTCGACCCTTCCCCCCACCCTTCCCTCCAGCCTTCCCCCCACTCTTCCCTCCAGCCTTCCATCCACCTCCACCCCAGTTGAGGAGTCCCAGGAAGAACTGGGCCTTTCCATCCTTGATGAAGTGGATGCGCCCAGCTTCAGCCAGGTATCCTTTTTTGTGGAATTTGTGATTGTGTAAATCTTAATGATGTTAACACCTCAAATTTTTAAGTGCTTCATAAAAACTGACTTCATCACAAATATTAATATGTAGACATATCACTAGACAGTAGTGGCCAAAAATATACTTCTGCATAGGTGTGCGCAGCCTCTTGCATTAGGGTGTGCACCTCAAAGCTCTAATACATATGCATGTGTATATGTACTGATGGTGTCAGTAGGGCAGTGGACAGTGTCAGTAGTTTTCTTAGATTTTTTTTTAAATATTTTATTTGGTAACATTTTTTTTTGGGATGAAATATCAGTGGTCTAAACAGGGGGGAATATGCACCACACAAGGCGATAGGGTGTGCCCAGGCACACCTGGCACACCCTGTGCGCACGCCTATGTACTTCAGATACTGTTGAGCAGCTGGAATAATGGTGGGGTCAAATAGATAGCCTTTACTATTTGTTTAGAATTACATTTGCAAGTCACGAGCTGAAAATTGTGTGTGATTGCGTAACACAAAATTACAACTATGTTCCTTTTTTTGACACAGGATGACCTCAGCCAGGAGGAGGCCTTGCCCAGTGGGAGAGAGGAGGAGGCCTTGCCCAGAAGGAGAGAGGAGGAGGCTGTGGCTGGGCCCAGTAGAAGCCACACGGAGTGTCAGGTGCTTCCCCTCCGCATTATCACCAAAAGGCCCAGAAGAATGACACAAACTGAGGAGCAATCTCTAGCCCTCATTCATGAAGCGAGCCAAATAATAAGCACACCACCCAATGCAGAGGAGGTGTATGGGACATATATGGCCAGCAGATTGCTGGAACTGGAAAAGGGGCAATGCCTCCTCTGTGAGGGTCTGATTTTGCAGGCCTATCAGAAGGGCTTGAGAGGGCAGCTTGCAGCTACAACCTATCTAGCAGATGAAGCCACTCCTCCTCCTCCTCCTCCTCCTCCTCCTGCCCCAAGTACACCACCAGAGGCACAGCCTCCAAGGAAGGCTGCAGGGAAGCGTGGAGGGAAGGCTGCAGAGAAGCACTGAAGGAAAGCCGGCAGAGAAGCGTGCAGGGAAGGCTCCACGGAAGAGTCGAAAGCGATTGCCTGGCTTCTGTCTGGTCTTACTGTGCTCCCTGTGCTCCCTAGTCGCAAGAGACCAATTTTCTTGTCCTAAAACTTGATGAGGGACGAAAGGCTTCACAGATTCTAAATGTGTCTCCAGTGTTGCCTTCCTAATTTTTTTTTTACCAAAATAAATTGATTTATAAGTTACCTTACATTATTGACTATGTGTTTTGATTCCAAAACGACATTTTGTTTGGGAGTAGGCAGGTACAGGTCAAAAAGACTGTGGGGTTGATTTACTAAAAGCAAATAGACTGTGCACTTTGCAGAGTGCAGTTGCCCTCTGCAAGTGCAATTGCTCCAGAGCTTAGTAAATGAGGTAAGGCTTGAGTTTGCAAAGAGTACCCAATCCTGTGCAAGGAAACTTCAAAAAACAGCATTTTTGCTTGCACATGATTGGATGATGGAAGTCAGCAGAGCTTCTGCTCATTTACTAAGCTCTGGAGCAACTGCTCTTGCAGAGGGCAACTACACTTTGCAAAGTGCACAGTCTTTTTCCCTTTAGTAAATCAACCCCTATGTGTGTTTGTTCCAAAAGGCTAAATCATTTAGAAAACTTAAGTGCAAAGTACTAGTGAAAAGTGCACTTTAGAAATTGCACTGCAAGTGCACTTGTTGGAAGTGCAGTCACTGTAAATCCAAGGGGAAGAGGTGAAATGAGGGGAAGCTCTGCTGATTTTATCATACAATCATGTGCAAGAAAAAGTTTTTTTTTTTTTGTGGTTCCTTGCATGTGCCCCTCGGATCCACAGCGAATGCACTTCCAAATGCTCTTTCTGTGCAATTCCAAGTACAATTTGCCTTTGGAAAATAATGTATGTATGTCTAATTAACAAGGGACACCAACCTCATTAAGGTTCATTAAAACAACACAAAATATTAAGGCTATTGTGGTAACTTGAAACTACAAAAAAAAAACAAAAAACATTTTGTATAATTTAGCACACATTGTAAAATAGAGTGTTAAAATGTAAAAAAAAAAAAAAAAGATGAGTCCAAAATCTAATTTAATACTTTATTTACGGAGATCTGGCTTTTTAAAAATATCATATTAGCCATGGCATGAGGATAAATGATGAAGAAAGTAGTTTGTGGGAACTCTGTGTGAATATAAAGCACCAAAACAACTTAATTCCTCTCGCATTATAAAGAAAAAAAAAGCGCTGTATTAAAAGATCACAGAAGAGGAATGTGCTAGCTTCAATACGAAGGCTAGTTTTACCAGACCGAGGGCTTCCGTCTTGTAATTGCTTCAGAGCATGCGTCAGTTTGAGTCCGTCGGACTAGCACACAGATGACCAGTTTGTCCGCTAGAAAGAAGAGTCCGTCAGATAGATTTAAAACATGTTTCAAATCTAAGTCCATCCAACTTTTGAGCAAACAAAGTCCGCTGGAGCCCACACACTAACGAATTGTCCGACGAAATCCCGTCCGCCGGGCAAAGTCTGCCGTAAAGTCCGCTCGTTTGTATGCGGCATAACTTAGACATTTAGCATGTGTTCACGTGTAAATCTTCTCATTACATTGGAGCTTGGTGTAGAATCCTTTCATTCACACTAGTGGCCAGTGTGAAGGTCCCCTTTACATTGGTGATTAGCGTAAATCCCTCCTTACATTGGTGGTTACTGTGAATGCTTCTATTACATTAGTGGTCAGTGTAAACCCTTATTACATTGATGGCCAGTGTTGAAACACCTCCTTATATTGGTAGTCGGTGAAAAAAATCTGCATTGTCATTGAACACACCCTCCCCTGTCTCCAGCACTGCCACTGATCCCAGGAGTTCTAGGATACCTAGGAGTTTTCTGTCTATTGATGGGTCTGCTTACCTCCCCAGTCCATGATGTACAGGCAGTGAGGAGATGATGTGCTGTAACCTGATGCAACCAATCAGTGAGCAGTAATGATGTCCAGTAACCTCTAGCAACCAATCAATAAGCAGAAATCATGTGCTGTAACCTCTAGCAACTAATCAGGGAGCCGTAATGTGTGCTGTAACCTCTAGCAACCAGTCAGAAAGTGGTAATGATATGCTGTAACCTCTGGCAACCAATCGCAATTGCTGCCTGATCTGATTCAGTAAACAGATTTTAAGTCTAGCTGCTATTTATTGTATGTCTCAGAGCAGGTGGAGAGCAAAATTGCTTGGGGGGGCCCAAGAAAATGTTTGCCCGGGGTCCAATCAATATTAAAGAAGGCCCTGACTGCGATCAGTTTTAAATTACAATTTTTCCTTTAGAAATGTCATTTTACTGTGGTACTGTTCTAAACACAGGAAAAATGTGCCACTTTACAGACATACTGTAGACACCCCCCAGGCACGATATTCAAAGGAATATTTTATTCTTATTGTTTCACTTTAAGCATTAAAAAAATCACTGCTCCCGAGAAAACCTCAGTTTTTAAAAAAAATTTTGCATTGATACATGTCCCTCTGGGCAGGACCCAGAGGGACATGTATCTTACTTACTGATAAGTAAGCAAACACACACATTAAAAAAAAAAAGAGATTTCATTTGCATGGTCAGTTTTTTTTGGGAATGTGGGATAAGGTCCATGAAATAACATATTCCAAAGGGTCCTAAGAGCAATGGTCATGCAGCACCTTTCCAAAATGAACAGGAATAATCTGTGAACTGAACCCTGACATAAAAGGAAGAGACAGGGCACAAAGACCATGTGCAGCCGTGGGAGTGGTACAACTCAACATATGCTTGTGCAGAGGATCTCACAGCTTGCTGTGGCCAACAGAGAAGCTGTGTGGTAGACACAATCTTTCCTGCATCTTTCTGTGGGTGGTTGTAGAGCAAACTCTACCGAACTCTCAGTTGAGTCTGCAGCATTCTCACTGCTCAAGACCCACTCTCTTCCAGTTTGCACGACTGCCTTTGTTAAGCCTTGGTTACTAGATTAATTGCACAAGTGACATAGTGGCCAGAGATCACAAAGGGGATTCCTGGATTAACATATGTTGGTCTAATACTGGAAATTTCCCTGCAGAAAAGACATTAAATACAGACTTTTTGCCATAAGGCAAACAAATTTATGAATGAAAGTGCTGTTTGTGGAAAAATGTAAAAATAAACTAATAGACACTAGAAATAAAATGTGGGCATAATACAATAAAAGGAACACAATGCCAATAATATAATCCTGCCAAAAATAGAGAGTAGTAGTTGTTTGATGCAAGTAAGTACCTGGGGGTAGTTTGCAAAGTATAGGTTGCAAGGAGAGGTGGCAAGCTTAATCCTAAGGTATGGTAATGTTTTTTTACATAATGTGAAACCAAAACTGGATTGGATTCCTATTAGTATAGGTTGCAGAATATTGATTGGAAGTGCAGCACATTTTGACAGGCTGACCCCCAGGCCTGATAAGTTGTGGAAGGTGTCTAAGGTGGGGATCAAATTTGGCAAAGAGACCACAAGGTCAGATAAGAAAAGGAGTACGTCGTACGCGTACATATTTAGTTTAAATTCCTGTTCTCCTTTCACATAGCCCTTAATGTTGGGATTCAGGCAAATTGATCTGGCTAGAGGTTCAATCGCCAAAGCAAAAAGCAAAGGGGAAAGGGGACATCCCTGCCTGGTCCCCCAGCCCAACGTGAAATACTCTGAGGTGCTGCCCGGAAGCTTGATGAGGGTACGAGGGTGAAGGTATAGGGCCCTGAAACCATGCACATGAACCATTTTTGTAGAACAGGTTTGCATCTTGTATAATATTGGAGGCCAAACGTATATAATCCGAGATTTGCCTAGTGGGGATGAAGCCTGTTTGATCCAGGAGATCAACGTGGGGATTATGGCCGACAGCCTATCAGCTAGGAGGCGGCCAAAAAGCTTCAGGTCATTGTTTATGACCAAAATGGGTCTGTAATTTTGGGGGAGAGAGTGATCTTTGTTCAGTTTGGGTATCAGGGACATATTAGCCAGCAACATGTCCTCTGGGAAAGTATGGCCTTCTAAAATGTGGTTAAAGAGCTACACTAAGTGTGGGACCAACAGACCTGAAAAATGTTTATAGTAAGTGGAAGAGAATCCGTCTGGTCCTGGGGCCTTAGAGGGCTTCAGGGAGGTAATTATTGCCTGGATTTCCTCTGCGTTGCATGGGGCATTCAGGGCATTGAGTTGTTCTTCTGTTAGAGAAGGGAGGGGCAGTCCATCCAACCACAAATTGGCTGAGGGGCCAGGCAGGGAGGAAGGGGAAGCTAGAAGGTCCTCATAAAATTTGGAGAAGATTTTGAGTACCTCTAAGTGATGGGTGGCCATATCCCCCCTGTCATTTTTGAGTTTATACGAGTGTGGAGGTTAAATAGTGGAGTTTAGTTTTCTAGCAAACATTGCTGAAGCCGTGTTGCTGTGCAGTAAGAACTTGGCTTTCGACCATCTCAATGTCTTCTCCGTTTGCTCAGAGAGGATCGTATCCAACTCGATTCTCCAACTCGAGTGTTAATCAGTTTAAGAGTGTCGGGGGAATGCGACTGATTATGGTACTGTTTTGTCAACTCGTGGGAGAACCGGGTGATGTCCACTAATTGTTGTTTTTTCTCAGCCGAAACTAGTGATATCAAATTTTCTCGAATGACTGTTTTATGGGCTGCCAACAACATAGTCGGGTAGTGTCTCGAGTGTTTTTTATACATTGTATTTTTTAAAATGTACAGTAACTGCCTACTCCCAAACTGTGATTTGCAGTAGAGTAAGTAAGTAATTAAAGCACATAGCCAGGTATTCGTCACAATTTTTTTATTGTGCATTAAAAAAAGAAAACATATATATATAGACATGCTATCTGCCAATAGAACTTAACCAAAAAGTGCATTCTATACATCCAAAAATAAAGAAAACATAACAAATCAAATCAGTATTATTCAACCAAAAAGCCTCATGCATGTGTCTTGCTTCTTAATATAGGGGGTCAACAATGTGAAGAGTTGATGAAAGCAGGGGTTCGTCATCCAGATTTCGAAATTCCGAAAATCATCTGGATTATTCTCCTGGAGCTCCCGCAGCAATGGCATATGACATAATTGGTCACGATTAATAAAGCAACCAATTTTTGGTCCAAGAAATCCTCCTCCTGTTCCTGGACTGGACTTGGGTCAAAGCAATAACTCCAAGGCCAATAATAAATAACATGTTATCTCCTCCGACAAACAGCCTCGATGGTTGACAAACAGCCGTTCAGAATCTAACAGAAAAGCACGCAATGAAAAGCGTAAAATGAAAAGCGCAAAATGAAAAGCATGAATCAACACTTACCAAACTTCTACTAACACAAAATTATCAGAAGGGGCCCAAAGGATGGCGCATGACAATTGAACTTCCTCTTTTGCGGCTCGTAGTATGATTGGTACGTCACTACGTTCGTGTTTTGGGCCAACGCCCTTCGGATTTTCCGCAGACAAAACCTCTGACTTTTGTCCGATCGTGTGTAAGAGGCTTTAAAATTACATTCCAAAACACATTTTTACTCATCATGAGTAAAGGGATACCACATGTGTGAGACTTTTTTGAAGCCTAGCTACATATAGGGGCTCAAAATCCAAAGAGCACCTATAGGCTTGCAAGGGGCATGAAGTATGCATTCAATTTCCTGACTACCTATCTCATTTTGGAGCCCCTGTAGCACCAGGACAATAGAAACACCCACAACACAACCACATTTTGAAAGGAAAACACCCAAAAATATTTTTAAGTGACACAGTTTTTTGGAAAATGAAGAAAGAAATGTATTTTATTTTTTTCACACAAGTTGTCAAATAATAAGATATTTCTAACATGCAGTATAGGCATACTAATGCCCCGCACACACGGTCGGATTTTCCGATGGAAAATGTCCGATCGGAGCGTGTTGTCGGAAATTCCGACCGTGTGTGGGCTCCATCGGACATTTTCCATCGGATTTTCTGACACACAAAGTTGGAGAGCAGGAGATAAAATTTTCCGACAACAAAATCCGATCGCGTCAATTCCGACCGTGTGTGGCCTGTTCCGACGCATAAAGTGCCACGCATGCTCAGAAGAAATTCCGAGACGGGACAGCTCGTTCTGGTAAACTTAGCGTTCGCAATGGATACAGCACTTTTGTCACGCTGCAATGTTAAAAATGGTTTAATACAGCGCACTCTCTTCTTCTTTATAATGTGACAAGAATTAAGTAGTTTTGCTGCTCATATTCACACACACTTCTCACAAAGTTTTATTTGTGTTTTTTTAGTGGGATTCCCTGAATATATTGTTATTAGTTGTCACATCTGACAGTTTTATATATTTTTTTTTTTTTTGGATTTTCAGCCTTTTTTTTTCTTTAATGTTTGAATTTTTTCCAAGGCTGATCTTTGTTCAATGTTATTTTTTTTTTTACTCCAGAATATTTTTGTGTGTGATTTGTGTGTCAAGTTACCCCAACACCATTGATATCTTTTATTATTTAATCTTCAGGAGATTGTTTGGTGTTGGTGTCCCTTGTTCATTTCACATTGTATATTTGAAATGTACCTGAATCCTCACAAAAAAACTGTCATTTTTGAAGTAAAACACATAGGAGAGTATAATTCAAAACAAAAATCCTTTATTAAGGGATCAGAACCAAACAAAGAGGAAGGCAACACTGGATCAACAAGAGAAATTAGCGAAGCCTGGGACCCCCACGGCAGACATCAATTCTTGAACATCAAAATTGGTGGCATGAGGAGTCCATATGTAAGGGAGGGCAGTCTGGTCCAGAATTCGCAGAGATCCGGATAGCAGCAGATGACATGTGTGTCCCCAGGCTGTGGTACCACAAGAGGCTGCATCTTTTGGCCGACCAGACTGAACCCAGGGCAATCACTGTCTGGTCTTCCTTCCACGCTTCCTTCCGGGCTGTGGCTGTGCAGTTGGAGATGTGACAGGAGAAGGAGTAGGACCTGGAGGAGGACTGGGAGGACCTGGAGGAGAGGGAGGAGGAGGAGGAGGACCTGCAGGAGGAGGAGGAGGACCATCATAAAGGTGTGTCTGAGGTGTCATTTGGCCCCTCATACCTTTCTCAAGAGCCTCCAATATGAGGGCCTCACACATGACTTGTTGGCCCTCCCCAATCCTCTGCATTTTATATTCAATGAAGGCAGCAATGTTCTCCTCCATGGTGTGGGGTGCTCCCAGGACCTCTGTAGCCCTCCAAAAAAATCCTATAGCAGCCTCCTCTAGGGCACTCCTCCTACTGCCACTTTCTCTTTTCAGGGGGGGTGGAGGGACCTGCAGATCAGGCAGCCGGCTCGGCCTGGCCACCTCCTGGCTGAGACTTCCCTGTGTATGAAAAAGGGACATGGTTTTAGTTTTTGCATCATCAATCACAATCCTAAATTAGTACTCCCAACTAACATCTAGTTAACATCATTGATTGCACAAGCAGAAATATTTAGAGGAATGCTATACCTGGCTCAATCTGGGCTCCTCCACATGCGGCCTGGAAGGCCCAGGTTGGGCGTCAGAATCCTCAGCCGGGGGGGAAGGAAGCGTGGAAGGAAGACTGGAGAGGGATGGCCTGGGTTCAGTCTGGCCTGCCAGAAAATGCAGCCTGTCGTAGTACAACATCCTGGGGACATAGATGTCATCTGCTGCTCCGGATCTCTGTGAATCCAGGACTTTCTTGCGCTCCCTCAGATATGTGCTCCTCAGGCAACCAATTAATATCTTTAAATAGGTGATGTCTGCCGTGGGGATCACCTGCTTCACAATTTCACACAATTGCTCCAGTGCTGCCTTCCTATTTGCTTGGTTCTTGAAATGGGGGTGTTTAATCTCCCACAGACAGGGCAGCACCCTTAGCATCTCTAGGAATACTGACATGAAGTCATTATCTTTGTGTAGCATATCCATGTCACAAGACACAACACAAGACAAAGCCTAATGTCAGACAAAACTCCCCTAATCTTGTTACAATATAGGCCTCAATCTAGAAGCAGTATAGGCACAAGTTTGTCTCTTACCTTCGTTCTTACGATCGGCGCGTCCAATGCTCCTTCCTCCGCTCACAGATCGTACGTAATACGCACGCGTGTTACGCTTTATACACACTGCGCCCGCCCTTAAAGTTCTTTCTAGTCTATTCCCCGCCCCTTTTCGTTCGGTGCAGTGGGTGAAGTGCATAATGGCGGAGTTCGAGCAGGTGTGTGCTAATTATAGCAACGAGGAGGAGGAGGAGGAAAGCCCGGATCCAGGCACGTCCCGATCCAGAAGGAGACGTTTAAAGGCCACAAATATGTCCTTTGGGGAGATGTTGGAGATGGTCGACATCATGAGGAAGTCCGACTATGATGGGAAGTATGGGCCTTACCCCCTTCCCAACATCAGAAAGGCCAAAATCATTGCTAAAGTGGTCAAAAGCCTTCACAGGAATTTCGGGGTACGAAGATCTAAAGATCAGCTCAGGAAGCGGTGGTCGGACCTGAAGTTAAAAGAGCCAGAGCAGTACCGAAAGATCCGGAGAGTGCTGCAAAAAAGTAAGTAGTTGTGCTGTGTTCCTATTCTTTCTGTCTTTATTACGTTAGTGCTGCTCCATATGCTTTTATTAATTGTAACGTTTAAAAGGGCAACTTTAATGTTCATGGGCCCATTATTCGTTCGTATCAAACATTTTTCTTTCGGCCTCTAGAACACCATTGTTTAGGCCATATGCATTTTCCCACATTTTTTTTGGGCCTACTTGGATGCCAAATATTTGTTTGTGTAGATGGGTTTGTTACTAGAATGAAATGCCAACTAGATTGTGTGTAAGGAGAGGACACTGAGCAGCTGTTTTCACATCTGGACACTGGAGCACTAGTGTGGGACACAAGAACACCCTTTTTATTAGGGGGGCCACACAGGTGCTCCAGTGTATACTATAGGGGGGGCTACATCTGTGAAGCTTGTACCAAACAGGTAAAGTATTGCAGCTTGACAAAGGGCAATAAAAAAAATACATCTTGAAACTCGGCTAAAATAGACAATTGTACCCCACTTCCAAGCAATGTTTCCTATTTCTAGTTCTGCCATCAAATATCTGTGTGCTAATTATACCATTTTTGTTTTACATAGGGGAGAAAAGACTCGGAGGACACCCCTCATCCAAGGAGACCACAGACCCCCCACCTATGGAAGAAGGTGAAATACCCCCAAACGAAGCTGAGCAGGAGGAAGAAGAAGATGTGGTGGAAAGTGGCACCACAACAGGTGAGTGTCTGCGACCACAGGCTCAGGTAAGAGAAGGATGCTGGCAGATTTTTGAGACCTTTTTTTTTTTATTTATCTCTTTTTAGGTGATCGTGAGGTTGTGAATCCCGAACGCTTTACTTCTGAAAGTGCCCAGATCCTGATCGGGGAGATCATGGGGTGTAATGCCGAACTGCAAAACATCCAGCAAAAAATCCATGATGTTATTAAAAAAATAATAACATCATTGATGTTTTGGGGCGAATTTAAAACCCACAAAGTATGGTGGCCAGTGTAGTGTAGTATAGTGGTCAGTGTAGTGTAGTATGGTGGTCAGTGTAGTGTAGTATGGTGGTCAGTGTAGTGTAGTATGGTGGTCAGTGTAGTGTAGTATGGTGGTCAGTGTAGTGTAGTATAGTGGTCAGTGTAGTGTAGTATAGTGGACAGTGTAGTGTAGTATGTTGGTCGGTGTAGTGTAGTATAGTGGACAGTGTAGTGTAGTATAGTGGACAGTGTAGTGTAGTATAGTGGTCAGTGTAGTGTAGTATAGTGGTCAGTGTAGTGTAGTATAGTGGACAGTGTAGTGTAGTAAAGTGGTCAGTGTAGTGGTCAGTATAGTTTAGTGGTCAGTGTAGTTGTACGTGTAGTGGACAGTATAGTGGTAAGTATAGTGTAGTGGTCAGTGTAGTGGACAGTATAGTGTAGTGGACAGTATAGTGTAGTGGTCAGTATAGTATAGTGGACAGTATAGTGTAGTGGTCAGTATAGTGTAGTGGACAGTATAGTGTAGTGGTCAGTGTAGTGGACAGTATAGTGGACAGTATAGTGTAGTGGTTAGTGTAGTGGACAGTATAGTGTAGTGGACATTGTAGTGGTTAGTGTAGTGGACAGTGTAGTGGACAGTGTAATGGTTAGTGTAGTGGACAGTATAGTGTAGTGGTCAGTGTAGTGGACAGTATAGTGGTCAGTATAGTGTAGTGGACAGTGTAGTGGTTAGTGTAGTGGACAGTGTAGTGGTTAGTGTAGTGGACAGTATAGTGTAGTGGTCAGTGTAGTGGACAGTATAGTGGTCAGTATAGTGTAGTGGACAGTATAGTGGTCAGTGTAGTGGACAGTATAGTGTAGTGGTTAGTGTAGTGGACAGTATAGTGTAGTGGTCAGTGTAGTGGTTAGTGTAATGGACAGTATAGTGTAGTGGTCAGTGTAGTGGTCAGTATAGTGTAGTGGACAGTGTAGTGGTCAGTATAGTGTAGTGGACAGTGTAGTGCAGTGGACAGTGTAGTGGACAGTATAGTGTAGTGGTCAGTGTAGTGAACAGTATAGTGTAGGGGTCAGTGTAGTGGTTAGTGTAGTGGACAGTGTAGTGGTCAGTGTAGTGGACAGTATAGTGGTCAGTGTAGTGTAGTGGACAGTGTAGTGGACAGTATAGTGTAGTGGACAGTATAGTGTAGTGGTCAGTGTAGTGGACAGTATAGTGGTCAGTGTAGTGGTCAGTATAGTGGACAGTATAGTGTAGTGGTCAGTGTAGTGAACAGTATAGTGTAGTGGTCAGTGTAGTGGACAGTATAGTGTAGTGGTCAGTGTAGTGGTCAGTGTAGTGGACAGTATAGTGTAGTGGTCAGTGTAGTGGTTAGTGTAGTGGACAGTATAGTGTAGTGGTTAGTGTAGTGGTAGTGGTCAGTGTAGTATAGTGGTCAATGTAGTGTGTAATGGTCAGTAAAGGAATCAGGTTGGTCAGTGTTGAAATCAAGTAGGTTAGTGTAGTGGTCAGTATAGGAATCAGGTAGATCAGTACTATTGTATTTAGAGGGACTCAGGGAGTGCTAAAAGTCCGCAGGTTAGGGGGCGCAAATTACTTGCCTTGCCCCGGGTGCTGACAACCCACGCTACGCCACTGCATAACACACTGTGCCCAAATGAAATGTTGAGCTTTTTTTGACAGATGTAGTTCTCTTTTGATTGTATTTAATCACCACTGTTTTCTTTTTTAATTTTCTGCATAAACACAGAAAATATTGTGCTAAAAAACAAAAAAACAAAAAACATAGTCTCTCTTTCTTTATAAATTTAGGCCAAATGTATTCTGCTACCTTTCTTTGGTAAAAAAATAACTCAACTCAGTGTAGATGATTTAGTCTGCAGGAAAGTTACAGTCCACAAGCTATAGTATATATTTGATTCATTATAAATCTATCAGTCCTGATGTACTGATGTACTGATGGCATATCTCATTTCTTGAGGCCCTAAAATGCCAGGACAGTACAAATGCCACCCAAATGAATGACCCCTTTTTGGAAAGTAGTCAGGCCAAGGCATTTAATAAGTGGCATGGTGAGTTTTTTTAAGATGTAATTTTTTGTGACATTTAAAAAAAAAAAATTATTTTTTCCCCACAAATTTGGCAAGTTATTTCTCACACACAGCATAGGCATACTTATAATTACACCCAAAACACATTCTGCTATGCCTCCAGAGTATGGGGATACCACATGTGTGAAACTTTTTTTGCAGCCTAGATGTAGAGGGAAGCAAAATCCAAGGAGCACCTTTGGGCTTTCAAGGGCCTTTCAAGGGCCTTTCAAGGGGCATAAATTATGCATCTAATTTCTACCTATCACAATTTTAGAGTCCCTGGAGCACTAAGACAGTGGAAACACCCAGGAAATGACCCAATTTTGGAAAACAAACACTTTGGGTATTTTCTGAAAGGCATAGTGAGTCTTTGAAATTTGTGAAAAAGTTGTAAATTAATAAGATATTCCTAATGTACAGCATAAGCTTACTTAGAAAGACACCCCAAAACAAATTCTGCTACTCCTTCCAAGTATGAGGATACCACATGTGTGAGATTTTTTCACAGGCTAGCCACACAGGGGGGCCAAAAATTCATAGAGCACCTTCTGGCTTTCTACAAACAATTGGCAACCACCCCAATCTACAACAAACCTTTGCAGCAAGAAGCACACGGGAGGGCAACACTGTCAGGGCTGGGCTCAGCCCTTCCTTCCCTGAGCTGGCCGCTCAGCTGTCGGCTAATTGCCAGCTCCCATCTCTCTCCACAGTTACCCAGTTGTTGTTGATTCTGCTCGTCAGTCCTGCCTACTTATAGTCATCCAGCTCACTTGATCTCTGCCTTCGCCTTTGTCAACATCACAGAGACTTTCTCCTACGTTCCTGTTGAAGACTTGCTCGGCTGACATTCCTTCTGGCTCCTGATCCTGCTTGCTGTACTACTACGTTTATCTCTGGCTCTCTGACATTTGCTTGGCTGACTACCCGATCCGGTTACTGAACTCTGGCTTGTTTTGACTACGCTTACTCTGTTTACCTTTTTATTATTATTATTATTAAACAAGTATGATTTAACTATACTTCTGTCTCGGTCTGATTCATGGTTCCTGATAAACACACATCAAAAACAAACAAAAATTGCCAGCTCATTTACCAGCCAACCTGCAACAAAACTGAATTTTCTCCATCTAACAGTTCATGTTAAAAACAAGGGGTTTAGTTGCACACATTTGTCAAGGCATACTAGTGTACTGCTGTTCTAACTCTGTAATTCTGAGAGTCTCCCAAATGAAAGCACATACAGCATTGGATAGATTAAGAGCAGGTGTGCCTGGAAGGAGCCCACCCCTTCTTAAAGGTACAAGGGTTAATGGGACACCCAGTAATGGCACAATGGCGTTAAGACTGCAGTACACTGGGGTGCCTTGACGTGGCAAATTATAAAATTGTAAAAAAGCAGGAGTAGTATGGCGCTGCCCTTATGGAGACAAAAAGATATTTTTGTTCTTTGTAGTAAATGTGTTATCTAGTGATCTTATTCCTAAAGAATTGCTTCTAAAACCTGTATGTGTCAAAAGGTTGAATAAAAACTGGGACTGGTGACGTATTTTTTCTATTAAAAGTGAAAAATGCAACATATGGTGCTCCAATTATTCAGCAAAGGTGCATTGTGCGCTTTAAATTAGGTAATAAATTAGGTAAATAGTTGTGGATATGGATACAATACCACCTAAGTGGAAAGTATAAAAAGGAAAACAGGAGTAGTATGGCGCTGCCCTTATGGAGACAAAAGGACTTTTTCTTTAAAATAAACAATAGCTCTATAATTCCTAAAGCATTGCTTCTAAGCCTGTGTGCGCCAAATAAATAAAATCTGTGACTGGTGCTAAGTACTTACTATTAAAGGTACAATTGCAACATAGGGTGCTTCAATTATTCAACAAAAGTGCATGGTGCAACATCACTAAAGTGACCAGTGTTAAACCATAAAAATGTATACAAAATTGTGCAAATTATCCATCATATATAGTGACTGATGTGCTGTGACCAGTATTAGTTGGATAGGGAAAGTTCCGTTTATGAAAAAACAAGTTCTTTTTAAAATGTTTTGAAGTGTTCAATCTATGGATATGGCTGCTGCCTCTACACATAAAATACCACCTAAGTGGAAAGTATTAGAAAATGGTAAAAAAGCAGGAGTAGTATGGCGCTGCCCTTATGGAGACCAAAAGATATTTTTCTTTTTTGTAGTAAATGTGTTACCTAGTGACCTTATTCCTAAAGAATTGCTTCTAAAGCCTGTATGTGTGAAAAGGTTGAATAAAAGCTGTGACTGGTGACGTATTTTTCCTATTAAAAGTGAAAAATGCAACATATGGTGCTCCTATTATTCAGCAAAGGTGCATTGTGCGCTTTAAATTAGGTAATAAATTAGGTAAATGGATATGGATCCAATACCACCTAAGTGGAAAGTATAAAAAAAAAAAAAAAAAAAAAAAAAAAAAAAAAAAAAGGAAAACAGGAGTAGTATGGCGCTGCCCTTATGGAGACAAAAGGACTTTTTCTTTAAAATAAACAATAGCTCTATAATTCCTAAAGTATTGCTTCTAAGCCTGTGTGCGCCAAATAATTAAATAAAATCTGTGACTGGTGCTGAGTACTTACTATTAAAGGTACAATTGCAACATAAGGTGCTTCAATTATTCAGCAAAAGTGCATGGTGCAACATTACTAAAGTGACCAGTGTTAAACCATAAAAATTTATACAAAATTGTGCAAATTATCCATCATATATAGTGACTGATGTGCTGTGACCAGTAATAGTTGGATAGGAAAAGTTCCGTTTATGAAAAAACAAGTTCTTTTTAAAATTATTTTGAAGTGTTCAATCTCTGAGGGTCAAATATCTGTAGGAAAACTTCTTATCCAGGTGCTGGTTTCTTTAATTAGTGCCTTGTCTGCATGCTCTGACAATGCTTGCACTCACCGGATTTTTCTTTCCCCTGCAGGGGTATGCGCGGTCACAGTGTCTGCCAATGTGCAGCAATCAAGGATGTCCCCCAAACTTTACTTGCATATTGTGGTGTAGTAATTACATGTAAAGGAAAGAAGGTATGCCCATCGCGTAAAACCATAAGAGAACTTTTATTAAAGCTTAATAAAATATATGTACTCACATTTCAAACGAAAAAATCAAGCATAGAAAAAGTTAACGAATTCCCTTTGTTAGAGGTGCTGCAAGACGTCCGTAGCCCGCCCTACGCGCGTTTCGTTGTCAGACTTCTACTGGGGCCTCAGTAGAAGTCTGACGATGAAACACGCGTAGGGCGGGCTACACCACAATATGCAAGTAAAGTTTGGGGGGCATCCTTGATTGCTGCACAGTGGCAGACACTACTGTGACCGAGCATACCCCTGCAGGGTAAAGAAAAATCCGGTGAGTGCAAGCATTGTCAGAGCATGCAGACAAGGCACTAATTAAAGAAATCAGCACCTGGATAAGAAGTTTTCCTACATATATTTGACCCTCAGAGATTGAACACTTGTGTGAAACTTTTTTTGCAGCCTAGATGTAGAGGGAAGCAAAATCCAAGGAGCACCTTTGGGCTTTCAAGGGCCTTTCAAGGGCCTTTCAAGGGGCATAAATTATGCATCTAATTTCTACCTATCACAATTTTAGAGTCCCTGGAGCACTAAGACAGTGGAAACACCCAGGAAATGACCCAATTTTGGAAAACAAACACTTTGGGTATTTTCTGAAAGGCATAGTGAGTCTTTGAAATTTGTGAAAAAGTTGTAAATTAATAAGATATTCCTAATGTACAGCATAAGCTTACTTAGAAAGACACCCCAAAACAAATTCTGCTACTCCTTCCAAGTATGAGGATACCACATGTGTGAGATTTTTTCACAGGCTAGCCACACAGGGGGGCCAAAAATTCATAGAGCACCTTCTGGCTTTCTACAAACAATTGGCAACCACCCCAATCTACAACAAACCTTTGCAGCAAGAAGCACATGGGAGGGCAACACTGTCAGGGCTGGGCTCAGCCCTTCCTTCCCTGAGCTGGCCGCTCAGCTGTCGGCTAATTGCCAGCTCCCATCTCTCTCCACAGTTACCCAGTTGTTGTTGATTCTGCTCGTCAGTCCTGCCTACTTATAGTCATCCAGCTCACTTGATCTCTGCCTTCGCCTTTGTCAACATCACAGAGACTTTCTCCTACGTTCCTGTTGAAGACTTGCTCGGCTGACATTCCTTCTGGCTCCTGATCCTGCTTGCTGTACTACTACGTTTATCTCTGGCTCTCTGACATTTGCTTGGCTGACTACCCGATCCGGTTACTGAACTCTGGCTTGTTTTGACTACGCTTACTCTGTTTACCTTTTTATTATTATTATTATTAAACAAGTATGATTTAACTATACTTCTGTCTCGGTCTGATTCATGGTTCCTGATAAACACACATCAAAAACAAACAAAAATTGCCAGCTCATTTACCAGCCAACCTGCAACAAAACTGAATTTTCTCCATCTAACAGTTCATGTTAAAAACAAGGGGTTTAGTTGCACACATTTGTCAAGGCATACTAGTGTACTGCTGTTCTAACTCTGTAATTCTGAGAGTCTCCCAAATGAAAGCACATACAGCATTGGATAGATTAAGAGCAGGTGTGCCTGGAAGGAGCCCACCCCTTCTTAAAGGTACAAGGGTTAATAGGACACCCAGTAATGGCACAATGGCGTTAAGACTGCAGTACACTGGGGTGCCTTGACGTGGCAAATTATAAAATTGTAAAAAAGCAGGAGTAGTATGGCGCTGCCCTTATGGAGACAAAAAGATATTTTTGTTCTTTGTAGTAAATGTGTTATCTAGTGATCTTATTCCTAAAGAATTGCTTCTAAAACCTGTATGTGTCAAAAGGTTGAATAAAAACTGGGACTGGTGACGTATTTTTTCTATTAAAAGTGAAAAATGCAACATATGGTGCTCCAATTATTCAGCAAAGGTGCATTGTGCGCTTTAAATTAGGTAATAAATTAGGTAAATAGTTGTGGATATGGATACAATACCACCTAAGTGGAAAGTATAAAAAGGAAAACAGGAGTAGTATGGCGCTGCCCTTATGGAGACAAAAGGACTTTTTCTTTAAAATAAACAATAGCTCTATAATTCCTAAAGCATTGCTTCTAAGCCTGTGTGCGCCAAATAAATAAAATCTGTGACTGGTGCTAAGTACTTACTATTAAAGGTACAATTGCAACATAGGGTGCTTCAATTATTCAACAAAAGTGCATGGTGCAACATCACTAAAGTGACCAGTGTTAAACCATAAAAATGTATACAAAATTGTGCAAATTATCCATCATATATAGTGACTGATGTGCTGTGACCAGTATTAGTTGGATAGGGAAAGTTCCGTTTATGAAAAAACAAGTTCTTTTTAAAATGTTTTGAAGTGTTCAATCTATGGATATGGCTGCTGCCTCTACACATAAAATACCACCTAAGTGGAAAGTATTAGAAAATGGTAAAAAAGCAGGAGTAGTATGGCGCTGCCCTTATGGAGACCAAAAGATATTTTTCTTTTTTGTAGTAAATGTGTTACCTAGTGACTAGGGATGAGCTTCGTGTTCGAGTCGAACCCATGTTCGACTCGAACATCGGCTGTTCGACCGTCCGTCGAATTGCGAACGATATGGGCCGTTCGCGCCAAATTCGTGTGGCGCGTCACGGCCCATAATTCACTGCGGCATCGCAGTGCATTGCTGGCTGATGATTGGCCAAGCATGCACTATGACCCGCATGCTTGGCCAATCACAGCGCCGTCAGTAGAGAGAGCTGTAATTGGCCAAAGCCAGGGTGGCTTTGGCCAATTATGGCTCAGGGATTTAGTACACACCCCACACTATATAAGGCCGCCTGCACGGCGGCCCTGTGTAGTGTGTGTTCCGGTGTGCTGAGCGATAGAGAGAGAGAGAGACAGTGTCATTTGATTTGAGTTAGATAGATTAGGCAGAACAGTCAGTCAGTTAGCTGCACTTACAGTGTATTGTGTATATATATGCATCCCAGGTGTTGCATATATATATATACACTGTATTCAGTTTAGCTAGATCCGTTCCTGTTATCTTCTATCTAGACTATTTACATTCAGTGCAGTGTGTCCTGCTCACAGTGTTCAGCTAGATCCGTTCCTGCTATTTACATTCAGTACAGTGCTTCCTGCTCACAGTGTTCAGCTAGATCCGTTCCTGCTATTTACATTCAGTACAGTGCTTCCTGCTCACAGTGTTCAGCTAGATCCGTTCCTGCTATTTACATTCAGTGCAGTGCGTGCTGCTCACAGTGTTCAGCTAGATCCGTTCCTGCTATTTACATTCAGTACAGTGCTTCCTGCTCACAGTGTTCAGCTAGATCCGTTCCTGCTATTTACATTCAGTGCAGTGCGTGCTGCTCACAGTGTTCAGCTAGATCCGTTCCTGCTATTTACATTCAGTGCAGTGCGTCCTGCTCACAGTGTTCAGCTAGATCCGTTCCTGCTATTTACATTCAGTGCAGTGCGTCCTGCTCACAGTGTTTAGCTACATCCGTTCCTGCTGTTTACATTCAGTGCAGTGCGTCCTGCTCACAGTGTTCAGCTAGATCCGTTCCTGCTATTTACATTCAGTGCAGTGCGTCCTGCTCACAGTGTTCAGCTAGATCCGTTCCTGCTATTTACATTCAGTGCAGTGCGTGCTGCTCACAGTGTTTAGCTACATCCGTTCCTGCTGTTTACATTCAGTGCAGTGCGTCCTGCTCACAGTGTTCAGCTAGATCCGTTCCTGCTATTTACATTCAGTGCAGTGCGTCCTGCTCACAGTGTTCAGCTAGATCCGTTCCTGCTATTTACATTCAGTGCAGTGCGTCCTGCTCACAGTGTTCAGCTAGATCCGTTCCTGCTATATACATTTAGTGCAGTACGTCCTGCTCACAGTGTTCAGCTAGATCCGTTCCTGTTATCTTCCTACTGACAGGCAGGCTTGTCTGGTTACAGTATATAAAGCTACCTGAAGAAAATTACAGGTGTTCTTTTTGATCCTATTAGTACCACGGTCAGGCAGCTAGACTATTTACATTTAGTACAGTGTGTCCTGCTCACAGTGTTCAGCTAGATCCGTTCCTGTTATTTACATTCAGTGCAGTGCGTCCTGCTCACAGTGTTCAGCTAGATCCGTTCCTGCTATTTACATTCAGTGCAGTGCGTCCTGCTCACAGTGTTCAGCTAGATCCGTTCCTGCTATTTACATTCAGTGCAGTGCGTCCTGCTCACAGTGTTCAGCTAGATCCGTTCCTGCTATATACATTTAGTGCAGTACGTCCTGCTCACAGTGTTCAGCTAGATCCGTTCCTGTTATCTTCCTACTGACAGGCAGGCTTGTCTGGTTACAGTATATAAAGCTACCTGAAGAAAATTACAGGTGTTCTTTTTGATCCTATTAGTACCACGGTCAGGCAGCTAGACTATTTACATTTAGTACAGTGTGTCCTGCTCACAGTGTTCAGCTAGATCCGTTCCTGTTATTTACATTCAGTGCAGTGCGTCCTGCTCACAGTGTTCAGCTAGATCCGTTCCTGCTATTTACATTCAGTGCAGTGCGTCCTGCTCACAGTGTTCAGCTAGATCCGTTCCTGCTATTTACATTCAGTGCAGTGCGTCCTGCTCACAGTGTTCAGCTAGATCCGTTCCTGCTATTTACATTCAGTGCAGTGCGTGCTGCTCACAGTGTTCAGCTAGATCCGTTCCTGCTATTTACATTCAGTGCAGTGCGTGCTGCTCACAGTGTTCAGCTAGATCCGTTCCTGCTATTTACATTCAGTGCAGTGCGTCCTGCTCACAGTGTTCAGCTAGATCCGTTCCTGCTATTTACATTCAGTGCAGTGCGTCCTGCTCACAGTGTTCAGCTAGATCCGTTCCTGCTATTTACATTCAGTGCAGTGCGTCCTGCTCACAGTGTTCAGCTAGATCCGTTCCTGCTATATACATTTAGTGCAGTACGTCCTGCTCACAGTGTTCAGCTAGATCCGTTCCTGTTATCTTCCTACTGACAGGCAGGCTTGTCTGGTTACAGTATATAAAGCTACCTGAAGAAAATTACAGGTGTTCTTTTTGATCCTATTAGTACCACGGTCAGGCAGCTAGACTATTTACATTTAGTACAGTGTGTCCTGCTCACAGTGTTCAGCTAGATCCGTTCCTGTTATTTACATTCAGTGCAGTGCGTCCTGCTCACAGTGTTCAGCTAGATCCGTTCCTGCTATTTACATTCAGTGCAGTGCGTCCTGCTCACAGTGTTCAGCTAGATCCGTTCCTGCTATTTACATTCAGTGCAGTGCGTCCTGCTCACAGTGTTTAGCTACATCCGTTCCTGCTGTTTACATTCAGTGCAGTGCGTCCTGCTCACAGTGTTCAGCTAGATCCGTTCCTGCTATTTACATTCAGTGCAGTGCGTCCTGCTCACAGTGTTCAGCTAGATCCGTTCCTGCTATATACATTTAGTGCAGTACGTCCTGCTCACAGTGTTCAGCTAGATCCGTTCCTGTTATCTTCCTACTGACAGGCAGGCTTGTCTGGTTACAGTATATAAAGCTACCTGAAGAAAATTACAGGTGTTCTATCCCAGCTTAGTGCAGCTACAGGCCATTAGTATGTCTGGAAGGCCAAGAAGGAGAGGCAGACAGTCACAAGCCAATAAGAGAGGGCAAGCAGGCTCTGTGTCTAGTGCTGGTCGTGGAGACGGTGCATCCTCATCAGCACGTGGCCATGGGACACGCTTGGCCTTTTTTTCGGCAGCTGGCCGTGTTGAGCCGCAACATGCGGAAGACTTGGTCGAGTGGATGACCAAGCCGTCCTCATCCTCCTCATCCTCTCTCACCCATGCCCAGGGTGCTTTGTCTGGCAAAGCAGCGGCCTCTTCCCTCAGCTCAATGTCATCAGTGACTCCTTCCCTAGCCCCACCATGTCCTCCTGAGGATTCCCTCGAACTGTTTGACCACAGTGTTGGGTACATGCTCCAGGAGGATGCCCAGCGTTTGGAAGGCTCTGATGATGATACTGAGCTCAATGAAGGCAGTAACATGAGCACGGACAGAGGGGGTGCCCAAGAAGGACAGCAATCTGGCAGTCATGCTCCCCCTGCTGCAGCATACTGCCAGGTTTGCTCCAGTGATGAGGAGGGAGGGGATGATGAGGTCACTGACTCAACGTGGGTGCCTGATAGGAGAGAGGAGGAGGAGGAGGAGGAGGAGGAGGAGGAGGTGGCACATCACCAACTAGGCAGGATGCCCTCCAGGGGCCAGCCTAAGGGCAGCACATTGACTGCATCACACCCCAAAGCTCCACATGTGCAGGGCGCTGCAGTCTCTGCGCGTTATTCAAAAAGTTCTTTGGTGTGGGCCTTTTTTGAGACGAGTGCATCAGATCGCACCGCTGCTATTTGCAATATATGTCTCAAGCGTATCTCGCGTGGCCAAAACATCTCCCGCTTGGGTACCACATGCTTGACCAGACATATGTTGACCTGCCATGCAGTTCGTTGGCAAGCGTATCTAAAAGACCCACACCAAAGAACAAAGACGATCTCTCCTTGCTCCTCATCAGCTGAGATTTCCAACCCCACTAGACCTTCAGTCCTCTCTGCGACCTGCAGTGAGAGGAATGAAGGTGTAGAATTAGGTGTGTCACAGCCAAGTACTTATGGGCAATCTGCTTTTGGTACACCGACGTCAGATTGTACCAGGCAAATTTCCCTGCCCCAGCTGCTGCACCGCCGAAAGAAGTTTGCTCCCAGCCATCCACATGCCCAGCGGTTGAATGCTAGCTTGGCAAAATTGCTAGCACTTCAACTGCTGCCTTTTCAGTTGGTAGACTCTGCCCCCTTCCGTGAGTTTGTGGAATGTGCGGTTCCTCAGTGGCAGGTACCCAAACGCCACTTTTTCTCACGGAAGGCGATTCCGGCTCTCTACCGGCATGTGGAAGGCAATGTCCATGCCTCGCTGGACAGGGCGGTCAGCGGTAAGGTGCATATTACCGCTGACTCATGGTCCAGCCGGCATGGACAGGGACGTTACTTAAGTTTCACGGCGCATTGGGTGACTCTGCTGGCAGCTGGGAAGGATGCAGGACAAGGTGCAGTAGTGTTGGAGGTTGTTCCGCCACCACGCCTCCAAAATGCTGATTGTGACACACCTCTCTCCTCCACCCCCTCCTCTTCTTCTTCCTCCATGGCCTCTTCCTCGGAACCAGCGGTGCTCCGTAGGCGTTCAAGGGGCTACGCAAGTACGCAGGCCAAAAGATGCCATGCGGTGCTTGAGCTGGTGTGCTTGGGGGACAGGAGCCACACTGGGGCAGAGGTTCTGTCAGCTCTGCAGGGGCAGGTTCAGAGGTGGTTGACGCCACGCCAACTTAAGGCAGGAATGGTGGTTTGCGACAATGGCACCAACCTCCTCTCTGCCCTCCGACAGGGACAACTGACCCATGTGCCCTGTTTGGCTCACGTCCTTAACTTGGTGGTGCAGCGGTTCTTGGGCAGGTACCCGGGCTTACAGGATGTCCTGAGGCAGGCCAGGAAAGTCTGTGTGCATTTCCGCCGGTCATATAATGCCAGTGCTCGGCTGACGGACCTCCAAAAGGAGTTTAACCTGCCCAAGAACCGCCTAATCTGTGACATGCCCACCAGGTGGAACTCGACGTTGGCCATGCTGCAGCGGCTGCACACGCAGCAGAGGGCCATCAATGAGTACCTGTGCGACTATGGCACCAGGACAGGGTCAGGGGACCTTGGTTTTTTTTCCCCACGCCAGTGGGCCATGATCAGGGATGCATGCACTGTCCTGTCACCATTCGAGGAGGCCACGAGGATGGTGAGCACTGACAGTGCATGCATCAGTGACACTGTCCCCCTTGTCCACCTGTTGGAGCACACGCTGCGTGGAATAATGGACAGGGCACTTGAGGCAGAACAGAGGCAGGAAGAGGAGGACTTCCTTAGCTCTCAAGGCCCCCTTTATCCAGACAGTGTTCCTGCGTGCCCGCCGATCACACAGGAAGAGGACGAGGAGGAGGAGGAGGAGGAGGAGGAAGATTGTGTCAGTATGGAGGTGGAGCCTGGCACTCAGCATCAGCAGTCTTTAAGGGATCAGTCCCAAGGAACACATGGACTTGTACGTGGCTGGGAGGAGGTGGCTGCGGACGTTGTTGTCCTTAGTGACCCAGAGGACTCCGGACCGAATGCCTCAGCAAACCTACGCTGCATGGCCTCCCTGATCCTGCAAAGCCTGCGTAAGGATCCTCGTATTCGTGGTATCAAGGAGAAGGACCAATACTGGCTGGCAACCCTCCTTGATCCACGTTACAAGGGTAAGGTTGCGGACCTTATCTTGCCATCGCAGAGGGAGCAGAGGATGAAACATCTTCGGGAGGCCTTGCAGAAAGGTCTGTGCAACGCGTTCCCAGAGACTGGGAGGTTACAAACTCCTGTTTCTGGACAACGTGTTGCTGAGGCTTCGGTCAGTCAAAGAAGGAGCGGTGGAGAAGGTGGCCGTCTGACCGATGCGTTCAGACAATTTTTTGGTCCGCAGCCCCAAGGTATGATCGGTTCCAGCAACCATCGCCAGCGTCTGTTTTACATGGTGCAGGAATACCTAGGGGCAAGATCAGACTTGGACACCTTTCCCACCGAAAATCCTCTGGGTTACTGGGTCTTGAGGATGGATCACTGGCCAGAGCTTGCACAGTATGCAATTGAGCTACTGGCCTGTCCTGCATCCAGCGTTCTTTCGGAACGCACATTCAGTGCTGCTGGAGGCGTGGTAACCGATCACAGGGTGCGTCTGTCCACCGACTCGGTCGATCGGCTGACCTTCATAAAAATGAATCAGTCTTGGATCACCACCAGCTACCAAGCACCTGATGCAGATGTAACCGAATAATTTTTTTTGAAATCTCAGATCCCTTCAAAGACTGCCTATGCTGATGCTGAGTGACTATCCCTGAGTAATTATCCTCTTCCTCCTCAATCATCACGCTGATAGCTTGTAAGAACATTTTTGGTTCTGGGCGCCACCACCAGTGCCTAAGGCACAATTTTTCAGCCCCTGTTTAACAGGGACGTGTAATTACAATTTTTGATGCAATACTTTGCAGCAGGGCTTGTTCCTGCATTCCAACTAGAGTGTCTGTGAGGGGTTGCAGTGTTGTGGCACCAGCACCAGTGCCTAAGACCCAATTTTTCAGCCCCTGTCTAACAGGGGCGTGTAATTACAATTTTTGATGCAATACTTTGCAGCAGGGCTTGTTCCTGCGTTTCAACTAGAGTGTCTGTGAGGGGTTGCAGTGTTGTGGCACCAGCACCAGTGCCTAAGACCCAATTTTTCAGCCCCTGTCTAACAGGGGCGTGTAATTACAATTTTTGATGCAATACTTTGCAGCAGGGCTTGTTCCTGCGTTTCAACTAGAGTGTCTGTGAGGGGTTGCAGTGTTGTGGCACCAGCACCAGTGCCTAAGACCCAATTTTTCAGCCCCTGTCTAACAGGGGCGTGTAATTACAATTTTTGATGCAATACTTTGCAGCAGGGCTTGTTCCTGCGTTTCAACTAGAGTGTCTGTGAGGGGTTGCAGTGTTGTGGCACCAGCACCAGTGCCTAAGACCCAATTTTTCAGCCCCTGTCTAACAGGGGCGTGTAATTACAATTTTTGATGCAATACTTTGCAGCAGGGCTTGTTCCTGCGTTTCAACTAGAGTGTCTGTGAGGGGTTGCAGTGTTGTGGCACCAGCACCAGTGCCTAAGACCCAATTTTTCTGCCCCTGTCTAACAGGGGCGTGTAATTACAATTTTTGATGCAATACTTTGCAGCAGGGCTCGTTCCTGCGTTCCAACTAGAGTGTCTGTGAGGGGTTGCAGTGTTGTGGCACCAGCACCAGTGCCTAAGGCCTAATTTTTCAGCTCCTGTTCAACAGGGGCATGTAATTACAATTCTTGATCTAATATTTCACAGCAGGGCCCTGTGAGGGCTTACAGTGTTTTGGCCACAGCAACACCTAAGGCCCAAATTTCTGCTGAGTATATAGGGCAGGACCCTACTTTCAAACATCTAACTTACAAACGACTCCTACTTGCAAACGGAAGGAGACAACAGGAAGTGAGATGAAATCTACCCCTAAGGAAGGGAAATTCTCTCCTGTAAGAGTTAATATGGGAAAACAATTTCTCCTTTCCACTGATGCTTTCCAATCCTTGTTCCACAAAAAAACCCAAATTTTCAAAAAACATTTTTCATTGGGACAAAAAAGTGAGGTGAAATCTTCTGAAGAGGAGGAAAGACGCAAAACAAATGTCACAGGGGTGATAACCCTTCCCTATGTTTTCCAAAAAGCTTAGAAAAGATTTTTTGGCTGGAGCTAAACACATTAAAAATGTTCAAAATTACAAACAGATTCTACTTAACAACAAACCTACAGTCCCTGTCTTGTTTGCACCGCCTGTATACTGCTGTTCAGAGTATATAGGGACCTTTCCTTATTTTAATTTGGGTGCGGGGTTCCCCTTAATATCCATACAAGACCCAAAGGGCCTGGTAATGGACTGGGGGGTACCCATGCCGTTTGTCTCACTGATTTTCATCCATATTGCCATGACCCGACATGACATTAAACCCGCAAGCAGTTTTAAATGAGATTTTTTCCTTTAAAAATGACATTTGGTGCAGGGACTGTTCTAAACATGGGAAACACGCGTCACTTTACAGGCATACTATAGACACCCCCCAGGTACGATATTTAAAGGAATATTTCACTTTTTTTTTTTTACTTTAAGCATCATTAAAATCACTGCTCCCGAAAAAACGGCCGTTTTTAAAAGTTTTTTTTGCATTGATACATGTCCCCTGGGGTAGGACCCGGGTCCCCAAACCCTTTTTAGGACAATACCATGCAAATTAGCCTTTAAAATGAGCACTTTTGATTTCGAACGTTCGAGTCCCATAGACGTCAATGGGGTTCTAACGTTCGTGCGAACTTGCGGTCCGTTCGCGGGTTCTGGTGCGAACCGAACCGGGGGGTGTTCGGCTCATCCCTACTAGTGACCTTATTCCTAAAGAATTGCTTCTAAAGCCTGTATGTGTGAAAAGGTTGAATAAAAGCTGTGACTGGTGACGTATTTTTCCTATTAAAAGTGAAAAATGCAACATATGGTGCTCCTATTATTCAGCAAAGGTGCATTGTGCGCTTTAAATTAGGTAATAAATTAGGTAAATGGATATGGATCCAATACCACCTAAGTGGAAAGTATAAAAAAAAAAAAAAAAAAAAGGAAAACAGGAGTAGTATGGCGCTGCCCTTATGGAGACAAAAGGACTTTTTCTTTAAAATAAACAATAGCTCTATAATTCCTAAAGTATTGCTTCTAAGCCTGTGTGCGCCAAATAATTAAATAAAATCTGTGACTGGTGCTGAGTACTTACTATTAAAGGTACAATTGCAACATAAGGTGCTTCAATTATTCAGCAAAAGTGCATGGTGCAACATTACTAAAGTGACCAGTGTTAAACCATAAAAATTTATACAAAATTGTGCAAATTATCCATCATATATAGTGACTGATGTGCTGTGACCAGTAATAGTTGGATAGGAAAAGTTCCGTTTATGAAAAAACAAGTTCTTTTTAAAATTATTTTGAAGTGTTCAATCTCTGAGGGTCAAATATCTGTAGGAAAACTTCTTATCCAGGTGCTGGTTTCTTTAATTAGTGCCTTGTCTGCATGCTCTGACAATGCTTGCACTCACCGGATTTTTCTTTCCCCTGCAGGGGTATGCGCGGTCACAGTGTCTGCCAATGTGCAGCAATCAAGGATGTCCCCCAAACTTTACTTGCATATTGTGGTGTAGTAATTACATGTAAAGGAAAGAAGGTATGCCCATCGCGTAAAACCATAAGAGAACTTTTATTAAAGCTTAATAAAATATATGTACTCACATTTCAAACGAAAAAATCAAGCATAGAAAAAGTTAACGAATTCCCTTTGTTAGAGGTGCTGCAAGACGTCCGTAGCCCGCCCTACGCGCGTTTCGTTGTCAGACTTCTACTGGGGCCTCAGTAGAAGTCTGACGACGAAACACGCGTAGGGCGGGCTACACCACAATATGCAAGTAAAGTTTGGGGGGCATCCTTGATTGCTGCACAGTGGCAGACACTACTGTGACCGAGCATACCCCTGCAGGGTAAAGAAAAATCCGGTGAGTGCAAGCATTGTCAGAGCATGCAGACAAGGCACTAATTAAAGAAATCAGCACCTGGATAAGAAGTTTTCCTACATATATTTGACCCTCAGAGATTGAACACTTCAAAACGATTTTAAAAAGAACTTACATAGTTACATAGTAGGTGAGGTTGAAAAAAGACACAAGTCCATCAAGTCCAACCTATGTGTGTGATTATGTGTCAGTATTACATTACATATCCCTGTATATTGCGGTCATTCAGGTGATTATCTAATAGTTTCTTGAAGCTATCAATGCTCCCCGCTGAGACCACCGCCTGTGGAAGGGAATTCCACATCCTTGCCGCTCTTACAGTAAAGAACCCTCTACGTAGTTTAAGGTTAAACCTCTTTTCTTCTAATTGTAATGAGTGGCCACGAGTCTTATTAAACTCTCTTCTGCGAAAAAGCTTTATCCCTATTGTGGGGTCACCAGTACAGTATTTGTAAATTGAAATCATATCCCCTCTCAAGCGTCTCTTCTCCAGAGAGAATAAGTTCAGTGCTCGCAACCTTTCCTCATAACTAAGATCCTCCAGACCCTTTATTAGCTTTGTTGCCCTTCTTTGTACTCGCTCCATTTCCAGTACATCCCTCCTGAGGACAGGTGCCCAGAACTGGACAGCATACTCCAGGTGCGGGCGGACCAGAGTCTTGTAGAGCGGGAGAATTATCGTTTTATCTCTGCAGTTGATCCCCCTTTTAATGCATGCCAATATTCTGTTTGCTTTATTAGCAGCAGCTTGGCATTGCATGCCATTGCTGAGCCTATCATCCACTAGGACCCCCAGGTCCTTTTCCATCCTAGATTCCCCCAGAGGTTCTCCCCCCAGTGTATAGATTGCATTCATATTTTTGCCACCCAAATGCATTATTTTACATTTTTCTACATTGAACCTCATTTGCCATGTAGTCGCCCACCCCATTAATTTGTTCAGGTCTTTTTGCAAGATTTCCACATCCTGTGGAGAAGTTATAGCCCTGCTTAGCTTAGTATCGTCTGCAAATACAGAGATTGAACTGTTTATCCCATCCTCCAGGTCGTTTATAAACAAATTAAATAGGATTGGTCCCAGCACAGAACCCTGGGGAACCCCACTACCCACCCCTGACCATTCCGAGTACTCCCCATTTATCACCACACTCTGAACACGCCCTTGTAGCCAGTTTTCAATCCATGTACTCACCCTATGGTCCATGCCAACGCACCTTATTTTGTACAGTAAACGTTTATGGGGAACTGTGTCAAATGCTTTTGCAAAATCCAGATACACCACGTCTACAGGCCTTCCTTTATCTAGATGGCAACTCACCTCCTCATAGAAGGTTAATAAAACTTGTTTTTTCATAAACTGAACTTTTCCTATCCAACTATTACTGGTCACAGCACATCAGTCACTATATATGATGGATAATTTGCACAATTTTGTATATATTTTTATGGTTTAACACTGGTCACTTTAGTGATGTTGCAATATGTACTTTTGTTGAATAATTGAAGCACCCTATGTTGCAATTGTACCTTTATTAGTAAGTACTCAGCACCAGTCACAGATTTATTTTTTATTATTTGACGCACACAGGCTTAGAAGCAATGCTTTAGGAATTATAGAGCTATTGTTTATTTTAAAGAAAAAGTCCTTTTGTCTCCATAAGGGCAGCGCCATACTACTCCTGTTTTCCTTTTTTATTTTCTTTTTTTTTTTTTTTTTTTATACTTTCCACTTAGGTGGTATTGGATCCATATCAATTCACCTAATTTATTACCTAATTTAAAGCACACAATGCACCTTTGCTGAATAATAGGAGCACCATATGTTGCATTTTTCACTTTTAATAGAAAAAAATACGTCACCAGTCACAGCTTTTATTCAACCTTTTCACACATACAGGCTTTAGAAGCAATTCTTTAGGAATAAGGTCACTAGGTAACACATTTACTACAAAGAAGAAAAATATATTTTGGTCTCCATAAGGGCAGCGCCATACTACTCCTGCTTTTTTACCATTTTCTAATACTTTCCACTTAGGTGGTATTGTATGTGTAGAGGCAGCAGCCATATCCAGAGATAGAACACTTCAAAACATTTTAAAAAGAACTTGTATTGGATAGGTAAAGTTCCGTTTATGAAAAAACAAGTTCTTTTTAAAATGTTTTGAAGTGTTCAATCTCTGGATATGGCTGCTTAGGTGGTATTGTATATCCACAACTATTTACCTAATTTATTACCTAACCTAGGTGGTATTGTATGTGTAGAGGCAGCAGCCATATCCACAACTAAAATACCCAATTCATTGCGCGGATTTACCCCATACACCTAAATTATAAAATTGTCCCTATGTTGATGATGTCATTAAAAGAAACACCACTACAAAGATCCTCCCCAACCATTTGGCACCTGAAGCCCTTTTTTTATTCCCCCCAGCATTAGTGCCAGTTTTTGCAATCATAATCCCTAGTAATAACCTCCAGCATTAGTGTTAGTAGCCTTAACCTTGAGCATTGATGCCAGTGTCCGCAATTGCAGCCCTCAGCATTAGTGTCAACATTGGTGCCAGTTTTCGTAATAACCCCCATCATTGGTGCCAGCTTCTGCAATAATAATTCCCAGCATTAGCTTCAATATCATCAATAATACCCCCTGCATAGATGATCAGTGGTGCTATTTAAACCCCTCTTAAAGTGTATTTTCAGCTTAAACCTAACTAGCCCTAAAAATGCCATCCTCTCTCCCCAAACATCTTTGCTGATTAACCTGTGTAAAAAAGTTGTGTAAACTTACCTATTTTCAGAACAGCATAAATATTTGCCAGCACACCATGGATCTTCATACAAAGTCCAAGCATTGTTTTTATTGTTATTTATATTATATCACAGCAAAGAAATGCAACGTTTCGGTGGCACAAAGGACCCCTTTATCTGGATTTTGCTTTTTTAATCTCTTTGGTGAATATATAAGTATATCCAATGCGGGAGTGGATTTTATGATCTCTACCCTTAGCAGGTTTATATGTATCTTCATTTCTATTTTCTTTTTGACATGGTCTCTCCACAGATATATTGGTCTTGACAGTCTCCTGAGGAATTGAATGCTGCTTCACGAAAGTCATCGAGATACCAGTCCAACGTGTATTCATTTGACTACATTTGCAATACTGTTTATACTTAACCAATATATGTCAACATATATCTGTACTTTGTCCATTTTTATTATGACATATGTATTATTTACTGCGTCTAATTTTTTATTGTATTATGGAATGCATTGTGTATATTTTATGTAAATCGGTATCAATTTTATTTGGCGTAACTCATAAAAGTCCCATGGGCATAATATTTTCTTTTGTACTGTTGTACTGGACCCAATTTTGAAAACGAACCCCCATATCCATTGTAGAAATAAAAAATAAACATTACATTGTAATTTCTTTCCAGAAAAACATCCCAAAAAATTTAAAGCATATGTATTAAATGACAGTGATTTTTAAATCTAAAAACAACATTACATTGTAATTTTCTCCTGGAAAAAACATTCGGAATGGTAAAGTGAATGTGTTCCCAGTTTTCATTTATTTGCATTCACACCCCAGTTAGAATAGGAAGCCCAATAACCATGTTACATATTGAAATCAACATTACATTTTACGCTATTTAACAGGCTTTTGTATACCATTTTCTGAGGTAAATACCCAGGAGCTTTTAATGCAAAATAAAATGAAAGCACAATGTGCAAGCTACAGCCAGTGGTCCAGACTGGACATCCAATAGTTCATGTGGTCTCCTCTTCACTTTAAGAGTGATTCATACAGTTTTGGCTCAAAATTTTCATTTACTATCTTTTTTACACATTTTCATTTATGGATGTAGAAACTTCTTGACTCATACTAGCTGTGTGTGCATAATCTATGCTTCCGGTACAGTAAGTACACAAAATTAAATCACTTGTAACTATAACCAAAAAACTCTTAAAGTGATTGTAACGTCTCGTTTCTTTTTAGGTAAAATTAACAAACATCTTATACTCACCTGCTTAGTGCAGTGGATTTGCACAGAGCAGCCCTGATCCTCCTCTTCTCAGGTCCCTCTTTGGCTCTCCTGGCCCATCCCTTCTGTTGAGTGCCCCTACAGCAAGCAGCTTGCTATGGGGGCACACGAGCCGTGTCACAGCTCCCTGTGTCCATTCAGACACAGAGCCATGGCCCGGCCCCTTCCCCTTTCTCTTCTCATTGGCTGACATGACTTTGATTGACAGCAGCTGGAGCCAATGGCACTGCGCTGCTGTCTCAGCCAATGAGGAGGGGAGTCCTGGGCAGCTGAGACATTTCTACAACATTGCTGGATAGAGATAGGCTCAGGAAAGTATTAGGGAGGCTGTGGGGGGCTGCTGCACGCATAAGGTTTTTTATCCTAATGCATAGAATGTATTAAGATAAAAAAACTTCTCCCTTTACAATCACTTTCACTTAGCGACAATAAAGAAATCTGGGCAGCTGCGTTGCCAGAATACAACAACAAATACAAAATGAACAGTGCAACTAACATATTGTTCATCACTTTTACTAGGCCCCGTTTTTTAAAATAACCCTCCAACATCCAACTTAAAATCTAGAAATAACAAAAAAATAGTGTCATTCATTCTCATAAAAAGCACCAACATAAAGCAGGAGGGCATTGAAGAATACGTGCCCATTTACGCATGTAGGAATGGCTAGATTCAGTAAAATGGCTTTGTGGAGGATTTTATAGATAGATGATATTAGGTGTGTCTTAGAATATTATTCCAAATTCATAATTTGGCACTTATAGGTGTTATATTATATTCATGGCAAGCTTGCAAAACATATTTGGTTTTATGATTAGTCATAATAAATATAGTATGGTGTATGAGAATGACATATAAGATATCTTGATATAGAATGTCACGAGAAGACAAAAATAGACACATAATTATGAAGTTAGAGAAATAATACATATTTGTTTATATCCTGTTAAGTTAGTTTAGTGTAGTCTCAGTCATATTAGTAAGTATTAGTATATAGTTACCTAATGCAGTTAAAGTTGGTAATATGTGTTCATATTAGTAGATGTTAGGTTATATGACATTACATGATCTGCACATTACTACAAGTGTTACATGTGGGATTATTAATCAAACTCTATATATGACTCTCTGAGTTAGTATCTCCTTTTGTATAGCATATTGCTGAAGTTAGCAGAAATTAATGTGTATCATACAAAGTTCTAAGTTTTTGTGAGGTTATGATGTTCACATGTAACCTATACAGCCAACACTTCCCTATTGAAGGGCAGACAGACACACACACACCCACTAGGAGAGATGACACTGACATGTTCACAAAGACACTTTGACAAGTCGGAACAGCTGAATTCTCCCAGAAGTCTAAGAACATCATTTCCTGCTTCTTTTTGGTTACACAAGACAGCATGGAGAAAGAAGGCAGCAGCCATGAAGCACACATGCTTTTATAAGCTTATTACAGCTTTATAACTATTTATTCTATTTCATATATTTTTACCTACACTGAACTAAACTATATATTTTACATTATATTTATGATGCCAAGTGTGGGACAATAAACTCACACTTTGTTTTAAGACAGCCTGGCTATCAATGCTATTCATCCAGAAATGCCCTTGAGATTTAGTGTCCAAAGAGGGGGGGAGAAAAAAGAAGAGAAGAAGAAGAAAAAGAAGAACGAGAAAAGAGGAGGCAGGGAAGGGGAAAAAAAAAGGGGGGGGGGCTTCTGTGGGGTTGACAGTAATAGGAACCGAGCTTCCAGAACTAAGTACCTTCAGATAGTTAAGAAAATGTTAAATATTTATCCGAATAATGAAACATGTCCCAATGCAGCCAGCGCTTGTTGTGTTCCTCTGTCTTATCCCTGAGGACCGCAATGAGGTGTTCCATCCGTTGGATATCATTCACCCTGGCAAACCATTGTGTTATAAGGGGTGGGGTTTGTTGTTTCCGCATACTGGGAATACATGCCCTAGCGGCATTCAAAAGGTGCTTCAGCAAAGACTTACAGTATCTCCTACTCGACATAGGGGTCAAATTAAGAAGCACTGCTGCAAGGTTGTCAATGAGAGAGTAGTCTGTAAGTTTGTGCACAATGTGGAGCACCTGTTGCCAGAAGGGGCAAATCTTTGGACAGTCCCAAAAAATGTGAAATATTGTACCGTTCTGGGTGCCACATCTCCAACACAGTGGGTTGTGTCCAGGGAATAGGGACGCCAATACAGCAGGGGTCCTGTACCAGCGCGTCAAGATTTTATAAGATGTTTCCTGATATTTGCTACAGAGGGAAGATTTGTGAGCAAAAAATAATATGCGGTTCTTTTGATCTTCTGAAAACGTGAAGTTTAGGTCTCTTTTCCATTTGAGCAAATATGGTGGATCTTGGTGAGACGTGACTGCGAGTAAAATACCATATGAAATGGAGAGATAATTATTGATATTAGTCATCATTATGTTATACATTTTTTAAATCTATACCATTATTTTAAGATTTTGAATGGATAGATCTAAGAGGAGTTAAAAGTAAAGAGAAAAGCATTTCGAAGGAGAGTTATTTCTAACTGCTTTAGCTTTGAGGAATATTGTGTCCGATCATTTGATACAAGGATGTGTATAAGTGATATGAATGATATTTTCAATGTATTAAATTTAATTTAATATGACTAAACATAATTCAGGGCTGATTGTTAGAATATTATTCCAAATTCATAATTCAGCACTTATAGGTGTTATATTATATTCATGGCAAGCTTGCAAAACATATTTGGTTTTATGATTAGTCATAATAAATATAGTATGTGTGAATGACCTTGATCAAAGGTTCTAGAAAAAGAGATCTGACAGGGAGTAACCCCTATCGGTGTGCCACATCCCTGATGCATAGAAAAAGCAAGAGTCCCCTAGAGTGGGATTTTAGAGGCACTAAAACACAATATTACAGTATAAAAAATAATTTATTACATGGCAAAAACATAGATCAAAAACAAAATTGTACAATAACCACATATATAAACAATAAACATAAATATGGATACAAAAATGAAAACAACTCATAAAAGAGAACCCTATAATGGAAATGCATGATCTCACTGAACCAACGCATTTCAGAACTTTTCCTTCATCAGGGTTCATTTAGTGAAAATACATCTAAAAGGTTACAGAATAAAAAACATGATTAGTTATAAGTATCAGAACCTCTGAAGGGAGCCAAGAGATGGAAAACCTTCCAATGCATTTATAGTACCTAAGTATCCATATAATTAAAAGCAGCTTCACGGGTATCTCCCCAGCAACGTCCACTCAAAAGTTGGATCAAGAATCCCCTAGGCTGTATCGGGAAAATTCCAGGGGGAAACAATGCCCCCAAGTACACTGGGAATAGTCGCACCCCGAAACCAGGTTCGGCATGTGTGGGTAAGCTGGGGTCCAGAAGGCTAAGGACCTAGGATCAAACAGGCACACCAAAAAAGGGGGAGAAGGGGGAGAGAGAAGGAGATCATTAGCTATACTGAAATATAGTATGGTGACAGAATGGTATAAAGACAAAAACAGCCTACCAAGTGTGGATATACAAAAAAGTATATATATATATATATATATATGTAGCACTAACACTTGGCGGAGCTGCTGGTTTAAGCGGGTCTGTTACCTTCACTTTGCTTCCCTCTGTTTCACCGGCACCGGGTCTAGGGGTCCCGTTGAGTTTACTTCTTGACGACACATGCGCCAACACTGGAGTACGTTTTCAATGCTTTATTAAACAGACAAACTTTAGGAATTAGCAGGAAAGAGGCGGAAAAGGAAACTTTCAGGAGAAACTCAAATATCTTCTTGTAGAATCAAATGTCCTAGTAGAATTCAGATAATTGGGGGCGTGGCCAAGATGGCGCCGTGAGCGGTCGGTATTTTTGTGAGCTCCGCCGCTCCGTCTGTTAAATCCGGATCCATCGGCCTATATACTGTGGTGACTGCATCCCTGCTAGCTGGGGGGGACCCAGGGAATCCCTATCTACCGAGGAGTGAGGGAATTTTTCGCCTCCTGGCCCGGGATCGGCTCCCGGCCTACCGCGGGTGACTAGGCCGAAGCCGCGGACTTTCCTGCCGGCCCGCGCGGCGGACCGGAGGCCTCTATCGCGGTCGGACACGCTCCCGGGCTTCATCGGACGCCGCAGACTCCGGATGGAAGGGGGTGAGCTGCTTTTAAGTCTGGAAACCCAGTGATTAGGCCCTGCTGCCTCTCCCTTTCCCCACGTTGTACTAGGCCGCGGCCGCGGCCTCTCCTGGAGCTCCGGCCTGTCAGTGTGGCCTATTGGGGGGGACCCTGGGCCGGCTGAGGAGGACTGCCTGATAGCAGGAGGAGACCATAGAGCGCCCACATCCTTCCCACCCAGGCTGTGTGGAGAGGTTGATGGGCTGAAAATCCTTGTGACTCAGTGTGGGCCTGAAATAGTCTGCTCCTCCATCATACATTTGCAGGTGAGGGGGAGTACTATTAAAGGGGACACTCACTTTGCCCTATTTACCGCCTGAACACCCCTCACTCTGCTGACAGGTTCCCACACCCAGCTGTTGATAATCGCCCAGATCTGGGCCACTGTTATCTGAATGAGGCGCAGGAACTCCAGCGCAAAGTATAACAAAGGGGGAAAAAAGTTAACCTTCCCGCCACAACCGGACTCCCCTCTGGCGCTCAGTTGTCCCCCCCCAGGGGCCCTCCATACACGTAACACCCAAAGGGCTCCACAGACAATTACTATGGAGTCGGATGACTCTCGGCCCCCCTGGCTGGCAGATGTTATGGCGGCCATTGCTACTTGTCAATCCACGCTAACAACAAAGATCGAAGCAGTCCAGCTGGATATGGGTCTAATTCGCCAAGATATTGATAAAATCCGATCACGAGTCACTGAGGCAGAGCAGAGACTGAGTACCACTGAAGATACCATTGCGGACCATGGAGCATCACTACGTACGCTTCAAACCAAAGTGAAGGCCCTTGAATACAGAGCCGAGGATGCGGAGAACAGAAACCGGCGTAATAATCTTCGCATTGTCGGATTACCGGAGGGGGCGGAGGGAGGCGACCCTGCCTCCTTTATAGAGGGTCTGCTTCGTGATCTCTTACCCGAGGCCCGCTGGTCACCTTACTTCACGGTGGAGAGGGCTCACCGCATACCGCCTAAGCCGGGGCCTCCTGGATCCCCCCCTCGTACCTTCATCCTCCGTCTCCTTAATTTCAGAGACAGAGACGAAGTCCTCCGTGCATCTAGAAACGTAGGGGAACTTAGATTCCAGAACACGAAGTTGATGATCTTCCCCGACTATTCTGTGGAGACCCAGAAGCTCAGGAAATCTTTTGACCAAGTCAAAGCGGCTCTACGATCATGCAGCATTCGCTACAGTGTGCTCTTCCCTGCCCGTCTGAGAGTCCAGGACGGCGAGACAACCCGCTTCTTTACCAACCCGAGAGAGGCTTCTGCCTGGCTGGACTCGCTACCACGGATTCGCTGATGATCCACCTGATATATGCTGTGCGGCCCCCTCTTGTTGTTTACTCACCATAACCTGGGCTCAGGTCTCCGTTATCACACGAACTTCCACATGGATGACTTATTATGTTGCATAAGTTACGCCCAGTTCATTCCATGGTGTGTACGGACTGGTGGGGGGATGATCCCTACCAGGGAAATTCTAAGATAGTGCCCCTGCCAAAGAACTTGGTCAGGAGATCGTTGAAGTATAAATCTTCTTCTACATATGCTTGTTTCCTTGAGGAATGCTGGACTTCTGGTTCGGTATCTCCACCCAAAAGATGGATCGAATTTACTGTGGGGTCGCATTATGGCTATTTCCCTTTGTTTGAATTCTTAAGCCCCCACAGCCTGCTGTATCACAAGCGGAGTTTTCACATACATAAGACGCTTGAACTACTACTTTCCCCCCCCGTGTGAAGTCTCGGGGGGTGAGTTGCCTCTTCCACGGACCCCCTGTTGCAGCCGGCGAGCTGTATAAGTTAGGGATCAAAACCTGCCTCAGTTCTGGGAGGTTGGGTGGGGTGGGGGGTGGGGTAAGTTCCCCTAATGGGGCTAAATTCATCTACTTTAAATTCTGGTATTCGTTACCTGTTGTTAATTTGGTTTTGTTTTTGTTTGATATTTGTACAAAAAAAATTGACTCATCAGCATTGCACTGTTTACAGAGGTATCCGCTTCGAGGGACGGGGTCCGGTCCGAGAGCCGTAAATTCTATTGATCCTAATACTCTCCATATTCCCAGTGGTCATGTCCTCCCTTAACATCATCTCCTGGAACACCAGGGGATTGAACTCCCCGGTCAAGCGTTCCCTGGTGTTCCAATTCATTAAAACCTATAACCCACATATATGTGTACTCCAGGAGACACACCTAACTGGACGCAGGGTTCTGGCCCTTAAAAAACCATGGGTGGGACACCACTACCACTCTACGCACTCCTCATTTTCTAGAGGTGTTACTATACTGGTATTGAAGTCACTTCCATTCCGGCTCTTGGATTTGGCCCTGGACCCTGATGGTCGGTATGTAATTATTCATGCTAAAATATACACTCTAACGTGGACCATCGTGGGCTTATATCTGCCTCCTCCGGCCTCCTTGCTGGTGCTCAATCAGATCGCTAGCAGGATGGCCGACTTCGCATCGGACAATCATGTTATACTGGGTGATTTTAATCTGGTCCCTAACCCGGACTTGGATAGACTGACTCCTGCGGGACATCACTGCCCTGGGTTGGCTAAGTGGGCTGATACCTTTGGTCTGACTGATGTCTGGAGGTGGCGTCACCCCCAGACCAGGGCATACACATGCCACTCAGCCTCTCATAGAACGTTCTCCCGCATAGACTTGGTCTTTGCAGGGGCTCAAGTCCTTCCACGGGTCACAGATATACAAATATTGCCTAGGGGAATTTCCGACCACGCACCCTTGTTGTTGTCATTGGACCTTTCCCTTGGCTCAGTAGAAAGGATATGGAGGCTCTCCAGATTTTGGATTTCAGACACTGCAGTAGACTCCCAATTTAGAACGGAAATGCTAGATTTTTGGGCTGTAAACGAGGGCTCGGCTGACCCCGTAGTTGTGTGGGATGCCTTTAAAGCCACGACGAGGGGACATTACCAGACCATCATTGCCAGAGTCCGACGGGAGCGCAGGGCAGACTTGATTAAGGCTGAAAGGGAGGCGAGTAGTGCGGAGGCTCTTTTTGTTTGTACCAGAGACCCTGCGCACTATTCGCATCTACAACTTATGACGAAAGAGGTGGTTCGTCTCCGTACCTCTCTTACCCAGAAGAAAATGCTGGCCCAATCCCAACGGATTTTTGAGCAGGGAGAGCGATCGGGTCGCCTGTTGGCCTGGCTTTCCAAGGAACAGGCAGGCGGAATGAGCATCTCACATATTAGGGACCCCTCGGGACGGTTGATTCATACCCCGGAAGGAATCAACCGCTGTTTTGCGGAGTACTACGAATCCCTCTATGGGTCCAGGGTGGACTATAGAGGGGAGGATCTGGTAGCATACCTAGATGACATTGATATCCCAACCCTCACTGTAACATATCGTGACAAGCTCGATGCCCCAATCACGTCCTTAGAGATATTACAGGCCCTTAAGTCAATGCAGACAGGGAAAACTCCGGGACCTGATGGCGTCCCTGTGGAGTTTTATAAACAATATGCGGCGGAGCTAGTCGATAAGCTTCAGGCCCTCTTCTCTGCATCGACGCACCTCGGGAAACTCCCGGACACCATGAGCGAAGTGATCATAGTGGTGATCCCCAAGCCAGGGAAGGACCTCACGTTGTGCTCTTCCTACCGCCCTATATCCCTTCTGAATGTGGATGCAAAAGTGTTGGCTAAGGTACTGGCCAATAGGCTTAACCTGGTAATTACTGCTCTCATTCACAGGGATCAAACAGGCTTCATGCCCGGGAGAGGTACGGACATTAATATTAGGCGTCTCCATACCCACATAGATAGGGCGGACGAGGCGACTAATGGAACGGTGGCCTCACTCGACGCGGAGAAGGCTTTCGACTCCGTCGAGTGGGGCTACTTATGGGAGGTGCTCTCACGATTCGGGTTTGGCCCGGGTTTCACAAAATGGCTCCGTATGTTATATCATTGCCCCTCAGCAAGAATACGTACTAACGGAGGCCTCTCGGGAAGGTTCCAATTGTTTCGGGGTACACGACAGGGGTGTCCCCTCTCCCCGGGTCTATTTGCTCTGGCGATGGAGCCCCTGGCTATATTATTGAGGGCTGACCCTGGGGTGAGGGGACTCCAGGTGGGTCCCATTGAGGAGAAGTTGTCGCTGTATGCGGACGACGCTCTGCTTTATTTAGCGGATGCGTCGTCCTCGTTGCAGACTGCACTCGAACTGATTAACCGATTTGGTGGGTTCTCGGGGATTCGTATTAATTGGGATAAATCGGTTCTTTTCCCACTTCATCCCTTGACCCCTAGAACACCTCACCCCCAGCTTAAATGGGTAGATGACTTCAAATATCTGGGGATAAAAATTAGCGGTAAAGTCCAAGATTACATAGATAACAATTTGCGTCCACTCATGACACAACTTACGGCTAGGTGTACTGCATGGCGTTCCCTTCCACTGACCCCGGTAGGCAGAGTAAATTTATTAAAAATGATTTTCCTCCCGAAATATCTATATTTTTTCCGCAACACACCCATACCCATCCCTAAGATTTTCTTTCGTAGGCTGGAGAGTCTGCTAATACACTTTGTTTGGGCTGGGAGGCCACCCAGGGTGGCCAGGCAGATCTTATACCTCCCGCTTTCGGGGGGGGGTCTGGGGCTGCCGAATTTTCAAATCTATTACTGGGCAGCTGTTTTGGTCACGATTAGGTGGTGGTTCTCCCAGCCCACGCAGAATCCGGCGGTCACTCTGGAGGCAGCCATCATGGGTTCCTTTGCTGCCCTTAGCAATCTCCCATTTCGCGGTCTTAGGGCCAGTTTGTCTATGACGACTTCAATGCGGACCACTGTGAGGGTATGGCAGGAGGCCAGGAAAATCTATAGGAAACCCAACCACATTTCACCCCACATGCCCCTATGGGGTAACCCTCTACTCCCCCACTTTTACACTATACCGGACCCCTCTCTTTGGGCAAAAAAGGGAATCCTCACATTAAAACATATAGTTAAAGATGGCAGGCTGATGACTTTTCAAGCCCTGAGGCAATCCTTTGCTATCCCATCCTCCTTCCAATTTAGATACTGGCAGCTGAAGCACGCCTTTGAGGCCCAGTTCCCTGCCCCCCTCACTCTGGAACCGGACTCCATTGAAAGGCTCCTGACCTCCAGCGTGATGGGGAAGCCTCTCTCAACAATATATTTATACCTTACGGTAGAATATGATGCAAAGCTGACCAAAACCTGGGAGAGGTGGAAGATTGACATTCCCTCTTTGGACGAAGAGGAGTGGAAGGAGTGTTTAGTCTCCTACATTCCTTCTATGATCGCTGCAAAGGATAGGTTCATACAGTTTAAATTCCTACACAGAGCGTATTTTACCCCACAGAGACTGGCGCGCATATACCACCAAAGAGATCCCAACTGTCAGAGATGCAGGCAGGAGGTGGGTACTTTCTGGCATATGGTCTGGTCTTGCTCCAAACTAAGACCCTTTTGGTCAGCAGTGGCCTCTACACTGGGCAATGTCATAGGTTCAGACTTGCCGGTTGACCCCCAAATTCTATTGCTCAGTCATCTGGAGGATGTTGAGGGTGACAGGTATGATAAACTGTGTCTAACCTTCGCATTGTACTACGCTAGGCGGGAAATTCTACTGCGATGGAAACTGGAGGAGCCTCCTACTCTGGCCTCGTGGATAAGGTCGGTGAACAAGGTACTTCCCCTCTATAGACTGACGTACGAAAGCAGGCAATGTCCAGGGAAGTTTGACAAAATTTGGTCGTCCTGGATCGACGCTTCTGGGGACCCCGAACCCCCTACCCCATAAATAAGACATGAAACATAGGAGAGGACATCCTGCATCTTAAGCCTATTCTTCTTATACCCGTTTCTCTTCACCCCCTTCCTTTTTTCTCCCTCCCCCCCCTCTTCCTTCATATTCCCTCCCCCCCTCCCACCTTCTTCTCTCCCCGCTCCCCTCCCCCCCCCAGACGCCCCTGTCAGGAATGATTGAAAACTGGGTTATTTACTTCATATTATCCAATAATTTTTCAAGATGACACAAGCCATGAGAACTATGGTTAGGTGAAAATTCTGTTGAGTACGCATTTGGAACAACTGATAAACAGTAGTTGTTGTTTTAGGGTAAATCCCACTGTAATTATTCCCACCATAATGACTGTACTAAGTTCTTGTACTGTAATGCTGATTTGTTTAATAAAAATTTTTTCTGTTAAAAAAAAAAAAAGAATTCAGATAATTATGTGGAATGCGTGGGACACACTCCTTGCTCGTCTGGATAGGCCTCTCTCACCGGTCTAGCAGTCAGTATGCAGCATGAATCAAAAGTCTCTGCCACAGACTTGTTTGGGGGGATAAATCCGTACGATCCTCTGCCACAGGATGTATCAGATTTTCTGCAGTGAAAGTCAGTCACAGTGCCTGAACCTTTAAGCCGAACCGGCAACACTATGCTGTATAGTTACTTCTTTTGGATACGTCCTCCAACCGAGTCACCAGGCCCCTCTATAGACCAGCTCACCGCGTGATCTCTCCAAGACGGGTCCTCCCTTGGGATCTCCTCGGTTGTCCAGCTTCGTCACACAGGACCGACAGCTCAGGACCATTCCTCGGCCGTGGTGGTAGGCCCCAGACAAGCCTCTGGACCCACCCCTGCGCCGCAGCATCGTGGGCCTCCCGATCGGAGGACCACGAGGTAGCTCCTTAACGCATACCTGTCGGCCAGAAGGGCCAGCAGGTGGCTATAAAACGACCCTAGAACATGGCGTCTGTCCCATAAATACCTTCTTTTCAGAATGCGACTCGGAGGACCACCTCCACAGAGCTTGCCCCAGAGACAGAGGAGCATCCATACACTTCGACAAGTTGCTTTTCCAACACTGACCAGTGGTAACAGCGACACCCACCGGTCAGTACGGAAACACACACAACATCAGCCAAGCTGGAACAGAGGCAAACTTTTACCTTCCTAACGCCCAAATTACTAAATTTACCTAACATGCGGTAGATTGTAAATCTACCAACGCTACATATATATTCTTATGAGGTCAGATATGTAGGGGAATAAGAGTCTGGACTGAAAAAACCAGGATGCTGTAAAAGTAAAAAACCTAGTTAAGTATAAGTATCCGGGATAAGGAAAAGGAAAAAGAGTAAGGTAAATACTCAGATTATTATCCGTAGTTTGGGGGAAGAGTACAAATCCCAAGGTGCAAGGACTATGTTAATGAAAACTTAACTTACTTGAACAGCCAAGTGGAGAGATGCAGACCGAACATCCCAACCCTACCTGATGCAATTACTAAATGAGCTGGGTTATATATACCCAGCTAAGGCAATCATCGGCTGATTCCAATTAGGGATCAGCTGGATGGATTTGTGCCTGAAGTCAGTCCCACCTCATCATCTAACAGCTGACTCCTCGTAAGAGTTAGCTTGATGGAGGAGTGTCTTGATCCGGACCTGCCTATGGGCCCCCTGAGCGTCGGCTGCGCCACGCCTACCCACCACGCCGGTCCCAACGACGCTCCGCGCATGTGCGCCAGCCAAGCTGGAACGCAGATGCGGATGTGCGTCACCCCGCTGTGTCACGGAGTGGCGTGCCGCAGCCAGCCCCCACCGGCATGGCAAACTCACCCTGGTGACAGTCAGGGAGACTGACCCAGGGATGGGAAGGAGGCGCAACAGGATAGATCCCCCCCATGGTGTCCCCCATAGGGGAACATCTTTGCCGTGCCGGGCTCACCCACAGAGTCCAGTGCCAACAAATGTTCAGTAAAATAGAGCTTCATCTAAAGCTGAGTATTGCTAGAAGTTTCTGGTGTCTGAGAATGACATATAAGGTATCTTGGTATAGAATGTCATGAGAAGACAAAAATAGACACGTATTTATGTAGTTAGAGGAATAATACATATTTGTTTATATCCTGTTAAGTTAGTTTAGTGTAGTCTCAGTCAAATTATTAAGTATTAGTATATAGTTACCTAATGTATTTAAAGTTGGTAATATGTGTTCATATTAGTAGATGTTTGGTTATATGACATTACATGATCAGCACTAGGGATGAGCACCCCCCTGTTCGGTTCTCACCACAACATGCGAACAGGAAAAAAGTTTGTTCAAACACGCGAACACCGTTAAAGTCTATGGGACACGAACATGAATAATCAAAAGTGCTAATTTTAAAGGCTTATATGCAAGTTATTGTCATAAAAAGTGTTTGGGGACCTGGGTCCTGCCCCAGGGGACATGGATCAATGCAAAAAAAAGTTTAAAAACGGACGTTTTTTCAGGAGCAGTGATTTTAATAATGCTTAAAGTCAAACAATAAAAGTGTAATATCCCTTTAAATTTCGTAGCTGGGGGGTGTCTATAGTATGCCTGTAAAGGGACGCATGTTTCCTGTGTTTAGAACAGTCTGACAGCAAAATGACATTTCGAAGGAAAAAACCCATTTAAAATTACTCGCGGCTATTGCATTGCCGCTCCGACAATACACATAGAAGTTCATTGATAAAAACGGCATGGGAATTCCCCACAGGGGAACCCCGAACCAAAATTTAAAAAAAAAAATGACGTGGGGTCCCCCCAAAAATCCATACCAGACCCTTATCTGAGCACGCAACCTGGCAGGCCGCAGGAAAAGAGGGGGGACGAGAGAGCGCCCCCCCTGAACAGTACCAGGCCACATGCCCTCAACATTGGGAGGGTGCTTTGGTGTAGCCCCCCAAAACACCTTGTCCCCATGTTGATGAGGACAAGGGCCTCATCCCCACAACCCTGGCCGGTGGTTGTGGGGGTCTGCGGGCGGGGGGCTTATCGGAATCTGGAAGCCCCTTTAACAAGGGGACCCCCAGATCCCGGCCCTCCCCCTGTGTGAAATGGTAAGGGGGTACTTACCCCTACCATTTCACTAAAAAACTGTCAAAAATGTTAAAAATGACAAGAGACAGTTTTTGACAATTCCTTTATTTAAATGCTTCTTCTTTCTTCTATCTTCCTTCATCTTCTTCTTCTGGCTCTTCTGGTTCTTCCTCCGGCGTTCTCGTCCAGCATCTCCTCTGCGGCGTCTTCTATCTTCTTCTCCTCGGGCCGCTCCGCACCCATGGCATGGGGGGAGGCTCCCGCTCTTCTCTTCATCTTCTTCTCTTCTTCTTTTCTTCTCTTCTTCTCTTCTTCATTTTCTTCTCCGGGCCGCTCCGCATCCATGCTGGCATGTAGGGAGGCTCCCGCTGTGTGACGGTGTCTCCTCGTCTGACAATTCTTAAATAACGGGGGTGGGGCCACCCGGTGGCCCCACCCCCCTTTGACGCACGGTGACTTGACGGGACTTCCCTGTGACGTCATGGGGAATGCCACAGGGAAGTCCCGTCATGTCCCGTGCGTCAGAGGAGGCGGGGTCACTGGGTGGCCCCGCCCCCGTTATTTAGGAACCGTCAGAGGGGGAGACGCCGTCACACAGCGAAAGCCTCCCTCCATGCCAGCATGGATGCGGAGCGGCCCGGAGAAGAAAATGAAGAAGAGAAGAAAAGAATAAGAGAAGAAGATGAGGAAGATGAAGAGAAGAGCGTGAGCCTCCCCCATGCCATTTGTGCGGAGCGGCCCGAGGAGAAGAAGATAGAAGACACTGCAGAGGAGATGCTGGACGAGAACGCCGGATGAAGAACCAGAAGAACCAGAAGAAGAAGAAGATGAAGGAAGATAGAAGAAAGAAGAAGCATTTAAATAAAGGAATTGTCAAAAACTGTCTCTTGTAATTTTTAACATTTTTGACAGTTTTTTAGTGAAATGGTAGAGGTAAGTATCCCCTTACCATTTCACATGGGGGGGGCCGGGATCTGGGGGTCCCCTTGTTAAAGGGGGCTTCCAGATTCCGATAAGCCCCCCTGCCCACAGACCCCCATAACCACCGGCCAGGGTTGTGGGGATGAGGCCCTTGTCCTCATTAACATGGGGTCAAGGTGTTTTGGGGGGCTACCCCAAAGCACCCTCCCAATGTTGAGGGCATGTGGCCTGGCACGGTTCAGGAGGGGGGGCGCACTCTCGTCCCCCCCTCTTTTCCTGTGGCCTGCCAGGTTGCGTGCTCGGATAAGGGTCTGGTATGGATTTTTGGGGGGACCCCACGCCGTTATTTTTTTTTTTTTGGCACGGGGTTCCCCTTAAAAACCATACCAGACCTTAAGGGTCTGGTATGGAATTTAGGGGGACCCCCACGTCATTTTTTAAAAAAATTTTGGCCAAAATTTAAAGGGATATTACACTTTTATTGTTTGACTTTAAGCATTATTAAAATCACTGCTCCTGAAAAAACGGCCGTTTTTAAAACTTTTTTTGCATTGATCCATGTCCCCTGGGGCAGGACCCAGGTCCCCAAACACTTTTTATGACAATAACTTGCATATAAGCCTTTAAAATTAGCACTTTTGATTTCTCCCATAGATTTTTAAAGGGCATTCGAATTTGCCGCGAACACCCCAAATTGTTCGCTGTTCGGCGAACTTGCGAACAGCCAATGTTCGAGTGGAACATGAGTTCGACTCAAACTCGAAGCTCATCCCTAATCAGCACATTACTACAAGTGTTACATGTGGGATTGTCAATCAAACTCTATATATGACTCTCTGAGTTAGTATCTCCTTTTGTATTGCATATTGCTGAAGTTAGCAGAAATTAATGTGTACCATACAAGGTTCTAAGTTTTTGTGAGGTTAGGACGTTCACATATAACATATAAATCCAATGCTTCCAAATTGAGGGGCAGACAGACAGACAGACACACACACACACACACACACACACACACCCACTAGGAGAGATGACACTGACATGTTCACAAAGACACTTTGACAAGTTGGAACAGCTGAATTCTCCCAGAAGTCTAAGAATGTCATTCCCTGCTTCTTTTTCGGTTACACAAGACAGCATGGAAACAGAAGGCAGGAGCCGTGAAGCACACATGCTTTTATAAGCTTATTACAGCTTTATAACTATTTATTCTATTTCATATATTTTTACCTACACTGAACTGAACTATTATACTTTTTACATTGTATTTATGATGCCAACTGTGTGACAATAAACTCACACTTTGTTATAAGACAGCCTGGCTATCAATGCTATTCATCCAGAAATGCCCTTGAGATACAAGAATATTAGATATTATTTTATTTTTCACTGTGGCTGCTATGGGCCTTGGGCATGTTAAGTCTCCAACTTATAAGCTGACCTCAATGCACTGTTTAATTGGGCTACAATGAGGCGTATTAGGTTTAATGCTGCTAAATGTAAAGCTATGCACTTGGGGGCTAAGAATATGCATGCATCATACATACTAGGGGGAGTACAACTGGGGGAATCAAAGGTGGAGAAGGATCTGGGTGTTCTGGTTGATCATAAGCTTAATAATAGAATGCAATGCCAAGCTGCAGTTTCCAAAGTGAGATAAATCCTTTCTTGTATTATGAACGGTGTAAACTCTAGAGAGAGATATAATTTTGCTCCTGTACAAATCATTAGTAAGATTTTGTCTGGAATATGCAGTTCAGTTTTGGGAATATGTTCACAAAAAGGATATTGGGAAACTGGAGAACATGCAGAGAAGGTCAACCAAACTGATAAGAGGCAGGCGCTCCCATCTTCACCCGCCTTGCTTCCGGGTTCAGGGACTCCAGCTCTGTGACTGGCCAGAGACGCGATCATGTCATTACCGTGCATGCGCGCAGGAGCCCGGGTGGCCGTTCCTTCAGAGTGCATGCACCAGTGATGTCACTGGCTGCATGTACAAAAAATATCCCCTAGTTTAGGAGATATTTACACTACCTATAGGTAAGCCTTATTATAGGCTTACCTATAGGTAAAAGTTAGTGATGGAAGTTTACTTCCACTTAAAGGGACAGGGGCATTTGACCAGGATTGGTAGGCCAGCTTTCCCATAAAGGTCAGAGGCAGTATAAGTGGTAGGGAAATGTTTAGCAGCAAATTTAAAGGATCCCACTGTATGGAAATGAGTCTCCTAGACCATGAGCTTTTGAATGGAGTTTAACCACTTCAGCCTGGAAGAATTTATCCCCTTCCTGACAGGCCATTTTTTGTTATATGGCACTGCGTCGCTTTAACTGACAATTGTGCGGTCATGCGACGCTGTACCCAAAAATATAGCTTTCTTTTGGTGGTATTTGATCACCTCTGCAGTTTTTATTTTTTGCGCTATAAACAAAAAAAGAGTGACAATTTAGAAAAAAACACAATTTTTTTTACTTTTTGCTATAATAAATATCCCCCAAAAAAATATTTTCCTCAGTTTAGGCCAATATGTAATCTTTCACATATTTTTGGTAAAAAAAATCGCAATAAGCATATATTGATTGGTTTGCGCAAACGTTTTAGCGTCTACAAAATAGGGGATAGATTTATTGTATTTTTATTTATTTTTATTTTTTTACTAGTAATGGCGATGATCTGCGATTTTTTTTTTTTTTTTTTGTGCACTGGTCCTGGAGGTACTGCAATACCAGGTCGATGCGTGGAGTGGACAGAGCAAGCTCTTCTTCCATCTCCCTGTTCTAAAAATCCATTTAATATATGGTCCCCAGATAGGGGACGTATCAGATATTAAACTGATAAGAAGATCTGCGATTTTTATTGTGACTGCGACATTGTGGCGGACAAATTGGACACTCTTGACACTTTTGTGGGACCTCTGACATTTATACAGCGATCAGAGCTATAAATAAATGGCCACTGAATACTGTATAAATGTTACTGGCAGGGAAGGGGTTAACACTAGGGGCGATCAAGGGGTTAAATGTGTTCCCTCATGTGTGTTCTAACTGTGGGGGGGGGGGTGGGACTGCCTGGGGGAGAAGACTGATAGCTGTTCCTATATACTAGGAACACACGATCTGTCTCCTCTCCCTTGTCAGAATGTGGATCTGTGTGTTTACACACACAGATCCTCGTTCTGGCTCTGTCAGGAGCGATTGCATGTGCCCAGAGGACATCGCAGCCGCTGGGTATGAGCAGGGCTCCTCAATACTGCCGCGGGCGCTCACACCCCCTGTACCTCTTAAATCAGCCACCGTACAGCTACGCGATTCGCTCAGGGGAGCCACATTGCTGCCATCAAACGTTGGCCGTCGGCCGGTTTCTGCTGAAGGGGCATGACCGAAAAAGGTCTGCTGTTCGGCTCAGGATCAGCACTCTCAGCCAGCATCTGAACGGAGTGTTGTGCAGGGAGGCCTTTCAACTGTGAGAACACAATAGTGCACAATTGCTGTACTAACATTGGATAATTAGTACAATGGCTCTGCCTGAGCTGTCAGCATAAAATTGCAATATGGGTAACATCATGTTATGCTCCCTTAACTATGGCTGGTGCATGCAGGGGGTTAATGTATTCTATCACATGGTTTCCCCTGCATGTGTGTCACTTCTTGTTTCTTAGAGCATACTATATATACAAGGGAATCCTGAGTCTGGAGAATCTGGAGTGGGAGCTTAAGTGTGTGGACCAGAGCAGCATGTGATTGCTTCCTTTTCACTGCACCCTTCAATGGGACCCTTTTTTTTTAGGGTCTCCACTCATATGGACTTGATGCAAGGACTTCTTGAGGTTAAGGTATGGTGAAAAAATTAATGACAGCTAAAGCCAATCTATGCACCACTGACAATTTTTAATTTCTAACAGCCATGTGTGTAAGGTTGTATAACTATTTTATTCTACATTGTAAATTGAAGTATGGGGGCGTCCCTGTGTGCCCAAGGACAGAATCAGTTAAAATATTAACGTGAATAAGGCTGGATAGGCAAAAAAGTCTCCCATTAGTACACCCTCTACACAAAACACTAAACAGTTAATACATGTGTGAAATGCCTTACTATTGAAGATAAAATTCTAACTGAATTTTTAGGAAGTCACTTCTGTAATTCCAAAGATAGCAGCATCTGCTCTGCCAAGGAGGTGTTACAGCAGGGATTTAATCATATCCTCTCCTCTCCTCTCTCTCTACAGGAAAGGGAACTACATTCCCATGAACCTTTGGAAACTGCAGTGATTGTAGGGGGGCACTCTAGCCCTGTACATGTCAAATTTGAACAACTTCAACATAAATCACGCCCCTCATTCTCAGGCACTCTTCTCAGCACAACGCAGACAGTGAGGGGACAATCTTGTAAATTTAAAGCATGCATGTGCACTATGTTTAGTTCATTCTACGTAGTCTACTTTCATTAAATATTCAATTCTCCCTCCTCTAGACTTTCTGTTACTGGCTGTGGCTGCTACCGTCACATGCAATCTCTCCCCCTCCAGCTACAACAGCAGATAATCATATTGCCCTTACATGCTTTATTTAATCATTACCAAACTGTAGACATGGCCATAAGTATATATTATACCCCCTGTATTTTGCTGTAATTCAGTATTAGAAATATTCTTCCTCCCACAGCTTTGACAACTTTCTTTCGTTTATAGTCCCGACGTACATGTTTTACGTCACCGCGTTTAAAACGATCGGATTTTCCGACAACTTTGTGTGACCGTGTGTATGCAAGACAAGTTTGAGCCAACATCCGTTGGAAAAAATCCTAGGATTTTGTTGTCGGAATGTCCAAACAAAGTCCGACCGTGTGTACGGGGCATAAGTGTGTTAGTTCAAGCACTAATACACTGCACAACTAGAATTATCTTGCTTTTGTGGCTGTGTGTGAGTAAAGAGATGAGCTTGGGTGTGTTATTTGCATATACCGTATTTATTGGTGTATAACATGCACCTTCAGTTTCAGGAAAAAATCTTAAATTTTAAATAAAGAACTGTGAAACAAAATAAGGGTCAGTGCCCATCTGCAGCCTCACAAGTGCCATGAATGCAGCACCCCCATTGCTATGAATGCCGCTCCACCATTGCCATGAATGCAGCATCCCCCATTGCCATCAGTGCAGTACCCACCATTGCCATGAATGCAGCACCCACCATTGCCATGGATGCAGCACCCACCATTGCCATGAATGCAGCACCCCCATTGCCAGGAATGCAGCACCCACCATTGCCATGAATGCAGCACCCACCATTGCCATGAATTCAGCACCCACCATTGCCATGAATGAAGCACCCCCATTGCCATGAATGCAGCACCCACCATTGCCAGGAATGCAGCACCCCCATTGCCAGGAATGCAGCACCCACCATTGTCAGGAATGCAGCACCCACCATTGCCAGGAATGCAGCACCCACAGTTGCCAGGAATGCAGCACCCACCATTGCCATGAATGTAGCACCCACCATTGCCAGGAACGCAGCACCCACCATTGCTATGAATGCAGCCCCACCATTGCCATGAATGCAGCATCCCCCATTGCCATCAGTGCAGTACCCACCATTGCCATGAATGCAGCACCCACCATTGCCATGGATGCAGCACCCACCATTGCCATGAATGCAGCACCCCCATTGCCAGGAATGCAGCACCCACCATTGCCATGAATGCAGCACCCACCATTGCCATGAATGCAGCACCCCATTGCCATGAATGCAGCACCCACCATTGCCAGGAATGCAGCACCCACCATTGCCATGAATGCAGCACCCCCATTGCCATGAATGCAGCACCCACCATTGCCAGGAATGCAGCACCCCCATTGCCAGGAATGCAGCACCCACCATTGTCGGGAATGCAGCACCCACCATTGCCAGGAATGCAGCACCCACAATTGCCAGGAATGCAGCACCCACCATTGCCATGAATGTAGCACCCACCATTGCCAGGAATGCAGCACCCACCATTGCTATGAATGCAGCCCCACCATTGCCATGAATGCAGCATCCCCCATTGCCATCAGTGCAGTACCCACCATTGCCATGAATGCAGCACCCACCATTGCCATGGATGCAGCACCCACCATTGCCCTGAATGCAGCACCCCCATTGCCAGGAATGCAGCACCCAACATTGCCATGAATGCAGCACCCACAATTGCCAGAAATGCAGCACCCACCATTGCCATGAATGTAGCACCCACCATTGCCAGGAATGCAGCACCCACATTGCCATGAATGCAGACTCACCATTGCCATCAGTGCAGCCTGATTGATGCCCATCCATCTGCAGCCTTGGAGGGGACAGGGAGGGGGGCAGGACGAGCGCCAAATGTTTACATACAGGAAAAACTCCTTTTTTCTCAGCGGCCTCTTTAATACAAAGTCCCGCCACCTATGATGGACAGAACAGTCGTCCAATGGCAGCGCGGGAGACAGGACTTCCTATTACAGAGGCTGGCATGTAACAGGAAATTCTCCTGTGTGTACGACACTCATCCCGCCTTCTCCCTGTCCCCTCCAAGGCAGCCAGCATATATATATTTTGTGGCCCCGGTGCTGGGAGATTGTTGGGGGCCACAGAAGATATATATGTCCAAATAACCAGGTGGGCCAAAACTGGAACGTGGCCCACCATTGGCCCACGGGCCAGATATTGGACATGCCTCATCTAAACCAATAAAACAAAGTGCAATAACGGTGGGAACCTCCAAACTAAAAAGTTGTTGCACTTGAAGTTAATTTGTATTGCAAATATCTGTAGAAGGGGTTTCCACCACCCCTGCTAAATTTTACATTTTTTGTGTATTATTCTCATTTTGATGTGTATTACATGTGAAATCACTGGAATTGTTGCACTTGAAGTTTATCTGCATTGCAAGTATCTATAGAAGGGATTTCCACCATCCCTGCAAAGTTTCATTTTTTAAGTCTTATTATCAGTTTGACGTGTATTGTATGTGATGTTACATATCTGAGATATGGTATTGTGGTAATATTGAGGTTTATTGAGATTTCCATACATTAGGGGGTTCCAACATTATTGTTACATTATTTATTAATAAGGCCCCTTTCACACTAGGGCAGTGACGGCCTTGGCGGTAAAGTGGCGCTATATTTAGCGCCGCTTTACCATAGTTTTAGCGGCGCTATTCAGGTGCTAGCAGCAATATGCCGGTGGTATAGCCGCGCTGCCCCATTGATTTCAATAGGCGGGAGTGGTTTAGGAGCGGCAGGGCTTTTTTTATCAGAGAATAGGTGCTGGAACGCCCACTTACTGAGTCATTTCTTGTCTCTGCCCCCTACCCACCTCCGAGTAACATCTCTTGGTTCCACCCCCTACCCACCTTTTAGCACCGTCTCATTCAGAGAATACAGAGCCAGAGATAACAAGAAAAGCAGTACAATAGATCCCCTGCAGCTAGCAGCAATATACCCCCCCACAACAATAGACCCCCCAGCAACATAGGACCCCTGCAACAAAATATCATCCCAGCAACAATAGACCCCGGCAGCAAGACCAAATCTCCCAGCGGCCAGCATCAATAGACTCTCCAGCAGCCAGAAACAACAGACCCCTCCTTTAACAGTAGATCCTTTCCAGCAGCAGTTGACCCCCCAGCTAAATAATCTCCCACTGCAACAATAGACCTCCCCAGCAACAATAGGCCACCACACAAAACAAATACCCTCCAGCAACAATAGATCTCCCAGCAGTCAGCATCAGTAGACCCTCCAGCACACCCCAACACCCCTTGCCATTAGATACATTCAGTGCTGGAGGTGCCGGAACTGCATTCCCCCACGTTCCCGCTGAAAAAAAAAACACCTGAGGAGCGGTGTATACACCGCTCCAAAGATGCTGCTAACAGAACTTTTTTCAGCATCCTGCCAGCGCACCGCTCCAGTGTGAAAGCCCTCGGGGCTTTCACATTGGAGAGACTGCATCGGCTGTTTCAGAGCGCTTTGCAGGCTCTATTCTTAATGCTGTAATGCCTGCATAGTGCCCCAGTATGAAAGGGGTCTTAGGTAGCACTGCACTTTTTAAGCCACATGCCAATGTAAAGCAGCATGTCCTGTCCTAGGATCAGGTGGGGTTGGTGGTTAGGGCTGGAAGGTAAAATGACCTTAGTGGACCGTGTCAGTAGGACAGAGGATGGTGTCCGTAGAGCAGTGGACGGTGTTAGTAAGACAGATGACAGTGTCACTAGGGCAGTGGACAGTGTCAGTAGAACAGTGGATGGTGTCAGTAGAGCAGTGGATGGTGTCAGTAGAGCAGAGGATGGTGGCAGTAGAGCAATGGAGGCTGTCAGTAGGGCAGTGGATGGTGTCAGTCAATAGAGCAGTGTATGGTGTCAGTAGGGCAGTGAATGGTGTCAGTAGAGCAGTGGACGGTGTCAGTAGAGCAGTGGAAAGTGTCAATAGGGCAGTAGACGGTGTCAGTAGAGCAGTGCACAGTGTCAGTAGAGCAGTGGACGGTGTCAGTAGGACAGTGGACGGTGTCAGTAAAACAATGGACCGTGTCAGTAGAACAATGGACAGTGTCAGTAGAGCAGTGGGCGATGTCAGTAGAGCAGTGGATGGTGTCAGTAGAGCAGTGGTTGTGTCAGTAGGACAGTGGATGGTGTCAGTAGAGCAGTGGAAAGTGTCAGTAGGGCAGTGGATGGTGACAGTAGGGCAGTGGATGGTGTCAGTAGAGCAGTGGATGGTGTCAGTAGAGCAGAGGACGGTGTCAGTAGAGCAGTGGAGGGTGTCAGTAGGGCAGTGAAAGGTGTTAGTAGGGCAGTGGATGGTGTCAGTCAATAGAGCAGTGGACGGTGTCAGTAGGGCAGTGGACAGTGTCAGTAGGGCAGTGAATGGTGTCAGTAGAGCAATGGACGGTATCAGTAGGGCAATGGAAAGTGGCAGTAGAGCAGGGGACAGTGTCAATAGGGCAGTGGATGGTGTCAGTAGAGCAGTGGACAGTGTCAGTAGGGCAGTGGACGGTGTCAGTAGAGAATTGGACAGTGTCAGTAGAGCAGTGGATGGTGTCAGTAGAGCAGCGGTCGGTGTCAGTAGGACAGTGGATGGTGTCAGTAGAGCAGTGGAAAGTCTCAGTAGGGCAGTGGACGTGTCACAGGCAGACATAGATTTAAACCCCACAGCTGCCGGGGAGGGAGCTGAGTGGGAGGATCACAATTAACCCCTCAATATCTGGACACCTTTACTATGTAACCAGCAGCCACTGTTTTAGGCTAGCTTGTTTTTTACACCTATAATTTCTCACAGTCAGTGTGGGGAGTGGGAAGGTCAGTCGAGGGGTTGAAGTCTGTCAGTGGAGACAGGGGCTATAGGGTTAAGTCTGTGCAGTTTGTGTGTCCCTGGGGATGGTCACTGTTAACAGTGATGAGGATGTCCATGTTCCTACTCAGCTGTCACAGTGCCCATGCTTCCCAATCCCTCACATAAAATCCTCTACCCCTGCCTCTGTTGTTGCCTGGCGTGTATGTGCTTTCGGGGAACTTTCGGCTCTCAGCGTTGCTTCACTGTGTGACCTGATGGCAGAGCTGTAAACGGAGCAAGAGAAAGGAGATTAGTGGAATGTACCCCATACTCATTCACATGGGGGGGCGGGATCTGGGGGCCCCCTTGTTAAATTGGGCTTCCAGACTCCATTAGTCCCCCTGTCCGCAGACCCCCACAACCAACACTCAGGGTTGTCGTGAAGATTCCCTTGTCCCCATCAACAAAGGGGACAAGGTGCTTTGGGGTATTTTTTTTATATTATAGGAAGTGAATTGCTGGCAAGCAATTGCAACCGTGAGTCAATTTAAATGTGGTTTGACTCATTTTTTTCTTTAGAAATGTCATTTTTGCTGCAGCATGTTCTATACATGCTACAGATGTGTTACTTTACAGGCAGACTAAGGGAACTATATTAAAAGTAATTTTTTATTTTTATTTTTTCACTTTAAGCATCATTAAAAATCAGTGTTCCTTTAAAAAGGATAGTTTTTAAAAAAAATGTTTGCATTACATGTCCCCCAGGGCAGTACCCGGGCCCCCATACCCTTTCTATGGCCAATAACTTGCATATACAGTAAGCCTTCAAAATGGGGATTTTTTTATTGATTTTTCATGTTCAGGTACCATAGACTTTAATGAAGTTTGTGGTTTGGGGCCAAACGTTTTCCCTGTTCTGGAGTTCTGGTGTGAGCCGAACTGGGGAGTGTTCGGCCCAACCCTAGTGAATGACTTTGGGAGTGGAATTAGTGGTGGCAGGGAGCAGAGGAGGAGGAATTTTAGGACGCCACCTCTTAAGGGTGGTACAGACTGGGAGTCTGTGAATCCTGGTCCCCCCACTATATCCCTGCTTGCTGGAGAGAACTACAAATGGGCTGTGCCAAGACCAATGGCTGGGGGAACAATAGGAATTGCACCCAACAGTCTTACAAACAGGAAATCACAGGTAAGTAATGGGTTACTTTGAAAATCATCAGGTTATTTCAGAGGAACTACTGAGTTAACAAAAAGACGGATGACATATTTGATGAAGGTAGGAGATCAGCAACAAGGACATATAAAAAAAAGTTTTTGCCCAGAGCTCTCCTTTAAATATGTTAACAATTTCTAATTAAGGCATTACTCAGCTTCACAGGCTGGTAAGAAGCTTTACTTCCTGTACATGTATTAGCTGTGCTATGGCTAATCCAAAAAGCTTTTTAGGAATTTTACTGTGCTACCCTTGATTATAAATAATATATATTATATGACAAGCAAACATTAGATCATGATTCAAATACATACAGATAGAGGTGATATACTTGAAAAAATGACACCTAAAATTGTATGCAACCTGTTTTATTTAAGCCTCAGATATCTAGGATCTGGTGTTCTCTTTGCATTTGACGAGTGTGGTTACATCATGCCAAGACTAATAGAGCTTGCTAAGGCCATGAGAAAAAAAGTTGTAGATGCCTATGTGTCTATGAGAGATTTTAAAGGCTTCCAAATTATTTTAAATCAGTAATTCCACTGGAAGGAATATTATCTGCAAATGGCTGGGATTTCAAACAATAGCTAATAAATTCACTGGCAGCTCTAGCAAATTCCACCCTGGAGCTTACCATTTAATGCAAATAGAGGTCTCCAATAATCTCAAAATGTTCAGCTAACTCTTGCAACAGTTTGGGTCAAAGTAGATGCATCTATAATCAGAAAGAGATTGCACCAATTCAATCTGCATAAAAGGTGTGTTAGGAAAAAACATATGCTGTTCAAAAAGAACATTACAGCAAGAATACTTTGCCATTGAACAGAAAGCAAAGATCAGGCCTTCTAGAACAATGAGCAGTCAGTAACATTAGACATGTTTACTTCAAACCATAGACTTTATTTCAGGTGAATAACCTTATAATAACTGTAAAGCAAGGTTATAGAAATGTTATAGTTTGAGATTGTTTTGCTGCTTTAGGGCCTGGCAAGTTGCAGTCATCCAAAAACTATACTTTCTGCATCAGGTTACGTGATTAATATTATTTTTGAGACCATTTGTCCAAAAGGTGAAGTTCAACCATAAATTAATATTGGGCCAAAAAAAATAGAAAGAAAGGACACTTTAGAGCAGACTTTAGAGGCACAACAAACCTGAGAGAGCATAATCAAAATAACAATATAATCAATTTTAATAAATATAAACACATACAGTACAAAGACATTGACAAAATATAATAAAAAATCATCTATATAGAAATATACATGATACAGGCCCCGATGTGTCTACGCGTTTCGTATAGAACTTCTTCAGGACACATTCAGGTTTCAGTTAATACACAAGAGGGTTTCACTAAAATGAGAAAATATTTTTATAAAAAAGTGAACACATAAACATATAATATCATACAACAATGGATGAAAGATAATAGCCTATGCCCAGAGATCAGACACTGTATTAGTCCACTATATTACCTTCTCACCCCAGAAGAAGTCTTTTAAGACGAAACGCGTCGGGAGACTCCACTGCCTGCCATAATTTTAACTTGAAGCGCTTTTCTTACTACTGGAATGTAAGTTGAATACTTATTTTAATAAATCTGTTTCCTTAAACGGTATTATGCTATGTGGCTCCCCTTCTTCATTTCTATATGGATTGTCTATCTGAGATGACCCGCGGGAAGGTTTGCTATTCATTTTGAGTACCGTCAGAAGTATGGATACGTATTGAAGCTTTACCACCGTCCAGTTGTGAAGTTCCCTTTCTTTGAATACCCATTGGGGTCACAAGCTTGATTGACTCATTGAACGTATGTTCTTATGAGTTCAATCCCTCTGGTAAGCCTTCATTTTGTCCGTGTGTGGAGGGTCCATCACATTTTTTGCATGTGTTATCCACGTGGTGAATAAGGGACTTTATATACCTCTTGATCAACATCAGTCCTCCTCAGCTTTTTAAGCATTTAAAAACATCTGAAGAAATACCAGAGACTTTATTATCGTTTTTGTTTATTTTATATATCTGTCAAGCTATCTTATATATTGCAAATGTTGGGGTTTGATACAGATATATATTTTTTACCTTTGTCTTATATCATCTTTAATTTTTACAATCCCTTAACTCATAGCGCTACACTTGTATTTGCATTTGTAATCTGACAAAAATCCTAATTTGTTGTGTGAGCTGCTTCCACATTGGGTAAGCGCAGGGTTATATTTATATTTTTTCTGGTTTACACACTATATTACCTTGTACAGAGGCTTTCACAAGTTCAAAAAACGGTAGTTCAAATTTATTCAAGTATAGACGTAAGGTCTTAGCAATAGAGGTGGATGACCATCAACTAGGGAAGGAAGAAAAAAAAACCATAAGAAAAACAGGACAAAATATATATGTGTATACAAAGGTCATAATATAGGAAAACAAGATGATGTATACCTGTTTCCATTTACAACCAATCTTCAGTTCCAACAAGGAAAAAGCCAATAAATAGCCAATAATAAATAGTAGCACTGCAGCAACCATAGGAGGGCACCAAAGAGCCCATAGACCGTATCTGCTCAATGGCCAAGTGGAACCCTGCAAATGCACTGGGAGAGCCTATGGTAAAACATAACAGGGAGAGAGAAGGGAAAAAAACCCACAGTAAGTTTGGGGGCCATTTGTGCTTCAATAAAAGCGAATATAATCGCAGTAGAGGATAAAGTACTCACCTAAGGTAGAATTGGATGTATATCCCTAGGAGGATACAGAGATGTTCCTGGGTTGAAAGTGAGTGAGTAACTGCTATAAAGTGTGTTTTGGCGCCAAAAGGGAGGGGAGGGGGTGTGGCAAACCATAGTGGCGCCAAAAAATTAAGCAATAAGACACAGTGGGAACGTCCTAAAGTATAACAAAACAAGAAGGCGGAGAAAACCACAATATGTGGCTAAACCACACATTTACACAGGAAGTGTAATCTCTGTGCCAGGAACCAGATTACATCCTGTATAGAGCAGGAAGTAGCTGCCACTGGAGGACCGGAAATGAAAAAAAAAATGAAAAAAAAAGTGGGAACCTAGGAAGATGGACATAAACAAACATACTCTGTAATAGGCCACATGTCAACACATTGAAGTACGATAAAATGAAATGATATAATAACAATATAGTATGCATTGGAATAATTTCCCAATGAGTAAATATAGAGAAACAAATATAATTGTAGTAACAGGTTTGCTTAAGGGTATAATGGAGTACTTCTAAATAAAATATTATAGTTCTAATACTCCTGTTAATTGCATATTATACATAGATTAATGGAAATAGGGAAAAAAAAGAAATCTTTATAAAATATCTACAGCAAATACAAACAAGAAAAACATTTATAAAATGGTTTGAAACTGAGCATATCATTGAGACCAGGGTAAGATGTAGTTTGTAAATTATAGACCTATTGGGTCTCCCTTTGGAGTACCCTTTGATCAAAGTTACCGCCTCTGGGATCATCATAAATAGATGCAAAACGGCAATTTTGAACGTATGTGGATCGTAATTATGCCTAAATGCCACATGGTACCCAATGGCCTTGTTCAGTATGCCATTTGGTGGCATAATAGACATGATCTTTCACTCTTTTCCATAGAGGTCTAATTGTTTTACTGATGTAGGACGCTCCACATCGGCACAAAATAATATAGATAACCCCTTTAGTTAAACATATAACATGGTGCTTTAAGTGATGTAATTGACCATTAGGCATGGTAAAGGAAGGTCCCTCCAACAAAAGATATCAAAAATCGCAACTACCACAACGGAATAAGCCAGGTGGTTCTTGTTGTGTATCCCGAGATTTGTGGTAGTGGCTATCCACAAGAAAGTCCTTAATAGATCTCGGACGTCTGCATGTTATCTGAGGACGTGGTCCTAGGTACTTTGAGAGTGTCGGATCGGCCAGTAGAATGTGCCAATGCTTGCTGTGAATAGAACATATCATCTGGTGCTGATCGGAAAAGGTGGTAATAAATCTCAATACCTCTGAATTGCTGCGTTTAGGTTCAGAGAAAAGGATCCCATGTCTGGAGCGACTGCACCCTTTTTTATAATCCTTCTTCAAACAGGTTTTGGTATATCCCCTGGCCAATTGGCGTTTATACAATAAATCAGCCTCCTGTTTGAAATTGATATCATTGGAGCAGTTCCTCCTGAGGCGTAAGTATTGGCCAAAGGGGATGCTACGAACAAGTGCATCGGGATGTGCACTAGAGACATGCAATATCGTATTGCCCGCGTTAGTGATGTAGCAATAGTGCCATCAACTTCAATAGAGATGGTAATGTCCAGAAAGGAGATCCTGCTCTCGTGAAAATCCATTGTAAATTTCAAGTTGTATTTATTTCCAGCAAGCATCTGCATAAAGCGTTCAAGCAAAGTGCAAGACCGGGTGTTGAAATAGGGCAGAAACTCAGCCCCAACTGCAAAACCTCCTTTTCCACTTCACTTAGTGGGTAAGATGAAAGATTAATTATTTCTAATTGTGGAGTATCCCTGTAAGGGATCTCTGAAGGGTTTTCGAAAGAGGAAACGGATGAGGGTAAAATATCATCACGGGGTTTGTTAGTATTCGGGAAAAATTGGTCAATGTGTCATTATTTTAAATCCTTCCTAATTGCACCCGCTGCTGTGCTAATAGGTCGTAAAGAAATAATAGATTGTGCACAGTCAGCTATACTAGGTCGAATATCCGATTTAGCAGCAGGGGTCAACGAAACCGACGGGGTGGAGGTAGTGGGGGGAACATTAGATGCAGCTAGGTCTTAATTTTCAACAGGATAATAAAGGATAAAGTCTCTCCTATGGAATGCTTATGTCCTACTCTATTAGCTTTCAGACAATCCCTGAAAACCCTTCTCTTCAGAGAATCCTACTCTTCCCACACCTAACAACTGGTTTTCCATTTTCTCCATTAGCTCACCTCCCCAGTTATTACCTTTTGTTTCCACTTGACCCTCCCATCTAGAGGGTCCCATCTAACGAGCAGGGCCCATCCCTCCTGTGTTGATTTGTATTGTAAGTGCACTGTCTACCCTCATGTTGTAAAGCACTGTGCAAACTGTTGGCGCTATATAAATCCTATATAAACAGAATCCACCCTCCAATGGTGCAGATGGATAGCGGCGCTAACTATAACAATGAAAAAAAAAAACATTGCTTGAAACCCCACCGTTCTTAGTACCTTGGGGTGAGTTAGAGATGTGCTGAATCTCAAAGGTGATGCATCATAACTTAGCACTCACTCTTATAACACATATAGTATTAGTGATCTAAATTAATAGAACACTCCCTTGTGTACAACAAAATAAATGTCCCCCAATATTCCAACTAATATGTGATGAATATATATTAACATACACCACGTGAAAAAATACAAATAGTTCCTACAATATATAATCACTTAAAAAATATATAAAAAAATATAAAAATATATAAAAACTAAAAATAAAATAGTATATGAAAAACAAAAATAAAATAATATAATAAATAAATAAAGACCAAAGTGAAATCAAAAAAATCCAAAAATAGTCCACAAAAACAGTGATGATAATGTGTGACAAGAAAACACCACTCCAAGAAGAAAGTGCAGGTGTCCTCAAATTCGTTCTGCGGTGATCCGCAAATTTCACCACGCCTCAGTGACGTGATTCCACTCCCTTCTGAAATTCAAACTCACCAGCTATTAAGGCCTCCCACTCTTGTGTTTGGCTGAACAGAGCCCCAACCCACTCTCATGGGGGTTAGCATGCGTTCCAGATCTCCACTACTACACACTGGCTTTCCTCCTCATAATCGTGAATTCATATATGAGATAAAAGAAATGCTACAATAGTGTAGTATTGTTAAAAAGATCAATTTATTCACACTAAAACTGCGTCAAATAAACTCACATTCAAATAAAAACTGGTGGGCAAAACACACTTCACAGTAGTATGACAAACAGCACGGCACACTGAACAGGATACAAAGCGAAACCACAACACATGGCCACGGCGGACCCAGGGAGTATGGAAGCTGGAGTACGTCTCACCCGCCTGCAGCGACCCGTCCCTCGGCCGATCCCCGCTCCGTCACTCCTTCCTCTAATCTAAGTGTTAGATTGCCAGCTACGCCCCAGGGTTTTTTTAAATATATTTTTTAAGTGATTATATATTGTAGGAACTATTTGTATTTTTTCACGTGGTGTATGTTAATATATATTCATCACATATTAGTTGGAATATTGGGGGACATTTATTTTGTTGTACACACGGGAGTGTTCTATTCATTTAGATCACTAATACTATATGTGTTATAAGAGTGAGTGCTAAGTTATGATGCATCACCTTTGAGATTCAGCACATCTCTAACTCACCCCAAGGTACTAAGAACGGTGGGGTTTCAAGCTATTTTTTTTTTGTCATTGTTATAGTTAGCGCCGCTATCCATCTGCACCATTGGAGGGTGGATTCTGTTTATATATGATTTGATATTTAAGTGGCAGCTCTATTTTGTGCTCTCTATTTCATCTAGCGCGGAGGTGGTAGTGCAGGTTTAGGTGGACTCTCCTGGTTACCTTTCAGTTTACGCTATATAAATCCTGTATTATAATAATAATAATAATAATGACTGCAGCACACTAGCAAATCCACCAAGGAATGGCTCAAAAAGAAGAAAGACTACCCAAGTTGAAGCCCTTATCATTAGGGATGGGCAAACGGTTTGGCCTGAGCATAAGCTCGGGACGAACTTTGGTTGTTCGGATGTTCTGCGAACACCGAACAATATGCAGTGTTCAGGGCAAATTCGAAAGCCGCCGGAACACCGTTAAAGTCTATGGGACATTCACATGAAAAATCAAAAGTATTCATTTTAAAGGCTTTTATGCAATTTATTGTCATAAAAAGTGTTTGCGGACCCGGGTCCTGCCCCAGGGGACATGTATCAATGCAAAAAAGTTTTAAAAATGGCCGCTTTTTCGGGAGCAGTGATTTTAATAATGCTTAAAGTGAAACAATAAAAGTGAAATATTCCTTTAAATTTCGTACCTGGGGGGTGTCTATAGTATGCCTGTAAAGTGGCACATTTTTCCCATGTTTAGAACAGTCCCTGCACAAAATGACATTTCTAAAGGAAAAAAAGTAATTTAAAACTACTAGCAGCTATAATGAATTATCAGGTCCCGGCAATACAGATAAAAGTAATTGAAAAAAATGGCATGGGATCCCCCCAGTCCATTACCAGGCCCTTTGGGTCTGGTATGAATATTAAGGGGAATCCCGAATCAAAATTTAAAAAAAAATTGCGTGGGGTTCCCCCCAAATTCCATACCAGGCCCTTCAGGTCTGGTATGGATATTAAGGGGAACCCTGAGCCAATTTAAAAAAAAATGGCATAGGGGTCCCTCTCAAAATCCATACCGAAGGGTCTGGTATGGATTTTAAGGGGAACCCCGCACCAAAATGTAAAAAAAAAATGGCGTGGGTCCCCCCCAAAAATCTATACCAGATCCTTATCCGAGCATGCAACCTGGCAGGCTGCAGGAAAAGAGGGGGGGCGAGAGAGCCCCCTACATTGTACCCATACCATTTCACAAAATGTTAAAAAAAACAAGACACAATTTGGGACAAGTTCTTTATTAAAAAATAAAAAAATAAAAATGTCCCACAAAGTCCATTCATCTTCTTCTATGGCTCCGTCGACGGACCGATAAAAGAAAAAAACCCGCCACCGATCCGCCTCCATGGGAGGCACCCGCTGTCTGATGCGACCTCGCAGGAGACAGTTCTTATATAACTTGTTTACGTACCCGGGTGGCCCCGCCCCGTCTGACGCCACCGGGAAGCCATTGGGAAGTCCCCATGCGTCAGATAGGTGCGGGGTCACCCGGGTATGTCACCGCGTGGCCCCGCCCTCAGTTATATAAGAACTGTCACCTGCGAGGATGCTTCAGACAGCGGGTGCCTCCCATGGGTGGCGGGTTTTTCTTTATTTTTCGGTCTGTCGGCGGAGCCATAGAAGAAGATGAATGGACTTTGTGGGACATTTTTATTTTTTAATAAAGGACTTTTCCCAAGTTGTGTCTTGTTTTTTTTTTAACATTTTGACACATTTTGTGAAATGGTATGGGTACAATGTACCTGTTACCATTTTAAACAGGGGGGGCAGGATCTGGGATTCCCCTTGTTAAAGGGGGCTTCTTGATTCTGATAAGCCCCTGTTTCCGATAAGCCCCCGCCCACAGACCCCCACAACCACCGGCAAGGGTTGTGGGGATTAGGCCCTTGTCCCCATCAACATGGGGACAAGATGCTTTGGGGGCTACCCCAAAGCACCCTCCCCATGTTGAGGGCATGTGGCCTGGTACAGTTTAGGAGGGGAGTGCTCTCTCGCCTCCCCTCTTTTCCTGCGGCCTGCCAGGTTTCGTGCTCGGATAAGGGTCTGGTATGGATTTTTGGGGGGACCCCCACGCCTTTTTTTTATTTTGGCACAGGGCTCCCCTTAATATCCATACCAGAGCTGAAGGGCCTGGTGTGGAATTTGGGGGGACCCCCACAAAAATTATTTTTTTAATTTTGGTTCGGGGTTCCCCTTAATATTCATACCAGACCCAAAGGGCCTGGTAATGGACTGGGGGGAATCCCATGCCGTTTTTTTCAATGACTTTTATCTATATTGCCGGGATCCCACAATTCATTATAGCCACTAGTAGTTTTATATGACTTTTTTACTTTAGAAATGTCATTTTGTGCAGGGACTGTTCTAAACATGGGAAAAATGCACCACTTTACAGGCATACTATAGATACCCCTCAGGTACGAAATTTAAAGGAATATTTCACTTTCATTGTTTCACTTTAAGCATTATTAAAAAAACTGCTCCCGAAAAAAACGGTTGTTTTTAAAACTTTTTTTGCATTGATATATGTCCCCTGGGGCAGGACCTAGGTCCCCAAACACTTTTTATGACAATAACTTGCATAATAACCCTTAAAATTAGCGCTTTTGATTTTTCAAGTTTGTGTCCCATAGACTTTAACGGTGTTTGCATATTCAAATTCATTTTTTTGCCTGTTCGCAAGTTCTGTGAACCGAACCGGGGGGGCTCATCCCTACTTATCAAATGATTCCCGTTGAAATCGTGTAGGGGCATTTTGAAATGGGCAGTTCATGTAAGAAAACCCACAAACATTTTGCAACTGAAGAGATTTTGCATGGAGAAGTAATCAAAAATTTCAGAGGATTTTGGGCAGCTATATAAATTGCCCACAATAAGTAATTTCTGCTAAAGGGGCAATACCAGCTTTTGTAAGCCAAAGGTGTACCTACATTTTCTATAGTACACAATTATATCTAACATTTTTTTTGTTGTGTTCTTATTCAAGTACATTACCTTTACCTGTAGACAATCTTTCAAATATATACTGTATATATTTCATAAAATATATACATGATTTTAAATATTTATATAATATATAATATAATTGTTATCTTATAAATATTTTATAGCATTTAAAAACTATTGTTAAGTGAAATATATATTAACTAAATTTTGTCAGTGTCTGTGCTATATGTCACCATTTAAGACAACAAGATTGTCATCTTTGTTCTACATTAATGCAAGAAAGGACGATTTTGCATATATGTGTCTTTCTGTGATTTTAGCTGTTAATGGTGTCATGCTCTCAAGGACCTTATGTCTGTACAATAATATTTGAAAACTCCCAGAGGCAAATGTCAAGAGAAGTCTCAGTATCTTCGCCCTTACATTTTTTTTTATTATTTTTCTTTCAAAGTATGACATATAAAAAAAGAAAAAAAGAGTTCATTTATCATTTTTCTTTGTAAAAAATATTCCTTTATAATGACAGTATTTGATCGTTAGAAAATAAACCCAAGCCATTTCCACTGATATGGCTGACTTTTATTAAAGGAAAGAGCTCATTACTAGTAAGAGGTCTTAAATGTTTTGTTGGATTATAATTCATGAAAGATGTGCTGGTTAATGGAAATATATGAGTAACCTGACATGGAGATAACAAGAAAGTCTTAGTGTCCACTCTGTCTTAAGAAAAACATAAGTCCTCCCTATTTGACAGAAAGAATTCAAAACCTCAGGTGGCAAAGGCCAAATGTACAATTTCTGCATACTGTTCAAAGAACAAAGCATGTTGTCTCAAAGGCTATACCTTTATTTAGTTTAGTTCAAAATTTGAAACTAAAAATGTCTAGTATGAATCTTACTTATTTTCAGAAAAGGGAATATTCACAGTTCAGACATTATGGGGAAATGTTGATAAGTTTTTGACTTTCTAAAAACAGATTTACAGGTTTCTCACAGGATGCTTCCTTGAAGATATCCCCCCCTGATTTTTTTTCTTTTTTTTTTTTTTTTTCTTTTTTGCCACCTCAGTGATTATAGTTGGAGACCTGATCCACTTAGTCAGTGTCATCTGTGTCTCTCCTTTTTTTCACATCATTTGTAGCTTACTGATCACGTGTATATATCTTATATTCAATTCAGCAAAAACAAAAGGAAAAGAATCCCCAACCCCTCCCCTCCCTCCTACACCACCCCTCTCCCCCCCCCGCCACCCCACCACCCTCCCCCCCCCCCCCCCGCACCTCTTGTGTACATTAGATGTTATCTCTATTTTTAATCAATTCTTGACCTCAAGCCTTCAGTAATACTCCATGATTTTTTAAACTCCTTCCAGTTTTGCCAGTTGTTCCTCCCTTCTGTTGATTCAACTTCTCTTACAGGTCCTCCTTCCTCCATGTACCGAATCCCTTCTACTACATCGACCCACTCCCATATTGATGGGCCCTCTAACTTCTTCCAGTTCTTTGCAATAACCTTTTTCGCCGCATTCAACAGGTGTGGTACTAGGGTGTTTTTATAGATTTTTACCTCCCCATTTATCCCGTGATGTAACACTATCCAGGGGTCTAGTTTAACCTCGATCTTAGTTATCTGCTTGATGTATCCCAAAATTTTTAGCCAGTACCGTTTAATTACGGGGCAAACCCACCAGATGTGAGCCATATTCCCTACACCTTTACATCCCCTCCAACACTCCGCAGTTTTATCTTTTTGATATTTACTTGCCCTTTCCGGGGTAATGTACCAGCCTGTTAGAATCTTGTAATTCATTTCGGCAACACTAATATCAGTTGACGAGCTGTGGGTCAGCTCCAGAGTTTTCTTTAATCTATTACTATCTAACTGTACTCCTAGTTCATTTTCCCATTTAATAATAAATGGTGGTATCTCCCTGCTGCTCTTTGCCAACCCCAGTTTATAGAGTTTTGATATTATACCTTTAGTATTATTTGATGTACATATCTTTTCCAAGTCTGATAGCTCCTCTCCTGATCTTATTGGATGTGGTAGGCGGCTGATAAAATGGCTTAACTGCAGGTATCTCCAGCGATCTAATACCCAAATATCTGTTTTGTGCTTTAATTCCTGAAACGTGACTATCTTCCCCTTTTTAATAATATCTCTCAACTGTAGTGTACCCTTTTTTATCCAACTCCCCCCAATGTCCTTTTTGCCAGGTGCAAAATAATCATTCTCTGAAAGTGAAATTAACGGAGAATTATACGTGTTATTTACTTGTTTGTAAACTATATCCCAAACTCTAAAGACCACCTTTGTCAGTGGATGTGTATTTACATCTAATACCCTATAGTGTGGAGGGTTCCAAATCAAATGTCCTAAGTGCGCCTTACTCAAACTATTCTCAATATTTACCCATCTTTTCTGTGTGTTTTCTCTAAACCACTCTATCGCTCTTGTGACCAGTATTGCCCTATAGTAACCCTGAATATCAGGAATCGCCAAGCCCCCTTTTCTTTTTTCCTGTTTTAAGATATCAAAAGATACTCTAGCCCTTCTATTTTTCCAAACAGCTCTCATAATGATTGATTTCAATTTTTTAAAATAGTACTGAGGGATATTCAGTGGAAGCATCTGTAGTTTATAGGTGATCTTAGGTAGTAATATCATTTTTATGGCGTTAATACGTCTAATCCATGAAAGTGGTTTAGTTGTAATCTTTTTACTCTCAGATCTTATTTCGTCTAGAAGTGGGATAAAATTTACTTTATAGATCTTCCCTAATGAATTGGCCAGTTTTATGCCCAAGTAATTTATTTCTTTTTTCCATATAAATTTAAATTCCTTTTTCAACATTTTTTCCTCCCTCTTTCCCAAGTTGATATTCAGGATTTCCGATTTTGCCAAGTTGATTTTAAAGTTTGATACTTCACCATATTGCCTCATAACTTCGAGGAAATTAGGCATCGAAATTCTGGGGTTGGTCATGAACAGCAGAACATCGTCGGCGAAGGCCGCGATCTTGTGCTCCTCATCCCCAACCCTTATACCCCAAATGTCCGGATCCGCCCTAATCGTCGACAACAGTGGCTCCAAGGAGAGAATGAAAAGCAGGGGGGACAAAGGGCACCCCTGCCTCGTTCCATTTTCCATTTCGAAAGCCTCTGTAAGGGAGCCGTTAATTTTTATCGAAGCAGTAGGGTGCTTGTACAGAGCACGTATCCTATTCATCATTTTTGGACCTATACCCATTGATTCCAGTGTTTGGAACATGAACCCCCAGTCTACTCTATCAAACGCTTTCTCCGCGTCTATAGACAAGAGTAGACCTGGGGGTCCCCTGTCCTTGATATGCTGCAGCAAGAGGAGTGCCCTTACGCCATTGTCTCGTCCTTCTCTTTTTGGAATGAAACCCACTTGGTCCGGGTGTACCAGACCATTGAGGCTCTCTTTTAGTCGATTAGCTAAAACTCTGGCATATAGTTTAACATCGGTGTTGATCAACGATATTGGCCTATACCCAGAGCATAGCGTCGGGTTTTTCCCCTCTTTTGGGATAACCGTGATCTCTGCTCTAAGAGCTTCTCTACTCAAGTCATAGTCTCTACCCAACCCGTTCAAGTACTCACATAGTCTGGGAGTCAATATTTCTTTAAATTTAGTATAATACCTACAAGTAAATCCGTCGGGCCCCGGGCTTTTACCTGAAGCTGATTCTGACAAGGCTCTATTAATTTCTTCTATCGTTATGGGGTTTTCTAGGGTTTCTCTGTCTGTCTCATTGATCTTCGGGAGGTTGGCTTTATTCAAAAATTCTACTGTTTTCCTATCCTTTGCACCTCTTGGCCTTGTATTTTTGGCTACTGAATATAACTTACTGTAATATTCCTTAAAGGATTCCCCTATCTCTTTTGTTGTATGGAGCATTTCTCCTTTACTATTTTGGATTTTATCAATATAATTTCTAGTTTTTTTCTTTCTTACTATTTTGGCTAGCTGTCTACTGCTCTTATTCCGACTCTGGTAATTTTCTTTCGCCACCTTATAGAATGCTTTTTTTATTTCTAAATCTGTATGCTCCTTTAGCTCTTCCCTTTTTTTTACCAATTTTTGATAGACCTTCTTTCCTTGGCCCGGGCCCCCCTTATGTTCTTGCTCCAGATCGTGTATTTCTTCTGTTAGTTTTTTAATTTTTTCCCTTATTTCCCTTTTCCTCCTTGCCCCTAACTTCATTATTACTCCCCTTATGTAGGCCTTATGGGCCTCCCACAAAGATGATCCTGAGATCCCTACTGTATCATTCGTTGAAAAATATTGTTTTAGTTCCTGTTCTATTTTCTCCACATTAGATACTTCTTGTAAAAGATCTTCGTCTAATCTCCAAGTTATTGGGGTTCTCTGATTTCTCGGTATCGACAATCTCATGCTAACTGGGGCGTGGTCTGATAAGGTAATAACTTCTATCTTAGCCTCCCGGACTCTTTCCAACAATGAGTGTTCCGTCAATATATAATCTATCCTAGAGTACGTCCCGTGCGCAGAGGAATAGAACGAAAAATCCCTCTTATTTGGGTTCATAATCCTCCATACATCCACCATTTGACACGAATGCAGCTTCTGTTTTAGTTTCTTCAACTTCCCGTTCATTGTCCCCTGCGCACGAGACGTACTATCCACCCCTGGAACCATACAGATATTGAAGTCACCCATCATAATCAGGTTTCCTTCTTTAAATTCTATTAGTTTCTCTAATATTGTAACTAGAAAACCACTCGGCTCTTTGTTTGGGGCGTAAATGTTTGCAAGTGTAACCTTCCATCCCTCCAAGGAGCCTCTCAGGAACATATATCTTCCTCCCTGGTCTATTAACCTCTCTTCCACCCTAAAATTTATCCCTTTTGCTATCCCTATTGCTACTCCTCTCGCTCTTGATGTTATTGAGTCTCCATAAAACCAAGTTGGATACATATTAGACTTTATCTTAATCTTTGAGTAATATGTTAAGTGGGTTTCTTGAAGGAACACAACCTCAGCCCCGTATCTCTCTAATTCCCTCAAGATCTTATGTCTCTTAGTGGGCTCGTTGAGACCCTTTACATTATAAGTCATAAACTTCAATTTTCCCATCTCCTCACCTTTTTTTTTTTATCTTTTCCCTTTGATTTGGTTGGATTCGTATTACTGAGCTATTTTGATTTCTATCTTTGTTATCTTGTTTCTTTTCTTCTTCCCTCTTACTTCCTTGTACACCGGGTTCCCCTTTCCCCTCCCTTCTCCCTAGCCCTCCCTCCCTACCCCTCAGCCACCCCCTGGCTCCCCATTCGCCCAGCGCCATGGATACCATGGAACCTAACGAATCACTTATTTGAGGTGGGAGCCCGAGTTGTGCCCTTTACCCCCCCCTGCCTGGTGTTATAAAGCAGAGAGGGGCAATCCGGATACACACAGAACAACTCCTCCTCCCTCCCGCCGCCCTTCCACTCCACTAATCTAATTTAACCCCAAACCCGTCCACCCCACCCCCACCCCCCCCCCCCCCATACAGCCGATCACCCCTCTACCCAGCCCGGCAGCTCCGGTTCTTCCATATCGAGCCTATCGCAGAAGTCCCTTAAATCCTCTGGGAACCTCAATCTTGCCGATCTTCCATTTCTAAAGTCTCTCAGACATGCCGGGAAACCCCAGCTATACTTAATATTTAGTTCTCTCATCTGTTCTAATAAGGGCTTCAACAGCCTTCTCCTAGCGAGGGTTTCGGGGGCGAGGTCCGCATAGATTTGGAACTCTGACCCTTCAAATTTTTCCGGGGGTTTGCCTCTCATTTTGGATAGGATTCGAGCTTTGTCCTCATAAAACCTAAAACGAATTATAATATCTCTCGGCCTCTGGTGGTCTGAGTTGAGTAATTTTCCAACTCGGTGTGTCCTTTCTATTTTTGGGAATTCCTTATCCTCCTCTCCAACCAGAGGCCCCAGTATTTGGGGAATCATCCTTCTCAGATCTTCTCCTTTGTTTTCTGGGATATTACGAAGTCTTATATTTTGTCTCCTATCACGGTTTTCCTGATCTTCGATCTTATATAAAATTATCTTCTGGTTTTGTCTAGAGATTTTAATTTGTTCTTTGAGGTTCATTATCTCCTTTTCCAATTCCTCCGTTCTTTTTTCCGTTGTTTCTACCCTCTCCAATAAGTTTCCCAGGTCTGCTCTCACCAGACCTATTTCAACTTTTATTGAAAGCTCTAGATTTTTAAGCATGTCTCTCATTTCCTCCTTTGAAAACATTGGGGCGCTTGTACTTCTCCCTTCTATCCGGTTTAGATCTCCTTCACTTTCAACACTTTCCGCTATTGAGTTTTCTTTTGATTGAATCGTTTTATCCCCCTTTTTGTCTGGAGTTCCCCCTCTTCCTCCTTGGGCTCCCTGCTCCCCTCCTTTTGGACTCCCGCCTTGGGACATAAACTGTTTTATTGAGCTACCAGCTGTCCTATCCCTCGGCGTTTTAGGTGCCCCTCCTTTTTTTGTTGTCGTTTTATTCATTCCTCCTTTCTTCCTCTGACCCCCTGTTGGTTTCCCCAGGATTTACTGAACTTCTTCCCCCCTCTTATAGGAATGGATCCTTCAGGGGTCTCGGCCCTTGGGGGTTATTTCCTGAGTCCTACTCCAGATAGTACCCCACCTTTATACTATTAAAATATTCCGTCCGTGGGAAGGGGGGGTAAAACACCTCCCAGAAATGACCCAGGCCCTCTCAGGAACCGGTATCTCAAAGGTGCATCACTCTTGTCAGTCCCCAGTCTGAAATTTCCACCTAAGGACCTTTTTTTTTTTTTTTTTCACAGGTTTGAGACAAGCTTCATTGCTACGTCGGGGGAAGGTACCATCCCAAAACCGAAACCTCAATCAGTTTACTTCTGTCCCCGATAAATCCAGCATATGTTGACAGATATTAGTAATGGCATTAGCAATAACACCCAGGCTGAGGGAGTCAATCAGCACACCTGCTCCGGACACCTTATCAATCATTAACCACTCAGACTGTTATAGTAGGTTGTAAAGAGAATTTTTCCTATATAATCATGTCTGCAGGCTTCCAATACATCAATAGCTTTAGATTTTATCCTCCTTCAAATAGCTTTGTCGTATAACAGATATTATGATAGATCCTGCTTACAATCCCAAAGCTAAGTGAAGTTTCAGATAGGCACAGCAGTTTCAGCTACTATCTTTAGTCATTAGCTCAAACACCGTTATATCAAGCTGTTATAGTGAGATGACACTGAGACATAAAAGCTGGTACATATGGACAGGTGTTGTATGCAGATATTATGTTCATTATATGCAGAGTTATTTCTACATTACCACCACCGGACTCTGCCGAACTCCAACGGGGTCACAAGTTGCCTGGAAAGTCATGAGGAGTGACCGAGGGGGGGGAAAGCCGGAGGGGGGGGAGGAGGGGGGAACGCCGTCAAATCCTCCCTTCCTCTCTGTCTGTATTGAATCCGCAGCCGCCTCTCATGTCCCAACAGCGGTGTGTGGAGCGGCGTGTGGAGCGGCGTGTGGAGCCTCAGAGTTGTCGCCCTGTTGGAATCAGGGAGCCTCAGCAGCAGCGCTCGTCGCGGCGAACAAGGATCTTCCTCCCCTCTTTAGCCACGGGCATGTCCTAAGCGGCGGCTGGAAAGACGAGCTCCGGGGATCCTAGGAGAGTCTGCTTCTCCTTCTGACACCCTCACCTCCCTCCCTCCGTGATGCGCGTTACGTCATCACGCCCCCCCCCCCTGATTTAAACACGCTTCCTACTCTGCTGCTACATTTTAAATTATCCTGAAAAAAAAAAGTTTGGAATGCAAACCAGTAATCAACAATAAACATGGAATGCTAATTGGTTGAACGTTTTGATCCCTGAAAATTTAGTTTGATAGAGGTTTTTGACTAAATAGCAGTCTGAAGGTGATAGAGCAGTCGAATAAGTAAGTTATTTAAGTACTTAAAAATGAAGATCAGCTGAACTATTTCTCTGTGCTTGAAAGTGTGTGTGTGGTCATTATTTTGGCAGGAAAGCATTACTTTTCACAGCTACCCCTTGGTTTTAAAACCAGTGCTCATTTCACTTTCTTGAAGAGAGATAGTAGCTTATTGTAATTCTGCACCTTTTTTGAGTCAGTCAACCAGCAGTATTTCTTCTTTGTGTAGGCAAGGATTGCCAGTTTAAAGTTGTTGCTCTTTAAAATGTTTACATGATGGAGGATGAATGTATATCTTCCTGGCAGGATCATATATGTATCTATCCTGGGTGGAACTTAGTTGTGAACAGTCCACTCTGGCTAGTGAGAAGATAAGAGCCACAGGAGAGAGTTACTTTAAGAGACTTTCCTTCATTTTCAACCCTAAAGATGAACATCCCTGCTGGTGGGCACACTAAGGTACACCACTATCTGAAAGAGAACTGCTGATTAACTGATTGACTGAGATTGCAATGAAGGAGAAGTGATTAACTGACTGAAAACTGTGTGTCAGGAAAGGTTTCACCTGTTGGTGGCGCTGTCGGTTCTTTGGATCGCAGTACCGGTGTCTGCCAGCGGGTGTCTCCTAGCAGTCTGGAGCTGTCAAAGGTTTCACCTGCTGGTGGCACTGTTAGATCTTTGGGCCACAGTACTGGTGTCCACCAGCGGGTGTCTCCTGGCAGTGTGGAGTCAACATCATCTCCTGCAATCAGGCGTCACCTGAGGCTAATTGCAGGGGATGTGTACTTATACCTGGCAAGCACTCACACACTTGCCTTGGTATTGTCCTTGAGCCCTGACCTGTACCTGTGATCCTCTGTACCTGAACCTGTTCCTGTCCCTCCTGTGATCCCGTTATACTGTACCCCTGCCTGTAGCCTGATCCCGTCCACCTTCTCCCTGTCCTGTCTTGCTCCTTGCCCCCATCTGTTGGACCTCCCATGTATGACCCTGGCCTGGCTACATTTACGATTTGGGTATTCCTTATCTGCTGTAAATATATTTTGTTTAGACTGTTATTATTTGTGGGTCACTGTTTGGTTGGTTGATTGCTGTACACTGTTTGGTATTGGAGGTGCGTTTAATCTGTATTCACTTATCTTTAATAAACTACATTATTGACATTACATGCGTTTGGCTCCCTCTGTTGCAGTCCACACAGTTCTGGTCGCACCTGTTCATAACAGAATACCAAGGCCATCCCTGGCCAGAAGTTGCTGCACAGAGGAACCATCTCGGTTCTGTTGGTTTTGCTAAGATGCATCTTGATGAAATTGTTTATTATTCTCTGCTGGCGTCAAAGGATGGTGAATATTGCCGCCAGACATTGAAAAAGTGGAACAGTGACCAGCTACTAGAGAGTATCTGATTAGCTCATTCCCTAGTTGATCAGGGCTATATGCTGTTTGGGGATGTTCAGCCTTTAATTCAGGTGTGTGCAGAGCTAGCCCTGTCCTGTACTCCAAAGGGCAGTGTTGATTTCTCTCCCCCCTTCAGTGTTGATCAGGTTGAGTCTCTAGTGTGGCTTTTGGAGGATGACTCTGCATACTTCTTTGAGCACTATTCAGCTTGTTCCCAACAGGTGCTAGTGGAGTGTGTTAACTTAGTGCAGTCCCTTATCAGACAGGCAGCATGTAAATCACATTTTGTTCAACCATTACTCCTTACGCCTGACCTGATATAATTCACTCAGCCTCAGTCAGCTCACAACAATCCATTCCTGCTACCAGACACCTGCCTGCCCAAATGTCTTTCCCCCATCACCCACGGCAACCTCAGTCTCAGCTCAATATACTCTGCTTCCAACCAAATATCAGTACCCTGTTTCTACTCGCTGCACCTATCCTACCTTTAATCCATCTGCCTCTTCTCTGTTGCTTGCAAAAACCCCACAAAAACTTCCCCTTGCAACTGTTCTGTCTTCCTTACCATATTCCAGCCCTTCTCTTCAATCTGCTACACCCCTTACAGCCCTGCAGTCACCTATAGAACTTCAGTGGCTAAACCAAAGAAAAAACTGAAGTTTTTACCGACCCATACGATCCTGCCATTATCCCAACCAGCCTCCACACCAGCCATTTAGCTCCAGCCTGCTTCCATGCTAGCCGTCCTGCTCCAGTCTATCTCCATGATTGCCAATAGGGTCAGTTTAGTCTCTGATGGTCCTAAACCTAAAGACCCACCTAACCCTGCCAACTTCCTGCCTGCTGTCCAGCTTGAAGTTCCGGTGGCCGTGTTCCAGCCTTAAGTTCTGATGCTCGTGTTCTAGCCTGAAGTTCCGATGCCCATGTCTCAGCCTGAAGTTCCGGTGCCTGTGTCCCAGCCTAAAGTTCCGGTGCCCGTGTCCCAGCCTGAAGTTCCGGTGCCCGTGTTCCAGCCTGACGTTCCGGTGCCCGTGTTACATAGTTACATAGTTAGTCAGGTTGAAAAAAGACAAAAGTCCATCCAGTCCAACCATAAAAAAACAAAAAAACAAAAAAAAATAAAAAAAAACAAAAACAAAAACAAAAAAAAAACATTAAAAAAAAAAAAAAAAGGGTTCCAGCCTAAAGTTCTGGTGCCCATGTTCAGGCCTGAAGTTCCGGTGTCCATGTCCCAGCCTGAAGTTCCGGTGCCGTGTCCCAGCCTGAAGTTCCGGTGCCGTGTCCCAGCCTGCTGGGCAAGTGCCTGCAAGTGCCTGCAAGTGTGTATGTGAGTATATATATATTTTGCCATATCTGTTTCAAACTAGCTACGACTAAGGCTTTTGCCGAAACGCGTCAGCTTTATTGTTTTATTGTCACTCTGATGTGCCAATAAACGTCACTTCAAGGATTACAGTTTTGCCGGCTCTCCTTATTACTGTTGCATTGGAGTGTGTTGGGACACATCGAGCCACGGCACCTGTGAGTGGACCTGGTGTATTGATCAAATTGTCCCTGCAGAGAGCGCTGTTATCTTTCTTTTTTTCCATGCTGGATTATCCCTCTACAAGCTGCCCCAGAGACTTCTACAACACCATTGCTATAAGCTACTGAGATCTACTCATCCCTCTTCCTTATTTTTGGAATACAATCACCAGAGTGATATTGGAACACACAGATATGGATCCTTTGCTGAGCCAACACAGTGTGTATGAAAGACCTGACAGACTGTCTAAGATTTCACAGGTATATTCTAAAGACATTACGGCTTTGTCCCCAGATACTATGTGTGCTGCTACCTTTGACAAACTAAAGACACTATCCAGCAAGGAAATCAGGATCTGGTGGGATCTTACTGGTTTACGACAGTACATCAACGAATCAATGATTCCCAGAGGGTTGAGAATCAAAAAAATCCCCTCCACACTATATTCAGAATCTTTTCTCACAGAGTGGAACACGATACTCTCCAAATGCTCACTTGAGCTAATGAGTCTAATTGTTTCACATGAGGAGGCACTGCTCAGAACCATCTCCACTGAAATTCAGTCCCTGAAGGAATCCCTTCTTCCAATACAACAATTGAGCTCTTATGCTACTTTATTAGAAAACCTTACAGCCCATACAGATAAACTGGAAGCTGAAATCATGGACACCAAGAGACATAAATATCTCCGTGATTTACAAGACTATGAGCAGGGGGAAGTTTACACATACAAGAAAGCTGAGAGGCCTCACTCCATTTTGAAAAACAGACGGAGACGTAAACGTAACACTCATAGACATGTGAGCTTCAGCTCCCTGGATCACTCTGATTCATCATTAGAACTGTCAGATGTAGCTGATGTTGGCTCTTCACTTTCATCACGAGCCTCCGTGTCATCTGTTTTTTCCAAAGAAGATTCTAGCATCATCCCATCAAAAAACTCCTCTGTGACCCAGGATTCCAGAGACAGAAAAGGAAAACAAGGAGGGGGACCCGTGGTTCCAAAGACAAACAGAACAAGTTACCCACGGAAAGCACGGAACAAGTAACACAAGGACAGGTAGATAATGAGACAACTTGCAATGTCATTAATGTTGTTAATTTATCGGACAGTCTACTTACCCCTTCTGAGGTTTCACTGCTTTCCAAAGGACTTTCTTTTGCCCCCACTTTTCATTTTGATGTCTTTTCTACCATTTTAGACGTTAACAGGTTTGTTCGCAATATTTTGTTAAAAAAACACTTTTCCACCAGCATTGATACACCTGTGCCTGCCCCCCTTGAGGTTCATGACGGCATAGACTCTCTGGCCAATTTTGATTTTCAAAATCTCAAGGCTAAGTCCACATTAGAGAGCCTGCAGTCTGAATCCTCTGGGGGCATGTACGGCATATCCAAAGATACTACCTATACTGGTGACACATTTTTTTATCCTGTACACTCCAGAGGGAATGCAGTAGATATCTTTCAACAGGTTGTGGAGAAGGAACTCCTGTCTTTGAAAGAAACGATTGACAGTACTGCATCCCGAACGTTTAACAACATCAGTACGTCAGAAAGACAGGCTCTTGCAGATCTTAAAAATCGCAAAGATATTGTAATTAGAGAGGCAGACAAAGGGGGCGCCATAGTGGTACTTAATGACAGAGATTACATAACTGAAGCCTTACGGCAACTCAATGACTCTTCAACGTACCGCCCCCTTAAATCTGATCCCACTCCAGTTTTCAAGAGTAAACTCAAACATCTCTTGGACACAGGTGTGGAAATGGGAGTACTGACAAAAAAGGTCGCAGAGCACCTTTTAGTTGAACATCCAATTGTCCCTGTGTTCCATCATCTCCCCAAGATACACAAACCTGAGAGACCTGTAAGAGGTCGTCCAATAGTAGCAGGCATCGGTTCACTTCTAGAGAGATTAGGTGAATGGGTAGACCAGTATTTGCAACCTTTAGTGACAAGACTGCCGGGCTATATAAAAGACACTGCATCTATCCTAAAGCATATAAATGAAGTCCAATGGGCAGAGCATTTTTTGTGGGTTACTCTAGATGTTAAGTCTCTCTATTCATGCATACCACATCATCTTGCTCTAGATGCACTACATTATCACTTGTCCAAATATAGCTTTTATGATCCTCAGCTCAAAGAATTTATCATTATGGCTGTTACTTTTCTATTACAACATAATTACTTCTTCTTTCACGATTCCTTCTATGTACAATGCTGTGGAGCCTCCATGGGAGCAAAATTTTCTCCATCGTTAGCTAATTTATACATGGGATGGTGGGAAGAATGTTTTCTTTTTTCACATCTCAATATCTATGCACCCCACATCCATTGGTATGGGCGATACATAGACGATCTGATCTTAATTTGGAATCATGCAGATTCCTCTTTAACTTCTTTTGTTTCATACCTTAACAATAACAGCCTTAATCTTGAATTCTCTCATGTGAGCAATAAGATCATGATTGATTTTCTAGATATCACACTCAGGGGTGACCCTAGCACTGGTCTTATAAATACTGGAACCTTCCGCAAACCTACTGCCGGAAATTCCTTACTTCTGGCCTCCAGCTGCCATCCACCCCACACCATTCGTTCCATCCCGGTGGGTGAGTTTATTAGAGCTAAGCGCAACTGTTCCACCCCGGAAAGTTTTCAGCTAGAATGCTCTAACATCTCAAAACGATTAAGCGATAGAGGCTATCAGAAGTGGCATATCAATAGAGCCATCTCCATAGCCTCAGAGAAGGACAGGTACAATCTATTGCATAACAGAGAGAAATCCCCTTGCCCTTCAAAATATACACAACATAAAAATCAAAAGAACAAGGACAAGAGTTCCATTACCTTTGTCACCACTTTCTCCAAAGAGTTTAATCAGATCAAACAGATCATAAATAAACATCTTCCCATTCTCTATGGTGACAAGGACCTAATTGATGTGCTTTCCAAAGGGTGTAATTTCTCTTGTCGTCGTGCCCCAACTTTAGGTAACTCCCTGTCGCCCAGTTTACACCAAACCACCACTACTTCCAAAACGTGGCTCAGTACTAATGGCTCGTATAGTTGTGGTTTAAATACTTGTAGGTATTGTAACAAACATAACAAGAATCACAAGTCTATCACTTCGTACCATAATAATAAGGTATTTCCTATTAAGGACTTTATAAATTGCAGTACTCAATATGTAGTCTACGTGATAGAATGTGATGTTTGCAAATTACAATATGTAGGATGCACCACTAGGCCCCTTCGCACAAGGATCAGCGAACATTACAACGGAGCAGCATACAGTAATGAGAGAAGGTTATCCAATGTATCTAAACACTTTAAATTCATACATGATGGTAACATGGATTCCTTCTCTTTCTCTGCAGTTCAAAAAATCAAAATGTCGGTACGTGGAGGAGACAAGCACAGAAAGCTACTGGAACAGGAAGTTAAGTGGATTTTCCTGTTGGGGACACGTATCCCCACAGGCATGAACCACAGATGGGATGTGGATCTATTTCTCAAATGACACCTTCCTATTACATTCTCAGTTTTATTGTCACCTGCTTCAGTATTTGTCTTTTTGTCCCAGTATGTTCCTCTAGTGCTTGTTTTCTGCCCTTTAAATGGAAGATGGGAAGGGGGGAGGAGGAGAGGAAAGAAGGAAGGAGAGGGGGGAGGAGAAAAGGAGAATAGAAAAGAAAAAAACATTTTTTATAATTTTTTTTTTTTTTTTTGATCCTGCCATTAACTGCATCCCCTTTTTCATTAACTGGTGCCCTTTTTTCTTTTCTTTTTTTTTTTTTTTCCAACTGAATCCCTCTTTTTTGTTCCTGTTACTAATTGTATCCCTTTCTTCTGATTCTGCCTTATATTTCATACCCCTCCCTCCCCCCCCCCCCTTTTTTTTTTTTTTTTTTTCCCTCTTCCTTCTTTTGATCCTGCCATCAACTACATCTTTCCTCTTTGATCCTGCCACAATCCCATCCCTCCTTCTTCAATCATTGAATTTTTTATTTATTTATTTATTTTTTCTTTTTTTTTTTTTTTCCTCTTCCTTCTTTTGATCCTGCCATCAACTGCATCTTTCCTCTTTGATCCTGCCATAATTCCATCCCTCCTTCTTCATTCATTGTTTTTTTTTTTGTTTTTTTTCCTCTTTCTTCTTTTGATCCTGCCATCAACTGCATCTTTCCTCTTTGATCCTGCCACAATTCCATCCCTCCTTCTTCAATCATAGAATTTTTTTTTTCCTTTTTTTTTTTTTTCCTCTTCCTTCTTTTGATCCTGCCATCAACTGCATCTTTCCTCTTTGATCCTGCCATAATTCCATCCCTCCTTCTTCATTCATTGTTTTTTTTTTTTTTTTTTTTTTTTTTTTTTCCTTCTTTTGATCCTGCCATTAATCTTGACTTTAGATTTTGTTGCTACTACATAGTATTTTTATTTCAACACTTTGAACATTTTCCTTTCCTTTAAGGAATATATTTCTCCCTTTGAGTAATAAGGTCTCAATATCTCATGTAGCATTTTTTCTACACATTACTTTTTGGCTCAACAAAATAACTTTTTATATTGCCTTTTTTCCCTCTCCCTCTTCTCATGCTGGCTAAAAACGGGTGTAGTCACTAACCACTTGAATAATGGGTATCAATCAAATATGTTAATTTTCTGTGACACCAACCTGATAGGCCAATTTTGTAGAGATGGAGTTTGCATGTGTGTATGTGAGTATATATATATTTTGCCATATCTGTTTCAAACTAGCTACGACTAAGGCTTTTGCCGAAACGCGTCAGCTTTATTGTTTTATTGTCACTCTGATGTACCAATAAACGTCACTTCAAGGATTACAGTTTTGCCGGCTCTCCTTATTACTGTTGCAAGTGCCTGTTACCCAGCCTGTGGAACCGGTGCCCATTACCCAGCCTGTGGAGCCACTGCCTGCTACCCAGCCTGCTGAACCGGTGTCCGTGACCTAGCCTGTTGCGCTAGTACCCATCATCCGGTTTGCTGAGCTGGTGCCCCTCACCCTACTTGCTGAGCCAGTGCCCCATACCCTATTTGCTGAGCCAGTGCCCATTACCCAGCCTGCTGATACGATGCTCGCTGCCTGGCCTGATGTTTCAGTGTCTGCTGTCCAGCCAGATGATCCAGAGCCTGTTGCCCAGCCAGATGACCTAGAGCCTGCTACCCAGTCAGACAACCCAGAGCCTGCTGTCCAGCCAGATGACCCGAAGCCTGCTACCCAGTCAGATGACCCAAAGCCTGCTACCCAGGCAGACGACCCAGAGCCTGCTACCCAGATCCTGATGCTCAGCCAGATGAACCGAAGCCTGCTACCCAGCCAGATGACCCGGAGCCTGCTGCCCAGCCAGATGACCCAGAGCCTGCTGCCCAGCCAGATGACCCAGAGCCTGCTGCCCAGCCAGATGACCCGAAGCCTGCTGCCCAGTCAGATGACCCAAAGCCTGCTGCTCAGTCAGATGACCCAAAGCCTGCTGCCCAGCCAGACGACCTGGAGCTTGATGTACCTTTGCCCGCTTCCCAGCTTGATGTGCCTTTGCCCGCTGCCCAGCTTCATGTGTCTGTGCCCGCTGCCAAGCTTGATGTGTCTATGTCCATTGCCCAGCTTGATGTGCCCACTGCCCAGCTTAAAGTGCCTGCTGCCCAGTTTGATGTGCCTGCTGCCCAGCTTTATGTGCCTGCTGCCCAGCTTGATGTGCCCGCTGCCCAGCTTAAAGTGACCGCTGCCCAGCTTGATGCGCCTGTGCCCGCTGCCCAGCTTGATGTGCCTGTTGCCCAGCTTGATGTGCCCACTGCCCAGCTTTAAGTGTCTGTGCCCTTTGCCAAGCTTGATGTGTCTATGCCCATTGCCCAGTTTGATGTGCCCACTGCCCAGTTTGATGTGCCTGCTGCCCAGCTTGATGTGCCTGCTGCCCAATTTGATGTGCCCACTGCCCAGTTTGAGGTGCCTGCTGCCCAGTTTGATGTATCCGCTGCCCAGTTTGATGTGGTCACTGCCCGGTTTGATGTGCCCGCTGCCCAGTTTGATGTGCCTCTGCCCGTTGTCCGGCTTAATACCATGGACTTTTTACATGCCCAGCATGATTTGCCTCTGCCTACTGCCCGGCTTGATGCCATGGACTGTTTACAGCTGCAACTAGTTGGAGCATCCGGAAGTCGTTCCTTTGAGGGGGGTACTGTCAGGAAAGGTTTCACCTGCTGGTGGCGCTGTTGGTTCTTTGGCTTGCAGTACCGGTGTCCGGCAGTGGTTGTCTCCTAGCAGTCTGGAGCTGTCAAAGGTTTCACCTGAGGCTAATTGCAGGGGATGTGTACTTATACACCGCAAGCACTCACACACTTGCGTGGTATTGTCCTTGAGGTCTGACCTGTACCTGTGATCCTCTGTACCTGAACCTGAACCCATTCCTGTCCTTCCTTTGATCCCCTTATCCTGTACCCCTGCCCTACAGCCTGATCCAGTCCACCTTCCCCCTGTCCTGTCTTGCTCCTTGCCCCCATCTGTTGGACCTCCCGTGTATGACCCTGGCCTGGCTACGTTTACAATTTGGGTATTCCTTATCTGCTGTAAATATATTTTGTTTAGACTGTTATTATTTGTGGGTCACTGTTTGGTTGGTTGATTGCTGTACACTGTTTGGTATTGGGGGTGAGTTTAATCTGCATTCACTTATCTTTAATAAACTACATTATTCACTTTACATGCATTTGGTTCTCTCTGTTGCAGTCCATACAGTTCTGGTCACTCCTGTTCATGACACTGTGCCAAACTGTGTTAGACTGAGAATCGGGCTGCTTTTTGTGAATGAATTGGGGCCTTAGTAGCCTTAGCGTTGTGAAGTGAGATAGCACACCGTTAAGCTATGTTAGACGGTCATGTAGCTCATGAAGTACCCACTTGGTGAAAAGCCCAGAACCCAGTGTGAGATCTCATACGGTATGAAAACCTGGTTGGACTAGGGGATGATGGTGGATAGGGGAATCGGAAGCCTTTTCTGTAACCATGCTTAAGTTATCAGGCCTGGTGCAGTAAGTGTCCTCAGTTACAGTGGTACCTCACAGATTCCTGCACCAACTCTAATGATATGGAATCAGGTATCTCTCCCATTGTGCTATTGTTTTCTCACAGTGGGGACTTTTTCTTCCCCGTCAGAATACACTGATCAGTGCTGCAGCCATTTTATGCAAGCGCTGATCAAATACAGGTTTTCCAGCATGAGTCTTTGACAGAAGTTAGTTATTGGAGTGGCTTCTGTTGAACAGGCAGCGGTACACATGTACCAAAATTTTATATGTGTATACCCAGCTTTAGATGGAAGGTTTATCAACTTTAGAAAAAAGTAATGGCAAATTACCCCAGCAGAACACAAGCAGAAAATACAAGTTGATAGAATTTAACCTTACCCTACTGTATCAAAATAAGTTTTGGCTTTACGTGCACTTAGAGTAAGAAATACACGTATTTCACCTATATTAAATGTCATTATATATTGAGGTTATCTTCTCTTATGACAATTCTACATCAGAGGCTGCCATGTTTGAATCTGGAGAACAAATTATGTAATTAGCCACTTATGGACCTGTGGTGTATGAGATATGCCCCCAAACATCAATCTAAGTACCTTGGGCATACCTCATATGTCTTGGACTTCCTCCATCGTCTCAGCTACTCTGTAAATAATTCATTTTAATTCTATTAGTTATCACTTTGTGTCTCAAGAGCAGCTGTAGAATTTTTGTCTTTTTCACTCATGTGAAAAAAAGAAAATTAGAGTAATAACAAAGGACCGGCAGAAATGTCCTGATCTTGCTCAAGTCACTGTTCTTGTGTCTACTATAACAAAAGTACTGAACAAGAATGGTATTACAAAAAGGATATTTTGAAAAATCTTCATAAATAAACACTGTTGCATATCTCAAACTTGCTTATAAAAAAAAGGAGCATTTAACCATGTTCCTGGGCCAATGTGTTTGCCGACATATGAGACAAATGTTGAGCTCCATAACATTATCACACTATACAATCCCTGGAATTCGTAAAGACTGGCACAAGCAGATTTTGTAAAAGTTTCTCTCGTGCATTCTGAAAGTGGTACAGTATGTGCTAAATTCATATACCTGTCTAGAACTTGTACTTGAATTTGGCTCATGCTAGCCACTTCTAGAATGCCTGTGAGGCACTTTCACAAAATCTGTGCTCGCCATTTTCTCTCTCTGTATACCAAAAAAGAGTTGGTCTTAATTAGCTCCACTTCCATAAGATACGAACTGTTGGTATTTTTTTATTTTTAATTTGGCATATTCAGTGTGCCACAATGCAAAAGTGGCGCATTATCTGAATTTGGTGTACCAGTCACTGTCAGAGCCAAAAGTGTTGCATATGCTTCATGAATTTGGCACAATACATTAACAAGATGGAGTAATGCCAGAAAAGTGGTACAGCATCTTTTTTAAATTCCCTCACATGATTGGCTCCATGTAAACCTCATGTCAGTCATAAGCCATTGTTGAGGGAACATCATGATTTTATGCTGCTTATGCTGTTTGATGACCCAGACCAGGCAAGTCCAAAGTTTGACCCGTGGGCCAATCGCGTGCCCGCGTTCCGGTTTTGAATGTCCCAGCCTGGTTATTTGGACATATATCTTTTGTGGCCCCCAAAGATCTCCCAGCGCTGGGGGCAAAAAAAGATATATATGGTGGCTGCCTTGGAGGGGACAGGGAGGCGGCGGGACGAGTGCCGTACACACAGGAGAATTTCCTGTTCACACGGCAGCCTCTGTAATAGGTGGTCCTGTCTCCTGCGCTGCCATTGGACAACTATTCTGTCCATCATAGGAGGCGGGACTTTGTATTAACGAAGCCGTCGAGAAAACAGAAGTTTTTCCTGTATGTAATCTTTTGGCACTCATTTCTGGCAATGGTAGGTGCTGCATTTCTGGTAATAGTGGGTGCTGCATTCATGACAATGGTGGGTACTGCATTCCTGACAATGGTGGGTGCTGCATTCCTGGCAATGGTGGGTGCTACATTCATAGCAATGGTGGGTGCTGCATTCATGGCAATGGTAGGTGCTGCATTCATGGCAATGGTGGGTGCTGCATTCCTGGCAATGGTGGGTGCTGTATTCATGTATTTTGCTTCACAGTTCTTTATTTAAAATTTACATTTTTTTTTCTTGAAACTTCCCTCTTAAAGTGAAGGTCTGTGTTATACACCAATAAATACGGTATATCCGAAAAATGACCAACCAAAGACACCCAGGTGAGTACAGACAACTAGGCTGCGCACCCCAAAAGATGCATAAAAAACACTATGAGAAACCCCCTAATGGGGCTTTAAAGCAGCCAATGAAAAAGACTATAGATAATCAAAAAGTTAATTTTATTAATACCGAAAAAGGTATAAAACATATGAGTTCTGACCTTTGAGTCAGGACACGAACTGGAGTACAATATAAAAATCACAGCGGACAATGCCCGTAATTGGAAACAATGTACAGTACAGTATATTAGACACAGCAAGATGGAATCCTGATGCGTTTCGACCCTCACTGGGTCATCTTCAGAGGATAAATGTCAGCTGTTGGGGTGGAAGCATGTGTCAGGCATGACGTAAATAAACAACAGTGGCAAACTCAATTACATACAGCACAGCATATATGCATGATTTGTATAGTTACCTGTCACAGAGTACCCAATGTTTCAGAATGTTCCCAGTGATGCAATCCCTCCTATGTCGTCCGTCTCCCCAATGACAGACCAGCTCCCCGGAGAGCGGTCAATCGACCAGGTATGCCTTGCAAGGAATCACGCATATATTACCCCCCTCAGGGGGGGGGGGAAAGGGAAAAAACACAGGCAGCGAACGGTATGCACTACACCCAAAAAGGGGTAACGGTAATGCTGAAAACAAAAGTAAGAACGAGGGATCAGTTGATTCCCAAAGGGACTTTTTTAAAAGGCAATTTAATTATAGTAGAGCAAGGATTCATGGTTGAGCAGGGAAAGAAAAGGTGTAATGAAACACAAGGAAAAGGGGGAAAGGGACAGGGTGAAGGGGAGAGGAGGGAGAAAAAAAGGGGGGGGAGGAAGGAAGAAAGCGTGGGAAGGAGGAAGAGGGGAAAGGGGGGGGGGGGAATAGGAAAGACCAAACACCGAATAGACAGTGAAAACCCCAGGAGGGAAAAGAATGACTAACAGGAACAAACAAACCACAAGGGGCCCTGCCGCCCATAGAAACCATGCAATGATGGAAAAGTTGGAGAAAAGAGCACTGAATGTGCACCAGTGAAGGGACCAAAGTGTGAGGTGAAGAGGACCAGAAAAACTGGATAGGATGGGAGGGAGGGGAGGGGGAGGGGGGGAAAAGGGGGGGGGGGAAGGGAGGGGGGGGAGGAAAGGGAGGGGGGGGGAAGGAGAGTGCAGTGCAGGGAGTGAGGAAGGTGACTGGGAAATGTGAGAGGGGAGAGGAAGGGGGGGTGATGGGATGGGGTATGGTGAGGGGACACAGCAAAAGAACAACAAACCGATAGATGGTGCGGTCCCGCCCCCTTGAGGAGAGCACGGGTGGCAGAGGGGAGAAAGCTGGGGGCACACAGAGGGGCCACAACACCGGACACACACATCAACAGAAAACTAATGTTGGAGATATAAACGTATTATCCTGTCTTAAAGACACACTACATGCTTGAATAGAATTTGCTTAACCCCTTGTTATACATGATCTGTGCCTCATACTGTACCGTGCCTTTCTCACCTTACAGGTGATGCTATGACTGTAATGGCATCATCCGTTATACAGAGTAAAACAACAAATCGTACAAGAGAATTGCATGGTAACAAAGTATACATAAAGGTTATACATAAAAGAAAAGAAAAGAAACTATGAACTGTATTTCAAGGCTATGTCCCTTTGAAAGCAGGAGACCTACAGGAACAACACCCACTTTTTGTATTTTGCACTTAAATGGCAAAGGGTTACGTCACAAGATGCCGAATATTGAACATGGTCATATTGGGGATACTTATCGCAGGGAAAACCAGGCAGGAATAGATCAAAAGAGAGAAATTTTTATTATTTTTATGCTTACGTGTTAACAAAAGATTGTCCTCAGGATTATGATAAGGGAAGGGGAGGAGGGGGAGGGGGAAAGGAAGGGGAAGGGGGGGGAGGGGGGAAAGGGGAGGAGGGAAAAAGGGGAGGAGGGAAAAAGGGGGGGAAAAGGAAGGAGAAGGGGGGACAGAGTTCTCCTCTCAAATATTTTCACTGTGTCTTGCCAGATGAAAACCCATTCAAAAAGGGGGCATACGAGATCGATTCATTAAGGCCTGGTGGAGAGTTGCCATGTAACCGGAATATCCATCTCTGCTCTTTCTGTAACAGAGACTTGTTCCAGTTGCCACCTCTGGTTGGAATATGCATTCTACAAAGGGCCACAAAAGTGACTCTTGGAACCCTGTAGTTGTGTATAGAAATTATATGTCTCCCAATAGGGAGATACGGGTTCCCAACCTGTATACTGTATACATGTTGGGAAATGCGTTTCCAAAATTCCTGCCTGCTCTTCCCCATGTAATAAGCACCACATTCACATTCCATCAGATATACCACTCCACGTGTATGGCAGTTCACAAATTGTGTGGGTGTAAATGTGCTTCCATCAGGAAGGACAAAAGTTTTGTCCCTCCTAATGAATGAACAGTAGGAGCAGTGTCCGCAGGGGAAGGATTCCACTGTGGAACGATGTTTCAACCTCCTATTCTCATTGGTGTATTCGCTCTGGACGAGCTTGTCCCGTAGTGACGTGGCTCTTTTATATGTTATGGTAGGTTGTTCTTGAACAAATGCGCGTAGTTTTGGATCGTCCGTCAGGATGCTCCAATGACGCTTTAAGATTTTTTTGATGGCTGTGTGTTGTCGAGAGTAGCGCATAATGATCCAGGTGAGGTTACCCTCAGAACTCTTAGAGGGCTTAGATCTGAAAAGCAGCTGAAATCTAGATTGTCCTATAGCTTGATTATATGCTTTTTTCAGGCAGGATCGGCTTTAACCCCTAGCTAGCAGTCGGATCTGAAGTCCCTCGGCTTCTTTTTTAAAAAGAGCATCGTTTGAACAATTGCGATGAAGGCGCAAATATTGTCCGTAGGGGATTGAGTTCTTAAGTGGTGTTGGATGAAAACTATCCGAATGGAGAACCGTATTGCCAGCGGTTGTCTTTCGGAATAAGGTGCTGGATAGGTTTCTTTCAGCAGTGACAAAAATGGAGACATCTTAAAGGTGACGCTGTGGAAGTCGTACTCCATTTCAACTAAAAACATTTGTGGTTAGAGATGGGCCGAACAGCCCCATGTTCGGTTCACAGCAGAACTCCCTACTTAAAGTCATCCAGCTCACTTGATCTCTGCCTTCACCTTTGTCAACATCACAGAGACTTTCTCCTGCATTCCTGTTGAATACTTGCTCGGCTGACGTTCCTTCTGGCTCTTGATCCTGCTTGCTGTACTACTACGTTTATCTCTGGCTCTCTGACATTTGCTTGGCTGACTACCTGATTCCGTTACTGAATTCTGGCTTGTTTTTACTACGCTTATTCTGTTTACCTTATTATTATTATTAAACAAGTGTGATTTAACTTTACTTCTGTCTCGGTCTGATTCATGGTTCCTGATACCACAATTGTCTCGACATCGTATTCCTCGTTACCGTCGATAATAGTAGGTGTGGGTGGACCTGACGCACGGCCAGGAAAAGGGTCTACCCTTGCGGTCTTTAGTAGGGAGGCATGGAAAACGGGATGAATCCTGTAAGTCTCTGGGAGTGAGTGTTCATAGGTAGCAGGATTAATCTGCCTTTTTACAGGAAAGGGCCGATGTATCTAGGTCTAAGTTTCTTGGAAGGACATGACAATCTTAAGTTGGCCATGGATAACCAGACCTTGTCTCCTACTTGAAGCCTTAGGTCTCCTCTTCTTTTCCTGTCAAAAACATTTTTATTGTCTAGTTGTGTTTTGGAAATGGCCTCTTGCAATACTTTGTTGTTTGACTGAAGCGTACTTATCCTATCCTGGACTGCAGGAACCGAGGAGTCAGGCATGATGTTGGGTAGGAAAGCTGGGAAGTACCCGTAATTTGCAAAAAACGGGGCTTGTCCTGTGGCCGAGTGAACAGCATCATTGTAAGAGAATTATGCCAGGGGTAAAAGAGATGCCCAGTCATCTTGGGCAAAGGATTAGAAACACGGTAGATACTGTTCCATCGTCTAGTTTGTGCGCTCGGTCTGGCCATTCGTCTGGGGGTGATAGGCTGATAGACTGATTAAAAACAAGTCTCAATCTTTAACATTTTCACAGATCTCTCCAGAATTTAGATGTAAATTGTACCCCTCGGTCGGAGGTGATACTGCTGGGTACTCCATGGAGTCTCACCACTTCCTTGATGAAGGCACAGGAAGTCTCTATTGCAGACAGGGTTCCTAACATGGGGATGAAATGGGCCATCTTTGTTAATCTGTCCACAATCACAAAGATTGTGGTGAATCTTTTGGAAGGTGGAAGGTCAACAATAAAGTCCATACTGATCATCTCCCAGGGTCTCTTGGGAATGGGCAATGGCCTTAACAGGCCCCAGGCTTTTATCATTCTTCCACATAATTCTTACAATCAGACCTTAGATTTGGCCACCAAAAGGTCCGCTGTACAAGCTCCACAGTCTTGGTTACCCCAAAATGTCCAGCCAAGGGGTGGTGTGGCACAGGCTGAGGATCTTAGGGCGCAAGCTTGAGGGTACAAATACCCTTTGGTTGTGCAAGAATCGCCCCTCCTGTTCCTGGAAACAGACACCTGGTGGTAGAACATCGCTTGTGGGTGCCTGCTTAAAGCGGGGTTCCACCCAAATTTTGAACATTATCTCTATGCATTCTCTTCCTTGCCTAGATGCTGACATGCTGTGTAAAAAAATTTAAATCGCCGTAATTACCTTTTTTTTTCTAATCTTCTTAGCACTTCCTAGTTTTCCTCCCATGGGAGTAGGCGTGTTTCTAGCCTCTCCCAGACCTCCCACAGTCCCCTGGGAGCTAGTCTCAGGCTTCCCAGCATGCATTGTGCAACAGCGTCATCACAACATCTCAGTGAATGCTGAGAGCACATCATTCACCGCATCCAGGAAATACATGCTTGTGGGCTTCAAATGCCCACAATGAAGATGGAAACCGCATTCAGTGAATTTTATAAGTTATTCTTTACAGCCAAATCGGACACAGGCAGACTTATTACACAGAACATGTGAGTAGATAATCATGAGAAGAAAAGTTTGTGAATGAATTCCAAAAAAAAAAAACGATAGATAGGTGGACCCCCGCTTTAAGTTGGGTGATTAGGTCTGCTTGTAGCAACAGAAAACTCTGGTCCAGCAAGATTGTGTCTGTCTGGTGATGTCCTTCCAATTCTGGATACATGCGTGATAACGCATCAGGTTTGCCATTCTTGGAACCCAGTCTGAAGGTAATGTGTAAGGAGAAACAGGAAAAAAAACAGTGTCCACCTGGCTTGACGTGGTCTCAATCGTCTGGCAGTTCTAAGATACTCGAGGTTTTTGTGATTGGTAAAGTTCAAAATAGGGTGCACCGCTCCTTCCAGCAAGTAACACCATTCTTCTAGGGCTGTTTTTATGGATAGTGATTCTCAGTCACCCACATCGTAGTTCTTCTCTGTGGGACTGAATTTCCTTGAGAAGAAGGTGATGGGATGCAACAGGGACTTCCTTCCTTGACGCTCAGACAGGATGGCTCCCACAGCATTTTCGGAAGCATCCACCTCGAGGACGTAAGGTGATGCAGAGTCTGGGTGCTGCAGAAGGGCGCTGAGGTGAACAGAGTCTTTAACTGCTCAAAAGCTGCTTGTGCTGCAGGTGTCCATAAAAAACAGGTGTTTTGTCCTGTAAGCTAGGTAATAGGAGAGATAATGGCAGAGAAATGTTTAATAAATTTGTGATAGAAATTGGCAAATCCTATGAATCTCTGTGTGCTCTTCCTGTCTGTAGGAGCGGGCCATTCGAGGATAGATTTCACTTTTTGGGGATCCATGGAGATACCTGAGAGAAAGGGACACTCATAAGAGTACAGACAAAAAAGCTGCGCACCCCAGGTAATAGATCAGAGAACTGGAAGTCCCCCTAGCGGGGCTTTAAAGCAGCCAATAGTATAGTTTTACAAAATGCAAGAAAAATAGGTAATAAATAATTTTATTGATACAAAAAAGTATATAGATACTGACATCAAAAAGTCAAGACATGAATTGGAGTACAAATCAGTAAATTAAAAAACAATATCAATGGCAAAGGGCAGTGTGTAATAAGTTACACCATAAGCAACAGTAATACAATAACACAAAGATCTTGTGTGTAGGATTCGACCCCAGTGGGTCTTCTTCAGAGGATAAATATATAAAAACAGTCACGATGTACTCAATGGTTACAGGTGGCCATAGTATGGAGTTTCCCTCTTGTTGTATCCCCGATCTCCCAGCGGATAGGCCAATTAAACAGGGAGCAAATGTCACACACACATGCCTTACAAGGAATCACACGCTGAATATCCCCAAGAATTGAGGGAAAGGAGGGGTGTGCACTGCACCTTAAAATGTAAAACCGATCAATTAGGTCAAAAGGACAAGGTGATCGAAGAGAGAATCAATCAATCCGATGTTGTGGCAACCCAAGATCGTCCGGTGGGACAAAGCAGTACCACTGACCTTCCCATACTGCCAATGTTATTTATAGAGGAAATCATTTACCTAAATATGTCACAGGTGCAGGCATTCCTCCCCCTCCATCCATTGGCGCTCGGTGTGTGTTATGGAGATACCTGTGGTGGAAATAATAAGTCCTAGGAACTGAATTGTTTCTTTTTCAAATTCGCATTTTTCAGCTTTTGCAAAAAGTCCATGATCCTTTAGCCGGCCGAGGACCTTCTTCACATGTTCACGGTGTGCAGAGAGGGAATTGGAGAAAATCAAAAAAATCAATTCCTAAACAATTAGGAACAGATCAAGGAAATCTCTGAAAATGTCATTGACAAAATTCTGAAATGTTGTTGGGACATTGCACAACCCGAAGAGCATGACAAGATACTCATAGTGTCCAAATCTAGTGCGGAAAGCCATCTTCCATTTGTCCCCTTCGCGGATCCGAACTAGGTTATATGCAAGTCAAGTTTTGTGAACACTGTGGATGTCTTGAAGCATTGGAACAGTTCCGGAACCAGGGGCAAAAGATATCTGTTCTTGATGGTGATCTTGTTTAATTCCTGGTAGTCAACGCAGGTGTGCAAGGCATGGTCCTTTTTTTCTACGAAAAAGATTCTAGCACCCGCGGGGGACATGGAAGGCCGGATAAAACCCTTCTCCAAGTTTTCATGAATATACTGACGTAGTACTTTAAGTTGTAGTGCAGAGAGGGAAAAGATGCGCCCGAAAGGAATTTCTGCACCTGTCAACAGTTCAATTGGTCAGTCATACGCGCAGTGAGGTGGTAGGATGTCTGCTTAATGTTTATCAAAAACCTCCAGGAATTCATGATAGGCGGCTGGTATGAGTTGTGACATGGGAGAGTCAGTATGTACCCCAAGAAGGGGTGCAGGTTTCATAGCAATGGGGTAAAGGCAGGACTGCTGGCAGTAGGCGGATGAAAAGGTCAGTTCTCCTGATTCCCAGTTTATCTGTGGGCTTGCAACCAGGGGATGCTCAGGATAACGGGAAACAGAGGGGATGGAATAATGTCCAAGTGCAAGTATTCCCGATGACCGGTATCTGATACAGCCAGTAGTGGGTAAGTCTCATGTGTTATAGGCCCAGACCTGAGACGGGATCCATCGGACAGATGGATGGACAACAGGCGTGTCTTTGCTTGAGAAGGAATTTGATGACATAGGGCAAAGTCCTTGTCCGTGAAACAGCTGCAGGCTCTGGAATCGATTATGGCTGATACTTTCCTGGGAATCTGAAGCAACAGGGACAGAGTGATATGCGCAGCTCTACTCCCTATGGAACAGTTAGAAAGATAGGTAGAGGGTATGGTCTTGGTTCTGGTAGGTCTCACAGGGCAGTTTTGAAGATAATGTCCCGCTACCATACAGTATAGACACAAATCTTCCCGTTGTCATCGCAACTTTTCCTCACTAGAGAGTGGAGAATGCAAAAGTCCAAGTTGCATGGGGCATGCCTGCTGATTCGTTCGGGGAATGGAGATGCCAGCCTTCTCTGCCCTCCTCTCTCTGAACCTCCGATCAAGCAGGGTGGCAAGATTTACGAGGTTTTCAAGGGAACTGGGGGCCCCCATGTGAGCAAGCTCATCCTTGAGCTCTTCAGACAGGCCAAGGCAGAACTGATGCCGTAAGGCTGCATCATTCCAGCCTGTATCAGAGGCCCACAGGCGGAATTCTGCCACATAGTCCTCAGCGGGTCGATGACCCTGGCTTAGAGTATGAAGGGTTGACTCTACAGTAGTTGTGCACTGGGAGTCATCATAGAGCTGAGCCATTGCTTCAAAGAATGAAGAGAGGGAGTCCAAGATTGCACTGTACTGTTCCAATAGCTGATGAGCCCAAGACTGTGAGTAGAAATATGGCAAACCCCACCTTGGTGGTTTCTAGTGAAAAGGTTCTCAGCTGTAGAGCAAAGCTCACAAGAGTTCTTAAATGCACGGAATTTGTGCCAATCACCAGCGAATCGCTCTGGTGCAGGAACACGGGGTTCAGGTGTTGGCATATTCTCTATGGATGTGAAAAAAGTCTGTTCAGATGAGGAGCAGCCAGGTGCGGTAGCAGGTGCAGAGGTTGCCAAAGTAGGAGCCATGGGTTGAATGCGATCCTCCAGCTGCTGGTAGCTCTTTTGCAGGGTGAAGACTGCCTGGGTGAGACACGCAAGTTGCGAGCATAGCGAATCCAGAGGCGACGCCCCTTCCTCGATCTCCGACATCTGGTTGAGTGGTACTGTCACGTACCTGGTGGAGATTGAACTGGAGAGGGGGCTTCTCTTGCTCCTCCTGTCCGACACCCCTGATATTGATGACAGGGAGTGAAGGACACAGAGTGGCATGAGGGCTGATGTAGTTGGCGCTGGCTGGGCCTTGGCAGGAACCAGAGTGCTGGGCAGGCTCTGAGAACTGGAGCTCTGTATCACTGGGTCAGCAGATGGAGGCGTAGCTGGGACGTAAGCCAGGAGGTCATCAACAGCGGGACAGAGCAGATACCAAGACAAGAGGCAGAGATGGGACACAGGCCAGGTTCGGTACACAGAAGGGCAGCAAGGTACAGGAACATAAGGCAGAAGAGGAGTCAAACACAAGCCAGGATCAGGTAGCAGGCGGAGGTCAAGGAGAAGGTTCAGGTGAAGCTGGGTCAAGAACACAGGAAGCTGGAACAGATCAGGTAAGCAGGCACTAGCTGAAAGACCACTCGGCAATGTTTGTGTTAGTGTTCAGTTTAAATAGGCTTACTTGGTGCTCATACATGCACGTGCACGCGCCTGTGCGCACCCACGCATGTGCCAATACAAGTCCCTCCTTGTACACACACTGGTGCGCCCATGCTTGTGCGCAGATGCGCGTCTGTTAGCCGGACTTCTCTTACAGGCATACAAGCGAGCACCCCCTGAACCATTACAGACCACATGCCGTCAACATGGGGGGGTGGGTGCTGTGGGGCAGGGGGAGCTCTGCCCCCGCACCCCAAAGCACCTTGTCCCCATGTTGAAGGGTCCTTATCAGAATCTGGAAGCACCCTTTAACAAGGGAGCCCCCCGATCCCGCCCCCCTTATATAAATGAGTATGGAGTACATAGCACCCCTACCCATTCGCCAAAAAAGTGTACAAAGTAATAAAAACACAGAGACAGTTTTTATTTTAAAAAAAGCGTCCCCCGATCCATCATCAATCACACCGCCTGACGCACCTGAAAAAAAAAAAACATGCTCCCGCAGTCCATGCTGGCCTACTGCCTCCTCCGCCATCTGACAGTTCTTATATTAGGTAAGGGGCAGGGCTACCTAGCTACGTCACCTGGTGGCACTGCCCCCTTCTGATGTCAGGGACTGGTGCATGCTGGGTCAATGACGTCTCAAAGGAGCGATGACCTGCCTGGCTGCATGCTCAGATAAGGGTCTGGTATGGATTTTGAGAGGGACCCTACACCATTTTTTAAAAAAAAATTGGCATACTATGGACTGCAGGGGGGGCCCCATGCTATTTTTTTTGCCCGTAATTTTTTTTTTTTTTTACTCTGTCAGCGGGGAAGCCTATTGACAGCTAATGACTCATCGGTTGTTAAGAACGCCACGGCCAGCTTCCTGGGCCCGCTCCTTAACAACTAGCTTTTACTGTGCACTAATTGGGCGCAGTGCATTGCAGGGCATTTGCATATCAACAAACTGATGCTCGGGCTGAACCGTTCCTCCAACTCTATTTGTAATTTAGATATACTTTGCAAAAAACAGCTTCCACTTTCACAGCTAAGAATCCTTACCATCTTGTAAACATACACATATACTGTAACCTGTAAGTGTAGAAATAGTGGAAACACCCTTGCTCAAGCAACCAAGGTAAAGAGTGACTGCTGCCTGGTAACATCCTGACCATATATATTGTCTCCGATTATGGCAGCAGCTGTGAGACATCAGGTGACCTCTGACACTAAACTGACGTGTTGGGCCTAGACCAGTGGTTCCTGAAATTATTTGGCAAAGCTTCCCTTTGTTAGCAATTAACCACTTACGGACCGCCCACCATCATTATATGGCAGTACTTTGAAGTGGAATATCGTTGTGATGGCAGCAGCTAGCTGCCATAACCCTGGATCCACTTCTTCAGAGGGCGGTCAGCTTTCAAATAAAAGTGGTCTCTGCGGTGGATTCACTTTTAGCAGTGGCAGAGGCGTCCTCTTCCAAGCTGAATGAGGGGAAGATGGCCCCCGGCTCCATATAATTGCAGGGCGGAAGCACCGTCAAAACCTGACTTCCGCCCATAGCTCTTAAAGGGACTTTTTTTTAAATTGCATTTTAGTGTAAATATGAGATCTGGGGTCTTTTTGACCCCAGATCTCATATTTAAGAGGTTCTGTCATGCTTTTTTTCTATTACAAGGGATGTTTACATGTTTACAAGATCTGTATACTGTAATCTCCCTTGTGTCAGCGAGCGCTGCTGCAGCTTGACAACGGATGAGCCATTGAAACCTATGGATGGTGTCAAGCTCGCATTACTAGTCATTGTCCAAGTGCTTTCTTCTCTGCAGCTGACACTGGCTGTTACAGGGGAGAGTGCGTGACCCAGAGTATTTTTTAAGATTAGTTAGGTGGTGCCTGGAATTCCACTTTAACTTTAAATGGCAACACATGCTAACCAACAAATGAATCACCATTTGTTAGGGCAAAGTGCATTATGGTGTGAATGATTATTGTGGACAGTTTTATATTTGGTATTTTTATTGTACATTTGAGCATATCGCCACAGTATATAGATCCTCCTAACACCAACACAATGTATACTCACCAACCACTTTATTAGGTACACCTGTTCAATTGCTTGGTAACACAAATTGCTAATTAGCCAATCACACGGCAGCAACTCAATGCATTTAGGCATCTAGACGTGGTGAAGGTGACTTGTTGAAGTTCAAACTGAGCATCAGAATGGGGAAGAGCGGGGATTTAAGTGACTTTGAATGTGGCATGGTTGTTGGTGCCAGACTGGCTGGTCTGAGTATTTCAATAACTGCTGATCTACTGGGAGTTTCACACACAGCCATCTCAAGGGTTTACAGAGAATGGTCCGAAAAAAAGAAAATATGTGGCGAGTGGCAGTTGTGTGGATGCAAATGCCTTGTTGATGTCAGAGGAGAATGGGCAGACTGGATCAAAATAATAGAAAGGCAACAGTAACTCAACCACTTGTTACAACCAAGGTATACAGAATACCATCTTTGAAAGTACAACACATCGAACCTTAAAGCAGATGGACTACAGCAGCAGAAGACCACACTGGGTTCCACTCCACAGGAAACTGAGGCTACAATTTGCACAGGCTCACTGAAATTGAACAATAGAAGATTGAAAAAATGTTGCCTGGTCTGATGAGTCTCAATTTCAGCTGCGACATTCAGATGGTAGGGTCAGAATTTGGCATAAACAACATTAAAGCATGGATCCATCCTGTCTTGTATCAGCGGTTCAGGCTGGTGGTGGTTTAATGGCGTGGGGGATATTTTCTTGGCACACTTTGGGCCCCTTAGTACCAATTGAGCATCATTTAAATGCCACAGCCTACCTGAATATTGTTGCTGACCATGTTCATCCCTTTATGACTACAGTGTGCCCATCTTCTGATGGCTATTTCCAGCAGGATAATGCACAAAGCTCAAATTGTCTCAAACAGATTTCTTGAACCTGACAATGGGTTCACTGTACTCCAATGGCCTCCACAGTCACCAGATCTTGATCCAATAGAGCACCTTTGGGATGTGAAATTTGCATCATGGATGTGCAGCAGAGAAATGTGCAGCAAGTGTGTGATGCTATAATGTCAATATGGACCAAAATCTCTGAGGAATGTTTCCAACACCTTGTTAAATCTATGCCAAGAAGAATTAAGGCAGCTCTGGAGGCAAAAGGGGGTCCAACCCAGTAAAAGCAAGGTGTACCTAATAATGTGGCAGGTGAGTGTATATACTCCCTTCCATAACCTGTACTATATATGCAACCCCTTCTACTTCCTTATTTCAAAAATCACTATATGCCTGCAACACATAGTGGAAAATGAATCTGAATTTCTAATTTGAAGGGAATGCACGTTTCGTCAGCTAATTTTCATGGTGTGTCAGTGCTGAAGTTCTCAAATAAGAATGAAACATGCAGTCAATTAACCATTTCCTTAACAGCATGCAAATATGCTTGCAGCTATAGTAACACGAAAAAGTAATCAATGTTATAAAATAAAACACAGGGACCAGTAACTGTATGGGGTGGGGTCTATTGTTGCTTACTGCACTCTATTTTACTGCTTTTCTTGTTATCATTAACACATTCCATGCATATCACTTAGTAGCACAAGATGATACTTGGTTCTGTATTCTCTAAAAGGTTGGTACTGGGAGGTGGATAGTTGTTCGAACCAAGGGACAATGCTCAGAGGTGGGCAGGGAGCAGAAACGAAGGGTAACTCAGAAAGGGGGAGTTCCTGCACCTATTCTCTGAAAAAAAAAAGCCCTGGGTATATGTACAGTATCTCACAAAAGTGAGTACACCCCTCACATTTTTGTAAATAATTTATTATATCTTTTCATGTGACAACACTGAAGAAATGACAATTTACTACAATGTAAAGTAGTGAGTGTACAGCTTGTATAACAGTGTAAATTTGCTGTCCCCTCAAAATAACACAACACACAGCCATTAATGTCTAAACCGCTGGCAACAAAAGTGAGTACACCTCTAAGTGAAAATGTCCAAATTCGGCCCAAAGTGTCAATATTTTGTGTGGCCATCATTATTTTCCAGCACTGCCTTAACCCTCTTGGGCATGGAGTTCACCAGAGCTTCACAGATTGTCACTGGAGTTCTCTTCCACTCCTCCATGACGACATCACAGAACTGGTGGATGTTAGAGACCTTGCGCTCCTCCGCCTTCCATTTGAGGATGCCTCACTGATGATCAATAGGGTTTAGATCTGGAGACATTCTTGGCCAGTCCATCACCTTTAGCCACAGTTTCTTTAGCAAGGCAGTGGTCGTCTTGGAGGTGTGTTTGGGCTCGTTATCATGTTGGAATACTGCCCTGCGGCCCAGTCTCCAAAGGGAGGGGATCATGCTCTGCTTCAGTATGTCACAGTACATGTTGGCATTCATGGTTCCCTTAATGAACTGTAGCTCCTCAGTGCCAGCAGCACTCATGCAGCCCCAGACCATGACACTCCCACCACCATGCTTAAATGTAGGCAAGACACATTTGTCTTTGTACTCCTCACCTGCTTGCTGCCACACATGCTTGTCACCATCTGAACCAAATACGTTTATCTTGGTCTCATCAGACCACAGGACATGGTTCCAGTAATCCATGTCCTTAGTCTGCTTGTCTTCAGCAAACTGTTTGTGGACTTTCTTGTGCATCATCTTTAGAAGAGGCTTTCTTCTGGGAAGACAGCCATGCAGACCAATTTGATGCAGTGTGCGGCGTATGGTCTGAGCACTGACAGGCTGACCCCCCACCCCTTCAACCTCTGCAGCAATGCTGGCAGCACTCATACGTCTATTTCCCAAAGACAACCTCTGGATATGACGCTGAGCACATGCACTCAACTGCTTTGGTGGACCATGACGATCCCTGTTCTGAGTGGAACCTGTCCTGCTAAACCGCTGTATGGTCTTGGCCACCATGCCGTAGCTCAGTTTCAGGGTCTTGGCAATTTTCTTATAGCCTAGGCCATCTTTATGTAGAGCAACAATTCTTTTTTTCAGATCCTTAGAGAGTTCTTTGCCATGAGGTGCCATGTTGAACTTCCAATGACCAGTATGAAAGAGTGAGAGCGATAACACCAAATTTAACACACTTGCTCCCCATTCACACCTGAGACCTTGTAACACTAACAAGCCACATGACACCAGGGAGAGAAAATGGCTAATTGAGCCCAATTTTGACATTTTTGCTTAGGGGTGTACTGACTTTTGCTGCCAGCGGTTTAGACATTAATGGCTGTATGATGAGTTATTTTGAGGGGACAGCAAATTTACACTGTTATACAAGCTGTACACTCACTACTTTACATTGTAGCAAAGTGTCATTTTTTCAGTGTTGTCACGTGAAAAGATAGAAGAAAAGATTTACAAAAATGTGAGGGGTGTACTCACCTTTGTGAGATACTGTATAAGGTTGACAAGAGATAATTGACTAAGATTCAGAGAATACATTAGAAGAATGCATAGGGAGGATGATGGATGATTGAATCAAGTCTTGAAATAAGAAGTTATGAGGAGATCAACCAAGTGAGGGTCAGAGAAGAAATAACAGATATGGGGGAGAAGTGAAGCAGATAACTGATAAGAGACAGGGGTTCAGAAGAGGAAGGACGAAGATTTGGTGGAGAATTAAAATTGATGACCGATGATAGAGGAAGAATGACAGATGTTTAAGAGTAGAGTGATGCCCATGATGGATGAAAGAAAATGGTTTAGAGGTGGGATGACAGAGGTTTGTGGGAGGAGTGAAGCAGGTGACAGATGAGAGACAAGAGTTTGAAGGAGGAATGGCAAAACTGGAGGAGGAGTAAGGAGAAAGACTGATGAGAGGCAGTGGATCACAGTAGGAAAAGCAGATATTTGGATGACGAATCAAGCAGATGTCTGATGAGAAATAATGGTTAGGAGGAAGGACATACATTTGGAGGAGTAGTTAAGCAGACGAGTGATGAGAAATAAGAGGAATGACAGATGTCTGGATGAGGAGTGAAACGGATGACTGATAAGAAACAATTGTGCGCAGGAATAAGAACTATGCAAGTGGTTTATTCTAAAATGTACACCACCTCTTTTCCCACATGCAAATGTTTCCTGTACGGTCCATTTTTGTTATAGAAAACTTTTTTTTTCAAGTGGCAACTGCTAGATGTGTAATTTAATAGTTTTCTTTTATTAATTGTTTTGTCTACAGTAGCCACAGAACAGCACACAATTATTTTTTTATTTTTTTATTTTGGATGTTGTGTTTTTAAAGTCACACAAATACGTCTGGAATTCACTTTTCATTACATGACACTGGGAATCTAATTCAGAAACAAACAGTTGAAAAGCAGGCTGTATAACAAAGAACACTGTCAGCCTTTCTTCCCTTGAATCTAGTTTTGCTCTGTTTTTTTTATTATTTTTTTTTATTTTTATCTTTTCACAACAATGAATGTATGGAACATCTTCTAATATGCAGTTGAGGTTTAGCCAGAGAACATCAATTGTTTGATTTATTTGTATGATTGGGTCTATTATTTTCTCAAGGTTCTTTCAGCTGAAAAATAGAGTGAATATCAGATGCATGCATTTCAAATCATTATGTTTTTTGTTCATTAGTGTTGAAGATCCTGCTTACTATGTATTCGATTCCTGTTATGCCACTTGTGAGGGTTGGAAGCTGAATAGAGTGCATTTTTCTAGCTGTCAGTTGTTCCTATTTTGAGTGTTTGTTTCTACTTTAATGAGGATCTGAACTTTTATCCATACAGAAACATGGTACACTTTGTTAGTGAGATTGCATTCACTTTGGCGCCAAAGCAGCTGGAAATTTTGACTTTCAACTGAAACATATTTGACAGCAATTGTCTTTCTTTTTGACATATTTTAATGTATCGTACATGCACACTGAGAGGAAGAGTGGGTGAACAGAAAACACAGACCCAGCAGTCACCTTTTGAGGATCAAAACTGTCCACATTTTTCTTGTCTTTGTACTTAATACCAGCAGACTAGTAAATGTCTTACCTTATGATAACAAAGTAAGCTAAACCTCCACCCCTAAAAACATGATTGTTAACTGAATGCCAACTGTTTCTTCTCCTGTGATGTTGTACTGTGTCAGTTTATGTTCTTATATATATTTTTCAATAGCCGTAAATGATACTGATACACTTTTTTCTTTATTCTTCATCCAATGTGCTATGAATATTTTATGTGCTGTTTCCTAATGAGATGTTTTTTGTTCTGTGTTTGTTTTTACAGACACTAGGTCTTTACCACAGTGACAAAAGATGAAAAACAAATAGAGATAAAATGGGTAACAAACCACAACAATTCATTGGAGAACTAATAAAACAACTGCAAATGACAGAATACCAGCCTGAAAACAGGAATAGCCAATAGCACGTGTATACTGCTCATGTCTCAGTGTGACGTGGTTATTCTGAAGCTTATTTTAAAAAATATGTAGTTCGTGTTTCTGTGGCTGCAGGTGAAGTTATCTATATTTCTGTTACTGTCCAAACATACGTTTTAAAAATAAAAGCCAGTATGATTTATGCTACAGTAATTATGAGCTCTAAAATGTGACACCACCATGATGTGTTTCCCAATAGCCCTCAACCAACCATATAGTATAAATTTATGTATACTTTTTAATTAATTTACTTTTTACAACCCTGTTGCAAAATCCTTTGTTTATCGTGGTTGGAGCAAGCTAGTTCTTCGTCCAGTAAACCAACAAAATGTGTTCACCAGTCTTTACTAAAATGTACTGCAGAAATTCAGCCCTCAGAGACTGTTGTATAAGTCTAGTTAATTTCTCTACTAATTACATTCACTCAAAGTTAGGGCTCTTTCAAACTTGCGTTCAATTTTAAAGAAATCTAAAATGCATTACTGCACCTATAACATTAAAAAACATTTAGGATGTGTTGTACAAGCATGTTGTGTCAGAGAACACCCTGTGTGTTACAAAGCTAAAGTGGGAAATAACGGTAATCACTTTTGCCGCTTTGCAACCACACTGAAAAGCATTCTAAAAGCCATAGGCACGTTTACATTGCAATTAAAGTGCGGTTGTGGTGCTTTTCAATAAAAGTGAATGGAGGCAGTTGCAAAGAGTCAATGCTTCCTACACTCTGCAGGCAGTGTTATTTCTGCCTTGCCGCAACTTTTTGCCGGACTTTTCGACCAAACTTGTCCAACGGAACAAATCCGTCGGACAAGTCGACCGTATGTGGGCTTCATCGGACCTGCAGCGGCCCTTTCTGTCGAAAATGTGATGGACTTTAGATTTAGAACATGTTTCAAATCTTTCCGACGGACTCGAGTCCGGTCGAAAAATCCGTTCGTCTGTATGCTAGTCCGACGGATGAAAACCGACGCTAGGGCAGCTATTGGCTACTGGCTATGAAGTTCCTTATTCTAGTTCGGTCGTCGTACGTCATCACGGTCGAATCCGTTGGACTTTGGTGTGATTGCGTGTAGACAAGTCCGATTTGACGGAAGTCCGTCGAAAAGTCAGTCGAAAGTCAGTCGAAAAGTCCGTTGTGATTCAGTCCGTCGAAAGTCCGGTCGTGTGTACACATCATAGCGCTGCAGTGTGAGCACCTCCATCTGCTCCCCATTGTAACAATTTTGTGTGGCATTGATAAACGTTCAGGAAGAGTTAAAAATGTGACCCAACAACCTATTGTAAATGTCTACTAATTTTTAACTTTTCATTTTTGTGAGTTTGGGCCGGTACACACCTCAGTTGCACAGGAATGCGGACCGCATTACTGTACGACTTTTGCATGTTCCCATATTGTGTGATCACATCAAAACATAAGAAAAGTAGTGCATGCATACATTTCAAAAACGAGCCACACCAAATCGCAGGGTACTGTAGTACCCTGCGATCTTGTGCTTGCAAACTCACTGCATTTTCGATCTGTGTTTGGGGTGCTGTTAACAACATTGGCACTCGAAGAAGATAACAAAGGCAGAGCGTTTTGCGGAACATCCAGGGCTTTTTTTTAGCGGGAATGCGAGGGGAGTCAACTCAAGTACTGAATGTATGTAATGGCAAGGGGTGCTGGAGAAACTACTAATGCTGTCTGCTGGGTGATCTATTGTTGCTGGATGGGATCTATTTTTACATGGTGGTCTATTGTTGCTGGTGGTGGATCTATTGTTGCTGGAAGAAATCTACTGTTAAGGGATGGGTTCTATTGTTGCTAGCTGCTGGAGAGTCTGTTGATGCTGGCTGTTGGGAGAATTATTGCTGCTGCTGGGGTGATATTTTTGTGGGGGTCCATTGTTGCTAGGTGGGTCTATTATTTCTGGGCACATTTATTGTTTGGGGGGGGGGTCTATTGCTGCTGGCTGTGGGGGATCTATTTTACTACTTTTCTTGTTATCATTAACAAATTCCATATAAATTACTTAGCCCCACAACATGATACTTGGCTCTGTATTCTCTAAAAGGGGGCACTGCTGGGAGGTGTGTAGGGGGGGAACCAAGGGACGATGCTTAGAGGTGGGTAGGGGGCAGAGACAAGAAGTGACTCAGAAGGGGGGAGTTCCTGCACCTATTTTTTGAGGAAAAAAGCCCTGAGAACATGCCTTTCCCACTCTGGTGTGAACTGACCCTTGGAGTTTGAGGTGCATAGGTGCAGGTCACCTGAGGCAACTGATAGCAGACAATTAGTGATCTGATGTGGCCGACAGGTATGCATTTGTTGTGGTACTTGCTTTTTATTGCTAGCCTTCTTCTAACTCAAGAAACAGCATTCCTGCTCTGAGTAGCATTTGATCAGTAGGAGAAAAGAGATTCAGTACTCACTACCCAATACAAAATAAAACAATTGCATTTTAATGTTTTTTTTGGATAGAGGATAGAACTTGGAGAATTCAGTTTTTGGTTTAGGTAGATTTTGTGTAGTTCAGCATCAATGCATACATTCTGGAGATATTACTCCAATGTACAATATTTTATTGCGTAATTGCCATCTGTTTCTGTTCATTGGTAAGACCTTATCTGGAATATGCAGTTCAGTTTTGGGCACCAGTTCTCAAAAAGGGTATTGAGGAACTGGAGAAAGTGCAGAGAAGGGCAACTAAACTGATAAGAGGCATGGAGGATCTCAGCTATGAGGAAAGATTAGAGGAACTGAATTTATTCACTCTTGACAAGAGGAGATTAAGGGGGGATTAAGGGGGGATATGATCACCATGTATAAATATATAAGGGTCCCTATAGTGTTGAGTTATTCACTTTACGGTCAACACTGAGGACAAGGGGGCACTCTTTAAGTCTAGAGGAAAAGAGATTTCATCTCAAAATATGGAAAGCTTTATTCACAGTAAGAGCTGTGAAAATGTGGAATAGACTCCCTCCAGAGGTAGTTCTGGCCAGCTCAGTAGATTGCTTTAAGAAAGACCTGGATTCTTTCCTAAATTTATATATTTTAACTAAGTTTGAATATATAATATAACTGGGTATTAACATTTATAGGTAAAGTTGATCCAGGGAAAATCCGATTGAATCTCTGGGATCAGGAAGGAATTTTTTCCCCTGCTGTAGCAATTTGGATCCTGCTTTTCTGGGGGTTTTTTCGCCTTCCTCTGGATCAACTGTGGGTATAGGATTGGGTATATAGGATTGTATGATATTTTTTATTTTATTTTTATTTATTTTTTTATGGTTGAACTAGATGGACTTGTGTCTTTTTTCAACCTGACTAACTATGTAACTATGTAAATGGAGTGCAGCATATTTTACCAAAAAACAGAACCAAAATGAACCTATCTTTTGAAAAAAAGACAAAAAGACATAAAGATTTTTACATTTTTGTTTCTGCACTTGCTTGGCAGTGGTAGGTCTGTTGCATTCCACTGTGTCTTTTTACTGTGTGTTTCTATAAATCATACAGGTTTCATTGCAGATGTAATTTCTGCCTCCTGTCCTCTCAATCATTGATACCTTTGCAGTAAAAAACTGTGCAAAGGGAGCTATTATTGGGGTGCATAAAAGGCCACTGCTGATCAACAAAAGAAAGCATAGACTACTGTTGGCCACTGCTAATAGCTGGATACTCAAAAGCGTAACTAAAGGCAATTTTTTTTTTTCATTTTGGATAGAAGGAGGGAGGGTTATAACCTCCTTCAGGGTATTATTTTTATTTTTGCCATCTATGTCCCATCGTAGATATTTCCCTTTATTTCCTGTACCGTAGGTAAAACAGGAAGTTAGAAGAAATCCCTCCAAAGTGAAGGAATCCCAGTGTTACCACGGTCACCAGAACTAGTGTCCTCATTCAAAGATTTCCCCTTTATTGGTGTTCTGATGTCAACCTAAAATATGTTTGTTTGTTTTTTTGTTACTTTCACTTTTGATGATAACAGTAAACAGGAAAAATAAAGAGGGTGAATCACCTAATTGGGCACAGACAGCAATAAAAAGTGACAGATATTCTAATACCTCTTAAAAATTTTGCCTTTAGCTATACAAGTTTATCGCAAAAAAGGTCACTGCAGAGAATGATGAGCTGGGAGCGAACCAAAATTTTATTTATAGGGCCCTACTGTATAATTTGCAACAACACACCTGTATAATAACCTTTTTTACTTTGTAACCGGTGTGCTAGCACAATGATTAGCAAATCATAGTTTTTTAAAAGAAGGCTTACTTACATTTGACTCTGACCTGCTGTTCTGTCTTGGAAGGACCTACTTAACTGAATTGGAACCATCATTTATTTTGCTGGAACCGTGGCTTGATACTGTTGTAGCTGCCCTTTCTTTGTATTATTCCTTATGTGAAACTCCATTGAAAAGGTGTAACTTTTTTTTTTGTGCACTGAACTTCTGTGGTGATCAGACCCATTTTGTGAAATTTCTGAAAAAGTGTCTGTTCTTTTTTATTTTTTTTAGTCCTAGAGTCCTGACTTGGCATTCTATTTTGTCTTGACACAACTTTTTTGAACTACTATGGAAAGTTTAAATTCTTTATATTGGCTGAAAAGGATGGGCTCAGTTTATTTATGTAATCCCTGAATAACTGACAAGTCTTGGATTATTGGGGCTGCAGACTGAATTAGTAGTTTAGACTGCTCTAACTTATTCACTTAGTCATACTGATGTCCTCATATTTACTCTCCAGTCACATCAGAGAAGCTTACCTTACAAGAAAAAAGAAAACTTGCCATAAGAACTTGTTTTAATAGTTTTTTTCCCTTCTACTCTCATCTATATTTTCTACACTCTTTATTTCTTTATTCCTGTTGTTTTTCCTCCCTAAATATTACGGGTTTCCTTTTTTTCTAATCACTTTATCTCCTGACTAATATCAATGTATATTGGAAACATATTGTTAGCTAATAATATTCATAATATATACACATGTTTATACAATAAGGCACTTCTGGAACAGTTTTTAGTATAGAAGAGTTATGCCCCGTACACACGGTCGGACATTGATCGGACATTCCGACAACAAAATCCTAGGATTTTTTCTGACGGATGTTGGCTCAAACTTGTCTTGCATACACACGGTCACACAAAGTTGTCGGAAAATCCGATCGTTCTAAACGCGGTGACGTAAAACACGTTCATCGGAACTATAAACAGGGCAGTGGCCAATAGCTTTCATCTCTTTATTTATTCTGAGCATGCGTGGCACTTTGTCCGTCGGATTTGTGTACACACGATCGGAATTTCCGACAACGGATTTTGTTGTTGGAAAATTTTATAGCCTGCTCTCAAACTTTGTGTGTCGGAAAATCCGATGGACAATGTGTGATGGAGCCCACACACGGTCGGAATTTCCGACAACAAGGTCCTATCACACATTTTCCGTCGAAAAATCCGACCGTGTGTACGGGGCATAAGAGTGACAACAACAAAACAGATCTTGAGTGGGCTTTAAATGCTGCTCTTCTAGTTATGCAGACACACAAAGTTGGAGAGTTGATTAGTTTTCAATAAACTAATTTTTGCTTGTTGTGAATGAAAACCTTAGAAATGGAAGAAAACCCATGTTTAGAAAAATAAATCTGTTCAGGTTGTGCTTTGAAGTATGTCAAGGCCTAGATGCCACATTTTAAAAGCAGACACCCTGTCAAGCTGTGATGCTGAATTCCATCCAGCACAGGTTGAACAGATAAGTCTGCTCATGCAGTATAATATGTCCAATTCCCTTGAATTTAACGCTGACCTTTAAGTGCTTATGTCCTGTGCCAATTTAATTTTGCCTACCTTTTGATAAAAGAAAGTAAACGCAAATAGAAAACAAGACCTCAAACTGCAACACACACCTTTACATGTTGTAATTCTACAAGGGAATAGTCTGTAATGAGCACATGTAAGTCACATTTTTATTGGGACCAACATATCACTTGAAACTCAAGAGTGCTGTCTTGAACTTTAATCATTTTGTATCTTTGTATTATATTTTTGTAAAAGCATTTTTCTGATTGTCCACATCTTTCAATGTCTGCACCATTTTGTAGGCTTTATACTCATTGTTTCCTTTTGTATTTAAAGGATCACAGAACAGGCTGTTTCACCTACGTGACCTAGTTTTGATAATTTTGGAAGTTGTTCTTGCTTAAGAAGGTGGGCTGCCATAGCCAAAGGAAAAAATAAAAAAATAAAAGAAATTCGCATCTTGACTACGTGCACAAATTCTACTGGGCTGATAGATGTCCCTGCAAAACTGTAACATTATCTTGTTTCTCAAAACTACTGCTGAATTTTTATTAGCAAATTTTTTTAATCAGCAAAACATATTTTGAAGTGTCCTTCAATTATGCATTTCTTCTCACATTTTTGTTCATACATGGACAGATAATATAAGTAATACAGTAATATATAGTAAATAGCAGATAATGGGATTCTTTTTTACAGATATGTATATATATATATATATATATATATATATATATATATATATATATATATAGCCATTTAAAACATTTCTTCAACATTTTCAAAAATATGTTTGCTTTGAAAAACTAGTATCATACTTATTTTTTCTTGAATGCTCTTGAATGATATGATAGGCAGGTCATGCTCCAGGTACCATATATCAAACAGCAGTGCAAGAGAAAAGAGCAAATAATTGGCTTTGATGGAAATTCTTAGGAAATCTCTGTTTACTTTGGATCTTGCTAGGTCAAGACATAAAATGGTTCCATCTACTGCAGCTCCTTAGTATTCTTACAGCCAAGTATTGTAATAGCAGTGCTATCCATTAATGACATTATAGTTCTGCAATGCCACCTTAAAGTACAGCATGTTGGTGTAGGCATCTGTGCTCTTCATAAGTTGCATTCCATTCCACCAAATAATGTAATCTACAGCAGGTGGGACTGGCTTTTAATAAGGGCTTTTTTAAACCATTGTATTCTTGCATATTACCGTATAGAGGGAATCCAGTCCATTTTTATAGAAATCCCCTTTAAAAATGTTATAGGGTGACAGCTTGCGAGCAGAACTGGTGGACAGTTGTCACCCCATAACAGAAAATTTCTGAACAAAAACAGGATCAATGAAAAAGCATAAAAAGAACTGAAGTGCAAAAGTGAACTGTTATTCATAGCCTCAGTCAATACCACAGAATGTAAGGGGGATTTAGACAAAATAAGTGATTAAAAAGGTAAATAGAACGTCCATTGAAAATCCTCAAGTGTTAGCCAGGGGTATGTAGACACATGGATCCAGGGGATGTCATCCATCCCAATTTTCACAACACATTAACCGCAGCATCCGAACATGGATCTTGGTAGAGGATCCAGCTGACACAAGTAATGAGGAAACAAGTACTGAGGGCAGGAAGATGCATCCTCCTGTGCTCTGTGCTTGTTTTCCCTTTAATGACAGAATCACCATTATTATAATGAAAGCTTCAGAATTAATTTAAGAATTATAGCCATAGCCCAAAATGGCGTTATACCGGTTCCTTAGCAACCACTGGTGTATGTCACTAATGTTATTATGTACCAGTACTTTTCTATACTGTATTGTATGGTTTTATACCTTTACGGTTTATAACCTTAATAAAAATGATTGGAACAGAAAACTTCAGATTTCAAAAGATTGAAAATGACATTTGAAATTTCTTTAACGTGTCAAAACTTATATCAGATTTTAGTGGTTTGGTATACATATACCATAGCTCCCAACTGTCCCTAATTGCGAGGGACTGTCCCTAATTTGGAACAAAGTCCCTCTGTCGCTCTTTCCTCCTTATTTGTCCCTCATTTTGGTCTGATCTATTTAGTTGTAAAAAAAAAAAAAAAATGCACTATTCATCTTTCAAAAAGTGTTTCCCCGTGCTAAATCTTTCATCCAATTTCTAAATTGTTGCATTTGTAAATTTCAAAAGCCAGTATAAAGGACTAGAAGTGGTAAAAATCACTTGTGGGTTTAACTAATATTTTTTTGTATAATTCTCCTTTAAGGGGGCCTGGCAGGGTGTGTGTCCTATGCCTACATACTTTTGCTAATAGGTTTTCCCATCTCAAAAAGTTGGGAGGTATGATATACTATAATATAAGCTGTAATAGCCTATATTGTCTAACATTGCTGCTGAGTCCTCTTATTATTGTGCATGCAAGGTGATGCCCTATTTATTTCGATAGGTGAGCTTTACTTCACTGAATGTCTAGAGGCTATGGCTCTCACTATAACAAGACAAAAACAGAATGGTGCATGAGATGGTACCGAAACACACTGATAACACAACAAAAAGTCTATTAAGTCCAGGGAGTATACGTATGCAGCATTAGTGGCAGCTCCCTTGAGAGCGACACTGTCTCTGAAAGAACAATGAGAGAAAAAAAAAAAGGTGCGCAAAAAACTAAGTGCAGCAGAAGATGCAATGAATGGTATATATAATTAAAATTAGCCAAATGGCTACTCACACTAATATTAAGATCAATAGGCATATAACAGTATAATACTGTGGTCACTCAGCGGGTCCCAGGGGATTGCGGTGTGTAGATGTTAACACAAGAGGAGAGGAACAATCAGCCGGACATCCATCTTGTCTTCTCGGAACCAGCATGGAACACACTCAAAGTCGCATCGGAAGTGACATCAGAACATGGAGATAACGTTTCAAAGTATCCGCTTCTTAATCAGATTTAAATGGCTATTCATCAATAGCCATTTCGATTTTGGCACGCCTTGTTTTTTTCCCTATGGCTCTGACTATGGCTAGGACTATGGCTTATGCAATAAAATAAAGGGGTGGTGGCACCCATGCACAGTAAGAACACAAACTTATTTGTTACAAAGATTGTACAGCTCGGGCAGGGTGGCACAGTGAAAATTGCTGGAATGGGGAGGAAAGTAATTCTTCCCATTGGGGACTAAAGCTACAGTTGTCCATTTTTGAATGGTTAAATCCTCTGCAAATTATTATTCAGCCAATAAACTGACTTAAAGATAGAGCTATCTTATTTCTTCATTAAAAATGGGAGCTATTGATTTATTAGAAGAATGGGTTTAACTGTTTTTCCTAGGGGAACAAAAAATAGAGGGATACTTATAAAGTATCCCTGGGTTGGACTTTAGAGGCATTCAAAACAAATGGCAAGGTGTAGAAAATAACAATGTTTATTATGAAAATACAATACATGAATAGAGCATTCAAAAGTTAAAAATCATGTATACAATACGGAGGAAAGAGTAAGCCCTTGTGTATTGACGCATTTCACCGTTCGGTCTCTACAGGATACAGTCAAGGTATTCAGAGATAGCAAAGGAGAGAACGAATTTCACTGTTTAGAATAAAAAATACTCATTTTAAAAAGAAATTCAAATAACCATGGCATACACAATACAGGTAAAAAACGCTTGTCTGTACAAAAGGAAATAGTCAAGGCACAGATGAATGCCAAGAAACATGGAAAAAAAAAATATATACCTTGCAAAAGAGTAAACCTCATATACGATTATCCGGACAGTGTGGATGTGATAAACTCCCAAAAAGGGGGGTACACCTTAGGTGCACGTACAGATGACTGGGAACAGCCAAATCTGGCAATAAATAATGAATCATATAGTCAAAGAATTGTCCTAGTAATCCCGGGGAATGCAAAAGTAAATAACCAGTATTGATAATATCCCAAACAGAGAACATACTAAAAGTAGAAGAAAATAAATACCTGCTGAAATAGGTAGGTCAGGAGTGATAAGCAAATGGTTCAAACAAACAGGGGCGAAGCACTGCCAAATAAAATAATCCAGGACCAATAGCCACCTCTAAGGGTGCCGGTGTTCTGCCGAGAAAGTTCCGCCTGGCGGATAAGGACCCCTCAGTACTGTGCAGGCACAGCGCTTGTGCAGTACGAAGGAGTACGGAGCTGGCAAAAATTGCCGAACATAAAGAGCTGTGAGTGAGCTGTACACCGCGAATGTGGAATTAACATGACATTGTAGCAGACAATGCCGCACGCTCCCGATGCTCGTGCTACTCAAGGGGCGTGTCTATTATTACTGTTATATCGTGTAAGGGGCGGATGCTTACAGATCTAACAGTAATAATAGACCGTAATATAAGACCCGCCTCTTACTTAGACAATCTAACAGTAATAATAGACCCGCCCCTTGCAGAGTAGCACGAGTGTTAATTGCGCATGCGCGGTGTAGACTTCACTCACAGCTGTTTATGTTCGGCAATTTTCGGCATCACCATAGTAGTTTGTACTGTGCAAGCGCAGTAGAGGGGGTCCTTATCCGCCGGGGGAACTTTCTCGGCTAGACACCGGAACAACAAAGCCTGCCTGAATGGATAAGTCATATGGACTGCCTGTGCCTAGGCAGATAGTTTGGTCCCCATCCCAGGGATAATTTATAAGTATCCTTCTCTTTTTTGTTCCCCTTAACTAATGGATGTGGCAATGTGAGTGTGATCTTTTCCATTTTTTAAACTGTTTTTCCTGTATCATCATAATCTATATTTATTTTTTTGTTATTTGCTCTCCATACGCTGTAAGATTTTAGTACAAAGGGATAATGTTAAGAGTCCCTACTGTATAGAGGTACTGTATTTCTGCTATTGGTATTTTTTAATTATTGTTTATATTTGTAAATTGATATTTCAATAGATTGGAGGTTGAAGCAACATTTGGGAAAATATAAGGGAAATGTAAATGTCATGTAAGGTATTTTAGGCATGATATACATTAAAATACTAAATGTAATTGAAAAATAGCAATTTGATTCCTCAAAACAATATCAATGTGCATTTTTGTGCATATAATGTAAAGGTAATTTATAAATACAACATGTGAAATAGGGTTTATATTTTCTATTCACTGTATAGAGGAAAGATTAACCTGCAGTTTACTCAGCTCATAAAAGAAAAGATGTTTTTGGTATAATCTTATAAACCAAGTAACTGTCAGTGTGCCATTGTAAAATATACTTTTATAAGTAAATATCTTTAGGATTAATATGATATAAATATAGCATATATCATGTAGAAGAATTGAAATAAACATGGAAGAAACAAACTTTTGCCTTGTAATACTGTATAAAATACACTAGAGGGCACTGGTGATTATTTTGTTGACATGTTGATGTTTCTTCAGCTTTTCCCTTGTTTTAATGTGTTCGAAACAATTTCTATAGTGATATAAAATATCTAATTTCATGAGATGCTCTAACTGTGCACCTGTGTGAAGCTCAATGCACAAAAAGCACACAACAGGTAAAAATTGAAAATATGAGCAGGCTACATGTCAAGCTGTGGTTAATGATTTTATTTGGCCTTTCAGGTTAAAGGACTGACAGTTACATGTAATCTCTAGTTTACTTGTCTTTTATCTCATGTAGTCATGCTATTTATGGAACAACCATGCCAGCAAGTTTTCTTGTTCAGTGAAGTAGAAAGCTGTGTTTATCTGTGAAAGCTCCTAATCATTATTGATATATTTCAGTAGAAATGTGACAGCTCTAAAAAGATTTTTGTTCCGTTATTTCAGATGGTCCTATCTACTAATTCTAGTTCTATGGCTCACTGCAGTATTTCTTGCTACATAACAAAATCAAACATTAGCTCTAATACAATACACATAATGAAGCAACAGGATGCAGTGTCCCAAATGTTAAATGGTAAATGATGGCATTATTGGTTATTGTGTAGCATATTTTGTAGATGTCAAAAAAATACATTAATATACCCCATAAGTGATGTTCCTATGGACATAGGCTCCAGAAGGGCCTTTAAAAGAAAAAAAGAGTTAAGGTTTGCAATAATATTGTATGCAGATGGCAGCATCCACTTGTCAGGATGCGACTGCTTCACTGTGTTCTGGTCTATATTACAGTTTGCTACTCAGGTCCGTCTTTTCGCATGGGCATGCTGGGCAGTTGCCCGGGGGCCCCACTTGCCTGGGGGGCCCCACCTGCCCAGCGACCCCAGCCAAGCATCATTCACAGCCCTCAAAAAAAGAGTGTGGGTTGCCTGGGGGCCGGGGGGCGAGCACCGCCAGCAGCCTGGTTTGTTGGAGCGAACGATCGTAGGGGAAGGGAGAGGAGAGCCACCGCCTGGTTGATCAGAGCGCGTTGAACATAACAGCTTTCATTTCAATAGCTGTGTGTTCCCCGCCGCACGCCGTCACATACAGCCCCTCCCCCTTGTCCTGGCCCTTTGATAGACAGATCACCCATCCCAGGATTGGACGGGTGATCTGTCTATCAAATGCCCAGACAAGGGGGAGGGGCCGTATACGACGGCGCGCGGCGGTGAACACACAGCTATTGAAATGAAAGCTGTTATGTTCCCGGCGCTCTGATCAACCAGGCAGCGGCGGCTCTCCACTCCCTTCCCCTACACAGGTAGGCTGCATTGGGGACACATGGCTGCATTGGGGACACAGAGCTGCATTGGGGACACAGGGCTGCATTGGGGACACAGCCTGCACTGGGGAACACAGGCTGCACTGGCTGACACAGGCTGCACTGGCGGACACGGACACAGGCTGCACTGGCGGGCGTAGGTTGCACTGGTGGGCACATGCTGCACTGGCGGACAAAGGCTGCACTGGGGACACATATCTGCATTGGGGACACATGCTGCATTGGGGACACATGGCTGCAATGGGGACACATGGCTGCAATGGGGGACACATGGCTGCAATGGGGGGCACATGGCTGCACTGGCGGGCACATGTTGCACTGGCGGGCACATGTTGCACTGGTTACACAGGCTGCACTGGTGGACACAGGCTGCACTGGTGGACACAGGCTGCACTGGCGGACACATAGCTGCATTGGGGACAAATAGCTGCATTGGGGACACAGGCGGCATTGGCGGACACAGGCGGTACTGGCGGACACAGGCTGCACTGGTGACACATAGCTGCATTGGGGACACAGGCTGCATTGGGGACACAGGCTGCATTGGGGACACATAGCTGCATTGGGGACACAGATAAAGTTGTTAATATCTATTTTTATAATGTAATTCTGCATAAAACATTTAAGTGTAATTTCATGAGATAATTTATGAGGGCGTGTTTAGGGGTGGGATTAGGGGCGGGGTATGGTAGAGGTTGGGCGGGGCAACTGGTGGCGAGTAACCCCTGAGGCCTGGCTAGTAGCTCAGGACTTGAAATTTTGAGCCCTGATCATTCAGATGTCACAAAGTTCGCTGCCGCATTGTGCCAGTGCTCAATGGCGTCACCAGGGTGGGGCCTAAGGGGGCCACATTCCCCCCAATTTTATTGTGTGTCCCCCAAGTTAAATACTGTACTGTCTGTTTGTATAACCAAAACAATGGCCGCCGGCCATTGGTGACAAAGGCTGCACTGGCAGGCACAGGTTGCACTGGTGGGCATATGCTTCACTGGTGGACATAGGCTTCACTGGAGACACATAGCTGCATTTGGGACACAGGGCTGCATTGGGGACACAGGGCTGCAATGGGGACACAGGGCTGCACTGGAAGAAACTGCAGCATTGGTGACAGGCTGCATTGGTGACAGGCTGCATTGGCGGACACAGGCTGCAATGGCGGGCACTTGTTGCATTGGTGACACAGGCTGCACTGGCGGACATAGGCTGCACTGGTGACACAGGCTACACTGGCGGATACAGGCTGCACTGGCGGACAAAGGCTGCACTGGGGACACATAGCTGCATTGAGGGCACAGGCTGCACTGGCGGGCACAGGGTGCATTGGCGGACACAGGCTGCATTGGCGGACACAGGCTGCAATGGGGACACATAGCTGCAATGGGGACACATAGCTGCATTGGGGACACAAGCTGCATTGGGGACACAAGCTGCATTGGGGACACAGGCCGCATTGGGGACACATAGCTGCATTGGGAACACAGATAAAGTTGTTAATATCTATTTTTATAACATAATTCTGCATAAAACATTTAAGTGTCATTTCATGAGATAATTTATGAAACGTGTTTAGGAGTGGGATTAGGGGCGGGGCATGGTGGAGGTGGCATGGTCGAGTAACCCTTGAGGCCTGGCTAGTAGCTGAGGACTTGAAATTTTGAGCCCTGATCAAAAAGATCGCTGCCACATTGTGCCAGTGCTCAATGGTGTCACCAGGGTTGGGCCAGAGGGGGCCCCGTCCCCCCCAATTTTACGGTGTGTCCCCAAGTTAAATACTGTACTATCTGTTTGTATAACCAAAACTATGGCCGCTGGCCGGTGCCGCGGCTGTCCGAGTTTCCGCCCGCAGAATGACGACTCACTATTGACTGACTGTCAGTCTGTCAGGTGATGTCATGTGAGACAGCCGCCGCTGTTGTGTGTGAGCGGCGGTTGTGTGCTCAAGCTCCCTGCTCCTGGGGGGTGGAGTCAGTCACTCTGTGGAGAGCAGCGCAGCCAGCCTACCGCGTGCTACAACTCTCATCGCGGCTGCGGTCGGATATTTTGCCTGCCTCTGCCACAGGAAACGGTAGGTGAATCAAGAAATAATGGAGTTGTTTTACTGGGCAAATAGTGTGGCAGTGGCAAGAGTGGGTAAATTACAAAAAAAAACCCTGATACTTGACATTTCTGTTCTTCTGTTCAGTAATCCAGCCTCCAGGATCCCTGAATATTAGTGCGCTTTTCCCCTGCAAACAACTTCCTGGTCACAGCAGCCTCCTTCTCCATACCAATCCCCACTATTGGTTTATTACTTTGATAGGATGCTCCATACATTTTTGCAATCCGACTGTACTGTTTTTATACAGTTTTAGATTGATCAAAACTATGTAATTATGAGGGCCTACGTAAACAAACCAATCAATCTGTATCAAACATGCCCTATATAGATCTATAGTTGTTAGTAGGTCTAAAGTAGATTGTGCTCAGATTATAATTTGTATGATTATTCTGGTCCTGGGGCACTGTTTTTTTATTTATTTTTTATTTTTCACAGGTCCTAGGGTACTGTTTTTTAGCTTGAGATATTTTGCAAAGAAGAAATGGCAAAAATGTCACTCTAGATGTGCAAAGCTGGTAGAGACATAACCAAAAAAGACTTGCAGCTGTAATTGCAGCGAAAGGTGGTTCTACAAAGTATTGACTCAGGGGGGTTGAATACAAATGATATTTATTTGTAAAAAAATTTGAAAACCATTTATAATTTTCCTTCCACTTCACAATTATGTGCCACTTTGTGTTGGTCTATCACATAAAATCCCAGTAAATACATTTACATTTTTGGTTGTAACATGACAAAATGTGGAAGATTTCAAGGGGTATGAATACTTTTTCTGATAACAATATATATGTTTTAAAAGCGTTGGGTGAACAGTTCGAGCCTGAAAATTCATTTGGGCCAAACATTGGCTGTTCAGCCCGTTCATCCAACACCCAAATTTGCAGGGTGTTTGCCTCGCTGACACACTCACGCTGTACCGTGCATTTTGCGCCCTGATTGAGTTTGCTAAAAAACACCTGAAGGACTCCAAGACAGTGAGAAATAAGATTCTTTGGTCTGATTAGACCAAGATGGAACTTCTTGGCCTTAATTCTAAGCGGTATGTGCGGAGAAAACCAGGCACTGCTCATCATCTGTCCAATACAATCCCAACAGTGAAGCATGGTGGTGGCAACATCATGCTGTGGGGGTGTTTTTCAGCTGCAGGGACAGGACAACTGGTTGCAATTGAGGAAAAGATGACTGCGGCCAAGTACAGGGATATCCTGGACGAAAACCTTCTCCAGAGTGCTCAGGACCTCAGACTGGGCCAAAAGTTTACCTTTCAACAAGACAATGACCTTAATCACACAGCTAAAATAATGCAGGAATGGCTTCACAACAACTCCGTGACTGTTCTTGAATGGCCCAGCCAGAGCCCTGACTTAAACCCAATTGAGCATCTCTGGAGAGACCTAAAAATGGCTGTCCACCAACGTTTACCATCCAACCTGACAGAACTGGAGAGAATTTGCAAGGAGGCATGGCAGAGGATCCCCAAATCCAGGTGTGAAAAACTTGTTGCATCTTTCCCAAAAAGACTCATGGCTGTATTAGATCAAAAGGGTGCTTCTACTAAATACTGAGCAAAGGGTCTGAATACTTAGGACCATGTGATATTTCAGTTTTTCTTTTTTAATAAATCTGCAAAATGTCAACAATTCTGTGTTTTTCTGTCAATATGGGGTGCTGTGTGTACATTAATGAGGAAAAAGAAATGAACTGAAATGATTTTAGCAAATGTCTGCAATATAACAAAGAGTGAAAAATTTAAAGGGGTCTGAATACTTCCCATCCCCACTGTATATATACGGTATATATACACATACACACACAGTATATATGTATATATACAATATATATATATATATATATATATATATATATATATATATATATATATATATATATATATTTATGGTTGGAGCCCTATGTCCGATATGTACATGGATAACACTTATAGTAAAGATAAGACTTACCATCGGAGATAGACCTGAAAGTGTGGACTTACCATATGAAATGGACCTGAAAGTGTGCCTTGGTCTAATGGCCGGTATGCCAAAATAAGGGGGCATACCCTGGTTTAAGAAATGATTATTCTGTAAGAGAAATGAATGAAATGAATAGTTTGAGAAATGCTGTGAAATGGGGATGGGAGGGTGGGTATCGCGCACAGGAAACCGACAAGCACCACAGGTGAGCGGGCTGCTTAAGTACCCCCTGGGCTCCTCCCATAAATTCAGGCCACCATACTGGCCTTCCTACTTATGGTTGGAGCCCTATGTCCGATATGTACATGGATAACACTTATAGTAAAGATAAGACTTACCATCGGAGATAGACCTGAAAGTGTGGACTTACCATATGAAATGGACCTGAAAGTGTGCCTTGGTCTAATGGCCGGTATGCCAAAATAAGGGGGCAAAAACATTCAGGTAGGGTTATAATTTTATTGGTTTTCAGTTATTTATTGAGCCAATTTGGAGAATGCCTGTGCCATCTCTGTTTGTGGATTGGGGATATACCGGGCGAAGCAGGCTGATTTCCACCTGCCTAGTCTTTTGATGATGTGGTCTGGAACCCCGTGGCGGGACGCCGCGGAGGCTGCTCCGCTGCGGAAAGAGTGTCCGGAATACTGACTAGGGTTAAGGTGAAGATTGCGGAGAAGTATCCTTATGTGTTCCACAAACTGAGAGGCATTTAAGGGTTTAACTGGGAATGGTAGAAGGGGACTGCTGTCTGGTTGCTCAGGCAGGAGTGACAGGAGTCGGTTGAGTACGGCGACTGGACACCAGCTGTTGTTGGTTTTGTAGAGGTGAATGTTCACTCCTGAGCCCGTTTGCTGGGTTTTAGAGACCTCGAGGCGCAGGATGAAGTGGTCTTGGTATCGAAGCAAGTGTCGTCTGCATAGTACTTGGTCTGTGGGTTTGTTAGAGGTGAATTCGCCAGGCCGCAAGAACCCATAGTAAGCTAAATATATGGCTGCTTGTAAGACCGTGCTGCGGAGCAGACCGAATGGCGAAGTAGCCAGAATAGTTGACATGTCCCTAAAGATGGGCCCCGTAATGGGCAAGCGCTTAGTGCTGATGACTGGTTGTTGTTTCTGAATTCCCCTTAGAACGGCTCGTATAGCGTGAGATGAGAACAGTGAAGATTTTGTGGGGTCTTCAAGCGCCATGAAATGTTGAATGCCGGCTAGGTATAGCCGGATGGTATTGTAGGATAAGGCCAGCTGCGTGTGGCAGTGTGCAGTGAAGGCCAGTACCTGTTTGATATCTGTTGGTCCTTTACGGCAGGACGTGAGGAATTTATTGAAGGCCTTCCAAGCTGTCTGGTAGGCTTTAAGTGTGTTGTAGGAGAGGGAATGATTTATGAGTTGCGTAGCTCCGTGTAGATGTTGAACTAGTCCAGGGTCAGTTGTGACCAGACAGGGATAGGGGCCGACATTGGATCGGCATCGGGAACCTGTTTGAAAAAGGATGGATAATTGAAACGTGACAGTGCGTCAGCTGCTGAGTTGTATCTGCCGGGAATAAATGCACAGTGTATATTGAACTGATGCTGTAAAGACAGTTGTACCAACCTGCGCAGGAAGGACATGACTGCTAGGGACTTGGACCTGCCTCTGTTGATGATGTCTGCCGTGGCCTGGTTGTCGGTGGTGAAGACTACGGTTTGTCCTGTCCAGTGGTGGCCCCAGAGTTGTGCGGCTGCCACTATGGGATAAAGCTCAAAGAGGGCAGATGTTTGGGAAAAGCCGGGTATCAATAGTATCTGTTGAGGCCAGGGTCCTGAAAACCAATGATGGCCAAAAATTGCCGCGAAACCTGTGGAGGCTGCAGCGTCCGTCACCACCTGGGGTGAATGGACCGAAACCATAGGTATAAATAGAGATATGCCATTCCAGGCGGACAAGAATTCCTCCCACATAGATAGGTCCGCTATAGCTGCGGAGTCTAAATTCAAAATCTGATCAGGGTCTTGAGTTTCTGACAGAAATCTGAGCAGGCGTGATACAAATGTGCGGCCTTGTGGGATAATTCGCATGGCGAAGTTGAGCATACCCAGGAGAGACTGCAACTGTTTTTTGGTACAGCCCTTGGTGTGTGTAAACTCGTGAAGGACTGCCCTAATGCGTGTTAGTTTGTCGGGGGGGAGACTGGCTTGCATTGCGCAGGTATCCAAGCTGACCCCGAGAAAAGTGATGATGTTTGCTGGGCCATCGACTTTGTGCTCGGCGATAGGAACATTGAGGTTTCCAAAAATTACTCTAAGTTTGTCGAGATCTCCTGGGGGCTTGCTGGGCGGTTCTATCAGTAGGAAGTCATCCAGATAATGGATGACTTCATGGCATTGACCCTTGTGTAATAGTATCCAAACGAGGGACTGGGCGAACGTGTCGAAGAGCCACGGGCTACTTTTCGAACCGAAGGTGAGTTTTGTAGCAAAATAAAATGCTTCCTTCCATTTGATGCCATGCCAGCACCAAAGGGATGGGTGGATGGGCAGGAGCTTGAAAGCATCCGAGATGTCGGCTTTGGAGAGCCAGGCACCTGTGCCTGCTTTGATGATCGCTTGTATTGCCATGTCCACGGAGGAATATTTTAGGGAAAACTCTTCGGAGGGGATCAGGGAATTGAGACTGGGTATGTGGGAAGAATGCGGCGCAGACAGGTCGTACACCAAACGCAATTTATTTGAGAACTTGCCCTTGACAAGCCCAATAGGGCTGACTCTCCATGTGCTGAAAGGGGGGCAAGTGAAAGGGCCTATCACGTAGTCTCGATCTACCTCTGCCTGTAAGAGCTGATCTATGGCTTGTTCGTCAATGGCTGCCGAACGAAGATTGGCACATTCGTGAGTACTGTGGGGTAGTGAAATGAGGCCGGTGTGAAAGCCTGCTGTGAAGCCTTGGATAAGGTAGGTGGCCAGGGAAGGGGTGGGATGTGAAGTGAGATACAGTCCTAACCATAAGAGGTTGATCCGGCTTAGTCATGCCCTCTTGTGTTGCTTGACTTCACACAAATTCCTAGGGTGTGCTCTTTGGCATAAGGTGCAGATGTGAAGTAGACGGCACTGGCTGAAGTTGCAGGACCCATAGTTGAAGTTGTTACAGATGGCTGCCCCTCCCACGGTTCGGACTGGGCGTCCGAGTTTGTCCACCTGAGGCGTTGGTTCAGGGATCGACTGACCCTGTACTGTACCTGAGGTAGAGGGGAACTCGAAGGGCCGTCTGATCGCCGTATTGGCGCACCAGGTGGCAGTGTGGGTGGAAGACTGGCAAATCGCACACAGAGGTGAGCGTAAGCCGGCAAAGTGGCGGCAGAAGAGCTCTGTGTCCATGAGACTCCAATCTGTCGTAGTCTGGAATTGTATGAATCTGGCGGCGGCCTTGGCTGAAAAGGAACGATGATAATCGTAAAAGGCAAAACCTCCATACTTGTGGCCCAAGTCTACCACAGTATGGAGATACAAGTCCAGCTCTTCCCGCCTGCTAGGGGTGGCTGAGCACAGGACATCTCTATAATACACACTATATTACCATTATTGTGACATCTGCCTTTACACGCACATGAACTTTAATGCCATCCCAGTATTAATCCGTTGGGTTCAATATTGAGTTGGCCCACCCTTTGCAGCTATAACAGCTTTAACTCTCCTGGGAAGGTTTAGGTGCGTGTCTATGGGAATGTGGGAATGTTTGACCACTCTTCCAAAAGCGCATTTGTGAGGTCAGGCACTGATGTGGCCGAGAAGGCCTGGCTAGCAGTCTCAGATCTAATTCATCCCAAATTTGTTCTATTGGGTTGAGGTCAGGACTCTATGCAGGCCAGTCAAGTTCCTCCACTCCAAACTTGCTCATCCATATCTTTATGGACCTTGTTTGTGCACTAGACATGTGCGATTAGATTCATACGAATCGAAAATTCGTACAAATTTCCATAAATTCGTACATTTGGGAGGATCCCAAATACGAATTGCTATGCTTTCGAATTTTGTACGAAATACGAAATTTCATTTACAAATTTCAGATCCAAATTCCAAATGAACATTCGTAATTGTTACAAAAAGTTAACGAACCTAAAAGTTAAAAACCCAGGAAGTCAGCACAGCACAGGCATGGTGGGAGCCCCTCATAATGATAAATTCATGATAACGAACATTCGTAATTGTTACGAAAAGTTAACAAACCTAAAAGTTAAAAACCCAGGAAGTCAGCACAGCACAGGGATGGTGGGAGCCCCTCAAAATGATAAATTTATCATAACAAACATTCATAATTGTTACGAAAAGTTAACGAACCTAACAAAAATTCGTATTTCATACGAAATTTCAGACACGAATTATGAAATACAAATGAATTCTAATACGAAATGGAACGGAACGAAACAAAACAAATTTATTGATGGCGCACATGTCTATTGTGCACTGGTGCGCAGTCATGTTGGAGCAGGAAAGGGCCATCCCCAAATTGTACCCATTTAGTTAGGAGCATGAAATTTTCCAAAATGTCTTGGTATGCTGATGCCTTAAGAGTTCACTTCACTGAAACTAAGGGGCCAAGCCCAACTCCTGAAAAACAACCCCACACTATAATCCACCCTCTGCCAAATGATTGGGACCAGTGCACAAAGCAAGGTCCATAAAGACATGGATGAGTGAGTTTCAAAATCAGGTGTTGGATCTCTAGTTCTGGTGCCTAGTGACTTGGCAGCACTGAATAACAGCTCCTGCTTCTTTGAAAAGGAAAAAAATCATATAACACTGCTGAATCATTCAACTTCCATGGCATGAGCCCCACTATTGACGGCTTAAGGGCAGTGCTCCCTAGATGGGAAATGCATATCCAAATCCCATCTCAAGGATTCCTCCAAAGCAGCCTGCTAAAACTACTCCTTTGACCTACCCAAGATGGCTATTGTCTGTTCATCCTATTGCTCACCCAATTAATCTTCATTGAATGGGGAGGACAAGGCTGATCATTCCAAAATAGCCTAGGTGGTTAACAGGCAGGTGCCTTACTCCAACTACAAGAAGTAGCGGATGCAGCAGCTACAAAAGGCATTCAAATGCTTTAATATGATTTGCTAGCCCAGATGCAAAACCCTAAAGAAAGAAATGTTGTGGTTTCAATGCATCAATCTTAATACTGCTTAGACATGACATGCAATGGAAAGTCGAATGGACACAGACACTTGGGCAACTGTAACAAGAACACAGGTCACCAAGGCTGGTTACAGTCAGATACTTAGACTATAGGGATGAGCTGAACACCCCCCTGTTCGGTTCGCACCAGAACTTGCGAACAGGCAAAAAATTTGTTCAAACACCGTTAAAGTCTATGGGACACGAACATGAATAATCAAAAGTGCTAATTTTAAAGGCTTATATGCAAGTTATTGTCATAAAAAGTGTTTGGGGACCTGGGTCCTGCCCCAGGGGACAAGGGTCAATGCAAAAAAAAGTTTTAAAAACTTTTTCGGGAGCAGTGATTTTAATAATGCTTAAAGTGAAACAATAAAAGTGTAATATCCCTTTAAATTTCGTACCTGGGGGGTGTCTATAGTATGCCTGTAAAGGGGCGCATGTTTCCCGTGTTTAGAACAGTCTGACAGCAAAATGACATTTCAAATGATAAAAAGTAATTTAAAACTACTCGCGGTTATTAATGAATTGCCGGTCCGACAATACACATAAAAGTTCATTGATAAAAACGGCATGGGAATTCCCCATGGGGAAACCCCGAACCAAAATTTTTTTTAAAAATGACGTGGGGGGTCCCCCTAAATTCAGGCCTGGTATGGATAATAAGGGGAACCCTGACCAAAATTTTTTTAAAAAATGGCGTGGGGTCCCCCTCAAAATCTATACCAGACCCTTCAGGTCTGGTATGGATTTTAAGGGGAACCCCGTGGCAAGATTTAAAAAAAAAAACCGTGTGGGGTCCCCCCAAATATCCATACCAGACCCTTATCTGACCACGCAACCTGGCAAGCCGCAGGAAAAGAGTGGGGGATGAGAGAGCACCCCCCTCCTGAACCGTACCAGACCACATGCCCTCAACATTGGGAGGGTGCTTTGGGGTAGCCCCCCAAATCAACAAGGAACATGGGGACAAGGGCCTCATCCCCACAACCCCCGGTGGGGGGTCTGCGGGCAGGGGCTTATCGGAATCTGGAAGCCCCCTTTAACAAGGGGACCCCCTGATCCCGGCCCTCCCCCCTGTGTGAAATGGTAAGGGGGTGAAATGGTAAGGGGGTACAAAAGTACCTCTAACATTTCACTAAAAAAATGTTAAAAATGACAAGAGACAGTTTTTGACAATTTCTTTATTTAAATGCTTCTTCTTTCTTCTATCTTCTTTCTTCTATCTTTCTTCATCTTCTTCTTGTTCTTCTGGTTCTTCTGGTTCTTCCTCCGATGCATCTCCTCCACGGCGTCTTCTTATCTTCTTCTCCTCGGGCCGCTCCGCATCCATGATGGCATGGAGGGAGGCTCAAGCTGTGTGACGCTTCTTCTCTTCTGAGTTTCTTAAATAATGGGGGGCCACCCGGTGACCCCGCCCCCTCTGATGCACGGCAACTTGACGGGGACTTCCCTGTGGCATTCCCTGTGATGTCAGAGGGGGCGGGGTCACCCGTTACGTAACCCCGCCCCTTCTGACGTCACAGGGAATGCCACAGGGAAGTCCCCGTCAAGTCCCCGTGCGCCAGAGGGGGGCGGGGTCACCGGGTGGCTCTGCCCCCGTTATTTAAGAACCATCAGAAGAGGAGAAGCGTCACACAGCGGGAGCCTCCCTCCATGCCATCATGGATGCGGAGCGGCCCGAAAAGATGATGAAGACAAGAAGATGAAGAGAAGAAAATGAAGAGGAAAAGATGAAGAAAAAGATGAAGAGAGAAGCGTCACACAGCGGGAGCCTCCCTCCATGCCATCATGGATGTGGAGCGGCCCGAGAAGAAGAAGATAAGAAGACGCCATGGAGGAGATGCTGGACGAGAACACCAGAGGAAGAACCAGAAGAACCAGAAGAAGAAGAAGATGGAGGAAGAAACCGAAGGAAGATAGAAGATAGAAGAAAGAAGAAGCAGTTAAATAAAGGAATTGTCAAAAACTGTCTCTTGTCATTTTTAACATTTTTGACAGTTTTTTGGTGAAATACATAGTTACATAGTTACATAGTAGGTGAGGTTGAAAAAAGACACAAGTCCATCAAGTCCAACCTATGTGTGTGATTATGTGTCAGTATTACATTATATATCCCTGTATGTTGCTTTCATTCAGGTGATTATCTAATAGTTTCTTGAAGCTATCAATGCTCCCTGCTGAGACCACCGCCTGTGGAAGGGAATTCCACATCCTTGCCACTCTTACAGTAAAGAACCCTCTACGTAGTTTAAGGTTAAACCTCTTTTCTTCTAATTGTAATGAGTGGCCACGAGTCTTATTAAACTCTCTTCTGCGAAAAAGTTTTATCCCTATTGGGGGGTCACCAGTACAGTATTTGTAAATTGAAATCATATCCCCTCTCAAGCGTCTCATCTCCAGAGAGAATAAGTTCAGTGCTTGCAACCTTTCCTCATAACTAAGATCCTCCAGACCCTTTATTAGCTTTGTTGCCCTTCTTTGTACTCGCTCCATTTCCAGTACATCCTTCGTGAGGACTGGTGCCCAGAACTGGACAGCATACTCCAGGTGCGGCCGGACCAGAGCCTTGTAGAGTGGGAGAATTATCGTTTTATCTCTTGCGTTGATCCCCCTTTTAATGCATGCCAATATTCTGTTTGCTTTATTAGCAGCAGCTTGGCATTGCATGCCATTGCTGAGCCTATCATCTACTAGGCCCCCCAGGTCCTTTTCCATCCTAGATTCCCCAGAGGTTCTCCCCCCAGTGTATAGATTGCATTCATATTTTTACCACCCAAATGCATTATTTTACATTTTTCTACATTGAATCTCATTTGCCATGTAGTCGCCCACCCCATTAATTTGTTCAGGTCTTTTTGGAAGGTTTCCACATCCTGCGGAGAAGATATTGCCCTGCTTAGCTTATTATCGCCTGCAAATACAGAGATTGAACTCTTTATCCCATCCTCCAGGTCGTTTATAAACAAATTAAATAGGATTGGTCCCAGCACAGAAACTACTTTTGTACCCCCTTACCATTTCACACAGGGGGGAGGGCCGGGATCTGAGGGCTCCCTTGTTAAAGGGGGCTTCCAGATTCCAATAAGCCCCCTGCCGCAGACCCACACAACCACCGGGCAAGGGTTGTGGGGATGAGGCCCTTGTCCACATCAACATTGGGGCAAAGGGGTTTTGGGGTGCTACCCCAAAGCACCCTCCCAATGTTGAGGGCATGTGGCCTGGTACGGTTCAGGAGGGGGGGTGCTCTCTCGTCCCCCCTCTTTTCCTGCAGCCTGCCAGGTTGCGTGCTCGGATAAGGATCTGGTATGGATTATTGGGGGGACCCCACGCCGTTTTTTAAAAAATTTTGGCACCTGAAGGGTCTGGTATGGATTTTGAGAATGACCCCATGCCATTTTTTTTTATTATGGCCGGGGTTCCCCTTAATATCCATATCAGACCTGAAGGGCCTGGTATGGAATTTAGGGGGACCCCCACGTCATTTTTTTTTTAAATTTTGGTTCGGGGTTCCCCTGTGGGGAATTCCCATGCCGTTTTTATCAATTAACTTTTATGTGTATTGTCGGACCGGCAATTCATTAATAGCCGCGAGTATTTTTAAATGACTTTTTTCCTTTGAAATGTCATTTTGCTGTCAGACTGTTCTAAACACGGGAAACATGCGCCCCTTTACAGGCATACTATAGACACCCCCCAGGTAAGAAATTTAAAGGGATATTACACTTTTATTGTTTTACTTTAAGCATTATTAAAATCACTGCTCCCGAAAAAACTGACGTTTTTAAAACTTTTTTTTGCATTGATCCATGTCCCCTGGGGCAGGACCCAGGTCCCCAAACACTTTTTATGACAATACCATGCATATAAGCCTTTAAAATTAGCACTTTTGATTTTTCCCATAGACTTTTAAAAGGTGTTCTGCGGCATTCTAATTTGCCGCGAACACCCCAAATTGTTCGCTGTTCGGCAAACTGGCGAACAGCCGATGTTCGAGTCGAACATGAGCTCGACTCCAACTCGAAGCTCATCCCTATTAGACTATACTGACAAAACCCAACCTCCTGAAGGCCTTTTTTACGAAATTAGAAGAGGGACATTCACTAATTATTTTGTAGATTACTCTGCAAAGGTAGCATTATATTCTCTTCAACAAGAAGGTTATACCCGCGAGACCCTAGGGAAATTAGGACAGTTATAGCTTAGCTACTATTTCTCATTTTTAAGGATACCTTACTGACTGGAATAGTACAAACTGATTGGCATAGAGAAAATGTGGTACCATATTCCAAAAAAGATAGAGATGCATACCAGAAACCTACAGACCAGTCAGCCTAACAACAATAGAATATATGGTATTTAAGGAAATATAAGATACTCTATAGAGAAATTTGCCTGTGATAAAGATATAAGTGACAGCCAGCATGATTTTATGAAAGACCATTCTGCTATTGTTCTATAAGTGAGTACATGAGAAATTGGATGGTGGAGGTCCATTGAACATAGGGAGAGATGAGGGCGCTCTGGTGAGGCTGGGTATCCACTATCCGGTCCTTTGTAGCAGTGGAGAGATGGCATTAAAGGAAGCCCTTTGGAGGATTTAGGCATATAATGATTAGTCCTCATGCGGATCGCTGTAATCCTCGTCTGTCTGGGGGAGAGAGAGACCGTCCTGCAGCTGTCAGATTTCCTGGTGACATGGATTAGCAAGGTGGTGAAGATGCAATGAGGTGGCCTGGGTTCTGGAACCAAGCTGGAACGCACACGGCCGATGTAACCTCAGGTGAAAGCAGTGGGCGGTAACGCGTTTCGGAGCATGCACGGCTCCTTCGCCAGACCCCGTCACCAGGGGAATCTGACAGCTGTGGGACGGCTCTCTCTCTCCCCCAAACAGACAAGTATTACAGTGTTCCTCAAGAGCACTAATCATTATATGCCTATGACCTCTTACTTTCTTGTAAGTGTTTTTAATCCCATTGTGCCTGTAATAGATCTTTTAACTACTGCACTTAGAGGCACCTTTCTCTTTATTTTTGTCTATCGAACATAGTTTATTAGTTATTACTAGATTTTGCTAAGGCATTTGATACTTTACATCATAAAAGTTTAAACTTTAAAAAAAAGTCTGTTGGAGCTGATGAAATTGTATGTATAAGGATAGGAAACTGGTTACATGAATGAGTCTAGAGCAGTGTTTCTCAACTCCAGTCCTCAAGGCGCCCCAACGGATCATGTTTTCAGGATTTCCCTCAGATGAAATGGCTGTGGTAATTACTAAGGCAGTGAAACTGATCAAGTCACATTTGCAAAATAATGGAAGTCCTGTAAACATGACGTGTTTGGGCAGCCTTGAGGACTGGAGTTGAGAAACACTGGTCTAGAGAGTAGTATTAAACAACTCATTCTCTTAAATCTGAAGTCTGTGGTCTAAAGTTGTGAGTGATGTGCCCCAGGGTTCTGTCTTGGATCCGATGCTGTACAATTTGTTTATTCATAATATAGAAGTTGGAATTAAGAGTTTGATTTCAGTGCTGATCAAACAGCACAGTATGCAGCATTATTACAGGAATACCTTAAAAAATAGGGGGTCAAGTAGCTATCTGGCAGATGAGGTTTAATATTGAGAAATAAAAAATTTCTCAATATTGAGAAATGTAAAAGCAATTGAGTACCAAAAATACATATGCAAACTACATAAAAGGAGGGGCTTCCTAGGAGAATCAGTGATGGAAAAGAGTCTGGGGCTACATGTAAATCACAGACTTACAATAGCATGCAATGCCAAGCCACCACTAACAAAGCTAGCAAAATACTGTCATACTTTAAAAAGGCATGATTTGAAAAGTATACATTCCAAAGGTCCCTGAAAAGGACACGTAACCATGATTTGAGGTTAGAATAAAGCAGGTTTAACTTTAGAGGAATGGACTCTCCTCTGTTAGAGTAAGTAAAATATGGAACCCCCTCCCCTAGGAAGTGATACTATCTGACAGTGTCCTTTGGATGTCCTCCTCAGAAAACAGAATATGCAGGGCTATGGTAATTGAAAGAAAATAAAAACCACACATGCATACACACACATAGGCTGCACTGGATGGACCTGTGTCTTTTTTCAACCTTATTAATAGGGATGGTCCCGACTATATAAGGCTGCTGCTTACACGGCTGACATATATAGTGAATGAATGGAGATTAGGCAGGTAGTTCAGAGTATATAGTGCAGTCAGTGTACTATATATAATACAGTGCAGAGTATATAGTGTCATCAGTATAGTATATATAATACATTGCAGAGTATATAGTGCAGTCATTGTAGTATATATAATACAGTGCAGAATATATTGTGTAGTATATATAATACAGTGCAAGGTATATAGTGCAGTGCAGAGTATATTATACAGTGTATTGAAGTGGTTAAGGGGAACCTTATGATATAATTAAGAAACAATGGCGTGGGGTTACCCCCAAAATCCATACCAGGCCCTGTGACATCAGATGGGGTCATGTGACGTCAGAGGGGTGTGGGGTCATCTGGTTACGTCAGTGGGTGGCCCCGCCCTTGCCTATATAAGAGCTGTCGAAGTGAAAAGACAGCAGTCGCTGGGAGGCCTCCCATGGAGGCGGAGTTTTTTATGTTTTTTCTATTTTTTGGGTCTGTCAGGCAGCTTGATTGACGATGGATTTGCATAGCAGGGCACTTTTTTTTCTTTTTTAATAAAGGAATTGTAAAAAACTTCTCTTGTGGTTTTTGCTTTTTGACACATTTTTGGTGAATGGGTAGGGTTACAATGTACCCGATACCCATTCACATGGAGGGGCAGGATCTGGCCAGATTCCAATAAGCCCCCCGCCCACAGACCCTGAAACCAATAGCCAGGGTTATCAGGAAGAGGCCATTGTCCCCATCAACATGGGGACAGGGTGCTTTGGGGTGGGGGGGACGCAGATCCCCCCCACCCCAAAGTACCCACCCCCAAATGTTGAGGGCATGTGGCCTTGTATGGTTCAGTGGGGGGCGCTCGCTCATCCCCCCTATCCTGACCTGCCAGGCTGCTGGCTCGGCCAAGGGTCTGGTATGGATCTTGCATATAAGCCGTAAAAATTAGGACTTTTGATTTTTCATGTTCATGTCCCATAGAGTTTAAGAGGGTTCTCTAGAACTTTTTGCCTCTTCGAGGTATTCTGGTGCGAACTGAACCTACTTATTAACTATGTAACTATGTAAGAGCCATTTCACTTTGGCCTATCCTACTATATTCCTCTTCCAGATGTCAGGTGACCAGCAAAACACTTTCCAAGATCCCATGGAAGCAGCAGCCTTTCTGGCTGAGACCAACCATGAGAGTGCCACAACCCACATCCCCCACTGCTCAAGGCAAGACCATTGGGAAAAGCAAATACTACCATACATAAAAACAGACCAAATTACTTCCCACCTTCAACAAATGTTTGTTGTACACTTTCCTCAAAACAACTAATGTAAGTACAGCATATACTGTCTGTAACTATATGTTTGAAAAGGTATGCTGTTTGACTTGGCAGTTTATAAATTTAATGTTGATAACCCACATTACCAGTCACAGCAGCTGCTCACCTACAACATTGGCTCAACCTTTCCTTGTCTCCTTTGCCATTAGGCAAACAACATACCCTTTTCCCTTTCTTTATATGGGTAATAAAAAAACTTTATTATATTTTCTTTCCCCTGGCTCATCTTTCCTCTTCAGCCCTGCAGAATGGGGGTTATTTACTAAAGGAAAATCCACTTTGCACTACAAGTGCACTGCAAGTGCACTCTAAATTGCACTGAAAGTGCACTTGGGAGTGCAGTCGCTGTAGATCCGAGGGGGACATGCAAGGAACATAAAAAACAACATTTTAGCTTGCACATAATTGAATGATAAAATCAGCAGAGCTTCCCCTCCCTTCAGATCTACCCCTCAGATTTACAGCGACTGCACTTCTAAGTGCACTTTCGTAAATAACCCTCAATGTCTTTTTGATCAAAGTCCATGCCCAAAAGTTTTTGTTTTATGTGCTTTTCATTGTCTATTATAGGCACTCCGCATGGACTTGTTTTTCTGTTCAGTGTTTTAAATATGTTTGTAGAGCTGTTCCCATTATACTGCTTTATCTGTGCAAGGCCTTTTACATGAAATATTATTGATGCAACTATTTGTTTGCATTCTTTATATGCTATGTCTTCCATCAAATTGGAAATATAGCTGTTGTAGATTTTAAATTGCTTATTCCTTTTGATACATTGATTTTTTTTGTGTTTTCCTTGCTTTAGATGAGAGTGATCTCCTCGAATGTTCAATCCCTGCAAAATTACGTTTTGAATCCAAGACATTAAAAATATCTGAGGACAGACATGTAACAAGAATCACATCTAAGGCCGTAACGTTCATCCATTTTTCATCCATCCGTTAACGGATGAAAAACAGACATCAATGCATCCCTAAGGAAAAACGTATGACAGCGGATGATCATCTATTTTCATCCATTTTCATCTGCTTCTGTCAACATCTGCTTTTTTGAATGGATGAAAGCCCTATTTTTCACCCGTAAAAAAAAAAAAACAGATCAGACAAAAAGCAGATGTAAACAGAAGAATGGTCCGTTGTTGCATCCGTTTTTGCATTGGTTGTTAGGAGCAACCAGTGTCTGGGGGGAGGTTGGGGAGGGAGAAAGGCAGGAGAGCAGTATAGCAGTATACACAGTGAGGGAGCACTCTGCTCCCTCACTTGCTGATGCTGACTGTCATTGTCAGCTTTTAAATGTAATTATTGGCTCTTTTTTTTTCTATACTTCATAGTGCCGAGAAGGAGCTGTCATTTGGGCCCGCCACTAAATTAAACAAAGGGGCGGGGTCACCGGGGATGTCACTGGGTGACCCCGCTCCTTTGTTTAATTTAGTGGCAGGTCCAAATGACAGCTCCTTCTCGGCGCTATGAAGTATAGAAGAAAAAGAGCCGACAATTGCATTAAAGAGCTGACAGTGAGAGTCAGGGTGGGCAAGTGAAGGAGCCTCTCTGTACAGACTGATTCCTCAGTGTGTATACTGCTCTTCACCTCTCCTGCCCCTCTCCTTGCAGACACTGCCCCCCAAAGAGCAAGTGTCACGTATCTGCTATCACATAGGGGACTATTGGTCCCCTATGTGATAGCAACAAAATTATAAGTAAAAAAACACATGAAAAGTAAAAAAAAAAAAAAATTGAGCCTCCCCACCTCCACATACACAGGCATACTAGAGCTGCATGATTAATTGTTGAAAAAAATCTCGATTCAATCTCGATTTTAACTGGCATATCCCTGATTCTATGTAAACAGTGCAGAGCCAGAGCTGTAAAAAAGACATTCTTCAGTGCAGAGAGAAGAGAAGAGATACAATGTATCTCTCGGTTCTTTTAGATCAAAGGAATGAACTTCCATCTGTAAATGAGGTCAGTTTATCCACTTAAATACTAAGCCTTTTTCTGACACTTGTTGCTTACAAGTAAAAATTTGTATTTTTTGCTAGAAAATTACTTAGAACCCCCAAATATTATACATATTTTTTAGCAAGGACCCTAGAGAATAAAATGGTGATTGCTGCAATATTTTATGTGACATTGTATTTGGGCAGCAGCCCTTCAAACACATTTTTTTGGGAAAAAATACACTTTAACCACTTCAGCCCCGGAAGGATTTACCCCCTTCCTGACCAGAGCACTTTTTACAATTCGGCACTGCGTCGCTTTAACTGCTAATTGCGCGGTCATGCAATGCTGTACCCAAACGAAATTTGCGTCCTTTTCTTCCCACAAATAGAGCTTTCTTTTGATGGTATTTGATCACCTCTGCCGTTTTTATTTTTTGCGCTATACACGGAAAAAGACCGAAAATTTTGAAAAAAAATGATATTTTCTACTTTTTGTTCTAAAAAAAATCCAATAAACTCAATTTTAGTCATACATTTAGGCCAAAATGTATTCGGCCACATGTCTTTGGTAAAAAAAATGTCAATAAGTGTATATTTATTGGTTTGCGCAAAAGTTATAGCGTCTACAAACTAGGGTACATTTTCTGGAATTTACACAGCCTTTAATTTATGACTGCCTATGTTGATTCTTGAGGTGCTAAAATGGCAGGGCAGTACAAAACCCCCACAAATGACCCCATTTTGGAAAGTAGACACCCCAAGGAATTTGCTGAGAGGCATGTTGAGCCCATTGAATATTCATTTTTTTTGTCCCAAGTGATTGAATAATGACAAAAAAAAAAAAAAAAATTACAAAAAGTTGTCACTAAATGATATATTGCTCACACAGGCCATGGGCGTATGTGGAATTGCACCCCAAAATACATTTAGCTGCTTCTCCTGAGTACGGGGATACCACATGTGTGGGACTTTTTGGGAGCCTAGCCGCGTACGGGGCCCCGAAAACCAAGCACCGCCTTCAGGATTTCTAAGGGCGTACATTTTTGATTTTACTCCTCACTACCTATCACGGTTTTGAAGGCCATAAAATGCCCAGATGACATAAACCCCCCCCAAATGACCCCATTTTGGAAAGTAGACACCCCAAGCTATTTGCTTTGAGGCATGTTGAGTCCATGGAATGTTTTATATTTTGACACAAGTTGCGGGAAAGTGACAATTTTTTTTTTTTTTTTTTTTTCTTTGCACAAAGTTGTCACTAAATGATATATTGCTCACACAGGCCATGGGCATATGTGGAATTGCACCCCAAAATACATTTAGCTGCTTCTCCTGAGTACGGGGATACCACATGTGTGGGACTTTTTAGGAGCCTAGCCGCGTACGGGACCCCGAAAACCAAGCACCGCCTTCAGGATTTCTAAGGGCGTACATTTTTGATTTTACTCCTCACTGCCTATCACAGTTTCGGAGGCCATGGAATGCCCAGGTGGCACAAACCCCCCCCAAATGACCCCATTTTGGAAAGTAGACACCCCAAGCTATTTGCTGAGAGGCATGGTGAGTATTTTGCAGCTCTCATTTGTTTTTGAAAATAAAGAAAGACGAGAAAAAAAAATTTTTTTTTTCTTTTTTCAATTTTCAAAACTTTGTGACAAAAACTGAGGTCTGCAAAATACTCACTATACCTCTCATCAAATAGCTTGGGGTGTCTACTTTCCAAAATGGGGTCATTTGGGGGGGTTTTTTGCCACCTGGGCATTCCATGGCCTCCGAAACTGTGATAGGCAGTGAAGAGTGAAATCTAAAAATTTACGGCCTTAGAAAGCCTGAAGGCGGTGCTTGGTTTTTGGGGTCCCGTACGCGGCTAGGCTCCCAAAAAGTCCCACACATGTGGTATCCCCATACTCAGGAGAAGCAACAGAATGTATTTTGGGGTGTAATTTCACATATTCCCATGGCATGTTTGAGCAAAATATCATTTAGTGACAACTTTGCGCAAAAAAAAATAAAAAAAATAAAAAATTGTCTCTTTCCCGCAACTTGTGTCACAATATAAATTATTCCATGGACTCAACATGCCTCTCAGCAAAAAGCTTGGGGTGTCTACTTTCCAAAATGGGGTCATTTGGGGGGGTTTTGAACTGTCCTGGCATTTTATGCACAACATCTAGAGGCTTATGTCACACATCACCCACTCTTCTAACCACTTGAAGACAAAGCCCTTTCTGACACTTATTGTTTACATAAAAAAATAATTTTTTTTTGCAAGAAAATTACTTTGAACCCCCAAACATTATTTTTTTTTTTAAAGCAAATGCCCTACAGATTAAAATGGTGGGTGTTTCATTTTTTTTTTTCACACAGTATTTGCGCAGCGATTTTTCAAACGCATTTTTTGGGGAAAAACACACTTTTTTACATTTTAATGCACTAAAACACACTATATTGCCCAAATGTTTGGTGAAATAAAAAAGATGATCTTAGGCCGAGTACATGGATACCAAACATGACATGCTTTAAAATTGCGCACAAACGTGCAGTGGCGACAAACTAAATACATTTTTAAAAGCCTTTAAAAGCCTTTACAGGTTACCACTTTAGATTTACAGAGGAGGTCTACTGCTAAAATTACTGCCCTCGATCTGGCCTTCGCGGTGATACCTCACATGCATGGTGCAATTGCTGTTTACATTTGACGCCAGACCGACGCTTGCGTTCGCCTTAGCGCGAGAGCAGGGGGGACAGGGGTGCTTTTTTTTTTTTTTTTTTTTTTTTTTCATTATTATTATTATTTTTTTATCTTATTTTTAAACTGTTCCTTTCATTTTTTTTTTTAAATCATTTTTATTGTTATCTCGGGGAATGTAAATATCCCCTATCATAGCAATAGGTAGTGACAGGTACTCTTTTTTGCAAAAATTGGGGTCTATTAGACCCTAGATTTCTCCTCTGCCCTCAAAGCATCTGACCACGCCAAGATCGGTGTGATAAAATGCTTTCCCAATTTCCCAATGGCGCTGTTTACATCCGGCGAAATCTAAGTCATAAAATGCTCGTAGCTTCCGATTTCTTAGGCCATAGAGATGTTTGGAGCCACCCTGGTCTCTGATCAGCCCTATGGTCAGCTGGCTGAATCACCGGCTGCTTTCTCAGGTTCCCTGTTGAGACAGGAGAGCCAGAGAAAAACACGGAAGACGTTGGGGGAGGGGGGGGCATTCCCTCCCACTGCTTGTAAAAGCAGTCTAGAGGCTAATTAGCCGCTAGGATTGCTTTTACATGAAAGCTGACCGCTGGCTGAAAAGAATGATACCAAGATGATACCTAAACCTGCAGGCATCATTCTGGTATAACCACTCAAAGTCGTGAATGGCGTACCTGAAGACAAAAAAATGGTTAACAATAAAGCACAGTAAACGGTAAGGTATAAAAAATTGTATACCTGAAAAGCAAACATGATAAAACATAATAACAATAAAACATTGCAGAATAGAATACAGTAAAAAAGAGCAGAACAATAGAGAGAGAATAGAGAGAGAGAGAACAATAAAACGCCAACTATTTTTTTTTTTTTTTTATATTTTTGTTTGTGTTTTTTTTTTTTTTTTTCACTTTTTTTTGTAACTAACTTTTATAACTGTAACCGGTTCCAGGTTCGGGTCTCTCAAAATGCGATGGCATCTTGGGAGACCCTGTGAAAGTGTGCCTAGTCTGTGCAATGCTGTACCCTACGCTAATAGTCAACTAGTGAATGGTAGCGTTCAAAACATTCACCAATGCAAAGACCAGGATTGTCCGGACAGGAGGGACAATAATAGCGGGTGTCACGCCTATATCCGCGCTTGCTGCAGACACGACATCTTTTTTGGGGGGGTTCGTTGGGTAGGGGTACTCGGGAGGACATAAAAATGCCTCTCATGCAGCTGACTGAATTTGGTTGGGGATGTGAATGGGGGAAGTACGGGCGCTGCAGAAGCGGTGGGTTCCCAATTAGGATTGGCGAATGCAGCAGGAAGGGCACTATGGGCACGACGGGCCTGTGTTTGTCTTTTTGGTGGCAGCGGGACATTACTTGTGCTTGCCACCTCACCAGCTTGAACTGCACTTATGGGACTCGCCACGTCACCAAGTGTTACTGCAGTGCTGGTTTGACTATGACCGGGGTGTACTAGGCCGCTGGCGCTTGCCAGTTCACCAAAACGCTACCAAAAAAACTGATAGCGATCGCAGGGATCAGGCCTGACTCTGCGAACGCTGCAGTTATGCGTTTAGTGTTTTGTAAGTGTCAGTGATCGATCGATACTGCACTTGGGTGGGCTGGGCTGGGCCGGGCGGAGGGGCAAAACGCAGGTGCTAGCAGGTATCTGGGCTGATCCCGCTAACACTGCGTTTATGGGAACCCTAAACTGCTGGGGACGCCAGTATAGATCTGATCGGATCAGGTATTGATCCGATCAGATACTATACCACTAAGGGAGGTGTATGCTGCGTGCGTGGGTGTTAGCGGTACTGGCGCTAATCTGACGCTGCCTGGGGCTGGTGCTTGCCAGTTCACCAAAACGCTACCAAAAAAACTGTTAGCGATCGCAGGGATCAGGCCTGACTATGCGAACGCTGCAGTTATGCGTTTAGTGTTTTGTAAGTGGCAGTGATCGATCGATACTGCACTTGGGTGGGCTGGGCGGAGGGACAAAATGCAGGTGCTAGCGGGTATCTGGGCTGATCCCGCTAACACTGCGTTTTTGGGAACCCTAAACTGCTGGGGACACTAGTATAGATCTGATTGGATCAGATATTGATCCGTTCAGATACTATACCACTAAGGGAGGCGTATGCTGCGTGCGTGGGTGTTAGCGGTACTGGCGCTAATCTGACGCTGCCTGGGGCGACGCATATCACCGCCGGGCGATCGGGGGGCTAAACCTTTATTCGGTAATAAACGGCGGGTGCCCTGACACTATAAAAAATAAACGAACTAACCAGCGTCACCCGTAACGGTTATACGGTGATCAGTGGTGAAAGGGTTAACTAGGGGGCCATCAAGGGGTTAAAACATTTATTAGGTAGTATATGGGGGTCCCTGTCGCTATAAAACACTGACGGCGAACCTAAATATTTACGTCCCTAACTACCGTCACCAGCGACACTAATACAGCGATCAGAAAAATGATCGCTTAGCGACACTGGCGACAGGGGGTGATCAAGGGGTTAAAACTTTATTAGGGGGGTAAGGGGGGTACCCTAGACGTACAGGGGGCTAAACCTTTATTCGGTAATAAACGGCGGGTGCCCTGACACTATAAAAAATAAACAAACTAACCAGCGTCACCCGTAACGGTTATACGGTGATCAGTGGTGAAAGGGTTAACTAGGGGGCAATCAAGGGGTTAAAACATTTATTAGGTAGTATATGGGGGTCCCTGTCGCTATAAAACACTGACGGCGAACCTAAATATTTACGTCCCTAACTACCGTCACCAGCGACACTAATACAGCGATCAGAAAAATGATCGCTTAGCAACACTGGTGACAGGGGGTGATCAAGGGGTTAAAACTTTATTAGGGGGGTTAGGGGGGTACCCTAGACCTAAAGGGGGCCTAAGACTCACTGCCCTAACACACTAACTGACACAAACTGACACCAATACAGTAATCAGAAAAAAAAAAAAAAAAAAAAAAAAACCTGCTTGGTGTCAGTTTGTGACAGGGGGGGGGGGTGATCGGGGGGGGATCGGGGGGCGATCGGGGGGGGGATCGGGGTGAAATGTGTGCCTGGCATGTTCTACTGTGTGTGTAGTGTTTGGTGCACTCACATTACAGTCTTCTCTCCTCGGCCCGGAACGGAAAATACCGAGCCGAGGAGAGATGACATCATTTCCTCTGCCTCTGTGTACAATACAGAGGCAGGGAAATGATCCCATTGGCTGGGAGCGATCGCGAGGGGGGGGCCACGAATGGATGGCCTCCCCCTCACCACCGATCGCCGGGGGACATTTGCCGACCGCCGCAGGCACCGGGGGGGGGTCCGATCGGACCCCCCACCCGCGGGCAGGCAGGGACGTACAGGTAAGCCCTTTTGCCTGCCCGTGCCGCTTTGTCGACGTACATCGTCGTGCGGCGGTCGGCAAGTGGTTAATGAATTAAATAAACTAAACAGTAAAGTTAGCCCAATTTCTTTGTATAATGTGAAAGATGATGTTACGCCGAGAATCGTGAGAGATTTGTGATCTTTATTCTAAGCAAAAAAATCGTCTTTCTCATTTTATCCAGAATCGTGCAGATCTAATGTAAACCAAAAATTTGACTCAAGTTGTTAACTGCATGAAAAGAACTGATTTAATAACCGATGAAAAACATATCTGTTTTTTCTTTGAAAAACGTGACTGAACTGATGAAACAAACTGAAGACGTGTGTGAAAGGGGCCTAACATAAAATGTGAGTAGGTGGGTTTCTAGGATCTCCATCTGATGGTAGAAAGGTAGAGGCATTAATTCCTCTTCATAGGGCACTCTCCTGTTCAGCTCTGACTATTGACAATGATGATGAAGGATGCAGATTGCAAGTACTTTTAAACTGCCAGGGTAGAAAACTGGCAATACACAATATACAAGCCCCTAATTTACCCATTGCATCAATTTTTCAAAGATCTTGCTACATGGATTATTTTTTGTACTGACTGCAGACAAAATTGTAGGTGGAGATTTTAACACGGTCATGAATATCAGTTAATAGGGATGGGCTTTATATTTGGGTCGAACATGAGTTAGACTCGAACATTGGCTGTTCTCCAGTTTGCCGAACAGCGAACAATTTGGGGAGTTCGCGGCAAATTCGAAAGCAGCGGAACACCCTTTAAAAGTCTATGGGAGAAATAAAAAGTGCTAATTTTAAAGGCTTATATGCATGATATTGTCATAAAAAGTGTTTGGGGTCCTGGGTCCTGCCCCAGGGGACATGTATCAATGCAAAAAGAAGTTTTAAAAACGGCTGTTTTTTCGGGAGCAGTGATTTTAATAATGCTTAAAGTGAAACAATAAAAGTGTAATAGTCCTTTACATTTTGTACCTGGGGGGTGTCTATAGTATGCCTGTAAAGGGGCACATGTTTCCCGTGTTTAGAACAGTCTGACAGCAAAATGACATTTCAAAGGAAAAAAAGGCATTTAAAACTACTCATGGCTATTAATGAATTGTCGGTCTGACAATACACATAAAAGTTCATTGATAAAAACGACATGGGATTTCCCCACAGGGGAACCCCAAACCAAAATTTAAAAAAATGCGTGGGGGTCCCCCTAAATTCCATACCAGGCCCTTCAGGTCTGGTATAGATATTAAGGGGAACCCCGTGACAAAATTTTAAAAAAAATGTTGTGGGGGTCCCCCTAAATTCCATACCAGGCCCTTCAGGTCTGGTATGGATATTAAGGGGAACCCCGTGCCAAAATTTAAAAAAAAAATGGTGTGGGGTCCCCCCAAAAATCCATACCAGACCCTTATCCGAGCATGCAACCTGGCAGGCTGCAGGAAAAGAGGGGTCAGGAGGTGACGAGAGAGCACCCCCCTCCTGAACCGTACCAGGCCACATGCCCTCAACATTGGGAGGGTGCTTTGAGGTAGCCCCCAAAGTACCTTGTGCCCATGATAGGGAGAAGGGCCTCATCCCCACAACCCTTGCCCGGTGGTTGTGGGGGTCTGCGGGCGAGGGGCTTATCGAAATCTGGAAGCCCCCTTTAACAAGGGGACCCCCAGCCCCCCCTGTATGAATTGGTAATGGGGTACAAATGTACCCCTATCATTTCACAAAAAAAAGTGTCAAAAAGGTTAAAAAACACAAGAGATGGTTTTTGACAAGTCCTTTAATTTCTTCTTCTTTCCGCTTCTTCTTCCATCTTCTTTCATCTGGTGTTCCTTCGGTGTTCTTCTTTTTCCTCCATCATCTTCTTCTTCATCTTCTTCTTCCTCTGCTCTTCTCGTCCCGCATCTTGAGGGCATGTGGCCTGGTTTGGTCCAGGAGGGGGGGTGCTCTCTCGTCCCCCCTCTTTTCCTGCGGCCTGCCAGATTGCGTGCTCGGATAAGGGTCTGGTATGGATTTTTGGGGGGACCCCACACCATTTTTTTTTAAATTTTGGTGCGGGGAACCCCTTAAAATCCATACCAGACCTGAAGGGTCTGGTATGGATTTTGAGGGGGACTCCCACGCCATATTTTGTTAAATTTTGGCGCGGGGTTCCCCTTAATATCCATACCAGACCTGAAGGGCCTGGTATGGAATTTAGGGGGACCCCCACACCATTTTTTTTAACCACTTGATGACCGCCTCACGCAGATATACTGCGGCAGAATGGCACGGGCAAGCAAAATCACGTACCTGGTATGTGATTGCCTTCCCGCGGGCGGGGGGTCCGATAGGACCCCCCCGGTTCCAGAGGCGGTCGGCTCTAGTTTGCGGGCGATGAGAGGTGAGGGGGAGGCCATCCATTGTTGGCCACCCCCTCCCGATCGCTCCCGGCGAATGAAAATGCTTCCTCTCCCTCTGTAATGTAAACAGAGGGAGAGGAAGTGATATCCCTCCTCGAGCCGGTCTTTTTCGTTCCGGCTCCGAGGAGAGAAGACATCAAGTAAGTGCACAACCCTACACGTTCAGTAGAACACGCAGGCACACTTTTCACCCCCCTTCACACCCCAATCACCCCCCGATTACCCCCCGATCACCACCCTGTACCCCCTGTCACACTGACACCAATAGCAGTTTTTTTTTTTGCATTGGTGTCAGTTTGTGACAGTTATAAGTGTTAGGGCAGTTAGGTTAGCCCCCTTTAGGTCTGGGGTACCCCCCTTTAGGTCCAGGGTACCCCCCTAACCCCCCCTAATAAAGGTTAACCCCTTGATCACCCCCGTCGCCAGTGTCGCTAAGTGATCGTTTTTCTGATCGCTGTATTAGTGACACGGGTGACGCTGGTTAGGGAGGTAAGTATATAGGTTCGCTGTCAGTGTTTTATAGTGACAGGGACCCCCATATACTAACTACTAAAGGTTTTAACCGCCTGATTGCCCCCTAGTTAACCCTTTTACCAGCGATCACCGTATAAGTGTTACGGGTGACGCTGGTTAGTTAGTTTGTTTTTTATAGTTTATTATAATTTTAGGGTCACCCGCCGTTTATTACCTTATAAAGGTTTAACCCCCTAATTGCCCGGCGGGGATATAAGTTAAGTTTTTAGGATCAGATAAGGTCTGCGTCACCCCAGGCAGCGTCAGGTTAGCGCCAGTACTGCTAACACCCACGCACGCAGCATACACCTTCCTTAGTGCTATAGTATCTGAATGGATCGATATCTGATCCGATCAGATCTGTACTAGCGTCCCCAGCAGTTTAGGGTTCCCAAAAACGCAGTGTTAGCGGGATCAGCCCAGATACCTGCTAGCATCTGTGTTTTGCCCCTCGGCCAGCCCAGCCCAGCCCACCCAAGTGCAGTATCGATCGATAACTGTCACTTACAAAGCACTAAGCACACATAACTGCAGCGTTCGCAGAGTCTGGCCTGATCCCTGCGATCGCTAACAGTTTTTATTAGCGTTTTGATTCAGTCGCTAACAGTCAGGAGCTTTTTTGCCTGTGAGTCTCACTAGTGTACTCCTAAATTTAGAGCCTAAAATGGCAAATCGAAGGTACACTAGTGAAGAGGCCTACACATTTCTGAGCATGACAGATAGTGAAGAGGAAGTCACTCATCTGTCAGATTCAGGCTCAGAATACGATCCTGTAGAGGACTGCGGCTCCATGACAGATAGCTCTGACGACGGAGTTGTGGTCCCTGCTAAGGTCAGGCGTACCAGACCCCAAACTTCCTCTTCTGTCCTTGAAGTGCAAGAACCGCAGGGCTCTCATATGGAGCAGAGAAGTACTAGCGCCGCTATTCCTTCTGGTGAACTAGCAAGCACCAGCGGCCTAGTACACCCTGGTCGTATATCCAGCACTGCAGTATCACGTGGTGACGTGCTGAGTCCCATAAGTGCAGTTCAAGCTGGTGAGGTGGCAAGCACTAGTAGTGTCCCGCTGCCACCAAGAAGACAAAGAGAGGCCCGTCGTGCCCATAGTGCCCTTCCTGCTGCATTCGCCAATCCGAATTGGGAACCCACCACTTCTGCAGCACCCGTACTTCCCCCATTCACTGGCCAACCCGGAATTCAGGTGGAAACAGTTGATTTTACACCACTGGATTTTTATTCGCTGTTTTTCACGGAAGATCTCTTGTGGACCAAAGCAATTTGTACGCTGGTCAACACATCACCACTATTCCCCAGTCCTCCTTTGCCAGAGATTGGAAACCAATTACGTTTTCCGAATGTAAGCTCTTTCTGGCCCTTTCCCTCAACATGGGCATAAATAAAAAGAGTAAGTTGCGGTCATATTGGTCCACTGATCCAATTTACCATATGCTTGTGTTCTCTGCCTCCATGACCAGGGCACGATACGAGCAGATTTTGCGGTTCATGCACTTCAACAACAATGAACTCTGTCGTCCTCGTGGACACCCTGGATACGATCGGCTCTACAAAATTCGGCCCCTCGTAAACCACTTCAACCAACGTTTTGCAGACTTGCTTACTCCCCATCAAGTTGTCTGCGTTGATGAGTCCCTGATTAAATTTTCTGGCTGCTTGTCTTTCAAACAGTACCTTCCCAGCAAGCGTGCCAGATATGGGGTCAAGATGTATAAGCTCTGTAACAGGGCCACAGGCTATACATGTAATTTTATGGTTTACAAGGGCAAAGATAGTCACGTAGCGCCGACAAACTGCCCTGACTACATAGGAAGTGCTGGCAAGATAGTGTGGGACTTGGTGTCACCCTTATTCGGAAAGGGGTACCACTTGTACGTGGACAATTATTACACGAGCGTGCCACTTTTTAGCCACCTTTTTGATCATCAGATTGGAGCATGTGGTACCGTGCGACCTAATCGCCGGGGCTTTCCCCAGCGGCTTGTAGATTCCCGTCTTAGGCTGGGGGAGAGAGCCTGCTTGAAGTGTAATAACTTGCTCGCTATGAAGTGGAGGGACAATAAGAATGTTTTCGTTCTTACCTCCCTTCATGCAGACACGACGGTCCAAATTACTACGGCGACTGGTGTTGTGGAGAAACCCCTCTGTGTCCACGAATATAACCAAAATATGGGATGGGTGGACCTCAACGACCAGTTGTTGGCGCCGTACCTAGTTGTCCGTAAGGCCAGACGCTGGTACAAAAAAGTGTCTGTTTATTTATTTTAATTGGCTTTGCTGAATGCTTATATGCTATACAGAGCTTCAGGACAGACTGGATCCTTCCTTAAATTCCAGGAAGAGATCGTCAGAGCCCTTCTGTTTCCAGACGGTGCTCCACCTCACCATCCCCAACCAAATGCAGTAAGCCGGCTGCATGAGAGGCATTTTCAATATGTCCTCCCGAGTACCCCTACCCAACGAGCCCCCCAAAAAAGATGTCGTGTCTGCAGCAAGCGCGGATTTAGGCATGGTACCCGGTATTATTGTCCCTTCTGTCCAGACAATCCTGGTCTTTGCATTGGTGAATGTTTTGAACGCTACTATACACTAGTTGAGTATTAGCGTAGGGTATAGCACTGCACAGTCTAGGACACTTTCACAGGGTCTCCCAAGATGCCATCGCATTTTGAGAGACCCAAACCTGGTACCAGTTAAAAAAGTTACAAAAAAAGTGTAAAAAAACAAAAAAACAAAAAAAAGTAAAAAAAGAGAAAATAACACAAAAAAATATATAAAATAAAAAAAACAAAAATAGTTGTCGTTTTATTGTTCTCTCTCTATTCTCTCTCTATTGTTCGGCATTCTATACTGCAATGTTTTATTGTTATGTTTTTATCATGTTTGCTTTTTAGGTATGCAATTTTTTTATACTTAGTTTTTTTATTGTTAACCACTTTTTTGTTTTCAGGTACGCCATTCAGCTGCAGAGCGGATTTATTTATCTTGACAGCAACAGCGTTTGCTCCCACGATACATAAAGCCGTGCCTCCAGTGCTGTTGGAGGTGATTTCACTACCACAGTTACATACTTCAGCATATATGCCGAAGCGTGGGGGCAGCAATGGCTGGAGGAGCGATTTGCTCCTGCCTTTTGCGGGAGGATGCCCCCATGCTTCGGCATATATATATTTTAGGTAGGCACAGGTTGCGTTCATTTTTTACTGTTTTTTTTTTATTTGCTTTGCAGGTATGGTAAGTATTACTGTTATACTGTAATGTTACTTTATTTTTTCTTAACCATCATTTGCTTAGCAGGTACGCCATTCAGTTGCAGCGCGGATTTATCTATCTTGACAGCAACAGCGTTTGCTCCCACGATACATAAAGCCGTGACTCCAGCGCTGTCGGAGGTGATTTCACCACCACAGTGACATACTTCAGCATATATGCCGAAGCGTGGGGGCAGCAGTGGGTGGAGGAGCGATTTGCTCCTGCCTTTTGCGGGAGGATGCCCCCATGCTTCGGCATATATAAACGGTGCATGTATGCCCATCATTAGAAGTGGGTGGATGAAGGGAGGTATTCTAATGGTGGGCATACCCACCAATCAATATCTTTTTTTCGTTCAGCCCACAGGCTGCATGAAAAAAAAGTTTACAATATATGCCCAACAAGGACCAGCAACGTACTGGTATGTTACTGGACTTTGAGTGGTTATACCAGAATGATGCCTGCAGGTTTAGGTATCATCTTGGTATCATTCATTTCAGCCAGCGGTCGGCTTTCATGTAAAAGCAATCCTAGCAGCTAATTAGCCTCTAGACTGCTTTTACAAGCAGTGGGAGGGAATGCCCCCCCCACCGTCTTCCATGTTTTTCTCTGGTTCTCCTGTCCCAACAGGGAACCTGAAAATGCAGCCGGTGTTTCAGCCAGCTGACCATAGAGCTGATCAGAGACCAGAATGGCTCCAAACATCTCTATGGCCTAAGAAACCGGAATCTACGAGCATTTCTAAGCATGACTTAGATTTTGCCGGATGTAAACAGCGCCATTGGGAAATTGGGAAAGCATTTTATCACACCGATCTTGGTGTGGTCAGATGCTTTGAGGGCAGAGGAGAGATCTAGGGTCTAATAGACCCCATTTTTTTCAAAAAAGAGTACCTGTCGCTACCTATTGATATCATAGGGGATATTTACATTCTCTGAGATAACAATAAAAATGATTAAAAAAAATAAAAATGAAAGGAACAGTTTAAAAATAAGATAAAAAAGCATAAAAATAATAAAGAGAAAAAAAAAAAGCACCCCTGTCCCCCCCTGCTCTCGCGCAAAGGCGAACGCAAGCGTCGGTGTGGCGTCAAATGTAAACAGCAATTGCACCATGCATGTGAGGTATCACCGCGAAGGTCAGATCGAGGGCAGTAATTTTAGCAGTAGAACCCCTTCTGTAAATCTAAAGTGGTAACCTGTGAAGGCTTTTAAAGGCTTTTAAAAATGTATTTAGTTTGTCGTCATTGCACGTTTGTGCACAATTTTAAAGCATGTCATGTTTGGTATCCATGTACTCGGCCTAAGATCATCTTTTTTATTTCATCAAACATTTGGGCAATATAGTGTGTTTTAGTGCATTAAAATTTTAAAAAGTGTGTTTTTTCCCCAAAAAATGCGTTTGAAAAATCGCTGCGCAAATACTGTGTGAAAAAAAATGAAACACCCACCATTTTAATCTGTAGGGCATTTGCTTTAAAAAAATATATAATGTTTGGGGGTTCAAAGTAATTTTCTTGCAAAAAAAATAATTTTTTCATGTAAACAAAAAGTGTCAGAAAGGGCTTTGTCTTCAAGTGGTTAGAAGAGTGGGTGATGTGTGACATAAGCTTTTAAATGTTGTGCATAAAATGCAAGGACAGTTCAACCCCCCCCCAAATGACCCCATTTTGGAAAGTAGACACCCCAAGCTATTTGCTGAGAGGCATGTCGAGTCCATGGAATATTTTATATTGTGACACAAGTTGCGGGAAAAAGACACATTTTTTTTTTTGCACAAAGTTGTCACTAAATGATATATTGCTCAAACATGCCATGGGAATATCTGAAATTACACCCCAAAATAAATTCTGTTGCTTCTCTTGAGTATGGGGATACCACATGTGTGAGACTTTTTTGGAGCCTAGCCGCGTACGGGACCCCGAAAACCAAGCACTGCCTTCAGGCTTTCTAAGGGCGTAAATTTTTGATTTCACTCTTCACTGCCTATCACAGTTTCGGAGGCCATGGAATGCCCAGATGGCACAAACCTCCCCCCAAATGACCCCATTTTGGAAAATAGACACCCAAGCTATTTGCTGAGAGGTATAGTGAGTATTTTGAAGAAATCACTTTTTGTCACAAACTTTTGAAAATTGAAAAAAGAAAAAAAAAAAACATTTTTCTTGTCTTTCTTCATTTTCAAAAACAAATGAGAGCTGCAAAATACTCACCATGCCTCTCAGCAAATAGCTTGGGGTGTCTACTTTCCAAACTGGGGTAATTTTGGTCGGTTTTGTGCTATCTTGGCGATTTATTGCCTTCGAAACTGTGATAGATAGTGAGGAGTGAAATAAAAAATTTACGCCCTTAGAAATCCTGAAGGCGAGGATTGGATTTCGGGGCCCCGTATGAAGCTAGGTTCCCCAAAAGTGCCACACATGTGGTATCCCCGTACTCAGGAGAAGCAGCAGAATGTATTTTGGGGTGTAATTCCACATATGCCCATGGCATGTTTGAGCAATATATAATTTAGTGACAACTTTGTGCAAAAAAAAAAATTGTCACATTCCTGCAACTTGTGTAAAAATATAAAATATTCCATGGACTCAACATGCCTCTCAGCAAATAGCTTGGGGTGTCTACTTTCCAAAATGGGGTCATTTGGGGGGGGTTTTGTGCCATCTTGGCATTTTATGGCCTTCAAAACTGTGATAGGTAGTGAGGAGTGAAATCAAAAATGTATGCCCTTAGAAATCCTGAAGGTGGTGCAGAATCTATTTTGGTGTGCAATTCCACATATGCCCATGGCCTGTGTGAGCAATATATCATTTAGTGACAACTTTGTGCAAAAAAAAAAAACAATTTGTCACTTTCCCGCAACTTGTGTCAAAAAATAAAATATTCCATGGGCTCAACATGCCTCTCAGCAAATAGCTTGGGGTGTCTACTTTCCACAATGGGGTCATTTGGGGGGTTTGTGCCATCTGGGCATTTTGTGGCCTTCAAAACTGTGATAGGTAGTGAGGAGTGAAATCAAACATTTACGCCCTTAGAAATCCTGACGGCAGTGATTGGTTTTCGGGGCCCCGTACGCCGCTGAAGCAGCTGAATGTATTTTGGGGTGCAATTCCACATATGCCCATGGCCTGTGTGAGCAATACATCATTTAGTGACAACTTTTTGTAAATTTTTTTTGTCATTATTCAATCACTTGGGACAAAAAAAATAAATATTCAATGGGCTCAACATGCCTCTCAGCAATTTCCTTGGGGTGTCTACTTTCCAAAATGGGGTAATTTGGGGGGGTTTCGTACTGCCCTGCCATTTTAGCACCTCAAAAATTTACATAGGCAGTCATAAACTAAAAGCTTTGTAAATTGCAGAAAATGTACCCTAGTTTGTTGACGCTATAACTTTTGCGCAAACCAATAAATATACGCTTATTGACATTTTTTCTACCAAAGACATGTGGCCAAATACATTTTGGCCTGAATGTATGACTAAAATTGAGTTTATTGGATTTTTTTTATAACAAAAAGTAGAAAATATCATTTTTTTCAAAATGTTAGTTCTTTTTCCGTTCATAGCGCAAAAAATAAAAACGGCAGAGGTGATCAAATACCATCAAAAGAAAAGCTCTATTTGTGGGAAGAAAAGGACGCAAATTTCGTTTGGGTACAGCATTTCATGACCGCGCAATTAGCAGTTAAAGCGACGCAGTGCCAAATTGGGAAAAATTCCTCTGGTCTTTAGGCAGCCAAATGGTCCAGGTTTGAAGTGGTTTAATTTTGGTAATGGGTTCCCCTTAATACCCATACCAGACCTAAAGGGCCTGGTATGGAATTTAGGGGGACCCCCACACATTTTTTTTTGTTGTGGTTCGGGGTTCCCCTCTGGGGAAATCTCATGCCATTTTTATCTATGAACTCTTATGTGTATTGTCGGACCGACAATTCATTAATAGCCGCGAGTAGTTTTAAATTACTTTTTTTCCTTTGAAATGTCATTTTGCTGACAGACTGTTCTAAACACGGGAAACATGCGTCCCTTTACAGGCATACTATAGACACCCTCCAGGTACAAAATTTAAAGGAATATTACACTTTTATTGTTTCACTTTAAGCATTATTAAAATCACTGCTCCCAAAAAAACGGCTGTTTTTAAAACTTCTTTTTGCATTGATACATGTCCCCTGGGGCAGGACCCAGGTCCCTAACTTTTTATGACAATAACTTGCACATAAGCCTTTAAAATGAGCACTTACTGGTTGCCTCTGTGTGTGCGTGCCACATGGAGTAGTGGTAACACCAGTCTATCTCCACATGCAACTGATGGCACAGGAGTGACTCACTTCAGCCCCCCAAACTCCCCCTGTCTCCTCCAAATATCCCCTTCATTTTCTCATGGTACAGCCAGCAAATAAACTAGAAAGGAAGATGCACTGCCTGGAACATATCTAGTATGGTAGATGCTATCTATGTATAATAAAATAAATACTAACAAGTTCTAGTATGATATGGGGACACAATAGGTGGTTTGCCATATGTGATGACAGCCTTGTGTGGGCTTTATTATAATATAATGTTATGCGTTGTGGCGGAAGCAGTGGCATGGCAGATGACTCCATGCAGAGTGAATATTTGGTGTCTGGAGGATGACAGCAATGTGCAGTATGCATCATGTGATGAATGGACATGGTGGGCGGAGCCCACTTGGATAGGTGTATTAAGAAGTTGCTCGAGGAGGTCAGACTACCATTGCTATGGCTCTGAGGAAGAGGGTTCTCCCTCAGAACACATAAGCCATTTGCGATGCCATCTGGTTCCTCCGGTATCTGGTCCAGGTTGCAGGCATCTAGAGATACTGCTCGCAATTGTATAATTCTTGTTATATTTTATAAATAAATTTTATCTTTGGTATTGCACAAGATTGGTGCGCCCTCCTTTTCTTTTTGTATCTTTCAGTTCTAAGGATACCCATTGTTCTGAGGAGGGCAGCAAGACATGTGACATTCCATTTACTTTTTCAATGGGGTTGGCTGCACCACCTGCTCAGTCGATCAGGCTCCCGAGCGCAGGAGATTGTATTGCCTCGTCCCCACAACCCTGGGCATTGGTTGTGGGGTTCTGCGTGCAGGGGGCTTATCGAATCCTGGAAGCCCCCTTTAACAAGGGAGCCCCCAGATCCGGCTTCCCCTATGTGAATGGGTATCGGGTACATTGTACCCATACCTATTCACCAAAAAAAGTGTCAAAAAGTAAAAACCACAATACACAGTTTTTGACAATTCCTGTATTAAAAATAAAAAAATAAAAATACGATGCACCCACGATGTCCATCCATCTTCAATCACGCCGCCTGATGGACCTGAAAAATATAAAAAAAAAAACGAAAATATTTCGCCTCGATGGGAGGCGTCCCGCCGACTGTTGTCTTTTCTCTGTGACAGCTCTTATTTAGGCAAGGGCGGGGCCACCCGCTGATGCAATCGGATGACCCCGACCACCTGATGGCACATGACGTCAGAAGGGGCGGGGTCACTCGGTTACCCCAAAGCACCCTCCCCATGTTAAGGGCAAGCAGCCTTGAGGGCAAGCGGCCAGGATGGGGGGGGGTTCGTTCGCCCCCCTATCCTGGCCTGCCAGTCTGCTTGCTTGGATAAGGGTCTGGTATGGATTTTGGAGGGGACCCCACGCCAATTTTGTTTTTTAATTTTGGAGTGGAGTTCCCCTTAAAATCTATGCCAGACCCAAAGGGCCTGGTATGGATTTTAGGGGGACCCCACACCACTGTTTTATTTTTATTTTGGCCTGGAGTTCCCCTTAAAATCTATACCAGACCCAAAGGGCCTGGTATGGACTGGGGGGGGGGCATGCTTTTTTTCTTTTTTTAATTCTGTCATAGGGTTCCCCTTAACTACTTCAATACACTATATTATATACTGTACACTGCACTATATACCCTGCACTGTATTATATATACTACACTAACTGCACTATATACTCTGAACTGCAGTATATATACTATACCGACTGCAAAATATACTCTGCAGAAAAATTGGGCTTTATTTCAAAAATTGTAATTACATGCCCCAGTCAAACATGTGCAGATAAATTGGGCCTTGGGTGTTGTTGGTGCCAGAACACTGTAACCCCTCACAGCTACTCTTGTTGGGCACAGGAACGGGCCCTGCTGTGAAATATTATTTAAAAATTTTAATTACATGCCCCAGTCAAACAGGTGCAAAAAAATTGGGCCTTGGGTGTTGGTGGTGCCCTAAACCAAAAATATTGCTGGAAGATAGCATCATCAAGATTCAGGAGGAATACGATAGGCAGCATAGGCAGTCTTCAAGGGATCCCAGATCCATAGAAAATTCAATCAGTTATATCATCATCATGGGCCTGATAGCTGCTTATCCAGGACTGATTCATTTTTATAAATGTGAGCCTATCAATGGAGTCTGTAGACTGGCACTTAGCAACGGAGTCTGTGGATTGATACTCTTTGATCCGTTACAAATCCTCCAGCAGCACTGAATGTCTGTTCAAAAAGCACGCTGCATGCAGGACAGACCAGTAGCTCAATTGTATATTGAGCAAGTTTTGGCCAGTGGTCCACCCTTAAGACCCAGTAACCCAGTGGATGCTCTGAATTCCTGTTGCCAGCCGAGCACTGGCATTATATGACCGGCGGAAATGGCCACAGACTTTTCTGGCCTGCCTCAGAAGTTCATGTAAGCCTGGGTACCTGGTCAAGAAATGGTGCACCACCAAATTCAGGACGTGTACAAAGCATGGAACATGGGTCAAGTGTCCCTGTCGGAGGGTAGAGAGAGGGTTGGAGCCATTGTCGCATACAACCATTCCTGGCTCAAGCTGCCATGGCGTCAACCACCTCTGAGCCTACCCCTGCAGAGCTGACAGAATCTCTGCCCCAGTGTGGCTCCTGTCCCCTAGGCAGACCAACTGAAGCACCGCATGGCATCTTTTAGCCTGACTGCTTGCCTAGGTCCTTGAACGCTTAGGACGCACTGCTGGTTCAGAGGACAATTCTGCCGAAGAGGCCATAGAGGAAGAAGAAGAGGAGGGGTGGAGCAGAGAGATTTGTCAGAATCACCAACAGCTATTTGGAGGTGTGGTGGCAGAACAACCTCCAACACTGAACCCTGTCCTGCATCCTTCCCAGCTGCCAACAGAGTTACCCAGTGTGCCATGAAAGAAAGGTAATGTCCCTGCCCATGCCTGCTAGACCATAAGTCAGCGGTAATATTATTATTAAGGTACGTCTATAGCACCATCAATTTTCGCAGCGCTTTACATATACATTGTACAATCACATCGGTCCCTACCCTCAAAGAGCTTACAAACGAAGGTCCCTAACATATTCATATACTAGGGTCAATTTAGACAGAAGCCAATTAACCTACCAGCATGTCTTTGGAGTGTGGGAAGAAACCGGAGTACCCAGAGGAAACCCACGCAGGCATAGGGAGAACATGCAAACTCCAGGCAGGTAGTGCCATGGTTGGGATTCAAACCAGCAATCCTTTTTACTGCTAGGCGAGAGTGCTACCCACTAGAGCACAGCTCTAATCCTGTCTTATATTGGGAAGTAGGGAAGGCCTTTGTTAGGGACAAAACTCTATCATACACCTCAGCCCTGAAAAAAACATTGGACTTGTTTCTACGAAGCCACACAAGCTATCAGAGAAGCCCAGAAATTTTTAAACATTAGCCCCACTTAAGGAAACAAAATGGCATGGCAGGCAGCTAAGGGACAGCTTTATATGTGGTTGGACAGGGTGAATTGATTTAAAAGAAAAACAAAACTGATTTCTAATACCATAAATTGAGCAACAAAGCTGAAAAAATGCCCTCATGTATACAGTAGCTAAGGGTAAGGACAAACCATACTACAAATTGGCACCTACACCCACTGGTCAAATTGCCCAAATCAGAAAAATATTTAAATGGCAGGCTTTTACTGCAACTTCTATCAGACTGGTTGTGTTGTACCAAAGAGCTGAAGAGCTGTAAAACCTCTCCTTTCTCAACTTATCAAGCACAACATAAAGTAGCACTGGAGTTTATCATTCAGACTTGTATTTATGCATAAAAAATCATACCCTTGCTCCCCTTTTTAAGAAGGTGAGGACCTTCTCGTGACTTAATCTCCAGAGATCAGCAAAGTCCAACATCACAGTGGGACCCATGATAGCTTTTACATATACAGTCACATCTAGTAAATTGATTCCACAAAGATCCCTGCTAGAGACTTGAAAAGATTTGTGGGTATACATTTGTGCCATATTTCCCTTTTTAGTCCTTCCTAAAGGACCCTGGTTGCATATTCACACTCATTCCTCTCATTCAGGTTCAAATTGTTTTGTTTGGTTTAACTATATAATGACAAGAGACAGTCCTTTAAAAACCATAGAGGAAAGTCACTCCTTTCACAGTATTCCAACCTTTTACAGTGGTTCTCAATATACCCTTTTGGGTAAAAGATATGAAATTTTAGTAAACTGCTGCATACAGTCGAGTCCATAAATATTGGGACATCAACACAATTCTAATCTTTTTGGCTCTATACACCACCACAATGGATTTGAAATGAAACAAACAAGATGTGCTCTAACTGCAGACTTTCAGCTTTAATTTGAGGGTATTTACATCCAAATCAGGTGAACGGTGTAGGAATTACAACAGTTTGTATATGTGCCTCCTACTTTTTAAGGGACCAAAAGTAATGGGACAATTGGCTGCTCAGCTGTTCCATGGCCAGGTGTGTGTTATTCCCTCATTATCCCATTTACAAGGAGCAGATAAAAGGTCCAGAGTTCATTTCAAGTGTGCTATTTGCATTTGGAATCTGTTGCTGTCAACTCTCAATATGAGAGCCAAAGAGCTGTCACCATCAGTGAAGCAATCCATCATTAGGCTAAAAAAACAAAACAAACCCATCAGAGAGATAGCAAAAATATTAGGTGTGGCCAAATCAACTGTTTGGAACGTCCTTAAAAAGAAAGAATGCACCGGTGAGCTCAGCAACACCAAAAGACCCAGAAGACCACGGAAAACCTTTTACAGTGGTTCTCAATATACCCTTTTGGGTAAAAGATATGAAATTTTAGTAAACTGCTGCATACAGTCGAGTCCATAAATATTGGGACATCAACACAATTCTAATCTTTTTGGCTCTATACACCACCACAATGGATTTGAAATGAAACAAACAAGATGTGCTCTAACTGCAGACTTTCAGCTTTAATTTGAGGGTATTTACATCCAAATCAGGTGAACGGTGTAGGAATTACAACAGTTTGTATATGTGCCTCCTACTTTTTAAGGGACCAAAAGTAATGGGACAATTGGCTGCTCAGCTGTTCCATGGCCAGGTGTGTGTTATTCCCTCATTATCCCATTTACAAGGAGCAGATAAAAGATCCAGAGTTCATTTCAAGTGTGCTATTTGCATTTGGAATCTGTTGCTGTCAACTCTCAATATGAGAGCCAAAGAGCTGTCACCATCAGTGAAGCAATCCATCATTAGGCTAAAAAAACAAAACAAACCCATCAGAGAGATAGCAAAAATATTAGGTGTGGCCAAATCAACTGTTTGGAACGTCCTTAAAAAGAAAGAATGCACCGGTGAGCTCAGCAACACCAAAAGACCCAGAAGACCACGGAAAACAACTGTGGTGGATGACCGAAGAATTCTTTCCCTGTAAAAAAAACACCCTTCACAACAGTTAGCCAGATCAAGAACACTCTCCAGGAGGTAGGTGTTTGTGTGTCAAAGTCAACAATCAAGAGAAGACTTCACCAGAGTGAATACAGAGGGTTCACCACAAAATGTAAACCATTGGTGAGCCTCAAAAACAGGAAGGCCAGATTAGAGTGTCAGGAAATGTTCCATCCGCTGGTAATATCTGTTATTTGGCATGCAGTACTGAGGTCCACCAGTAGGTGTCTCCTGGCAGTTTGGAACTGTCAGGAGAGCTTTTTCCTGTTAATGTTATGTCATCTTTGGGCCGCAGTACTGGCGTCCACCAGCGGATGGATCCTGGCAGTATGGAGCAGGTATTCCCCTCTGCAGACAGGTGTCACCTGACTTTCATTAGCAGAGCTGCAGTATAAATACCCGGCAATCGCAGACTTATGTTGCCCTGGTATTGTCCTTGAGCCCTGATCTGCATCCTGTTACCCTGATCCTGTACCTGAAACCTGATTCCTGGAACCTGGAACCTGTTGATCCTGTTTCCTGTCCGTTACCTGAACCCTGAACCCTGGACTCTGGACTCTGAGCCTTGTACCTGACCCGTCCCTCCTGTCATCCATCCATCCTCTCTTGTCCTTTTAATCTCCCTTCCCAGCTACTGATTCCGTGTTTATGACCCCGGCCTGGCTTGACTACGATTCTGGTACTCCCTTTTGCTACATATGCTGGTTGGTTTTATATCACTGATTGTTTGGTTGTTCACTTGTATTTATGGTGTGTTCACATATGCACTTTCCTTAAATAAACTTACTTTCACTTATTTATGTCTGGTTCACTCCGTCGCAGTCACACAGTTCTGGTCACATCTGGTTTATGACATAGAGTTTGCCAAACAACATCTAAAAAGCCTTCACAGTTCTGAAACAACAGCCTATGGACAGATGAGACCTAGATCAACTTGTACCAGAGTGATGAGAAGAGAAGAGTATGGAGAAGGAAAGGAACTGCTCATGATCCAAAGCATACCACCTCATCAGTGAAGCATGGTGGTGGTTGTGTCATGGCGTGGGCATGTATGGCTGCCAATGGAACTGGTTCTCTTGTATTTATTGATGATGTGACTGCTGACAAAAGCAGCAGGATGAATTCTGAAGTGTTTCAGGCAATATTATCTGCTCATAGTCAGCAAAATGCTTCAGAACTCATTGGACGGCGCTTCACAGTGCAGATGGACAATGACCTGAAGCATACTGCGAAAGCAACCAAAGAGTTTTTTTAAGGGAAAGAAGTGGAATATTATGCAATGGCCAAGTCAATCACCTGACCTGAATCCAATTGAGCATGCATTTCACTTTTGATTCAACATGATTAAATAGATATATGGAGAGAATGTAATCCTACCATGAAGGATTATACATTTTATTCTCATGTACATGGTAAGTTTTCATAGTTCACCTCCTGACCTTATGTCCATTACTCCCAGTCATCATGGCTGCAAAGGTGCTGTTGGTACCGCGTTGAGTATAACCAGCAACACATTATCTAAAGCAAATGTATTTATTAATACAGGTGGAGTACAGATGTATATATCTGTATTCCACCTGTATTAATAAATACATTTGCTTTGGATGACGTTGTAAGGTACCTGGTAGTTGAGCCTGACTGGTAGAAAGAGACCTCTCTTAAGCGCTGGTTCAGGAGCCACTGGAGTGGGGACAGTAGTCTCCTGAGCACAGTGGGTAGGAGGGCCTGATGCGGTTCCAGCAGAAGCAGATGATGATCTGGAAGAATGTCCCTCAGGGATGGCTGAGCTGCGGATGCAGGTATGCGGATGCAGGCCGGTAGACAGGCAGGTAGCTGAGAAGGCAGCGGCAGGGTGCTTGACAGGCAGGCTGGAAGCAGCGTCCCAGGACACAGGCAGAAGCAAGTCAGACAGTCCGTTTCAGCAGGAGATCAGGCAGGTATGGCAAAGGGGTGATCCAAGAGTAGTCAGGCAGGCAGAGATTCGGCAACAGATGATCAAATAAGCAAGGTCAGGCAAGCCGGGTCGGGTTGGAGACTGGAGAGTAGTCAGACGTAGCCGGGTCACAGGTAAATACAAATCAAACGGAAAACAGGAACGCAGGTACAGAGCTGCAGACAAACAGCATCTGACAGAAGCACCTGTCATCCTTTTAAAGGCGCTTTGGCGCCAAACAGCGCTAGCGCGAACGGGCGCGCGCACGGGCGCGCGCGCACGCGCGAACGCGCGCACGGGCACACGCGGGAGCGCTCCGGCGCCCCCTGGTGGGGAATTGAGCAGAATTGCCCTGGAAGAGCTTCTTGTGCACCTGTGTGCACGCATATTTGCCCGGCGGCCACTGATATGCCCCTGACAGACGTGTTGCTGGTTATACTTCTCAACTCTCTGTGCTGCATTAGGGTGTTAGGAACACACCATTAGCCAGAGCACCATTGGCTCAACTTTGTAGGGAATCCACATGGGTGTTGTTTCTTTTCTCTAAAAGCTGTTGGTACCATGGTTAGATCATGCCCCAGTTCAAATGTCCCTTTCCGATCTATGGTCTAAATCTCAATCAGCCTTGTGGCATCTAAACATCTCTCTTTTGAATGACCCCATTATTTGCAAAGAAAAGGAAACATATCAAAGCCACAAAATCTCTGCGCTTAGGACAGATGACAGAGGAGAGAGAAAAGGGGGGGGAGGGAAGAAGAAGGAGGAGTACAGAGAGAAGATGCAGGGGGTGTGTACCCCAAAGATGAGAGAGGAAGGAAGAGGGAAAAAGAGGGAGGAAATAGCCAAAAGAGAGAATCTAAGGTGTGCTGTCTCCCCTAGTTAAGCCCTCAAAGAGGACTAACATGTATAAAGGAATGTAAGTGGGGGTATGGTGCTCCCTTGTAATGGGTATGAGTGATAAAGTATATGTGATACAGTATGTGCTAAAGAAGATAGAATGAATTAATATATAGTATGTGACATACACAAAGGGTGAAGAGTACAATAACTCATAATGGATTAACTCTAAAACATTATTAGGAAGTGTGAACCAAAAAACATGTGATGAAAAACCCTTATATACATTGCATACACATGTATAACAAATGTAAGGTAGTGGCAAAAAGTGACCACTAGGTGCTGCTGCTATATAAACTATGCAGCTAATGTGATGAATACAGCATATAAGTGAATGACAAATGCAATCAAATCCAAAAAATAAAACGAAAAATTATATAGAATAAAAGAAAAAACCAAATCGCAAAAAGTCTGTTCAAAGGTGGTACGTCCCAAATTGTAAATATCAGGAAAAAAGTTCCAAGAGCTTTAGTGACTGTAGTGCCCACAAAGGTGAATATCCGTGACTTCTGTGCTCCCCTTTTGGCTCCCCACTCACCAGCTCCCAGTACCCCTGCAGGGGTGACAGACACTTTAAGATCCCAATGCCGTCCTCTTGGTCGGTGTCCCGTGGTTACTGAGAAATGATATCCTCTCTCCCAGGAGTTCTAGGTTACCGCTTCATACCACGTCCAAGAAGGGGATCACCAGAGAAATCCTCATAAGAAAAGATGCCACCTCATAGTGTAGTATGATTAAAATCTTTAATAAAGTAATACTCCCCAAAAGGGAAAAGATAAAATCCACACAGCACTACACTATGGGTGAAGCCGAAAGCCAGGAAGTGCTTTCCCGCAGCGTGCGGTCCGGCTGCGTTCCAGGTTCTCTCGCTCCGTACCCGGAAATGACGTAAGTGCGTAGCCCCGCCTTACGCGTTTCGTCATCGACGTTGTCAAAGGCGGCGCCATCTTACTGCACCTCACAGGTTATAAGGTAAGCGGACATGCTGGGTCCTCCCTTCTCCCGTCAATATAGGGACTTTGATTGGATATTCAGTCCTAAAGCTCACCCTCCCAGTACAACCCCATTGGGAGAACTCAATTCAGATCCCTATGTCCGTAGGCCAGAATAAGAGTAATTATCACGGACCCGTGCATCTCCGCTAACCCTTACATAGATTGGCAGACATATTTCACACAGAGTAATATTAGCATCAAACATCTGTTGATATATAATACAGGTTAAATTCATTTAAAAAAATCCAGGTAAGTATATCATATAGGCAAAATCCTCAGTGGTGAGTTACGGTACTGCATGTTCACCATCTTGCAAACCCAGTGCCTATCTTGTAAAGGTGAAATAAAATAGAGCGTAAAACTGAGTCCATTCAAGGTCTATTTTTATATAAAGGTAAAAGAAAGTTTTAAGTGTTCATTACTATCCTTTATGGATGCCAGCCTCAGATCTCCAAGCGTCAGAAGGGAAAAAAAATTTTTTGTTTTACGTCTGAGATTTGAAAACAAATACAGGTTGGTGTTTCTGAGACCATCCAAGCCACTCAAAAAAATATATAGATAAAAAATATAAATAAAAATAAAAAAGATGGCTTACAAATATCCCTATGTTAGGCCGATGTGTTCCTAGGTACAGATAATACATAGGCATTTATAACTGCAGAGCACTAATTCACATGGTTAATATCCCACATACAGAAGCCTCCCAGTGGTGTATTATGGTAGTACACTCTCCCACGCAAACCCAGATACTACTTAGTAAACATTCTCCAATGTGGTATCAGCACCCCAAGGGGGCCCTTCATTACATTCTGGGGTGCTAGAAAATCCTGGGATTTAAAGTACATAATATCATCCCGGGGATATAGGTTGCATTCAGGACATGAAGAATATAAGAGGAAGCAGCATGAAGGACATTATTAGAAAAGTAAGCAGCATAAAGGACATGATTAAAAAAGTGTATACATATATATGGAAGCAATATCCATGTGCATAAAAATTGCACATAGTCCCACATATCTGGGTATAGGTATCCCCGCCTACCTCCATATATGCACATTTTGCCTAATTAATTCTGTATGTTGATGGTGCTAGGGGTATTAGCTGTGTTCAAACCTATACAGCAACCCCATTTTGGTCATGTCTATGATTTTCCCGCTGCTGTCCCCTATTTCACCATTTATCTACTAGGCCATGTGTACAAGGGCAGTGGGTTAGTTAACTAATAACATAGTGTTTTGTTACACTCTACCCCCTTTATTGGACAAATAACAGGCAAGAAGCAAGGAACATACACCAGAGAGGACGTGGGGAGGTTTAATTTAGAAATTGCTACTGTGAATTAGTTTAAGGGTTAGCTATAAAACAGTTGAGGTCTATATCCAAATTCAAGCCTCTAGGGGCAATAGACCCCAACCGATATATCCACCCTGTCTCATTCCTAGAGACCAATGTTTCTTTATTACCCCCTCTCCAGTGGTTTTTCACCTGGTCAATGCCGTAAAAGATAAGGCCACTTGGATCTTTTTGATGGAATTCAGCAAAATGCCGTGATAGATGATGCTTCGGGAACCCTTTTTTGATATTTTTAATATGTTCCCGTATTCTGACATAGAGGGGGCGGGTGGTTCTTCCCACGTACTGTAAATGGCAGGGGCATTCAATGATATAGGTAACATGGGTGCTATGACAGGTTATCAGCTCCTTAATCTGATATTCTTTATGGTCTACAGTTGACCTAAACTTTTCCTTCTTTCTCGGTTGGGGTTTACTAACTCTACAGGGTAGACATCTGCGGCATCTGTAAAACCCTTTCATATTAGGTATGATATGGGTTTGCTTCGGGGGATCAATGACATTATGTACGAGATGGTTACGAAGAGTAGGTGCTTTCCCATATACAAACTTCGGTTTAGTGGGGAGGATTTTAGCTAGTACAAGGTCCTCTTTCAGAATGGGCCAGTATTTCTTAATGATCCGTTCCACATCCTTATATTGGTTGTTAAACCCTGTAATAAAGGTTATCTCCGTCTGATCATTTCTGGCCCTACTTTTCTTCTTAAGTAGTTGGTTTCTATCCATGTTCTTGATCTCCTGTTTCAGCTTATCCAGGTTTTCCTGTGGGTATCCTTTCTCTTGGAACCGCTGAATAAGAACATCTGCCTGGACATCAAAGTCTTCCAGTGTGTTACAATTTCTCTGTATCCTAATGCCGCGTACACACGGTCGGACTTTGCAGCTACAAAAGTCGGACAGTCTGTCCGACATACTTCCGGCGTACCTTCGGCGGACTTGGGGCAGACTTTCTTACGAACGGACTTGCCCACACACGACCACACAAAAGTACGCCAGTTTAGTACGCTGTGACGTACACCAAGTCCGACGAGACTATAAAACGGAAGTTCAATAGCCCGTACGACACCCTTTGGGCTCCTTCTGCTAATCTCGTGTTTATCTCGTGTTAGTAGAAGTTTGGTGAGAGACGATTCGCGCTTGTGAGACTCGTATTTTTCAGTTCGTTTTAACTGTTGTTCAGTCTGTGCTTGTGAGGTTTGTATCTGCTTTTCAGTGCGTTTGGTCAGTTGGCATTGAGAAATCTTTGTTTTATTGGCCGCTCGTTCCTGATTTTCAGGTCGTTCTTCACAGGCCTTGCTGTTCTTCAGTGCGTTCTGTTTAGTGCGTTCTGACCAGCCGACCGTTTTGAAGCCATGTTACCTGTACGTACTCGTCGTAGAGCTCGTGCATTGTATGTGCTTGGTGCTGTAGTTTATTCTTCAGCCCAAGACCAGTCCATGAACAGGGCGAGGAGGAGTTCATGGACCAAGAATTGGTTGCTTCAGCGTGACCAGTTCTGTCACATGCCTTTGCTCCGTGAGATCCGTGAGAATAATCCTGAGGATTTCAGGAACTTTCTCCGGATGACGGACCCCGTTTTTGATCGTTTGGTGGCTTTGCTGACCCCCTATATCAGCAGGCAGGATACCTGCATGAGGCAAGCCATCACTCCGGAGCAGAGGCTGGTCGCTACCTTGCGGTATTTGGCCACAGGGAGAAGCCTGCAGGACCTTAAGTTCTCGACAGGCATCTCCCCCCAGGCTCTGGGGATCATTATCCCAGAGACCTGTTCTGCCATCATACAGGTCCTGCAGAAGGACTATATTAAGGTAAGCTATTTTTATTTTATTAGCATCACATGTTCTTTTATGTAATCTTTGATAATGTAATGTATTTCTTGCTTCAAACACTACTTACCATCATTGCAATATAGTGTGAATGTCCCCTTTTTATCCTCACACATGCTGGGATTTTTTCCTGTTATTTTTTGTCATGCATGTATAGTTTCCTTCAATAACCTTCCCAGCATGAAGTGATGGGAACATATCCACCTAGTCTACTCATTTTGAATGTATTTTGTTGGAGTGTATTTAGTGTGCTTATAATTAGCAATTAGCTAGATTTCACAACCCCCCCCCCACCTGAACTCACTCCAAATAGTGTGCTGCTAATTAGCAATTAGCTAGATTTCACAACCCCCCCCCCCCACCTGAACTCACTCCAAATAGTGTGCTGCTAATTAGCAATTAGCTAGATTTCACAACCCCCCCACCCCCCCCACCTGAACTCACTCCAAATAGTGTGCTGCTAATTAGCAATTAGCTAGATTTCACAACCCCCCCACCCCCCCCACCTGAACTCACTCCAAATAGTGTGCTGCTAATTAGCAATTAGCTAGATTTCACAACCCCCCCCCCACCTGAACTCACTCCAAATAGTGTGCTGCTAATTAGCAATTAGCTAGATTTCACAACCCCCCCCCCCCCCACCTGAACTCACTCCAAATAGTGTGCTGCTAATTAGCAATTAGCTAGATTTCACAACCCCCCCACCCCCCCCACCTGAACTCACTCCAAATAGTGTGCTGCTAATTAGCAATTAGCTAGATTTCACAACCCCCCCCCACCTGAACTCACTCCAAATAGTGTGCTGCTAATTAGCAATTAGCTAGATTTCACAACCCCCCCCCCCCACCTGAACTCACTCCAAATAGTGTGCTGCTAATTAGCAATTAGCTAGATTTCACAACCCCCCCACCCCCCCCACCTGAACTCACTCCAAATAGTGTGCTGCTAATTAGCAATTAGCTAGATTTCACAACCCCCCCACCCCCACCCTCGTTAAAATTTGCTTGAATGTTCTGTGGTGTTGATTTGTCTAAAGCAAATCTATGTTGCACTTTGCAAAATGCATGTGCACTCTACAAGTGCATTTGTTCCAGTGCTTTAGTAAATGAGCAGAAGCTCTGCTGATTTCCATCATCAAATCATATGCAAGCCTCAAAGTGTTTTCATTAATTGCCCTTGCATGTGATTGTGTACTGTTTGCAACATGAATGCCTTTTGACATTACCTCATTTACTGTAAGCTGGTTTGCAACTGCACCTGCAGAGTGCGACAACTGCAGTCTTGTAGCCTTTGTTATCCCTAAATTCCTGCGTGTTGTTAAAGTAATTTTTTTTTGGGATTTCACAACCCCCTAAAATGTAATCAATGTTCTATCAGAGGGGGTGAGCAATCTGATAAGTGTGCCTTTTTCCATATTAGTTATTCCAGAAGAATTAAATTATTGAATGTTATACTGATGCTGGGGAATAATGTTTTTAATTGTCTAATTTTCTTGCAATGTTAGCTTCCAAATTAATTGATTTTGGTTTTCTTGTTTGATTCCCCAGTTTCCTTCAACGCCACAGGAATGGCAGACTGTGGCATCCCATTTTGCCAGCCGTTGGGACTTTCCCAATTGTGGAGGGGCTATAGATGGGAAACATGTCCACATTGTGCCACCACCCCATTCGGGGTCATATTATTTTAATTATAAGGGGTTCCACAGTATTGTTTTAATGGCGGTGGTGTCGGCACACTATGATTTTTTATATGTGGACGTGGGGAAGAATGGCCGGATGTCGGATGGAGGAGTATTTGCCCAGACGGAGTTCTGCCAGCGTCTCCAGAGTGGTGGCCTGGGATTGCCACCTGATGAGGATAACGTGGAAGGACTCCCCTTTGTCTTCATTGCCGATGAAGCCTTCGCTCTGAGCAAGCACCTCATGAGGCCATTCCCCCAAAGAACCCTCACCCCGGAGAGGAGGGTTTTTAATTACCGGCTGGCCAGAGCTAGAAGAGTGGTTGAGAATGCGTTTGGAATTCTGGCCAGCCGGTTCCGCCTGTTTCAAACAGCCATTAATTTGGCGGAATACAAACTTAATTTTATAATTTTATCATGCTGCATTCTGCACAACTTTTTAAATAAGCATTCTGCCAATTATATAGGCACAGTTGGGCCTGAGGCCGGACAAATAGAAGCCAACCTTACAGGCCTGGATACTGTCCGTACTGGCTTGGCCCCCCAAAGTTCCCGTCAGGTTAGACAGCAATATGTTGATTATTTTATGGGTAGGGGGGCCATTGCAATGGGCCAGGATATATAATTTTTTGACAATAAAAAAAATATTGCTGAAATCTGGCATTATATTTATTGCTTGCCTTTCTTTTGGGCTGTCTCCTAGGTTATGGTCGAGCAGTTGTAGTGCCAACTGTATTAGAATTTTAAAAATGTCTAAATAAGCTCCATTGCCACTGTAAACAACTTTTTGACAATTATAACCAAACTGATACTGAGCCTTGAAATAACAAACCACACATTTGTTAAAATCCTATAAAAGGAGATGTTTTTATTAATGGTTGGTATGCATTCAGTTCTGCATTTAGTATAAAATGTTCATAGACAAAAATATAATGGTATCTTAATGATGTAGCAAAATATAATTATATTGAAATATTTCTACCTAATCCACAAAAAAATATTTTGGGCTTTTGGATTTTCAAAAACAGGCTTTGTTTTTGGAAAATCAAGTTTTGTTTTTTTTTAAAAGCAAGTTTTTTATTTTTTATTTTTTGTTTTTTAAAATCAATTTTTTAATTTTTTTGGGTTTTTTAACATTAATTTTCTTAATTTTTTTGGTGTTTTAAAATCAATTTTTTTTACTTTTTTTGGTTTTTTAACATTAATGATTTATTCGATTTTTTTGTGTTTTAAAATCAATTTTATAATTTTTTTTGGTTTTTTAACATTAATTTTTTTAATTTTTTTTGGGTTTTTTAAAATCACTTTTTTTTTTTTTTTTGGGTTTTTTAAAATCACTTTTATTTTTTTTTTTTGGGTTTTTTAAAATCACTTTTTTTTTTTTTGGGGTTATTTAAAATCACTTTTTTTTTTTTTTGGTGTTTTTTAAAATCACTTTTTTTTTTTTTTTGGGTTATTTAAAATCACTTTTTTTTTTTTTTTTGGGGTTTTTTAAAATCACTTTTTTTTTTTTTTTGGGTTATTTAAAATCACTTTTTTTTTTTTTTTTGGGGTTTTTTAAAATCACTTTTTTTTTTTTTTTTGGTGTTTTTTAGAAAATCAATTTTTATTTTTTTGTGGATTTTTGACAGCCCTCCTTTTTGACATTAGGTTAAACAGCCATTTA